>JASSKH010000006.1:13742440-14942440 GCA_031763025.1 Macrocystis pyrifera
CCCCCCCCCCCCCCCACCTGGCACCACTACCTTCACCACCGATACCACAACCAACACCACCACCATGCTTGCGCACCTCTATACCGGCCATGGACTCGGTAGTGCGGTCAGGAAAGGCGCTGAGCAATCCGAGGCTGCTGACGTGGATGAACGACAGAGCCGCCCCGTGCAGGCCGCTGGCGAGGTATATGCTGGGGATTGACCCCGCCAGGCCGTACAGCGCAGTGGCTATCGCAAGCACCACCAGCCCCGCAAACAGCGTCCTCCACCTCCCCCATCTGCCAAAAGAGAAAAGACAGCAACCGCGTCAACATGGCCGTTAGAATAACCATTGTGGTAAGCGTTGTCATGACCGTTGTAATAGTCGACATTACAGCCGTTAACGTCGTACAGCGTCGTGGCTATATCGCGAGCACCACCATCCCCCACCAGAACAGCGTCCTCCACCTCCCCCCATCTGCCATGGACAGAAGACAGCAAAAAAAACAGTAGACAGATCATCTATAGATAGATCATCTAGTTCCTGACGCGCTGTTGTGAGAGGTTGTGCAGGATCTGCGTAGTACAGATCCCACCCAGGAAACATGTGCTACCACAGATATCATGCAGATTATACGGATCCCAGCCGACAACCTGAGCTAGATAATACGGACCAGGGATTTATCTGGCTTGAAATATCTAGACTATCAATGATCTGTAGATGATCTATCTGTGAATGACCTGTCTGTCCGAGGCGTGCAATACTATAATAAACGTTGATATAACCGTTGTTACAACCGTTGACAAAATCGTCATTATCGTCGTTATTATAAGCGTTACGCATAGCGCCGTGGTTACCGCCAGCAGTCAGCACGACCAGTCCCATCTAACTGTACCAAACGCAGCAACACAATCATCACAAAATATTTAATATAACCGTTGAGGCAACCGTTAATGTATCTGGTGAGGCCGTACACCGCCGTCGCGACGCTGGCACGACCAGTCCAACAAACAACGTCCTCCGCCTCCCCCACCTGCCAAAATAAAATAGAGAAGGCAGCCCAGCCCGTCTTCGAACCGCGGAACACATTTCGGCGACGAGACAACGAGCCGACAGCACCAACAACGCATTTCGGTCTCCCATCCACTCACGCAGTCAAGTTGACGACAGTTTACAAGCACACTGAAACCGTACTTTTAACCGCTGATGCTCTGTTGTCGACGCTCTCACGTTAACAATCGCACGCTTTCACCTGCTCGGTATCCCGCCAGCCGAAGACCAGGGCAATCGAGAATGAACGCCGACCGACGCCAACCAACAGATACCTCGACACGAACGGTAAACCCACCCACCTATTCATGATCCAGCCAACCAGAGGGGAGGTGGCCAGGTTGACCACGGGGTAGATCGCCATGATCATACCCACCTTGACAGCCAAAAAAACGGGAAAAAAGGGGGGGTTCGTTCGATTGGAGGACAAAAAAAAGCAAGTCAACTCTGTTCAAATAGACAAAAGCGTGATAGACATAGCGCGCTGCGGCGGTACATAGGGTGAGACCCTAACGAGGGAAGGGAGGGGAGGGGGTCGACTCTAACCCAACCTAGCCCAGCCCAACCCGGTCCTACCCAGCCAAATAAACCTAACCAGCATAATCCGACACGATCCAACCCAACCCAAACCTACCCAACCGAACCAACCCAACTCAACCCAGCAGAACCCAACCCAACATAGCCCAACCCAACCCAACCCAACCGCCTCTCGAGGGTCGCAGGCAGCTGCAAGATTTTCTGCCTGTAAATTCCAGTGGCAGCCTGCGTGTTTGTTGTCTATTTTTTTTTACGTCACATAAAACCGGTTTTCGTATGCATCACACACCTGGTACTCGGCATAGAAAGAAAAAGAGAGCGAGAGAGAGAGAGAGAGGGGGGGGGGGGGGGGGGGGGGGGGAGAGAGAGAGAAGAGAGAGAGAGATGTTTGCATCATACGGCCACAAAGCACGTAAACAATAGTAGTCGCGCCACAAAACAAAAACAGCATACCCTTGCGTAGGGGGGGGGCATATAAAGTAATAATCAGGACCCACGAGGAGATCGAAAAAAAAACCTTGTATTCCCCCTATGATTGCACACTTGGTTCTGATCACTATGTTCCACCTCTAATACTGCTAAACATCGCAATCAGAACCAAATTTGGTGTGTAATAAACAGACAGTAGTAGTAGTCACTCTCGGCGGAATGTAAGGACCGCTCGAAATTCATGTTGATGTCCAAACGCTCCTATTACGGGGGACCATAGTAAATAGGACCTACGGTACACACAAAAAACCTATGCATTTCCCTATTTTTGCTAACAATATTTGGTCCTATTTACTCTGGTCCCCTCTAATAATCGTGTTTCCGCCCAGAGTAGTCCATAACATACCAGTGAGACAGGCCAACACTCGAAGACGGTGTTTTTACGTACGTAAAGAGAACGGAAAGAGCAAGTGCCTCGTTGCCTTTCAGGGCAAACTGCAGTTCCGTCCTGGGGACAAACCAGCCAGATTATGACTATTAACAGCTTGTCTCCAAAGCGGGACTGCACTACTATTAATACGAGTAAAAGTACTATTACGGGGGGGGCATAGTAGTAAAATAGGACCTACGGTACACACAAAAACCTACTGGTATATATTTTACCTATTTTTACTAACAATATTTGGTCCTATTTACTATGGCCCCCGTAATAATACGGTCCATCCCTTCAGGATCGGACTCCCGTTTTGGAGACAAATTACTTGGAAATAGGCTTTTATTTCTGTGCTTCCTGTGCGGTTCCAAAAGGGTTGAACAGTCAGAAACTAAAACGCGCGAGTACCGTTTTTGTGTTCTACAAACCAAAAACGTACGAGTACCGTTTTTGTGTTCTACAACGGAACGAAACTGGCTTCAAGGACACAGAAGTGGAAGTGTATGGGGGGGCTTAGGCCTTTTACTGTAGGACTGCAGTCAGTGCCGTTTCGGGGACTAACTACTTAGAGTTTGACTGGTTTGTCCCAAAACGGCTCTGCAGTTCTAGAAGGGTTAACCCTCCTACTGTCTGTCTTAACACTACCGCAAAAAAAACAATCCGACGCTTTTTCCATAAGCACCGGTATTTTGTAACAAAAAAAAGGGGGGGTTGCAGTACTATGAACGGGTTGAGCTTATTTTTTACCCTCCGAGTGAGAGTCAAAACGAAACATAATAAGAACAAAATAAAAACAAAATAAAACATTGTATTTGGGAAATTCGTCCCAACACCCACCATTATCGCACACAATAAGAAACTAAAGTATACGGTCCCGATATATATACAACCTTTTATTTTGGGTTGAATATTAGTATACCTGGTACGTACGTACGTATTTGATATCTATCTAACAGGTACGATCGTTTGATGCTGGAATAGAGTGGTGGCGCACTGGAAGTGGCAGTTGTAGACAGCACTACGGGATACTGGGTCGAGGTGCTTCCGAACCGGCCCGCGATGTAGGCGGGGAAGAAGGGACCCAGCACCGAAAACGTCATGGCGTTCACAAAAGCCGCGGCACAAGCGCTCACGTACAGGGTGCGGTAAGTCTGCGCCGCGCTACCTGCCAAGCAGGCGTTTGTAATTGCGCGCGGGGGTGGGGTGGGGGGGGTGGAGTGGTGAGACAAAAGACAGTTGCGGTTGAGGCTCTCGGGATGCAAGATGGGGCTCATCAGGAAAGACATACAGGACATGCGGCATAATATGGAATGTCAAGTGTGTTGCATAAGGCATATCATAGAGAAAAATCGAGTACCTGGTACCTTGTACCTTGTATACTATTATAGTTACCACAGGGCATACCAACCATGAGAGGAAGCGTGAGAACATTTCGCACCTGGGACAGATCATTGACGCTCGCTATAAAAGCTAGATATTTGAGGGCAGATACAGTCCTGATCCGTATATCTGTATGATCTAGCTCACGTTGCCGGGTGGGAGCCGTAAAAACCTGCATGATCTACTGTAGGACATGTTTTCTGGGTTGGATCTGTACTATACAGATAGATAGATCCTACACAGCATCTCACAACGGCAGGACAGGACCTAGATTATATAGTTAATGATCTATATGTAGATGACCTATCTGTAGATGATTTATCTGTAGATGATCTATATGTAGATCATCTAGCTGCATATGGTTTGTCTGTAGATTATATATATGTAGATGATCTATCTGTAGATGATTTATCTGAAGGCGATCTATCTGTCCGACCTGTGGAACGTTTGGTTATTGATATTAACACCCAAACGGTGCTTACAATTCCGGTCGTTTGTGGCATTAAAAGGACGTAACGCGGCATACCAGGCGCCATTATAGGTACAGCAGTATAGCATCATAGCAGGATAGCATAATCGTAATGGTGGGCATACACGACAACAGTAGTAGGGGACAACAGGGCATACGAGAATATCATATGAGTATCAGTAGGGCATACCAGGCAGGGTACAAGAGGGCATATATCATGAGGCACTGGAAAGCAAGAAGGGCCTACAAGCGTACGTTGGTACATGTACTTAGTATACATATACAATTAAAATAAAACAGCTATGAGATCGACTAGTTCGTCGAAGCTCATACTCGGCAAGCTGTGTGTCATATACATATACGTCGTACAGCATGAGGGCGTACGTCAAGACATACCTGGTATGTACCACTGTCCGGAAATTTAAGGACCATTTGGGGATTCACATTGCCAACCGAATGGTATTTACATTTTCGGACATAGGGGAAGGGCGTAGGGCATGGCGCGACGAGCCGAAGCAGGAAGAGAAAAAAGGCAAGCCTTCCAAAAAACACGCGTAGCATAGGACCCCAGGCCTCACCGCAGGGTCCCTCTTGTTTTACGTGTGCGCCAGGCAGCTGCTGCGGACCTTGGTGCAGTTTTTGCTGGATATGGTCCGGGCAGCCTAAACACCGACAACAGCACCGTCACCGTCCCCACCACCGTACCGACACATCACCACCACCACCACCACCACCACCAACAACAACAACAACAACAACAACAACAACAAACAACAACGGCGTCAACAACGGCATCAACAGCAACACCTATATTACGGAGGTCCATAGTAAATAGCACCTACGGTACACACAAAAACCTATATATTTCCCTATTTTTACTAACAAAAGTTGGTCTCATTTACTATGGTCAACCGTAATACCAAGATCGACATCGTCAGCACCGACACCAGCACCTTCGACACCAAAACCGAACCAACACCGACACTACACACCAACATCGAACCAACACCATCAACACCAACACCGATATTACACCAACACCGACACCAACACCAACACCAACACCAACGCCAACACCAACACCAACGCCAACACCAACACAAACGCCAACACCATCAACACCAACGACCCCACCAAACACCATCACCAACACCAAAACCAACGCCAACACAAATGCCAACACCAACACCAACACCAACACAATTAACACCAACGCCAACCCCAACGCCAACACAAACGCCAACACCATCAACACCAACAAACGTCTATACCAACACCAACACTATCACCGAAACCGACACCAACGCCAACACCATCAACACCAAGTGCCCATACCAACACAAACGCCATCACTAATGCCGGCACCAACATCAACACCGACGCCGTCAACACCAACAACGCCGACAAACGCCGACACCGACACAAACGCCAACATCAACACTAACTCCAACGTAACCCCGCGACACCACCAACACCACCAACATCAACAAACGCCCACACCAACACAAGCACCAACACCAACAATGACGTCGACACCATCTGCATCAAGCACCACCGCTAACACCCAGACAAACACACCCCTTTGCGCGTTAATTCGACGCGCTTCTACGGCCCCGTACAACTCCGTTACAGTATCAGGCTATCATGCACCATGTGTAACCTCGAACAAAGCATGCCGCCTCCAAGCACGGCCTGCCTGGTCGGTGAAAACCCGACGTGCTCTGTCCCGGCCTTGTAGGGATGCGAGGGTCTATGGTTTAAACGACTACGGCCATGCATGATATCGAGTACATCCCCGGATCCCCTCCCCACCCACCTTGCCGCCCTAATCCCCCGCTCCTCCACCCCCCACTCTCCCTCTCACGTCATGGATGGCCGTATCTACATGACTTCTACTCACCCCCCCAAACCTTCTCCACCCCCTCTCCCTTCCCCTCCCCTCCCCTCTCCATCTTTCCCCACCTCTAAACGAATGAGTCCTCCCGGTGAGCAGCCCAACTCCAGCATCCTCCGGCACCGCCTCTATCTCTAGCGCACGAACGCCTCCACCGCCGACGACGCCATCGATCTTCTGCTTGCCAAGCCAGACCCGCAGGGGGGGGGGGGGGGGGGGTGGGGGTTGTCAGACGGAAAACCCACGTGCCAAAAACACGCCACAACAAAAAAACGAAACCCCGACAGCACTACACCACGTTTTCGGGGATAAAAGACTTGCATAAAAGACTTGCAGTATGGCAAGGATAATCTTTGCAGCAGTACCGCATGAACACGCAAGAAAACACACACACTCTGAGATGAATTTCTCAGGGCAGTTCAGGGGTCGGGTCACACCTCGCGGGTCAGGTCAGGTCGGGTCGGGTCGGGTGAAAGGGTGACCCGCCCGACCGGTGAAAGTTTGAAAACCTCTTGACCCGACCCGGCTCCACCCGACCCGTCAGAGCTTGAAAACTTCCACAACTAGGACAGATCAAGTACAGATCATGTACAGATCATTGATGATCTGGACCTTTCAAGGCATATATATATTCTCGATCTGGTTATGATCTAGCTCGTGTTGGCGGGTGGGACCCGTACGATCTGCATTATCGACGTCGTATTTTCTGGCTTGGATCTGTACTCCACAGATCCTGCACAACCTCCCACGACGGCAGGGGAAGAACTAGACGATCTACCGTAGACAGATAGATCAGATAGATCATCATCTGTCTGTCCGAGATGTGAAAACTTCTTGACCCGGCCCGCGGATCGGGTCACGACCCACCCGTCAAGAGCCACGGATTTTTTAGCCTATTTTCTCCCGGAAACAAGGTGGGCGAGGTCTTTCCATATACAGAGGCATCTCTCGGCGTTTGTACCCTCCCCACGTGCGGATCAAATCATATCCGAAAAAAAAAAAGGTTTGGGGCGATGTGCAGTCTGAAGTGTTACGTGTAAGGTAAAAAAAAAATGTTGTAAAAAAAATCGTTCGAAACACGCGGAACACGACAGTCGGTACAAACCGCCCCAAGCGGGGTCACCAACTCTGAACCTGGTAGGATGACTGAAGAATTTCCATGGTGCTCATGTATGCAAGGCATGTATATACAGGGGAGAGGGGGGGGGGGGTGTACTCGATAGGAGAGATGTACTCGATCTCATGCATGGCCGTAGTCGTATGACCATAGACCCTCGCATCCCTGCAATGCCGGGACGGACCATGTCGGGTTTTCACCGACCACGCAGACATTGCTTGCACCAAGCGGGGGAGAGGGGGCGGGGGTGTACTCATTATCGTGCATGCCCGTAGTCATATGACCATAGACCCTCGCATCCGTACAATGCCGGGACGGAGCACGCCGGGTTTTCACCAACCAGGCAGACATTGCTTGCACCAAGCGCGAAGCGCCGTGAGGTGTTCGGCGAGTCGCATGAAGGGCGAGCTGCATCCTACTAAGAACCGCTTTGGAGGCGGATTTTCTTGCATATGGATGACAGCATCAATGAATTGATGGGGGGGGGGGGGGGGGGGGGTAGACAGCTCTAATCAATATCATGTATTGAAGGCGTATACCAGGAGGGGGGGGTAGAGAGCTGTGACCACGGCTTGTTCAGAAGGCCGATGAGTGTCGACAACAGAATAGTGCAGTGAAGTAGTGCACGGTGTCCCCGGTCGTTGCCCGTACACAACAAGTTTACAGACACTACGTAGGAAAACGAATGCACACAAATAAAGACAGCATGTTGCAAGTACTCTATTGATGTAGTTTTAGCTGTTGCTGTACTATCAGTAGTATTAATAGTATTGCTAGCAGCATTAGTAATTGTGGTACATGTACGTACGTAGTGCTGGTGTGTTAATATCAACTGAAAACTAAAAACAGGAGAAATCGGCTCGTTGCTTCGTGTGATATCATATCATATCATGTCATGCCATATCATATCATATCATATCATATCATATCATACCATATCATATCATATCATATCATATCATATCATATCATATCATATCATATCATATCATATCATATCACATCACATCACATCATATCATATCACATCACATCATATCATATCATATCATATCATATCATATCATATCATATCATATCATATCATATCATATCATATCATATCATATCATAGATATCATATCATCATATCATATCATATCATACTTCGTACCTGGTACGTACTGCGCATACAAATACTATAGTACTACCTGGAACGAAGCATACTCCTGTACGTTCGCAGCGTAGATACAGCAGCAGTAATAGTACTCGCGTACACGAGTGCTGTTTGCTGAATCGATCATCGACCTCCACACGCACCGGAATATACTTCGTACGAACCTGCCTTTTTTTTCAAAACGTTCTGACGTTTAGCCTTAGCACTGAACCGCCCCACGCTCGAACCGTTCGATCCACCCGAAACCGCCGATACCCGTCTATTAACACTTAGCATTCCACACAACTACTGCTGTTGTACATACATACGAGGTACCTGGTACCTCCCAGGTCTAGACAGTGTTTTTCTCTGCGCCCAGCAGCCCGGGCTCTCCCATACTATTGACCCGGGCTGCATTTCTTATGTGGGAAAGAGTGCATTTTCCACACTTACCGTATAACACTATCACACGGGTGATAAGATAACACCCCCCCCCCCCGGACGATTTCCAGGAGTGATTTCCTCATTAACCGGGAGAGTGCAAACGCTAACTACGCGTACGGAGCGACGCGTCTACGGAAATATCCCGACGAGATACTCCCAAATCAGGCGATTTTGGTTGTGTGCGACCTCCTGTTTTTGGAGAAAACCGGTTCTGAAAATCGTCCCAGGGGATGGGTGTCTTATCTTGCGTGTGTTGTACTGATATTACTGTTGTACGTACGGTACTCAGTACAACGGCCCAGGAAATCTCTGGAACAATCACCCATGTAAATCTCATCCTTTTCTTCGATGCTATCATATGTACGGCTGCTTTATTTACCAGGGAAGGTACCACGGTATGTCGGTCACATATCATGTACCAGGTAGACGAGTGCAAGGACAACAAGTGCTGAGGACCAACACCCCAACGGGTAGGGCGGACCGTAACTGGACCAAGTCCGGCGGGGAAGGCCTCACAGCCTCGGTTTTTGTTAGTGAGTGAGCTCGCGTAAGTCCCACACTACCCGGAAGAGATGGCTCTCCCGGGTGGCTATCTCCACCGCACCTGCTCCTCTCGGGGGTCAGGTCGGGTCAACGTGTCCAAACTCCAGGGGTAACAGCAGCCTGTTCTGATGTTGCAACGGGAGCTATGGGCTAAACTGACACACGACACGAAATTGGAACGTGGAAGTGTGGTGAGCTTAAGCTTTATTTTTACCAATCCGCCGGAGGATAAAGACAAAACAAAACAAACCAAAACAAATGCCACAACCGGCAATCAATCACAGCACGTTTTCTTGGAAAAAGTTACAAATACGTACGCTTTGAGTTCAACCAAATTGATACCATATCGAGAGTTGTGAACCGAAAACCGAAAGCTGTTTTTTTGGACGGTTTTTACCGGCGGTTTTTGCCGACCGAAACCGACCTTTTTGGGTTGGTTTTTCGGTTGCAAAAAATCGACCGAAACCGGAACCCGACTCGATTTTTGCACCCGCTCTTTTAACCTGTCCCATATACCGAGAACGCCTATATACATATATGGAAACCCCGTTACATACTTATGTGTGACCATCCCTCGCCCACAGCCTACATTCATGACGGACCGAAACCGGCTGACATTTCCGACAAACTAAAAACGAAAACCCGACCGAGCCATTGCCGTTTGGGGTTCACAACGCTGGGTTGTCACTGGCACACCGAACCCTTTGAAAATATGTTGACCATATGGCTGGAGTCTCCGAGAACCGACCAAGAAACCGATCCAAAAGTGTTTGGTTCGGTTTCGGTTTTGTTTTTTGAACCGACCGAAACCGACCCATCGACATACATGCCCGTCAAGAAAACGAAAAGCCGATCGAATAATTTTCATTTTCGGGTTTTTAGCTTGATACTGCTGTTAGGCTGTTTCCTATGCGGTTCGATTTCGAGTTTCAGATTTATATTTTTCGATCTCAAAAATGAATGACCTTTGCTTATGCAGTCCAAATATGCAAAATCCGACCGGAATTTTTTCGATCTGAGAATCCGATGACCCAAGTCGTCCAAAATCCGACGACTTGGGTCATCAGATTTTCAAATCGAAAAATGGCATGATCTCTAAATTCAACATGTTATCCACGACAACAAAAACAGCAGCAGAACGATCGATGAGTTGGATGTTGACACAGCAGCTGTATAGCGACGTTGGTTCGCGCCCGACGCTCGGGCGGCGGGCGGTGAGTCCCTCCGTGGCCAGACCACAGTCGGATGGCGCGGGCTCGGGCTCGGCCCTAGAGACCAAGAGAAGCGCACTCGGCACGCACCTCTCCGTGGATACGTACTCGTAGACTACATACACTGCTGAGCAGCAGCAGTCAGTCACAAAATGAAACACAAAATACCAAGACAGGTTGACTCTAGCGCACTGGCCACCTCTCTTCGCCGCCAGACCAGAGGCAGTCAGCCTTGGCTCGGACGCTTGGGTCCTACGCGCAGGGCAGCGTACCCAGCGCGTCTCATCGCGACGCCAAACCACAATAACAGGGTTCTCGGCGTTTGCTCGAATCTCTGCACGCACAATACTAAATCTGATTTTTCCGCATACATGGAAAGACTGCTGTTTCGATTTGCCAAAGTTCACATCTGAAAATGCGATCGGGTCAAAATCTGAAGCTCAAAAATCGAACCGCATAGGAAACGGCCTTACATCGGCTGCGCGGGTTCTACATTCCTGGAGAAGGAGTTCTTGTGTACGATACATACATCAGATGATAGTATAGCTCGGTGACTCCCTGTTGGCATGTACCAGGTTACCTGGTATCATACCCACATGTTGTCATCATACGCAGTGTACGCGCCAGCACCAAACGAGAAAGAACAATGTTCCGTTGCGACCAAATTTTGACACTTTTATTGTAGAGCTGCTGTGCCATGGTCCTGTGGCTCCGAGCCCTACACACCGCCCTCGAGGCGACTTTTCGAGGAAGCACAAGACCAAATTGTGCTACGGGTTCGTGGCCTACAGCCTCTGCTGTCTAGATACTCGCAGGCAGCTGGCGAGCTGCCTCAGACAAGCTCCGATTACTACAGCAGTACCCTCTGGTAGGACATAATGCTCGTACCGTTACGACCCTCATAATACTGCTGTGAGGAGCTGAGTGACAGAAGAATGCACCTGACTTCTCGAATTCTGCCCAGCGCTGATTGACCTCGCTCCTCTTCGTTCCACCGGGTCCTCCCGCAAAGAAGACTTGCGGTGTAGGACAGCGGGCGGCGTGACCTGCGGCATAGTAATCGATGCGCGGCTGCGGTGTCTCTGGTGCGTGGTTGGAACAGTCCAACATCTCCGACCGATCCCCGATCCCCGATGTACATCGTATTGGTATGGCTTCCAAGTATCACGAAACCCTTTATTTGTTTGGATTTTATTTTCGGTCAATGGGAGTCATTCCCATTGTTTTCGGTTTTGTTGAGTGTTTTCCCGTTTTCTGGACATGTTTTTTGCGAAATTTGCTAATTTGCGCCTTAATTTGCGAACGGAATATCGTACGTTCAGTTCCGAACAACAGAAGCAGCAGAAATCGCGTTCAGTACACAGACAGCAGCAGCAGCGCGCTCCTGTCATTGCACCCGCGGACAGAGCAGAAGGGAGGAGAACAAGAAGAGCATTGATATGGAAACACAGCGGTCGACGGTGAGCAGCCGTAGACACGCGAAGAAAAAAAACAGCAACGAAATGTTCGATGTTGCCATTTTGTCATGAAAATGAAGATGATGACATAGACTGATAGAATGCTGAGAGTGCAAGAGGGAATAATGGTGTTGTTGAGGTTGTCCTGTGGTATACGCTAAGAGAGAGGGAGCGTGGTGTGGCTGCGGCGTCGCCCTACGTACGAGGGACCGCGTGGTCCGCGCCCATCCTTCGGGACAGATTACAGCACTACGTGATGCAGATCAATGTCACAGTTCGATCGACCAATCAATGTTGATGTTCGCTCTCAGCGAGCAGTAGTGTAGGGGTACTTCTGTGTAGTTATCTGCCAGGCTCGAGCCACTGCAACAACCATGGTTGCTTCACCCTGCACCTATCTATAAAAGTATCATACCTGGAGCAGCAGTGACATGGGCTACAATACTTGCAGTAAGTTGTGTTATCCTAATTGCTGCTGTCCCATACCCCCAACACGTACGTATCATATTCTCTTCGTTCGTACTCTAGCTACTTCTGTCGTAGTGTGGAAAAGCTGTGTGAAACTCCGAAGTTCCTCCCGTCATGCCGTTGGACGTTCGGCATCCCACTGGTTGCCAGCAAAGTTTTTGTTTGGACAAAATTATCCATAGAACGGTATACCCGGGTTGTTCTTCGCCACTTGCCGGTATAGATGATAGATACAAGGCGCTTCGCTCCGCGGGCGGCCTACGCCACCCGCTACGCTCGCTCAGGAAGGAAAAGTACATCAAATTATGCGAAGCGGACAGAGATCCTTGATTGAATATTGTTTTTTCATGACTGCTGTAGTTGCAAACTGGCGACTTGATAACTCCGAGAGTCCCGCCGCCATGCTTAAGGAGAAAACAGCTCGGACGCCACATATGCTTCGCGTCGCGGGCGGTTTTCCGCTACGCTCGCTCACATGTCGTACGTACGTACATACCCCAGGTAGGGTACTTATTTTCTTATTTAGAAATGCCCTGTGTCTGTACTCGTATGTACGAAAGATAAAGCACAGCACGGCACAGCAGCACAGCAAAAACACTGAAAATGAAACGAAAAATTCTGAAAAAAAAAAATCCCCGTCCCCTTTCGTGTAATAATTTACTGCCTGATTGGAACACCTTACACCGGTCAAAAATAAAAAAATAAAAAATAAAAAAAATCGAACAGCAGAGCTTCTCTCTCAGCCTCGTACGCCGCCCGCCCCTCTCGCAATGATCTCGCCACCGATTCGGTCCGGCAAAGCTGCCCTCACTCTCTGCCACAGTGAGCCCCGTCGCCCGCCTCGCGTGAGGCCCGGTGCTCACCGTGGCCGTGGTTCGCCAGCTCGACAGTGTTGGTGTTCAGCCTGCGTACCTCTCTCTTTGAGCTTCAAGCCTGGTCGCAAAAACAAGCACCGCTTGAATCTTATCTTGCAATCCCCAACGACCCTTATAAACTCGTAGATACTCTATCAGAAACCACAAATGGAGACCAGACAGAGCCCATTCACCATTCATGCTTCCCTCGTGTCCCGAGGCACACGCGACGCCTAGCCACGAAACTGGCGACCACGCTCCTTGCAATCCCCTCTCTACCGGCCACCATCCGCCGACACCCGCGACGGCGCCGAGTTCGCCCGCGATGCCGTGCTCCGAGTACACGCACACACACGAAACGAAAGAAGAAAAAAGGAAAGAAGGACTGAAAGTGCCAAGAGAAATGGAGAAAACAAAGACCCGCTGGAAAGGTCCGGCAAGTAATAAAAGGAGGCGATTCCCAAGTGGGAGCTCTGAGAGGCCAGGGATGCACCAACCGAGCACGCTCAGAGATCGAGATACCTTTAAGTAGTTACAAGGCGCTTCGCTCCGCGGGCGGCCTACGCCGCCCGCTACGCTCGCTCAGGAAGGAAACATCAAATTATGCGAAGCGGACAGAGGTCCATGATTGAATATTGTTTTTTTTATGGCCCCTGTAGTTAGCTACAAACTGGCGACTTGATAATGCCAAGAGTCCCGCCGCCATGCTTCAGGAGAAAACAGCTCGGACGCCACATATGCTTCGCGTCGCGGGCGGTTTTCCGCTACGCTCGCTCACACGTCGTACATACGTACACACCCCAGGTAGGGTACTTATTTTCTTCTTTCGATATGCTCTGTGTCTGTGTACTCGTCGTATGTACGAAAGATAAAGCACAGAACGGCACAGCAACACAGCAAAAACAACGAAAATGAAACCGAAAAAATTCTAAAAGAAAAAAAATCCCCGTCCACTTTCGTGAAATAATTTACTACTTGAGTGGAACACCTTACACCAGTCAAAAAAAGAAAAAAAATGAAAAAAAGAAAAAATCTTACAGCAGGGTTTCTCTCTCAGCCTCGTACGCCGCCCGCCCCTCTCGCGACCATCTCGCCACCGATTCAGTCCGGGTAAAGCTTCCCTCCCTCTCTTCCACAGTGAGCCCCGTCGCCCGCCTCTCGTGAAGCCCGGTGCTCACCGTGGACCTCGACGCAAGCTCGACAATGTTGGTGCTCATTCGGGGTACCTCCCTCTTGTGACTCTCAGCCCGGTCGCAAAAATAAGCACCGCTTGAATATTATCTTACAATCCCGAACGAATCTTAAATACTCGTACGTACTCTATCCAAAATCACAAATGGAGGCCAGACAGAGCCTATTGATGCATCCCTCGTGTCTCGAGGCACACGCGACGCCTAGGCACGAAAGCGGCGACCGCGCTCCGTGCAACTCCCCCTCTACTCGCCAGCATCCGCTGACACCCGCGACGGCGCCGGGTTCGCCCGCGCAACCGTGCTCGGAGTACACGCACGCACACGAAACGAAAGAAGAAAAAAGGAAAGAAGGACTGAAAGTGCCAAGAGAAATGGAGAAAACAAAGACCCGCTGGAAAGGTCCGGCAAGTAATAAAAGGAGGCGATTCCCAAGTGGGAGCTCTGAGAGGCCAGGGATGCACCAACCGAGCACGCCCCAGAGATCGAGATATCTTTAAGTAGTTCTATGTACGAGTACCTGGTACCTGTACCAGGTACGCATCACCAGGTATGTACTGCTCTACAAGGTATTAATACAGGTAGCACCAATCCGCCATAGTAAATAGGACCAAATTTTGTTATTAGTAGTAAAAATAGCGAAACATACAGGTTTTTGTGTATACCATAGGTCCTATTTGCTATGGTACCCCGTAATAGTCCACCTTTTGTCGTCAGCGCTCATTGACCGAGCACTTCTGTGCCGCGATCTACTAACTCATGCCACAAAACCCTACGGTACACTGAGGTTGGTTTTGACCGTTTTGTAGTCCTATTAATAGTGTCTCCGTACCCCTGTGCCTGGTGTTTGTTGTGGGACAATTGATGTTTCTTTGTGAAGAGGGACCACTCGCATCTCTTGTCAGCAAACGCCATGGCGTGGCAAGAACTCATTAATTACATGTTCACGGATCATGTCATACCTCGCGGGCCGGGTCTGTCGGGTCAAATTGGCATGGCCCGCCCCGTGAGATTTTGAAAAGCGGCTGACCAACCCGACCCCGACCCCGACCCCCCGACCCGACCCGACCCGTGAGATGTCCAAAACCTCCTGGACCAGACCCGCGGGTCGTGTCATGACCCTTGAGGAGCTCTGTATACTGCTACCGGCAACTGCCATCAGGGAGTACTCGACAGTATCCGAGACAGCTTGCTCAGCAGCAGCATGATTCATATAAAAGTAGGGTCCGTCCGTTCCATGCTCCTGTCGTAATCTGCCACCACGGAAGCAGGCTTGGCACCTTCACTCTTTTAGAACGGGACTACTACTATTCCGGGGGTCCATAGTTAGTAGGACCTATGGTATAGGTAAAAACCTATATATTCACCTATTTTTACTATCACTAGTTGGTCCTATTTACTATGGTCCCGCGTACTGGCTTGTCCCCGAAACCGGACTGCAGTCCTACAGCAGTACAAGGGCTGAGACCACTTCTTATGCTAAAAAACAACCCGCACCACAGTAATTCCAGGCAGTTTGTGCCCCCAAAGGGTCAACACTTGGCGTCGTGGGCAGGACTACAGTACGTATGTCTCGACTTTGTTCGATTGTTTAAAAAAAATCAGGGTTGTTTACAAGTCGGGTCAAACCTCTCGGGTCAGACCGGGTAGGATAAGGGTGACCCTACCCGGCCTGAGCCGACCCGACCCGACCCGACCCGACCCGACCCGACCCGACCCGTGATACTTGAAAAAATCCTGACCCGTCCAGCGGGTTGGGTGATGACGTCATGAGCCGCGAACAATCCTGACGTGTTCCTGTGATGGCTTGCAATCGAGATGCCCCAGGTGCCGCTTTCCCCGCGTCCCCAGTCAGTGTACCGTGTACGAAGGATAAGGTTTCACACATCAGGTCATCATATCAGATCATCAAACCAGACTAACTGATCAGATCATCAGATCAGATCTTCAGATCATCAGACCATCAGATCGTCTACAGATCATTCCCGTCTCATGGTCTACACATTTCAGGGGCAGATGCATAGATTCCTGATATAGGTGTGTACCAGGTGGTGATGATCTACAGTAGAGCTGTATGTCGTGTTACCGACGTGGGTCTAGCATGTTGGATCTGTACTATACCGATCCTGCACAGCATGCCATAACGGCACAGATAGGATCTAGATGATCTGTAGATGATCTATCTGATCTGTCTGTACGTCATGATCCGTACGAGGTGTACAAGGCTTTCTCAGCGCTGATCACCACGTGCTGACCACGCCCCTTTCCCTGGGCCCAAGGGTCGGCTTTTCCGCCGGATACCAGCATGCGGAAGGCCCGGCGCCTGCCTCATCGTCACTACGCTCTTAGCAAACTCTTAAATTAATAGCAAACATTGCTTACTCCGCCCGAAAACGATCACCTGTCTCATACAGGGGATTACGCCAATTTCCACGAGAGGAGTTGCCGTACCTTAACGACCTCCATAGCGGACCCCCAAAATACTATATCCTCGGCCGGAGCTAACCCTAACCCTAACCCTAACCCTAAGTTTTCTTGTCGCCTCCACGGACACGTCGGGGGGGGGTGGTGGCCGAGCTGCCCCCTATGCCGGATGTCTACTGTACCAAATAATTATTACGGGGGACCATAGTTAATAGGACCAAATATTGTTAGCAAAAATAGGTAAATATATAGGTTTTTATGTGTAGCATAGGTCCTATTAACAATGGACCCCCGTGATACACTTTTTAGATACTACGGGGGAACATAGTAATACATAATAACCAGAACGAAGCATGGTGTGCAAACATACGGCGATTGTTGTTTGTGCTGGTCCATCGTGGGGTTCTGATTTCTACCGCCTCCTGCGTCAACATATTTTTTCAACGACAAGCACCCCCCTTCCCCGTGACACGAACCCTCGCCACCTCTCTCCCCCCCCCCCCCCCCCCCCCCCGCGCGCCTTGCCCGCCCCGCGACCTAGCATCATTATTAACACCAACACACCACCAATACCAACACCATCACCAACCCCAATACCATCACTAACCCCAACCCCAATACCAGCACCAACACCAACACCACCACAGAAACCCTACCCCACGCCAACCCCCCCCCCCCCCCCCCCCCCCCCCCCCCGCGCCTTGCCCGCCCCGCGACCTAACATCAATATTAACGCCACCACCACCACCACCACCACCACCATCACCAACCCCAATGCCATCACTAACCCCAACCCCAACCCCAACACCAAAACCAACACCACCACCGCAACCCTACCCCACGCCAACCCGCAGCCTACCAAGCGGCGGCTACCGTCAGTCATCCCCGGAAGAACAGCAAGCCTCCTCCTCCTGGCCGGGGCCCTCTGCTCGGCGCACGCCACCTCCACGCGCTCCGCCCCGTCACCCGATACTAGCCCAGTTAGCCCTGCCGCGGCTACCCGGGGGAGGGGGGGGGCGTCAGCGACCGCCTCTGCCGCCAATAGACCTAGAGGGCTCCGCGAACATTCTGCGACTAGTGTGGGTGATACCAGCAGTGGCGGCAGCAGCAGTGCTAATGGAGGGGGGAAGGGAGGAGGAGGAGGAGGAGGAGGGGGGAAAGGAGGAGGAGGAGGGGGCGGAGGAGGAGAAGGAGGAGCAGGTGGAGGAGAAAGGGATGGAGTCCTTCCTTTGCCGAAAATCCCGTTTTGTCGAGCCGGCGCGGACGTGGTGGACATGTGGCTGCCTGTGTGGGACCCCGACAACCAGGTCGTCGAGACGGCGAAGCGCGTCGTCGTCTTTGGAGGGAAAGGGTGAGAGCTAGCCCAACGGGAGGGGGGGGGTAGGGGGAGGGGGGGGGGAGGAGCGGACTCATTTGTTACTTGTCTTACTCACTTGACCATTGATGAATCCATTTCGAGACGGAACAAACACATAGGGGGGCAGGAGTGGGGGCTAGGTGAAGGGGGGGGGGGGGGGGGGGGGGGGGGTGAAGGGCTGTGGGGGTGGGGGGGGATGCATGTCGAGGGCTATAGGTGAGAGGGAGAGGGAGGCGGGGTTGATGGCTCCAGAGCAAGGGAGATACGTGACGAGGGCTAGGCGAAAGGCATGGGGGGGGGGGGGGTAACTATTGAGGGCTAGGAGACAGAGAGAAAGGGGAGGTCTCCGTAAGGCGTTATGGAGTCGAGCTGGTGGAAGGCATGATGAAAGAAAAATCGGAGGTTTTCGGTCCGACGACACGGACCCCATACTCTATATTGTGTACTTTTGGATCTCCGCCCTTACATATTGAGAGCTGGTCATGGGTCGGGTCGGGTAAAGCCTCACTTGTCGGGTGGGTCGGATCGGGTCGGGTAAAAAAGGGTGACCCGATCCGTGAGAGTTCAAAAACCTCCTGTCCCGACCCGACCCGACCCTACCCTGCTCAACCCGACCCGCGAGTCCTTAAGCTCCCTGACCCGACCCGCGGATCGGGTCGTGACCCGCGAGAAGCACTGTATATTTTCTATAGGATATCCGGCTTTATCCGGCTCGAAAGAGTAAGGCGTGCCCTATACGAAGTGTTTTTAGGCGGCCTTGTAAACTGGAGGAGCGATTTTTTTTCTGCAACTGCGTTTTTGGCCGTATTATGTGCGTCTTGATTTTCGTCGTCGTCGTCGTCGTCGTTTCTTCTGGTGGTTCACGTTTTGTATAGGCTTGATCCGGCGTGTGTTGTCACGGGGTGGTGGACTGTTACACGTCAAGGGAAAAACCAAACCCAGCTGCCCTACTCCCCCCGCGTCCTACTGTTGGTCGTGGCCATTGTTCTTCCTGCTGGTGGTCCTTCGTTGGTTTTTTTTTTTGCTTGATGCGGCGTTTTTGTCGCGGGATGGACTACTTGACGCCAAGAGCGGTCAACCAACTGCCCTACGGTCAGTACGTGCCTCCCTCCCTGACGTCTTGACTTTCCGTCGTCGTCGTTGTTGGTGTTACTGGTTTTGGGTTTTGCTTGGCTTGGTCCGGCGTTTTTTTTTTTTGTTTTTGTCGCAGAGTGGATTACTTCACGGCGAGGGCAGACAACCAGCTGTCCTACCTGTCGGACATGTGGGCGCTGCACATCACGAATACGGGGTTTCGATGGAACAAGGTTAGCAAGGGCGTTTCTTGTCTTTGACGGAGGTTGGGGAAATTTCGGGGGGGGCGGGGGGGGGGGGGGGGGGGGGGGGGGGGGGGGGGGGGGGGGGGGGATCATAGAGAACTGTAGCGCACCTGGTACCATAGAACTGCTTGCGAAAAATAGCGTGTTTCGTTGTTCTCGAAAGAGACCTTCTTGCTGCTGTTCTCGAAGAACGCTAGTTGTTCTCGAAGATGACTTGTTGTTGCTCTCCGGAGCACTTTGTTGTTCTCGAAGCGCGCTTGTTGTTCTCGAAGAGTGCTTGTTGCTCTCGAAGAGTGCTTGTTGCTCTCGAAGAGTGCTTGTTGCTCTCAAAGAGTGCTTGTTGCTCTCAAGGAGCACTTTGTGGTTGTTCTCGAAGCGAAGCGCATTTGTTGTTGCTCTCATTTATAGTCACGACCCGTAACCGCAGGAGAGGCTTCAGTAAAATATTGGAGGTGGGAGAAAAGGAGTACCTGGTACTAATCATGGAAACAAGCTACCCGTATACAGCGGTGTAACTTGAGGGAAACCCGGCAAGCACAAAACTGGACTGAAAATCAACGTAGCGCTCTGTCCCTAAATGAGGTTCGCTTTGATTGAGTATTGTTATACAACCTGTCCTTTTTTTCGACGAGAGAGTGGTATGTATCGTGCCAGCTATGCTCCACCAGGTACTTATCACCAGGCGTGTATTTGTAAAACTGTGTGGCCCATTGTAAAGCTGCAGGTGAAGATTATAGTGCGTTGTACTGCCTACCATACCATGCTTTCGGGCTCTGCACCATATATCATGCTCACTGCTGTTGTACATCTGCGTTTATTTTGTCCTTCCTGGCCGCCTTTGTCGGCACGTCTTGTGGCAGTGGGACAAATGATGGTAGGGTGGCGACCATGGGAGAATATGAGAACAGCAACAGCAATACCAACCAACTGCCCCTTCCTCCTCCTCTTCCTCCTCCTTCTTCGCCTACCCATGTTACGCACCGAAAACCGAAACGCTCCGACGCTGAAAATGAAACGGAGCAGGTCACCCCGCACGGGGACCTCCGGCCGTCGCCTCGCTGGCAGACCGGCCGAGCCGTGGCTTTCGACCAGAGGTAGGCGTGTTTTATGCGGGGTCGGTCTTTTCTTCTTTCGGTTGGTTGGTTGGTTGGTTGGTTGGTTGGTTAGTCACTTAGTTAGTTGATTGGTTGGTTGGGTGGTTACTCGGATGGTTTCTTGGCTTGCTGGCTTGATTGGTTGGTTGCGCGCGTGCTTTCTACATTGGCTCCATTGCCCCCATTGCTTGCTCCATTGCTCATTTGTTTGCTCTATTGCTTGCTTCTTTTATTTTGCCCCACTTGCTCTCTTATTTGCCTTAACTGCTTGCGGGCTCGCTCGCTAAGTTTCTCCCCTTACGCGATTGCTTGATTGTTTGAATTCTCGCGTGCTTGCTTGTTGGCTTGCTCCTCCCCGACCCCCCCTCCCCACCCCCACCCAGGCACCCCCCTACCCATCCCTCTCCCCACCCGGCAGCCTCCAAACCCCCACCCCAACCTACCGCTGCTTGTCGACACCCCCCGCGTACCATGTCATCAAATTGGTCTTGCATCTGCTAATCTAGTTTGGTGATCTCCTATACGGTGACGATCAAACGACAAATGAGGTTGGGGGGACTATTGCTACCTTTTGGTATATTCACCGTGCAACCATCCCCCCTCGAGACAACCCCCAGCCCTGGTCGGTGAAAACCCGACGTACTCCGTCCCGGAATTCGTGGGGATTCGAGGGTCTGTGGTCATACGACGATGTACGGCCGCGCATGGCATCAGAAAAACCCCGTGCTTTAGCTCCGCTCAAGGGGTGTTATGGCATCACGTAGTGTATATGAGGTATATGGTACGGCACCCCCCGAGGCGATTACATCTACATATTAGAAGTAGTATACCCTTTGCCGTCTTGCGAAGTGGCCACACCGGAAAACAAGCCAATTGGCTTGACGCTTGTCATTCATACGCAATAACCTTACGCACGAGGTGCCGGAACGCGCTTCTCAAGCGCTTTCTATTTACAGGGGGTCATGGTAAATAGGACCTACAGTACACACAAAAACCTAAATATTTCCATATTTTGACGAACAATATTTGGTCTTGTTAACTATGGTCTCCCGTGATAGTGTGGGATACACCTCGCCGAACACATTTACGTTTCGCGCCACGCTTGGTGTAAGCAACCACTGTCTCCGTGGCCGGTGAAAATCTCGACGAGTGCTCCTTCCCGGCATTGTAGGGATGCGAGGGTCTGTGGTCATGTACGACTGCGACCATGCATGACAAGAAGTCATTCTAGGGGTGCACGGATCTATAGTCACGACTACGGCCATGCATGACAACGAGTACCCCCCCCCGCGCGCTTGAATCAAGCAATGCCTGCCTGGTCAGTGAAAACCCGACGTCCCGACATTGTAGGGATGCGAGGGTCTATGGTCATACGGCCATTCATGAAATCGAGTACACCTCTCCTATTGAGTACACCCCCCCCCCCCCCCCTTAACCCCCCCCCCCCCCCCCCCCCCCCCCCCCCCCCCCCCCCCCCCCCCCCCCCCCCCCCCCCCCCGATCTCATCCCCTACCCACCTCGCTCGCCGCTGCCCTTGTCCCCACTTACTGTATGTTTGGCCTCGTCTGATGATGATCTAGTTTGGTGATATACGGTGGAGATGATCAAACAACAAACGAGGTTGGGGGACTGGGAGACCTTTGGGTGTATTCCCCCTGGGCTTCAAGGACAAATATTCACGCTAAAGGCGGCCCGAGAGCGGACGAGTGGGAGGTAAGAGGGCTGGGATGAGCAGGGGGCGGGCAGGTGAGGGGTAGTTGTAAGGGTACAACTCAGGGTGAGGGTGGGGGGTGGTGAGGGGGGGGTGTTCTCATGTCGTGCATGGCCGTAGTCGTATGACCATAGGTTCTAGCATCCCTGCAATGCCGGGACGGAGTAAGTCAGGTATTCACCGACCAGGCAGACTTTGCTTGCACCAACCGTGAAGCGTCGTGAGGTGTTCGGCGGGGAAGGGAGGCCCTACCTATTATCCGAGGAGGGTTTGTGGATGCCGGGGGGGGGGGGGGGAGATGTATACGGCACCCAACAACACTTGATTTTTTGTCTTGTTTTGGCCAGGCTCAGTATAGTATGTGAGACAGGGCGCCGCGAGTTGACCTGCCCCGACTCTCGCTGTCCCCACCTCAAATCAAATCAACTCGTTTATTGCTCTGTCTTGTGTGTACCCGTGTCCCGTCCCGTCCCGTTCCTATCGGGGTTTCGTATAGAATTACGATCGACGCGGGGACAAGCCGGGGAGAGGCGGAACCCCTCGATGGCGATGATGAACTCCACGCTGCTTTTGCTCGGGGGCAAGGTGGTGAGTTCTCTGAAACATTCCAGACGGCGGACAAATCATCCTATATGTGCCCATCGGTGAGATTTTTCAAAACGATTTTCCTAGGGCAGATCATGCACAGATAATGTACAGATCATTCCCACTTCATTGTATAGATATATATTTTTTAATGATATTGAATTATCTAGCTCATGTTGTCTGTTGCCGGGTGGGAGCTGTCTATTCTGCATGATTTACAGTAGTGCATATTTCCTGGGTGTGATCTATCTGCCCTATAAGGCAGATTCTGCACAGCCTCTCACAACGGCAGGCGTGGAACTAGATCATCTATCTGTAGACAGATCAGATAGATCATGATCTGTCTGTCCGAGCTGTGGAATATTAAGGTCCGATGTTTTTCGTTGGTCTGCTCGACGCTGCTCATGGTCGGGGGGCAAAATGTGGTGAGATGGTCGACCTGATCGTTTGCATTCGACTGGTGCGCTGCGACTGTTGTGATTGCGACTGCAATCGTCCGTCGGTAATATATTCGTGGCTAATTTATCCGTTGGCAATGTATCCGTTGGTCGTCAAGCCGTCGGTGTTGTACTTGATAGTGATGTATCCGTTGGTGATTTGGTAATGCTTCCGTTGGTCGTTCATCCGTCGGTAACGTAGTCGTTGGTAATGAATGTACTTGTATTCATGGGTGGTGGCCCCTGACTGTTTTTTTATCCGCTGGTGTTCTATCCGCTGGTATTGGTATCGTTGGTCGTTCATCCCTCGGTAATTAATACATACCAGGTACTTGGTACGTTGGTTGCGTATCCGTCGGTCATTTTCCCGTTGCTCGTTTTGCCGTCGGTATTTTATCCGTTGATAATGTATCCGTTCGTTGCTCATCCGTCGGTATTCAATAGATTCGTCCGTAATTTGTTCATTCGTTGCGAATGTGTCCGTTGGTCGTATTGCCCGTCGGTCGGCTAAGCAGGTGGACGGAGAGATGAACGAGCAGTGCGACTCGCGGCTGTTTCTGCTTGACCTCGAAGACCCCAATGGAAAGTGGAGGGAGGGGGCGTCGTTCCCAGGGGAGTGTGGCCTCGGGCAGACCATGAACACCGTCAAGATTCCGAGGGATGAGGAGGAAGAGGTATTACGAGGGACCATAGTAAATAAGACCAATTTTTGTCGGTAAAAATATGGAAATATATAGTTTTTTGTGTGTGCCGTAGGTCCTATTTACTGTGTTCCCCCGTACTATCATGTGGGCGTGTTTCATTGGTTGGTTGGGTTCGTCCTGTCGGTTGGTTGGCCGGGTTGTAGTTAGTTGGTTGGTTGCTTTTCGGTGGGGTCGGTGGGACCTTCTTGTTTGTTTCGTGTGTGTTTTGTGTGCTTGTTGATTTCGTTTTTTTTTGTTTGTTTGTCTTTGTTGCCATGCTGTGGAAGCGGGTTGGCTGGAAGCAGTAGATGGCGGTCCTTGTGTCATTCTCGAAGTTGGTGGTGTTGATGTTGATGATGTTTGCGCTTCGGTGGTGTCGGCTCATCATCTTGACACGGCTGAGGGGCGGTCGCCCCAAGCAGGCCGTCTCTCTTGTGTGGTTGTGGTAGTGGATGGAGTGCATACACACCGAGGTAGGTGGGTTTGCCCCTCGGGTCTACACGGAACGGAGTGACAGACCTTGGGTGTGACCTCGAACTTGTGCATACATAACGAGGCGGCACTATCTACAGGGGAAGGGGGCTTGGTATCCACGACTTACCGCTGATCACCTCATCACTGCTCACCCACCACTTGTTGCACTTACACCCTGTACCAGGTTCGAGCTGTGGTGTTCGGCGGTGCCAGTGGGGCTCGAAAGGGAAGTTCACGTGCTCGAATAACCTTCACGCCTACGACCTGCAGGGAGACGTGTGGGAGGAGATATCTCCGGAGAGCGATGCCGACGCCGACGCCTGTGCAGGTACACGGGTGTAAATATATCATCCAGAAAACGGTACACGGTGTAGTGAATTATCCAGAAAACGGTGCACCGTATATAGTACATCAGACTCGAAACGGCACATTGTGTTGTGAATTATCCCGAAACCGGTGTATCGTGGGGGTGTTTCACGCGAGTTGACGCAGGCAGATACGTACAGTAATTTTCCATGAAAATGGTATACCGTGGGTGTGTTGTCGCGCGAGTTGACGGTACGGGGAAAATCCGCCACAGCGGTGTGTGTAGGAAGCGCCTTGAATCGGCAATCGGCAGCGTCCATTCGGCACTCGACAGCGCCCATTGGCCACGGTGCCGCCGCACGTACCGTGATGGTGTATATACCCCGTTCGGGCGAACCCTAAGCTCTGAGGTAGCCCAGGAGGCAAGGTTGAGAGAAGAACTCGTGGATTTTTTTCGAAGGTGTTCACGCGTTCGGTCTGTCCACTGTATGTGTGTAGATGATGTACAGATAGATCCTAGCCTGCCGTTGTGCTAGGTTGGGCGGGATCTGCGTAGCGCAGATCCGACCCAGGAAACTTTATACGGGGTTCCACCCTTCCACCCGGCAACCTGAGCTACTGCACTCGTACGTCGTGGATCACATACGCGATCGTACAAGATGGGGAATGGATTATCTATCTGCATCGAAAGGTCTAGCTCATGAACCATGGGAATGGATGATCTGTACATGATCTGTACATGATCTGTCCTAGGTGTGAGATTGTTCGAGGCGTATTTTGCGCGACTGTGAGCCGGCTGGCCGTACGTCGCCGTCTATTTGATGGTTAATTATGATATTGGTGCTGCAGTTAGTCGCTTGCGGTGCCTACTATTAATAGCTGACTACCTGGTATTCGGTTTGCAGGAAGGCTTGCTTGGTTTTATTTTACTTATTTCTTGTAAACTTGGCCCCAAAAAGGTGTTTTTTGTGATGTTGCAAACTTTTATTTTTGGCCTACGCACGACGGCGCCTTCAGCAGCACCCTCCGTAGGTGCTTCCCGTAGGGTCCCCTCGGCCAGGGGGAGGGTGACAGAAACTCCTTAGACTTGAATGGATGATAACCTCTCTCTCCCCGCCCTCCCCCACCTCCCCTCCCTCGCCCCCCCCCCCCCCCCACCCCCTCCCCCCCCCCTCCCCTCCACCCCCCCTCGCCTCCTACCATGCATCTCATGTTTTTTTTCGCACGAATCACCACACACACCGTCTTCATTCCACCATTGGGAGCACAGGTGACTCCGACATCGATCCGAACGGGGCGGTCGATCTCAACGGAAACCGCCGAAACGTTACAAAAACGGACGTTTCGGATATCAGCGCCGCAACCCCTTCCCCCACCCCGCCCCCCACGACGACCACTACCAAAACCACCAAGACTGCCGATGCTGCTAAAAGCAGCAGCAGCAGCAGCAGCAGTAGTAGTAGCCCTGAACCGGTGGTGGTGTGCCCGGGGGTATCGACGCCTCGTCCCCTGGGTAGACACGCCCACGCGGCGGCGTACATCGAATCCAAGGTGGATTCCGTGAACGCGCTGTTTGTCTTCGGGGGGAGGGAAAACGCGGAGGAATTGGCGCCGCTTGGGGACCTGTGGTAAGCGCCGTTTTTTTTCGAGTATGAGAATGTTTTATGCTTCATGGAAAAGAGGCGTAATGTCAGCCTTAGGCGTAAAGTCAAGTAACTGACTATGTAGCACTTATCAATTATGAGGCGCCTCACTTGATTATGGTATAGGAGATCTATATCCGCCCGCAAAACCTGATTTTGGTAAATGGTGGCGTCTTAGCCTCGGCCTATCGTAGACATTGTTCGAATTTTATGAAGGTATTATGATAAAAAAGGAGATCCATGATAATGAGGCATGCCTTCATGCCTCATTGCCTTATTTGGTAGTTTCTCAAGTCAGTGCCCTTAAGGAACCCCGTCAGTCCCAGTGACAGTTTGGCAAAAAAAAAAGTACGGTACCTCTATCGTAGCACCCGCAGAAAAAACATGACCAGATTGTGGTATTGTATCTGGTACGGTAAGTCTTGTAAGTTTTGTGTGCGTGTTTTCGAGATTCGAGACATACCATACTGTCCTGGTACGGGTAGATAGTGCCCATCATACTAATTCCTCAGGATGTTGTGCTCTATATATACGTTGATTGTGTCGATGATGATGATGATGATTGTGCTTATGTCTATAATGACAATGATGCTTATCGTGGTGATTGGTGATGATGGTGGCGATGACCGATGATGTTTCTCAGCGTGGCGTTTTGTTTTTTGTTCTTTCACTTCCTTTCGTGTTCTTGGTCGCGTTCCCTCTCTCGTCAGGATGTTCGACTTCACGGTGATGCGCTGGGCTGAAGTGACGCCGGCGTCGAAAAACGCTCCGGCCAACAGGTTCGAGCACTCTCTCACGGTGAGCTCCACCCTCGAGAAAAATGCCTTTGCACGGGTGGCGCCTTATTTTGTGAGCGATGCCTTTCAGGGGCGGTGCCTTGTTGTCTGAGCAACGTCTTGTAGGGGCGGGACCTTATTTTCTGAGCAAAGTCTTTTAGGGGTGGGGGCTTGTTTTCTGAGCTTGTCCATCACGTGAGAGGGGCTCAATACCTCACCCGAAGAAGTTTGATCGCGGCACCCGACCAATATTCATGTGCGCTGCGTAGCCCTAAATCAGATGTGCCGCTACTAGTGCCATACTCACCGGCCAAAATGCACACATAACGTGAAGAGCTCGATCTGTCTGAAAATGTCGAGCTAAAACAGCGGTACCCCCCCCCCCCCCCCCCCCCCCCCCCCCCCCCCCCCCCCCCGCATACCCCCAAGGGTTGGCGTCGGTTGGCGACGACGCTGTAATACAAGGTATTGGTCGCCCAAGGACGCGTACTGCAGTGGAGGGTTGCACCTGCTACTACTGTATACCTCACTCAAAAGCGGAATTTTGGGGAGAAAATGAAGACCTAACCTTTGGCCGAGGCATATGTGTCACGAGCTATTTGCCAAAAACAAAGTGTATTCCAACGATATCGTGTCCCTCTTGTACGAAATACGCTTTTTTTACACTACTATTGGTACTAAATGATGATTTTCTTTTCGGCAACCGTCACTCTACGTTTTCTTGTGACTCCATTTTCGATACATCGTGCATCATACAGGCCTCACTTGCAAAAATGAATTAAATTGTATAGGCATTCGGTCCACTCTCGTTATCGACCTTCCACTTTATGTCTCGGTCTTCTTCCGATTTGTGTATCGTAGCATTGCGTCATATTCCATCAAATATCGGGTACTGTAGTTTCTCCGTCATAAATAACAAATAGTTTGGCCAAAATGCGCGACCGCTATCGTAGAGAGGCTCCTACACATTCTACACATCCAACTATTTCCACATCCGAGGGGTGACGATATTGAGTTATTTTCAGGGCTTTTCATGGGGTCGGGTCGGATGGGGCCACCTAGCCCGACCAAACCCGACTCAATCCAACCCGTGAGAGTTTGAGAACTTCCTGACCCGACTCGACAAGACCCGACCCGACTTGACCCGACCCGACCCGACCCGACCCGACCCGACTTGACCCGACCCGGCCCGACCCGATCCGACGCGATCCACGGGTTTTCGAAGATCTCCTGAGCCGTGAATATACCTGATTGGCTGATTGTTTCCGTGCTTCCTATATTGATGTATGCATACTAAGCAGGTGTGGGAGGGAGGGGCGGGCGACGGGGTGGCATCCCTCGTTGTCTTCGGCGGGGAGACGATCGGCAGGACCGGCCAGGCCATCTACATGAACGACGTCTGGCTCTACACCCCTCACATCGGCCAATGGCGCGAGGTGAGATGCGGCCCAACCTTTGACCAATAAAAAAAATAGCCTGGCTGTGCTGTGAGAACTGTCGTGCCGATTTTTTTTTTTTGACGTGTATACGTACCAGGTTCAACTTTGTACGTAAACGTTACCTGGTATCGCGCAGGTCGTAAAGTTGAGTCTGAACCACTCTTTCGGTCGGACCTACAGCTGACGTAATTTGTAATACCGGGGGCCGTAGTAAATAGGACCAGATATTGTTCGTAAAAATAGGGCATTTATGCTGGTAGGTTTTTGTGTGTACCGTAGGTCCTATTTACAATGGTCCCCCGTAATCGTTCGTACCTTTTATTAAAAAATGTCGAAATATGAAATATCGAGCTTTCAACGTATCGTATCGAGGGCGCTTTTCCCTCCCATCCCCTGGGCATCCCCGTACCGGTAGAAAGCGAATATGTCAGGAGACATGTCAAGCAAGGAAAAATGTGCGATGTCAAGGGTGTAGGGCCGAGCTTTCCACGCTAAAACCTAGTAATTTGGTGTCAGTGATGGCGTGTCAAGGCAAAGTTGCTGTCTGTCAAGGGGTGAAAGTGCTGTCTCCTGTTCGTAACATTTTTTGTTGTAAAAGTATGCTGGTACTGAGATAAGCGGGTATCACGTGCCCGGCCTGAAAGAGGTACATATCGAATTTCGAAGTCGTACGCCACTCTGGCCGTAAATATACTAAACTTTGGGAATTCTTATTCTCACATAAATGGTGCTTGTATTCCCGTCCAGAAGCGGTAAAGATGAGTATTCGTTTTGTGGATGTCGTGTCGAACTCCCTTCTCGTTCTACACACGATAGCCATCGCTAATCTATTCCCGTATACCAGTCCTCCTGCCTTCTTGGGTATCACTCTGGGTGTCTGTCAATATAAGGACCGCTTGGTCTTTATAGTAAGGCATTAAAGGCGCCTATATTTCCACTCAGAGTTTTATATAGATAAGGCATGTGTCTCAGATGGCATGCCTTATTGGTCATTTCATCAGTTGAGGAGCCTCGTCAGTCCCAGTGACAAACAAAAAATGAGCCCAAAGTGCTTGCTTCTGTACGTACCCCTGTCGTTCCACCCGTCATATGGGCAGGGGCCTCATAAACCTCACCGGTAGGTCCCTGTGTATCCCAGGGTGAAGGCAAAGAAACGAGACAGAGAGAGAGAGAAAACGGAGCCCCATTGAATTAAAAACACACTACGAGTACGTACGTATACGTAGCGGGTTGGGATTTTACTCAGAACCTTGATCAAAAATAATTTAATTTAATTTTAGAATATGTTTTTTTTTCTCACATTTGTTTACTTTTTTTTTAGCCACCCCCCCCCCCCCTGTCTGGGGCAGACAACAAAAGTTGGGTGTCGGCTTCTTCGTTTCTTTTCGTGCACCTCAAGCCTCAAGTCCGTGCACATATGGATTTCGACGAAACGCTCGATCACAACTCACAGTTGAGTATGTGTGTTTTGTATATTGATGGTATGATCACTAAAATATTTTTTGCCTCATGACTCGTATATATATATATATTTTGTCGCAGGTGAGCCGATCGGAGTGTCAGGAAGGGGCCACGGGCATCATCGGGGGAGGCGAGTGGACCGCCCTCCTCGCGCTGGTATCCCTCCTCTCTCTCGTCGTCGTCGTGCAGTGCATCCTCCACCACATCTGTCCGCACTACGAGCCGCCTCTCAGGCGTAGGCGCCACCGACGCAGAGCGGAGGACGGGAGGCTGGTTCGCCACTCTAGCGTAAAGGAGGCGATGATGTCCTCCTCGTCGGGGGGGGGGAAGAGTAGCGGGGGGGGGGGCTGGTGGTGGAAGGGGGAGGGTGAGAATGCTGAGGTCTGCGCCGTCGCTTGTTGATAGCCCTCTGCTACCTCCTTCTGGTGGTGGTGGTGGTGGTGGTGGTGGTGGTGGTGGTGGTGGTGGTGGTGGCGGTGATGGTGGTGGTGGCGGGCGGTAGTGGTGGTAGTGGGGGCGGTGGTGGTGGTGGTGGCGGTGGTGGTGATGGTGTACCTTCGTACCAGGCGGTCCAAGAGTGACCAGGGATTGGAAGCGTCGACACTATTTGCGTTAAAAATCAGTTTGCCAGGTGGTACTGTTGTTATTTTAGCACAGGTTTGTTTTGTTACGATGTTGGTGGTGGTGATGTCGGTGGTGCTTGTGGAAGGGAGCGGGCGAGGAGACCAAGGCCTGTGTTTATCGCTTGTTGATAGCCCTCTACTCTCTTCTTCTGCTGCTGTCGGGTAGGGCACCGGTTCTGTTTCTAGTGCAGCTAAAGCGTCGCACCAGGTGGTGGAAACATTACCGAAACCCGGCAAACCTATGAATTTTTTCGTACGAGAAGCGGTAGAAGTTATTTTAGCATGTACAGGTGTACTATTTATCACAGGTTAGTTATTTTAGTACAATTTTGTTTTTTCGGCGGCGGTTCGTAGTGGGGGTGGTTTTGGTGGTAGTGGTAGTGGCGTTGGTGGAAGAGAGCTTGTGGTAGTGGTGGTGCCTATTGTACGGTCTGCACCGTCACTCGCCGATAGCCCTCTGCTGTCTTCTTCTGCTGCTGCTGCTTCTGCTTTGGGTCTTGTTAGGGGCCAGCTGTTGGTCCTGCCTCTGGTTCTTGTATGCGCCACCACTATGGGCGGAAACATAAGGACCGCTTATACATTAATATGAATACCGAACGGTCCTTATATTTACGCCCAGAGTAGTGCACCTTCCACACCTCGGGCAGATCAGACGGATCTACAGATCAGATAGATCATCTGGGTCCTGGCCTATCGTTATGGATGTTGTCCAGGATCTGTATCGGACGGACGTAACCCAGGAGGAACCTATCTGCCCTAAAAGATCTACCTGGTAGATCAGTTAGTGGGGATCTGATCCAGCTGATCTGTCTTCTGATATATCCGATCTGTGATCTGATCTATCTGATCTATCATCTGATCTATATGTGATGTGTCATCTGAACTATCTGCTATGTCATCTGATCTATCTGAGCTGTCATCTGATCTATCTGATTTGTCATCTGATCTATCTGATCTGACATCTGATCTATCTGATTTATCATCTGAAATATCTGATCTATCATCTGATTTATTATCTGATCTATCTGATCTGGCCGATGTGTGCACTGCACCCTCGTACCGTGCCTTGGAGGAATGGCAGACAATAAATGGAGACGTTGACGTACAATATATATATATACCTGTTATGATCTATGTTTGTGCAAAAGCAAGCACCAGTACGTATCATAGCATGCCGTTTCTTTTTTTTTCACTTTTTTTTCACTTTTTTTTGCGTCTCGGCAGTGCCGGTGGTAGTAGCGATGGCGGTCGTGCTGAAGGTGTTGCTCGTGGCGAGGGTGGGAGTGGTGGTGGCGGTGGCGTTAATGCTGTTGGTGTTGGTGTTCATGGTACTCTGGCCGAGCGGTGGAGTGGGGGGGGCGGGGGGGGGGGGGCGGGAGGGGGCGGGCGGAACTCACTAGGGATTTGTTTTTGTATGTTGTCATATGTACTCACCTCGGACAGATGATCTAACAGATCATGTACAGATCATTCCCACTTGGTGATCTAGATATTTTAAGGTAGATAGATCATCTACTCCCAATCTTGTACGATCTAGCTCAGGTTGCCGGGTGTGACGGTATACTCCGAATGGTCTAGGGCATGTCAGCTGGGTTGGATCTGCACTAGACAGATGCTGCACAACCTCTCACAACGGGAAGTGAGCAACTAGATGACCTAGATGATCTAGACACATATATCATGATCTGTCTCGGGTATGCGTATTTGTTTAGGTGGTTGTTTCATGTCAATCTTTTTATGTCCCTGTGCAGCAGTGTGAAGCGTCAACATTGCGCAAAAAAAAAAAAGCCAGCCGACAAAACACGTAGTGTCATACCCCTAGGTATTAATGGTACTTATCACTGTATACTTCGAAGTATGTATACATACCGTATTGCATGGTATATGATTTTTGTGCCTATGGCCGGGGCTTATCAAGTCGCAGGTCAGAGAAGGGGGGTGCTCACGGACGCCCCACAAGCGCAATAGGAGGATTGCATGCGGTGGGGTTGTAGGGGGGGTTCTTGCATTTTGTTTTTTGTTCGGGAGAGATGCTTCATGAAGCGTTTAGGCGAGAAATGAAACTCGTCGAGTCAGAGAAGGGGGGGGCGGTCACGAACGCGCCAGAAGTGGGAGCAGAGGCGCTCTGTCGTGCGGCGTGCGGTTTTGTGTGAGGGATCGCGTCTGGATGGTTGCTAACTCTCCGAACTCTCCCAGCGCTCTTCCTGGTTGTGGCTCTTGGTCGACGCGGCTGCTGATGCTGCTGCTGCTGCTGCCGCTGTGATCAGAGCTGAACCCGGTATACGCTACTGTTGTGATGATAGCTGACCTCGTTGCGATGGGAGCCGCCATGTGGTGCTGTTGTATGTGGCACTGGGCTTCTTGCCGAAGCCTGAAATTGTTTGGGTGGTTAAAAGCCCAGCGTAGGTCTTGGGGATTGCTGGTTCGGCTGCAGAAGTTGGGGCAGTCGATTACTTGATTAACTTGAGTACAGCATTATTGGGTCAAAGGCGGCAGACGGACAGACGGACAGACAGACAGACAGACAGACAGACACTTTTGGAGTTATCGAGACAGAGGACCAAGTTCGGTTAGTACTATTAGTAAACTGTGGATTTTTGTCTGGCTTTTGTGATAAGGCCTGCCGCGATTTTATGTGTAGGCGGACGGGGGGGCAATAGAGCTTACCACTTACCATGGTATTTGATATTTGGTTTCATTGGCCTAGGGTCAGGGCTAGGGTTGCTCTGATTGGCCTAGGGTCAGGACCAGGGTTGCTCTGATTGGCCTAGGGTCAGGGCTAGGGTTGCTCTGATTGGCCTAGGGTCAGGGCTAGGGTTGCTCTGATTGGCTTAGGGTTAGAGGGTTAGGGTTCGTTATATTCGTCTCGTACACAGTGTGTGTCAACCATTTTCTCGAATAAGTGGGTTGTTGCCCTCGGCGACGGGGGGGCTTCACGAAACGGTTCTGCCCAAAGAAACGCCCACCCACCGAGTCAGAGGTTCAGAGGAGGGGGGAGGGTAGGAGGAAGCGGAGGATCTTGTTTTTCATTTGTGGGTTCGGCTGGTTAGGCGGTACTACACATAAGGACCGCTTGGTTTTCATATTCATGTCTGAACGGGCCGTTCGTTTCCGCGCAGAGTGTTGGGTTGGTTGTTATTGGTTGGTTGATCCAATATTTGAAGAAAGGTAAAGAGAGGCGTTTTTTGCCGCCGCTGGCCATCATTTCCGCGAGCGCCGTGTGGCACAGAGCACACAGGGGCAGCCCTCCTTCGTGAGACACATTGAACAGAAGAATGGGACATGCACGGATTGCGCTACGTGTCGGTAGCGGATTCAAGAAAGATGCCTGGATGCGGACGCCTGGATGCGGCCGCAGTAATAACGCATTGTAAGAACACGTGATTTAATCGCGAAACGCAAGCAAACGCAAACCCATGTGCAAAGGAATATGCAAAAGCGCAAGAAAACGCCAGCAAACAAACGCGAGAAAATGCAAGCAAAAAAATGCAAAACAAAATACAGAGGAAAATGAAAACAGGAAAAAAAGGCTGGTTGCGCCTTGAACTGATTTTGTCATGTTATTGATTGTACTCAGATACACGACATATAAGATCCATGGTAGATTGGGGAGTTCCACGCTGGAAAGGGATTCCGGCTGTAGGGTATTGAGATATCGGGGTAATGTGTGCCCACCAATGCCACTCGTCAGGTGGGAACCCTCTACTGCATGTGAGGCGAGTCAACTCGACAGCTCGGATATAATATAAGAGGAGTTCCGTGTTACTGTCTGGAGTCAGCCACACGTTCCCGTACCAGCTGCGCCTATACCTTTAGGGATCAATCAACACACTGGTGAGTACCGGACGATCTCTGGCATTTAATTTCTTGGCTTAATTTTATTTTTGATGAGTATGGCTACTGTAATCTCTTTCCATGATTTGCATTAATTTCCTAAATAATAGAGGGAGCGGTTTGTGACGTATCATATACAGTAAGAGGATTGATATTCCCACCTTTTGCTGAGTTTGGCATTTCGAGTTGACATTTTTATTGAGATGTATCAGCCCTGCGATGTCGTACATTTTCATGTACAGAGCTGAGGGGAATATTGATCATGCACAGGAGCAGGGGGGATATGAGTATGGTCGTGTATATTGAGTAGGGGGGATATTGATTGTACTCAGATACACGACATATAAGATCCATGGTAGATTGGGGAGTTCCACGCTGGAAAGGGATTCCGGCTGTAGGGTATTGGGATATCGGGGTAATGTGTGCCCACCAATGCCACTCATCAGGTGCAACCCTACACTGCATGTGAGACGAGTCAACTCTACAGCGAGGATGTAATATAAGAGGAGTTCCGTTTCATGTCTGGAGTCAGCCACGCGTTCCCGTGCCAGCTGCGCCTATACCTTTAGGGATCAATCAACATATCTGCTTTACGAGTACGCTCGTAGCGGATTACCTCTTCCTGTATTTACACCGAAAAACCATCGGTGAATCGTTTTGATACTTTTTCGATTCGGACGGACACATGTTGACATACATCCTCCCCGGAGAGTCCCATAAAAACGGAGAAATTTTCCCGAAAATGTGAATGTGAGGCTGATGATCTCGTGGGGCTCTTTTATGAGACGGTCGGTACCTTGGCATTAATAGTACTCTTGTAGCAGTGCTTCTATCTATGCCAGCCGTGTCATCAGCCTCGTCCGTGCCTGACGCGTGCACCTCGTATATGGTTTCTTTTTCTTAGGCTCCTCACCTGTCCCTTGAGCTTCATGCGTACATATTATACGGACACAAGTACGTGCCTCACATATCTCCAAAAGCTGTTTTTGTGATGCTGAGCCTACTTGTCGGGGAGGGTCTGACACGAATATTATAGTACATAGAATAACACGAAGAAACTCTATCCCAACGAAAACGAATGTCTTTAGTGCAGTTGTAGCGCCTCAGTCGGCATTCCAGCGATAAGGAGGCAGCCTTATTATAGGGTAGTTAGTGCCTCAGCCGCCATTCCAACGATAAGGAGGCATGCCTTATTATACCGTAGTTAGTGCCTCAGTCGGCATTCCAGCGATAAGGAGGCACGCCTTGTTATAGGGTAGTTATTGCCCCAGTCGGCATTCCAACGATAAGGAGGCATGCCTTATCATAGGGTAGTTACTGCCTCAGTCGGCATTCCAGCGATAAGGAGGCATGCCGGTATAGATAAGGGCCTCAGTCGGCATTCCAACGGCAAAGCATATGCCTGATAGGGTAGTTAGTGCCTCGGCTGGTTTTCCAACGACGAGGCATGCTTTACCACAGGGTAGACATAGGGCCTCAGTCGGCATCCTATCGACAGGGCACGCCTCATTATTGGGCACCAAACAGGTAGTAATAGCTCCTCGGTGCCCTTGAGGAGCCACATCAGTCAGAAATTGTTTGACCCAACAAATGTGCGAAAATACTTATTACGGGGGTCCATAGTTAATAGGACCTATGGCATACATAAAAGCCTATATATTTACCTATTTTCACTGACAATATTGGGTCCTATTTACTATGGTGCCCCCGTAGTAGGGTATTTACCTGCTGAGCTATAGGGGTAAAAGACCGATCGATTACCCAGCCCAGGGTAATCCTTGTAACCCTCTCCACCCCTCTCAACGGCGGGATCTTTGGGGCGTTGGTACCGAATACGGCGGTAACTGACCTACCCGCCTCGTTTCAATGCTCGGGGAACCACAGGGAGATACGTGTGTTCAGGACACACGCGCAAGCGTTTCTATAAAAGGAAAATTCGAAGTGAGATTCGAACCCGTATCCTGCCATCGACGCCAAATGTGAAGGGTGTTACCTACTGAGCTGTACAAGGGGTAAAAGACCGATCGATTACCCGGCCCGGGGCAATCCTTGTAACAACGGTGAGAAAAAAAATCTCTCTTCAGCATTGTTGAAAGTTTTTCGTGTATATATTCATGCGTCAGAGAGCAAAGCGCGAGTGGAAGGATGCGCCAACAATTCAAGGTTTGAGGAGCCTACACAAAAACCTTTACATTCTATTAATCGTGTATTTTTATTTGGTCGTGATTACCATGTTCCCCGGTATCACAACGTATATATTTTTGTCGCTGAAAAAAAAACGGCGGATGACCAAACAGTACCAGGTGTAATTGTTGCGCAGTACATAGATATAGGGCTGTGATGAGTCGGCAGGAGTTCACAACTAACAACTAATTCGTACGTGCCATTATCCAACGAACGGACTGCAGTCGGCAAGTCGGTTGACGAAGCCCGATGTGTGTGATGGCCAGCCGGCTCGCCAACTAAAGCGAGTATGATCGGACCTTTCCGGTCGAGGGAAAACTTATGCCGCACTTCCAGCAAAGTACCGTATGGGAACCCAAGAAAGTCGGATATAGTCGGCACCTCCGGGAAACGGCTACAGTGACCACAAGTCCGACTACTAGTAAGAGCTACTGCAGTAAGTACGTGAATTGACCCGTGCAGGACCCCGGTCCCGATTTGGGAACAAACTACTCGGACTTTTGGGGACACACTATTACGGGGGTCCATAGTTAACAGGACCTATGGCAAACATAAAAACCTATATATTTAGGTATTTTTACTAACAATATTTGGTCTTGTTTACTATGGTCCCCCGTAATAGTTGGGGTTCGAGTGGTTTACCCCCCGAAACGGGACTGTAGTACTATTGCGGGGGTCCATAGTTAATGGGACCAAATTTTGTTAGTAAAAATAGGTAAATATATAGGTTTTTATGTGTATCATAGGTCTTGTTAACTATGGACCCCCGTAATAGCTGCGTTAATGAAGTCGTACAAACCCACAGCCCTACAGAACACAATTGCAGGGATATCGTGGCGTTCGGCTCACAAGGCACCGGCGCGGGGGGTGGGGGGAGGGGGGGGGGGACTTTGCAGAACCAACTTGCCTGTATATCACCTACCCCTGGTGGCTAGTCGTAGCCGCACCGTCGAGGCTATAACTCGCCGCCGATCCTTGCAAATTTTGGTGAGTCGTATGTTTGGTGGGCGCGCTGGATTGAGAAAATGTGAAAAAACAAAAACAAAAACAGAAACATAAACAAAAACAAAAAAGGGTAAGTTGCTTTCGAGGGAGGGAGGGGGGGTCAATTTCCAATTTTCTGTCGTGGTTTGACGTCTGTAGTGCAGCCGAAAAACTAACCCTGTTAGCTGTAGGACTGCAGTCCCGTTTTGGGGGACAAACCAGTCAAATTCCAAGTAATTTGTCCCCAAAACGGGACTGTGCTGTCCTAAATGGGTTAAGACCAAAAGCTTCTAGGAATGAACCACACGAAAAAACAACTAAAGACACGCGCCAGAAACAGTCTTCTCGAGAGCTGCTGCTGCTGCTGCTATAAAACTACGAGCACAGGTGGTGCACGTATCATAAACCGCGAAATCGAAGACTCGAGCGAAAGCACCGTATGCAGCATCAACTGCCGCTATAACCCATCGAGCTTTCGGCCCAAACCGCTTCGATCGAAACCAACGGCCGCCGGACCCAGATGAACACACCGTCACCGCCGCCAATCGCCCCAGACCCCCCCGAAAAGCGCAGGGAAATGAGGCACTGCTGTATGTAATATCCTTGTTTACAAAAGACCGCGGTTCGACCCCTTGACTGACCGCCCCCTGCACTACAAGCGGTATATTAATACCAAAAGAGACCCCCTTGACGCCGGTTTGACCCCTTGACCGACCGTCCCTCTACACGACAACCAGCATCTCAACACCTTCGATTGCGGCCAAAACGACCACATGTTTGGTTCACATCGACCGTCTACGAGCTATAGAGCATAGCCTGAGCGCCCAGGAGTATACGACTAGCAGTACGACTAGGATAAAACGCTGCGCCCGCGCCGTACGACTCCTTGCATTCAACCATTGTAACTTGGACACCAACCATTGTATCATCCTCCTTACTATCCCGCAGTGGCCGTTTCTGTAATGGTCATTTTTTATCGCCAATTTTTTCCCCTCTGAAGTCCCAGGAGGGTCGAGATCGAAAGAGACTCCTTGACGCCGGTTTGGTCCCTTGACTGACCGCCCCTTGCACTAAAACTAGTATATTAAGACCGAAGAAGAGACTCCTTGACGCGGCGCGGGTTTCACCCGTTGACTGACCGCCCCCTACACCACGATCAGCACAATAAGATCAAAATAGACTCCTTGACGCCGGTTTGACCCCGTAACTGGCCGCCCCTATCTTAAATAGAGTAGTATTAAGGCCGAAAGAGGTCTTTCCGAACCCGAAAAGACTGTTCTCAAAATATATTCGGACGTGAAGTAGAGCAGGATAAGCCATGCCCCCCCCGGCCCCGTCCATGGGGCATACCAGTATATGTAGCAGTACCATGCACGGCAGCACTTACTTTAATTTAAGGCAGTGGGGGGGGCAGGAATTTTGGCTCCTCGAATTTTACACGAAGCGTATTGAGAACGCTAGGTTTTCGACACTGAGGACAGGCGGTACGGTGTATCGGGGGTATAAAGCACCTGAATCTTGTGAGGCTCTTCGTGTAACCCTTTCACCACTGAAAAAAACTGGTCCCACGCTAAACCCCCAAGTAGTTTTTATAAATTTTGAAATACGTCAGCTGTGAGTTCGACTGACTAAATAGTTGATACTCAACTTTGCAAGCTGCGCAATACGTCTACAAAAAAAAAAAGTGAGGGTACAAATACGGAACGTTTTTTTTTTTTTTACCTCCAAACGAAACAAAACCTTCCTCACCCGAAAGTTGACGTTAGTTTCGGAAAAAGAATCAAGGTCGATAACCTCACGCTGACGAAAAAAACAACCCCGTGGATTGAGGTATACGAAGAAAGAGAAAAAAAAAAAAAAACGAAGCTGTGACCACCAATCAAGACATTGGGTATAAATAAAGCTTACTCGTCCTGAGAAGCCCCGTCGACGGCGAATTTATTTCGGCCAAAAAGTACTGCGACCCTTCTTCTAGGTATGTGGTATTACGGGTGACCACAGTAAATAGGACCTATGGTGCACACAAAAACCTACATATTGACCTATTTTTTCTGACAATATTTGGTCCTATACACTATGGACCCCCGCAACAGCAAGCGTCTGAGGTTAGTGTAAAAATGGGACGCATCCTGCCAGTCCCACGAAAAAAAACAAAAAAAATGAAATGGACCGAACCTCCAGCGAACTAGCAGTGCTTCCCGACTGAACCCTTCCAGTGCTCTGCTCGCACAAAATACTCAGCACCACACGAATTCCAATAATTATGTGACCCGAAAAAGAAGAAGAACGAAAAAATGCCGTGGGTGCAGTTTTCTTGACGAAGGGTCGCGAAAAAATACTTCACACTGCTGTACTACCGCAATTACAACCACTGCGGGAAAAATGCTGACCCGCAACTGTCGACCGAGGGACTGCTGCGGCGGTGTCGGGGTCGAGTCGGATCGGGTCGGGTCGGGTCGGGTCGGGAGGGGGGGGGGGGGGGGTCGAGTCTGGGTCGAGCGCGAGGAAAGAGTCCTGCATGCAGTGAATGAAACCTACCAACGTAAAGCTTAGTAGGGTATATATACTATGGGGTACAGGAGTACCAAAACCTGGTTGTTGTCATACTGGGGTGTGTACCCGGGTATCCTCTAGGGTACCCGGGTACCAAACCTGGCTGTTGTGATCATACTCGGGTATGTACCCAGGTAGACACCCGCAGAGCATTATAGAACACGCTGTAAAAAATACACCTTTGAAAACTTACGCATATCCATCCCTCGGAGAGAGTAGCCAGGGTAGCACCTATAATACGGCCCTCTGGGGTAGCCGGGTGCTTGACCTGGTTGTCGTGTATCATACTCGGGCATGTACCCAGGTAGATACCCGCAGAGCGATGTAGAACACCCCACAAAAAAAAACACCTTTGAAACCTGCGCAGACTTCAGTACATCTACATCCCTGGCAGTGAGTAGGCAGGGTGCCGTCTACCAGGTATAATACTGTTGTATACTAATGCAGTACGAGTATACTTGGCATAATACTATATCCCTCTGGCCCAGAATATAATCGGATCGGACACTTCAACTCAATATGAAACGCGTCTTAGATTCCCGGCCAAGAGATGTACTACAACACAGTAAGAAGTACAGGTCAAGCATGTGCCTGATACCAGGTGTACTACTTTCAATGAGAAACAGAGCAACGAAGGATAACTTTAGGCTGAGAGGCATACAGGAAGAATACGAAATTCATTCCAGGGGCCGGGCCTCCGTCATACCGAACCAAGTTCGTGCGGGAGCGCACACTCCCAATTCTCAAAAAAAAAAAGTCCAGCGCACACCATACGAACCCCCTGGTTCTTACAAACAAATAGGCGTTTGTCCTGCGTCCTGCACCACCACCGCAATATACACATCGCCAACGGAAGAAAAACAAAAGGAGGGACGACGACACCCTCCAACCAAATGTAACGACAAAAAGAACAGCAGAAGCAGCAGCAGCAGTAGCAGTCGAACCCCAGCAAAATCCATAAAGCAACCAGCAAAAGCGCTACCGTCAAACACTATCACCCGGGGTGGTAGGACAGCACACCCCCCTCGGATGAACTTTGGAAGGCGTTTTTCTCTTCGCAGCAGGGGACAGGGGATACGCCCAACTGAAAAAAAAAAAAACGCCGAGCGACGACGGAAGCGTCCATGGAATTATCCTGGCGATATCCTCGCAAAAGCCGGCCATCAGTTTCCGTGTGTGCGCTCCTCCTCCTCCCCCCCCCCCCCCCCCCCCCCCCCCCCCCCCCCCCCCCCCCCCCCCCCCCCCCCCCCCCCCCCCCCCCCCCCCCCCCCTACTGGTTCGGGAGAAAATCGGCTATGAAATTTTTTTCCCAGGGAGTGTGTTATCTTATGACCCGTGTGATACGGTATGCGTAGGAGATGGCGGCTTAACCCTTTGGCCGACCGTCCACCTACACTAAAAATAGTATAATAAGACCGAAAGATGCCTTGAGGCGCCCGAGGAGGCAGGTGTCCTACTCATAGCATATTTTGAGTACACGTATATACTCGCACATAAAAACGTAATATTTAGAGCAAATATCGCGCGTGTCCCGCGCCCATTCCGACGACAGAGCGTATTGCGTTCCCACTTTCTCACGTACGTACAGCTCGTGTGCCCGATTCGAGCGGTGTATATCAGCTTCCTCCCTATCCCCCCCCCCCACCGGAGTAAAAAACGAAGCTCTCTCTAGCAACACCAACCGTTCAACATGGGTTAAGCCGCGAATGTGGCTCCAGCAGATGAAACCGCGCCAGCCAAAACATCCTTTGACGGTTCCCGTACAATAAATCCGACCCCCCCCCCCCCCCCCCCCCCCCATCCCCTCCCTTCTCCCTTCCCCTTGCGTCTTGGAAAACCCAGCGCTACGAACATATCTTCTTCCCTTTGCATCCTGGAAAACCCAGCGATACTAATATATCGATCGATCAAAGCCTGAACGGTCTGGTCAAGACACCTATCTTCCATCTTCCTCCCCGCACCATGAAATGACTGCGGGAAAAGGCAACAACTAAAAACAAAACAAAAAACAATACAATACAACACAGCACAAAACCAAAAAAGCCAAACAAAAAAACACCACAAAACAAAGCAGAAGGAAATACACAACGAAACAAGGCGGGGGAAAAAAAAAAAACGAAACAAAACACGAGACAAAACAAGAGACAGCAACACAAAATGAAACGAAAATAATTAGAGAAACTACTCGAAAATTCTGACCCAAACACGGCCGGTACGGGCACATCTGGAAATTCGGCCCTTGCTGCCACTGCCACTGCCACTGCTGCTGCTGCTGCTGCTATTCTGGATGCGACAACCGCAGCAGCGCATAACCACCTCAATCCCGACCTCTCCCCTCACTCCCCACACGAACCCAACCACTACCTGCCGTCCGAAAAAAACATTTCATCGCTCATGTTCCTAGAATCAGGACTGGAGGGCGCAGACGGGGGAGGGGATATCCCATTCCCTCCCCCCCCTCCACCCCCTCCTCCAGCCCCTCCGCGGACATCGTTCAAAGCGGTGCCTGCGCTCGCGCCTCCCCCGCCCCCGCCTGCGCCCCCACCCCCCGTCCCGATTGATGGTCGTCGACGATTGGGCACGAACGGGATGCCCACGAACGTCTTCCTGGCGTACTGAGGGTACTGCTCTGGATAGAAACGCTCTAGCAGGGCTTCTTCGTACGGGATGCGTCGTCTGAAAAACGAGCTCGCGGCCGCGACGTATACGAGGAAGCACAGGGGGTTGCAGAGCAACAGCTGGAGGGAAAAAAAAAAAAAAGCCAAAACCAAAAAACGGGAGGCGGGGGGGGGGGGGGGGGGGGGGGGGGGGGGGGGGGGGGGGGGGGGGGGGGCGTACTCATTTGTTGTCCGCCTTAAGTCGGGTGACTATTGACCACGCATCCTTTTCGACATGGAGGGGAGGGCGGGGGGGGGGGGGGGGGGGGGGGTACTCGATAGGAGAGATGTACTCGATCTTATGCATGGCCGTAGTCGTATGACCATAGAGGGGGTACTCATTATCATGCATGAAGGGGGGGGGGGGGGGGGGGGGGGGGGGGGGGGGGGGGGGGGGGGGGGGGGTCAGCGTAGGGTGGAAGCGAAATGCGAGGTGTTGGGCGAGTTGCGTGAAGGCTAAGCTACACCCTACCAAGGAACTGCATAAGAGGCGGACTTTCTTGCGCATGGATAACAGCGTCGAATATTTTTCTTCTGTTTTTCTGGTGTGACCAGGGTAGGGTGGCGGTGGCAGTGGTGGTGTTGGGGGAGGGGGGGTTGGTGGTTGTAGTGGTGGTGGTGGTGGTGGTGGTGGTGGTGTAAAATGAGCTTGCAGTCGCGACGACGGAGACGAGAAAGCAGAGGGGGGTCGCACAGCAAGAGCTGGTGGAAAGATGCGACATGCACGAGGGAGGGGACCAGGGTAGGGTGGTTGGGGTGTTTGGGCAGGAGGTCGGTAGTGGTGGTAGTTGGTGGTGGTGTTGATGTTGGTGACGGTGACGGTGACGGTGGTGATGGCCGTCATGCCGGGTGTTGGTGTTGGTGTTGGTGGTGTGTGCAATACTTAGTATACGGGGGTTAAGCTGGTAAAATGGTAAAAGACGCCTTCATCTTCACAGACATTTGACCGACATACATGTGTTAAGTGTTATTCGTTTTAGGGAGCATGGTGTTGCTGATTCGCCGGCAGGTACAACGAGGTTGGCAGCCAAACTACCTAGCTATTAATAGTATCATGCAGTCGAGCAGAGCCGAGGAGAGTATCCTCGTGGCAGAGCAGAATATACGAAGTAGTAGACTACAACAGCAGAGTAGAGCGGAGAAGAGTAGATACAAAAATATGGAGCAGAGTCTTGTAGAGTGGAGCAAGCAACATAAAACAAGAGTATTGTAGAGTCTTGCAGAGTAGAGTAGCATACAGTAAGTAGAGTACAGTGAAAGTAGAGTAGAGTAGAGTAAAAGTAGGGTAGAATACAGCAGTACAGTACATTACAGTAGAGTAGAGTAGAGTAGAGTAGAGTAGAGTAGAGAGACATACGGTTCGGTCAGGACCTCCGGCGACGCCACGAAATGTTTAGGGGTCGTACCACTAACCGACCGACAATGGAAACCTATGCTATCACGGGGGACAATAGTAAATAGGACCAAATTATGTGGGTAAAAATACGTAAATATATAGGTTTTTGTGTGTACCATCGGTCCTATTAACTTATGGTACCCCGTAATACGGACTTCGCCGACCTCTACGCACACACTGGTAGAAGAGTACTCCGGACATCGGTACACATTAATATAGTAAACCATAACTGGTACCTGGCACCAGGTTTACGCCAAACCAAAGATCTAGAAAAGAAAAACACGCACATAAACATACATGCACAACGAACAAAACCTAAAAAAAAAAAAAAAAAAAAAAAAAAAAAAAAAAAACGATCGTGCACTCACTTGCGTACCCAGGCTCCACCAAAACCACCCAAAGTAGCTGGGATGTCTCAAGTACCTGTACACCCCCCGAGTGACGAGCTGATGCGATTCCTCTCTCTGTGCGACAGCAACGCCGACCCCACCGAAAGCGAGAGGCAAGGAGTTATTGTATCATCGCGGCGGCAACCGAGGGGGGCAAACATGCTATTACGGGGGTCCACAGTTAACGGGACCAAATATCGTTAGTAAAAATATGTAAATATATAGGTTTTTATGTATACCATAGGTCCTATTAACTATGGACACCCCCGTAATACATAGCGGACCGTTTTGTTTTAGCACGTCAAGGCCTCCCTTAGTTGGCCTTAATATACAAGTTTTAGTGTAGGGGCAGTCAGTCAAGGGGTCAAACTGCGGTATCCTAGCATATTTGACACGCCAATACCTCTTTCGGCCTTCACATACCAGTTTTATTGTAGGGGGGAGTCAGTCAAGGCGTCTCACGGCGGTTTTCTAGAATAATAATATACTAGTATTAGTGCAAGGGGCGGTCAGTCAAGGGGTCAAACCGCGTTCTCCTCTTCCATATCTGACACGTCGAGGCCTCTTTTGGTCTTAATAAACTAGTTTTCAGTCTAAGGGGAAGTCGGTCAACGGGTCAAACTGCAGTCCCGCAGCATCTTAATATACCATTTTTAGTTTAGGGGGCGGTCAGTAACAGCGGTCAAACTGCAGTCTCCTATTTATAGAAATATATTAGTTTTCGTGTAGGGGGCGGTCAGTCAAACTGCGGTCAAACTGCGTTAGGTTCCCTAGAACTAGGGGTGCAGGAGAATCGATAATGCGCGCGGTCAGGAAGCACGACGAAAAAAAAAGGTAATGTCCTTGGGTGATCCTGCATGTGCTTCCATTCCACGCAGGGCGCCGCATGAAAAAAAAGCCAGCGCATTTACAGCAAAACAAACGGCAATACCTCGCAGCGCAATTCGTAGCAGAAAACCAGCAACGGTAGCAATGGCAGCAGCAGTAGCAGTAGCAGCAGCAGCAGTAGTAGCAACATCAGTAGCAGCAGTATCAGTACAAGTATCAGTATCAGTAGCACTAGCAGCAGTAGCGTGGCCACAACATTAAAATCGTTCTGAACCCGGTCCACTGCCAACATCGGTGCGTCAACCTTAGATCTTGAGCCTTTCGAGAGCGAGCTCGTTTCGGAGAGGTCGAAGCCACCATCGCCCCTACCCCCCCTGCCACCCACTAACTACCTACCACTCACCACCGAACCGTTCAAATCCGAACCGGTACAGGTTCCACCGCAGCGCTTAGGCATAGTCCCCCACTACTCAGGGTAGTAGTAGTGGTGCTAATAGGAGTAGTTAGCGGTAGTACAAGCAGTAACAATTTCAGTAGTAGTAGTAGTAGTAGCAGCAGCAGCAGCAGCAGCAGCAGCAGCGCTACGCCATAATATTTTACTGTCCGAAGTACACACGATCAAATATCAGTACGAACATACTACCGTACACGTTTTTGATACCCTTTCCTATACCCCCCTGCTCCCTGTTGGCCTCGAGTGACAAAGCCTGAAACCCTAGCAACACACACTCGGAAACTCCCTACTCGTACTCGCATGAAACAACCGCAAATAGCAGTGTCTCACCTGTGAAATCATCTCGCAGATTCGATTATGTACAAATATATATACAGTATATATTTTCCGTTTTACACCTACTGGTATTTGCATAGTCGACTGACTCTGTGGGAAAAAATCAGAACATGAGACGCCTCTATACCGATTTTAGTGTTGGTTCGAGGTTTGCGGGTTATATATACAGGGTTATAGATGTTGCAGGAAATTATCCCACAGGTACGATTTTTTTTTTCTCGCCAACGAAAACCTATTTCGATAATCGAATCCGTGGGAAACGTTCACAGGTCAGACTCTACTATCACGGGGGACCATAGCAAATAGGACCTATAATACACACAAAACCCTAGATAATTTACCTATTTTTACTAACAATGTTTGGTCGTATTTACCATGGTCCCCCGTTATATACTGATTTCGGTGATGTTTGGGGGTTTCTGATACCAGTATAGGGTTAAGGTTCACCATACACGGTACCTGCATTTTTCTGGTGCTGTTTCTTGCGAGCGTACTCGTAAACCCTTCACTTGTCATTGTTTGCGCGGCGGCTAATGTTACAAGCGCATCAATCGCTCAACTCTCAACTACTGCTGACAGACAACCAGCACGCTCGAAAATTAAAAACCGTACAATCTATACAGAACTGCGCCCACAAACTCACAACAACAAAAAATAAAATAAAAAATAAAAAGTCCAAATTCAAAAGTACATTGCATGTTGTAAGCACCTTTTGCATGATCTAATATGCTTGAAAGCTCAAACCCGCCGTCCACATGCCCCCGACGTGAAATCCGTGCCAGACGACAAGAAACGCTGAATCAAAAGCCAAAAAAAAAAAAATTCAAAATTCAAAATTCAAAATCCCCGAGAGTAAAACTCAAACGTTCCATTCTTCATATCAAGATAGAGTTGAAAAATTAAAAACAAGAACTCAAAAAATTCATTGTGAGAATCCAAAATCGAAAAAAATATATCTCACCCTCTGCATGATCTCGTGGTTGAAGTTCGAACCTGCCGTCCACATGGCCCCGACACGGAACCAGTGCCCGACGAGAGCAAGAAACGCTCCGGCGGCGACGACGGGTGGGTGTCGCTTCAAAACGGGGAAAAAAAAATGCCTCCAGCCAAAACTCCGCCCAGCTCGCCAGCAGGGCACCCGTGTATTCTTTACTGTGGTTCAGAACGAACGCTGAAGGTTTTCGATTGTCATGTTTTTTTTCCCGTTTTTCGGTTTCAGGTCCGTTCGGTTTCCGAGCGGTTCGTAGTCCGAGCGATTCGGATTTCGGCGGTTCGGTTTTCAAGCAGTTCAGTTCCCGGGCGATTTGGTTCGGTTGTCCAGAGCGGTTCGATTAATTTCGGTTCGAGTAACGTTCGTTGTCGTCACAAAAAGGCGCCCAGTAGTCCGAGCAGGAAAAGAAGGAGCGGCAGAAACGACCGTGAGGGCAAACGACGAAGGGGGATGTCGGGGGCGGAAGGGCCGTTAGCAAGCACGTGTCCTCCATATCTTGTCTGGCGGGTGCCGAATGCTTTCTTTGCTCGAGTTCGACGTACAGTAATTCTTTCCGAGCTCAACTACTGTTGCACCCACGTTCCAAGGTGAACATATTTTACTATTACGGGGGACCATAGTAAATAGGACCTACGGTTCACACAAAAAAAAACCTATATATTTACCCATTTTTAATAACAATATTTGGTCCTAATTACTATGGTACCATAGTAAATAGGACCTACGGTTTACACAAAAACCTATATATTTCCCTATTTTTGGTAACCATATTCGGTCCTACTTACTATGCCCCCCCGTAATACACAGTAGTGGTCCCTCTTTAGTGCCGGTATGTATGCGAGCGGCAACCGGCACTAACTACTCCGCACACTATCACGGGGGGCCACATTAAGTAAGACCTACGGTGCACACAAAAACCTATATATTTCGCTGTTTTTCCCAACAATATTTGGTCCTATTTACTATGGTTCACCGTAAGTATACCACACTGGTTAATCCCATACACCACGTGCCAACGGATCCACTCCACAGGCACTATACTACTATAGCGGGCAGCCGGCACTATTCCATACTGAAGCGGCATTGTAGCGGGACCACTGTTTTACCCGGTGATTGAAGTTTTCAACGCGTATCGAAACAATACCAGGAAAACATTACAACACCAAAAAACAATCAGGCACTACTGTACTCTAGACAAGCACCCTATTTATAGGGCGAAATATCCAGCGGTACAAGCAGCACCAACAGCATCAGGTACGACACATCTCGCTTAGCACGGCAACGAACGCACTAGCGGCAGCAGCAGCAGCAGCAGCAGTATGTATCAGGGTCAGCGGTAGCATTAGCAGCAGCAATAGCAGCAGCACTAGCAGTAGCAATAGCGGTAGCATTAGCAGTAGCATTGCCAGTAGCATTGCCAGCAGCAACAGCAGCAGCAGCAGCAGCATCGGTACAGCAGTAGGAAGGCCCAAGCGGCAGGGCACTCACAATTGTAGGACACGACGTCCGGCTTGTACACAGCCGTCACAAAAAACTCGGAGAAATGGAAGAACGACACGGAGCACGAGTACAGGCTCCACTGGAGCTGTAGCACCGCCAAATCCAAATCCCATCCGGTTCCATCCAATCCGGTTTCCGATCCGATCCGAGTCGGTGTCCGATTCCATACCATTGGGCGGAATCGCAGAAACGGCACAAGCAGCAGCAGCAGCAGCAGCACCGACAACATCAGCAGCAGTAAGGGAGAGGGCAGAGAGAGGGCAGAGAGAGGGAATGTATGGGGTTACAACTCTCTCGGGACGCTGTAATAGAGGGAAAAACTTGACAACAAAAAGTGACGACTATATAGAGCACACATCGGCCACTGCGTGATAGCCTGAGGGTCATAACAGCTTTGAATGCACAAACTACAGTACGAGGCAATGAGTCGTATGACACACGCGCAGAATGATCCTCTTGCCTTTGTGGCTGGGCGTTCGCATTACTCGATTACACCAACCATCTTCTTTTTCAGTCGTTATTCTCTCAAAAGGGGTGCCGAAGGAGGTCTAGGGGACGGTGATGGCTCACTCACGAATCCGTCGTCAATGTAGGCGCGCGTACGAGTAGGCGTTTCGGAAGCATGCACACGACTCGGTAATAGAGCAACGGATTTGCAACCAAGATCCGCATTTCGAAGTTTCACGATATTGTACACAAATAAACGAGAAAATCTACCCCTTCTTTCTTTTTTCGGACCCAATAACTCTACCAGGTACCAGGTACCACTTATCTTTGATCGTAACGTAGTTTTGTTTTCCGCACCACTTTCGGCGACGACCCAACAATATCACTATTACGGAGTACCATAGTAAAAAACACCCGAGGTACACACAAAAACCTATATATTTGCCTATTTTTACTAACAAAATTTGGTCCCATTTACTATGGTCCTCCGTGATAACATCCGACCGGAGAACAGCAATATATTTTACGAAGTTAAGGGCATTTCTTCATCGGTGCTGTAGCCTTTGTACTATATATACTCCCGCGCGTGAAATAAAACATGTAAGCGATTATGCGAGCTTTCCGTGCCATCGGCTCGCAACTCCGAGTGCACGGAAACACCCCGTGAGTCGTTTCTGGCCGCCTGCGATTGCTGGCAGGCGCACTCGAGCCCCTTCACACACCCCATCAGGCGCATTCCACAATTTCGAGGGCTGCAGTTTCCTGCGATGAGCTGTAGCTGTTCGCACGCGAAGGAGTGCAAACGTTCAGATGGGGGTCCTTTTTTGTCTCATTTTGTGCACCCAAATTTTCAACCACTTTCGACCACTGCAACACCTGCAAGTCCAGGTGTAGGCCTCTGTCGAGGACCTGCGGAAGGGTAAAATCCCAAGAGAAACGCAAGCTGTTCACATGTTTTTTTTTCTTGGGCACGGCCGCTCTCCGATAGGCACGAACCAGCTCAAGCTCTAAACACAGCGCGTGCGTTAAAAACAGCTGATTTCTTGTCCTGTAGATCTCTGAGCCTGCCTTTCGCATTGCTCGTTTTCTTGATGGATGTCCTGCGCTGCAACCGGTTGGTGTGACCAACCTTGCCCCTTTTCGGGTGCCGCTATCTCCGGGTTGTCTGGGGGTTAATCGACTCTCTTGGGACTCCAGTCCGGTTTTGAGCACAACCCACGAAAATTCCAGGTAGTTCATTCCCAAAACGTGGCTGCACGGGACTGCAGTCCTAGAACGGTGCTTACTCTGACGGGGGACCATAGTAAATAGGACCAAATATTGCGAGTAAATATAGGGAAATATATAGGTTTTTGTGTGTAGCGTAGGTCCTATCAACTAGGGTTCCCCGCAATAGCGTGCAACGACAGGGGTAGGTGCCATTGTTTCGGCCATTTTTTTTTCTTCTTCTGACTGATCAGCCTCCTTAACCCTCTTGAGACTAGCAAACGGAAAAAAAAAAAAAAAACTGACGAATAAAAGTGACTCGGCAAATGACAATTGCATGATTGAGAGGGGGGGGGGGGGGGGGGGGGTCGGTTTTACCAATTGGTGTCCGAGTTACAATGGTTGAAAGCAAAGGAGTCACTCGTATGGCGTGGACGCAAAATGATCCTACAGTACCCTGCTGCTCTTAACGGGCGCACACGCTTCCGTACACGGCTGATGAGACTAAACGTGTGGTTGTTCTAGTCGTTATCTCGGTGTGCCCAAGGGGTTAACCTCCCCATCATTGGACTACCACCAGTGTTCAACGGTATTGTTCGCCATGTATCTTTGCCTATGTAACCTTTGGGGTTGTTCATCGAGTTGAACTTTTAGCTTCTCTCAAAAATCAGTTTTTGGGTGACTTACTGGTGACTCAGTAATGCTACGGACCTCCTCAAAGCGAGGGGCCTCAGAAGGCAAAAAGTAGGTGCCGTCCCCCACAAGGCAAATAAAAGACTTACTATTACGAGGGGACCACAGTAAATAGGACCTACGTCCCCGGTGGCTTGGTAGGTGGTCCGCGAGCCTATCAAGATCAATTTCGTGAGTTCGAGTCTCACCGAGTGCATGCTCATAGGGACTTTTTCTTGCATAAAATTGATTAGCTGAAAGCGCGAGAGCGTGAGTTAGCTGTGCATTCGATGAAAATCGACGAGCAGTGGGAATGCTGAACCCTATGCGCGATAAAAACTAAAGGCACGTACCGGGGGGGAGAAGGGACGACACCTGTGACCACGGCTTGTCCAGAAGATCGTCGAGGGTAAAACCTCCTACGAGTGGGCTGGAAAGTAAAAGTGATGATGAAAAAAAAAAACAAAAAAAACAAAAAAAACATACACATAAAAACCTACATATTTCCCTATTTTTACCAACAATGTTTGGTCCTATTTACTATGGTCCCCCGTAATAGTAGCACAGAGCTCCTCAAGCGAGAAGCCTCAAAAGGCCAAAAAGTAGGTGCCGTCCCCTATGAGGCAAACAAATTACTTCCTACTCTAACACTTCGGAGCTCCTATACTATAACCAACTGGAGCTCCTATGCTATACTCAAATGAGGCGCCTCAGAACAATTAGGTGTCACCGCTGCAAGGCAAACACGTGTAGTCCCTGCATCTAGGAACGCCTGTCCGACTCTCCGACCCCATGCAGAGTGCAAGCTGCTTGTGAACAAAACTTGCTGCTGGTGCTGCTGTGCTGCTGCTGTTGCTGGTGCTGCATGCATACTGGGCGATCAATTCCCAGGGCGTGCATGCATGCTCGCGCGATTTATCAGGGCTGCATGCTTGGGCGCCTCATATTGCACTTGCATGCTTGGTCTCCCTACCTCCGTGACCGGGTGGGTCACGAAAACACCGGTACGAATATAGAACACTTTACTAACCCGGAATAGTATGCCATGAGAAATGCTACTGGTGTACTAAACTGTATAACCTGCAAAATGTCGCCAACACAGCAGTATCGAGTGTACCGCGCCAGTGCTCCGAGCACCTTGCCAACAAAATCTACACCACCACCTCAGAGCACGGCATGCCCAAAATGCTGGGATCTGCTCGGTATGGCATTAAAAGTACCCCAGGATATGCGATAATGCCCATAATGCTTGGGAAACGTCCAAGCATGTGAATAATGCCTCACGGTGTTTTATGCCCCGAATACCCTGGCCACGCCCCAGGCAGTGTTCGTCGTCTCAAAGTGCGTCATGTCCGACGTGCTGTCGCTCGGTACTCGTGTAGTCTGTTGCTATGTACTACTCGTAAGACTGTTGTTGATGTTGTTGTTGATGTTGACGTTGACGTTGTTCTGGCGACCTTCGTTGCACAAAACTGTGTGCCGGGTGGTATGAGACCGCGCGCACTGTTTCATAATAATCCATTTTTTTTCCCGTCGATATAAGTAGGCTCGCACCGATACTCGAGCCGATTCAAAGCGTTGTTGTTGTTGTTGTTGTTGTTGATGTTGTCGTTGTTGTTGAGGCGACGTTGCGACCTTTGTTCCATGGCGTATGCATATCTACTACTCGTATATACGTATTCGTTTCTGATCTTGGCGGCACCAAAAAAGCAGGAACCCTTTTCGAGCGTCTTGAAGCGTCCGTCGTCACGGTCCCGCACACAACTTGACGATAGTTGCAAATATCTTGGTGTGCAAGTTCCTACATAGCGGCAGCAATTCTATCGTTGCTACGCATTTTATAGTCCTTCTCTTTCCACCTCGTATTATATGTATACGTATGCTATTAATATTAATAGTCAAATTTTCGTACTTTTGCCAACTTTTCTCTTCGTACGAGCACTTTTCGGCAAGACACCAAGTACTCGGACAGGGGAAGCCCGGCCAGACACATTGGTCGAGGTCTCGGCGCGATCCGTGCACTCTGGAGCGCGTGGCGGGCGCTAACCAATTTTTTTTTTCCGGCGGGAGTGGGTAAGACGATTTCCCTGGTTTCAATGCGAGAGGCCTTATTTTGTACGTGCGTATCGGTAAAATATTGTCTGTTTTCTTCCCTAGGCTCTCATGAGCTGTGAGTGCACAGCTCAGACATATACCAGGTACACAACAGACAACATGTACAGATCCCATCGTTCCAACGCCGCCGCCCACACGCGGTGCGTGTGCTACACACCCATATGCGTAGTATTGCTGTGGCTGGTCGTTTGTGTCTGTCGGAGCCTGCCGTCCGTATTCCACCGTCTGCCAGATTTTTTTTCATACGTGTGTACCCAGGCTAATGTATGCCAGGTATCCCTGTGCATTTTTTTGTGTTGTTGTACGCGGAGCACGGGCCACCACCCACACAACAATAGCAACAGTAGTGCACAGAGCGTGCTCACCTCTAGCGTCCTACAGCACCACAACCCTGCTGCCCAGCAGCAGCAGCAGTGGGCACACCTTGCACGTATGGATGATCGTACTGCGGCTATCAAAGTTGATTATCGGAGATTTCGATCGATTACTTGAACACGCCACGACCACACCATCATCACCTCTCTCCCTGCTGCTTTTTCTGCATATTGCCGTGTGTGATCCAACATTGTCACTGCTCCAGCTGTGCTCCAGCTGTGCTCAGCACAGTGCGCCAACAGCAGCAGCAGGCAGCGTACTATGCGCATGTGGAAGATCCGCTCTGTACGCTCAGCACTAGTGTTCGTTGTTGTTGTCATCGGCATTGGCCTATGCACGTACCTTGCGCAATGTGTGACCGGCCTTTTTTGCTCGATATCGATCTTCCCCGGATCGATATGTATGTTCGTCGAGTCGAGTACAACAAATCGTTCGTACAAGCATCGTGTACAGCAGCATTCTTACAAAACATACATACAGTTACTGACTGCTGTGTGTCCTACAATGCTGACCGACAGATCCTAGAGCCTGCATCAGTACACGTTCCTTTGTCGCAGTACGTGTATGTTCTGCTGTCGTATCATATCACATGGCATTTTACAGCAGTACCGCTGTACATGTAGTCATATAACATAGCATTTTACAGCAGTACCGCTGTACATGCAGTCGTACCTGTACAAGCTACTCTCTGTAGGAAACCCTGCAGTGTGTTTTAGACTGCGTAAAAAACACAACGTGCCAATTGTACGAGCCCCGCTGTTCTAGCGTATGTAGCCCTGCTGTTCTAGCGTGTGTAGCCCTGCTGTTCTAGCGTATGTATATGTCATACTGCGCTTGACAAAAATTTCGTTTCCGAGGTTCAACTCTCACCATCCACGCTTTTTCTTTTAAATTTACCTTTGACTTTTTTTGTACCAATGCATCCACCTTGCTTTTTTGAACGTATGAAGGGACGACACCTGTGACCACGGCTTGTCCAGAAGATCGTCGAGGGTAAAACCTCCTACGAGTGGGCTGGAAAGTAAAAGTGATGAAAAAAATAAATAAATGATATTGTTAAGATCCCGGGTTGCGGGAGACTTTGTATCCCTGGACAGGTCTGCCTTTTAAGTCGGTAAACATTGCACTCACATGTGTTGTTTGCTTAGCTATAGAGTGAGACCAAGCTCGTGCTCCTCTGGAAAACCCCTGGTTTTCCATCTAAGATACGCCTTCCAAGTACTACAAATACGTTCCCCGTGACTAAACCCAGGTAGTTACCGGGCTTTCAATCTCATACAAGACCATATCTTAACACTAGCCCACTCTGATGAGCCGTATATGCAGAATTATGGGAAATTCGTGGAAACCCCGATTCCACGAACTAGAACATGAGTCGAAGATGCGGCTCCTCAAAACCCACTCCCACACCTCTGAACGGCGAGGCAACGAAGCCGGCAAAGTACGTAAAAAAATAAATACATAAAGGGAAGACCTAGCCTTAAGGGGCAGGAAGAAATCGTCGATGAAAGCCATCGCCATACCGCTCGCACAGGGGGGGGGGGCGAGGAAGATGCACGGAAAAGCGAAAAGTGCGTACGGGAACAAAAAAGAAAAATAACACGGAGGACGACAATAACCACCTATACCCAGTCCACCACTCTGGAAGCGCGTCCCAACACCGAGCGGGGGGGGCAGGACAGAATACGTAAAAACACATCCCCGATACTCGTGCCCTCTGCTGTCCAAGCCACCTGGAAACCCCGCTCCGCTGAGCGCGTACCCAGCCAACCCGGGGAGCCAGCTGCGTCCGCTCCGGACCGGAGCACGTCGGACAAACTTGGACGCAGCGACCTGGAGGCATCCCAGTTGCGCTCTGCGCCGCTGGATCTACCTGCTTCTGGGCCAGATGAGAGAATATTTTATATTGTTTTTTTCCGCCTCGCATTCCACTGTTGTTCGACTCTGCGCACTCCCCTGTAAAAAATTCAGGTCCCCGGGGCGCTTGGTCCGGGCGTCGATCGCGAGCACAGCGGGGGAACACGGGTCCGTGGGGCCAAGGTCGGGGGCGGCCTTCGCGGTGGTGGAGGCAAGTGGAAGGTTCTCCGCTGATGCCCTCGTCTGGCCGGCCCGGCTGGTCGCGGAGGAAGCAGCCGCCCGGGCGGCCCGCAGCGCCTCACTGGCCCGAGATATGGAGTCTCGCGCACAAGAGGCGGAGCGAGCGGCTTCCTCGGAAGCCGTGGCGGCAGCCGTGGCGATGGCGGCGGCGGCCTTGGAAGCGCGGGCGGCAGCTGCAGCCTCGAGCTCGGCCGATGCACGCGTCCGTGCTCGATGGCTAGCCGTTGTCGCCGAGGCAGCCCCGAGGGCCTCGGCGGAGGCCAAAGCCTGCTCGGGAGCGAGGACACCCGAGCCCGCGGGCCCCACGTCTCTGGACGACGCCGTGGACTTCGAGCCCCCGGACTCTGAGGACGAGCGGCTGGCAACCGGGAAGGCCGCAGCACCGGCGGCCGAGGACCCGGGCAGTATCCAGGCCCCCCCTCAACTACCTGGGGCGTGAACCTCCCTCTCGCCGGAGGAGCAGGCGGCGGTCATTCAGCGCTGGGCCAACCAGTCCAGCCTCGAAGCGGGGACAACCGCCGATCGCCCCGCGCCCGGCCAGGCCGACACTGTCACGGCCGCACGGGCTCCTGATGCCACAGACACCCACCCCGACGTCCTCGCAGCCGAGCAGACAAAGCATGCTCGGCTGCGAGGACGTCGGGGTGGGTGTCTGTGGCATCAGGAGCCCGTGCGGCCGTGACAGTGTCGGCCTGGCCGGGCGCGGGGCGATCGGCGGTTGTCCCCGCTTCGAGGCTGGACTGGTTGGCCCAGCGCTGAATGACCGCCGCCTGCTCCTCCGGCGAGAGGGAGAGCTCTTTCCCCTCATCATGTTTTGTTGTACAAGGCGCTCGATCCACGTCGTTCTGATGGGGCTCCTGCCTAGACTCGTGCTCCACTTGTTGGTCTGTTGTACAAGGCGCTCGATCCACATCGACGGGCCTTCGGCGGTGGGGCACTGAGGGGCCCGGAGCCTCAGCGGCTCGGCCACCGTGAGGGGAAGCAGACCCTTCCACCTCTTGTGTCTCCATCATGCAGTGGCCAGAACAAACTTACTCACCAATAGGAAATCAAACAAATAAAAACAGTGACAAACAACGCAAACCGACAAAAAAGCGGAAAGTCCTACGCCGAAGACGTCACTTGTTAAGATCCCGGGTTGCGGGACACTTTGTATCCCTGGACAGGTCTGCCTTTTAAGTCGGTAAACATTGCACTCACATGTGTTGTTTGCTTAGCTATAGAGAAGAGCAGTTTTATTCCTTTCGTGCACGCGGAGACTGAGACCAAGCTCGTGCGCCTCTGGAAAACCCCTGGTTTTCCATCTAAGACACGCCTTCCAAGTACTACAAATACGTTCCCCGTGACTAAACCCAGGTAGTTACCGGGCTTTCAATCTCATACAAGACCATATATTAACAATATAATACTTCCAAGTACAAGTTGCATGTGTGTGTTTTACCCCAAGGCCACGGAGTTTGGGCGCGCTTACGTGTGGCGTGCGTTCAGACCTCAACCTTTCAAAGCAGCTGCTCCCAATACTTGGGAATGAAGCAAAGTACGTTCGAGAAAGTACTGTATGTACTTCGTACACTCGCAGTATGTCGGGTTTTTTGCACTCCAGATAAGTACTCGCAGTATTTTGAGGTTCTGTACTATTACGGGGGACGATAGTAAGTAGGACCAAATATCCTTAGTAAAAATACTGAAATATATAGATTTTTATGTATGCCATAGGTCCTACCAGGTATTAACTATGTAATACTACTAAGTCAGATACTACTGCGGATGCTTTCGGGCTCGCACCACTGTAGTTTGGGATTCGCTACCGCTGCTGTTGTGGATATTCCCTGCTGTGCTTCAAGTATCTCGGGGTTCTGTACTGCGGGTACTGCGAGTACTAGTCTAGCAGTATTTCGTTCGTTGATAGTGTTCGTACTGCTTCAGCGAGTACTCGCAGTACCGAAATACCCTCAATATGCCCAGTATACGAGTATGAAGTACCCTTCGGCCGTCTGTGCACCGTGTCGACAATTCTCCCGTTGTTCGGCACAAAACACTCCCAGACAGTCCGACGAGTGGGAGTTGGAGCAACTTTCGCCGGGGACAACTCGAGTACTTAGAGCACTGAGAGTATTTCGGGAATATATGTACTGCGAGTACTCTCGGGATCTCGAGGTTCTGTACTGCGGATTGCCTGTACTCCCAAGTATTTCGTGTTTCGATACTGCGGGTGCATACTTGCCTGTGCGCTCGGGGTTCCGTACTGTTCACACTCTCACTACTGTCAGTATTTGGGCCTTCTCAGTACTCGCAATATTTTGGCCGCCAGTACTCCAATATTTCTCAGTATTCGGACAATGAATTGTTCTCGAGCATTTTTCTGTGAAACCTCTGTTACCCTGAGCACTAAGAAACATATATTTTGGGGGAATATATATTTACGTATTGTATGTGCTGTATTTTACTCAGCGGATCACAAAGTATTACCATGGTATGGCGCAACCTCGACCTCATGCAACTTTTTGGTACTTCCGTTTACGAAGCATACATTGAAATGATCGCCGGGAGTCATCTGTTCAGGATCGATATCCACTTACCCGTACCCTATTTCATATTATTGTAGTAATGATCCCACACTATTTCCACAAACAGTATAGTCTGTCCTCAAAAATACTTGTGTGTTCTTCACATCAATGATTGGTGGATGCAGCTACTACTTCTCAACAGGTGTGCAGGATTTCATACCAGTAATATTTCGCTCTTGCGCCACCACTCCCCTAGGCACCTTCCGGAGCGGAACCTTGTATATAGTAGATTCTCTTGAGACATTTCTCCAAGCAGGATGCTGGGGGGCTGATTTCGGCCTTCTGCATTTACTCACTTGTTCCGAAACTTTGACCTCTTCTCTCGCGAGCCACGTTTGCTTCCTTATACTGGACACCTTATATAGACTACCCATGTATTCTGCCACTAGGTAAGCGTTGGGTTGGAATGAGGCCTCCTGGTGTTGCTGATGGTATATATCACCACTGCACGCTGGATGATAAGGCTGTAGTTGTCGTGTTGTAGGCCGGTCGGTCGGTCGGTCGGTCGGTCGGTCGGTCGGTCGGTCGGTCGGTCGGTCGGGTCGCTGCGACCGTGCCCTTATAAGGGTTCCCGTTGCGCCCATCATAAAATACGTACCCGGCACAACAGCAGGTGAAGCGCGTGGCTAGCTTCGCAGCTCCAGAAGCGGTGGAGGGCGTGCCCAGGACTCGAAGTGCTGTGGCGCATCATTCCCTGTGGCACGATCGTCTTAAATATAGCATCGTACTGTACCCCACAGATATCATCAAAAACGGACCTCTGCATTCTGCATGACTGCGCTATCGAGGCGGGAACTTGATGCCCAGCTGCTGGGTTATTAGGTGGACCGTACTGGTCGTGCATCACAGAGTGCGGCCCACCTCGAGACGTGGCAGCTGGGCATCGACCATCAGCTTCAATGACGTAGACATACTGGATGCAGACCCATTCGATCAGATGTGTGCTGTGGACGATGGGCGATACTGATAAGATCGCGCCACAGGAATGATAGTACACACTACTACTGAATTTTTCAAGTCCTGGGCACGCCCGCTTCTGGAGCTGCGAAGCTAGCCACGCGCTTCAACTACCAGGTACGTATAATATACTGGTACCTAACATACGCGTAATCACAACCTATAACTCTTTTGAGACCAAGGCTTAGAGACCTACAACACGAGAAGTACCCCCCCTTACAAGCCAACGTGCACGAGGAAGATGGCATACGTAGCTGTCGTCATGCAGGAACTCGCGCACCAGGCTTTCGCAACTGCTGTCATCAACTTGTGTGCGGGGCCGTGACGGCTGACACTTCAGGGCACTCGAAAAGGGTGCCTAGTTTTTGGCGACGTCAAAATTACATTACAGTAGTAGCAACTTGCATTCGCTCATACATACCTGGTAAGAAGTACTACAAATAGTAGTGGTCCCTATATAGTGCCTGTGTGGGCCAGACAACGATACCGGCACTACGTACTGGCATACGAGTAGCGGCAACCGGCACTAATTACTCCGCACACGGCCAAACTGGTAAATCCCATACAGCATGTGCCAAGCGACATCGCAGGCACTGTAGGCGGGCAGGCGGCACTACTCAACAGGCACAATGGAGGGGACCACTAATGCTGTACCAGTAGATAAGAATAAGAAGCAACATTAATACGATGTTGAACTTCGGGCATGTGGTCTACCCCCAGCAGCCCTGGCTGCTTGCTTCGGTGAGGTCGATGGTCTATGGCGTAAGGAGTGAAGACCGTTGAATTCGCACAGCACGGGTGCGAGCGTTTTTCAGCGCTCTCTCGTTTTCTCGAAAACAGCAAAGCAAGGGTGCTAAAAGTCGGACATTGTATTTCCGGAAGGCTCTCTCGACCAGCTTTTCTTTCCGGAAACACCGTGTTCGGTATTGGCTGTTCGGCATTGGCAAACCTTCCTTCCCTTAGTTTTGGCAAAACCGAGCGCTAAAAAAGATCGCACCCTTCCCTGTGCGAATTCATTGCTTTACGGCATATGATCGTCATGCTTTTTCGACACCGCTGGAGTCCCGAAGGGGAACATCTTCATGCCGTACCTCATACCACTACGATTAATAGGGTATTGCTACCATTGATCCCTTTGGTGTTGAAGATAGCCACTAATCAACGACATAAAGTGTGGCGTTATCGACCGTCCACGAGAAGCGAGAGCGCCCAGCGGTACGCGGGTAAAAAGGATCATTTTGCTTGCGCCCGTGCCGCACGACTCCTTGCGTTCAACCATTGGAACTCGGGACACCAACCATTTTACCACCCCCAATCGTGCAGGGGCCATCGCTGCAACCCTTTTTTCTATCGACACTGCAATTTTCCGCTCTAAAGTCCGAAGGTCAAGAGGTAGCCAGTACAGTACTGGTGCGTTTGGTATTGTACATAGAGCAGCAAAGGAAACGCTGATGCGTCACTTGGCAAGGCTTGCTGAGACTGGCACCTGGTACGCACGTGTACTGCTGTTGGTAGATTAGGTTGCAAATATTTATAAATTAAAAACAACAGGTGTGAGTGAGATCGAGGATTTGGTCGAAACTCATATTTTAGAGGCCGTGTGAAATACTTCGGTCGCGCGTACCATTACGGAGGACCAGAGCTAATAGGGCCTACGGTACACACAAAAACCTAATTATTTAACTATTTTTACAAACAACATTCGGTTCTATATACTATGGTCCCCCGTAATATTAATAGGGGTTTTACATGGCATCAAGAAGGTAATCCGTATACATATGAGGAAGGCAATTTCTGAAGCTGCAGAATTCAAGAAGTGGGCGTGTCTACATTTGGGAAATAATTGGAACGTAGTGGTGGTGGTTCTCTTGCGTACCACTCTGAACGGGAATATAAGCTGCGGATAAATATTCAGGCAGGGTAGAGTCCAAACGATTCTTATATTCACGACCAAAGCGATAAATATTACGGTAATAATATTTCGAGCCAACTGCCGTCATGAATCTGTCATGTACAACTACAAACCTGGTACCTGGTAAATCAAATACCAGGTACGTACTACGGGGGACCATAGTAAACAGGACCAAGTATTGTTGGTAAAAATAGGTGAATATATAGTTTTTTTAATGTATATCATAGGTCATATTAACTATGGACCCCCGTAATACCAGCAAGCGCCTCTTGCTCTGCGGGGCGCAAAAAAAAAAACCCATCAGGCGCAACTTTGATGACGGCACGGTCGGTCAGAGACAGGCCCGACTAAGGTGGAAGAAACGAACCGGGTTCGAACCGGTACACGAAAACTTGAGAAATAAGAAATAAGTGTGGACAGGGGTTTCATCTCGCTCTCCGGGGCGCTAAAAGAAAAAAAACAGCAGGCGCAGGTATGTACAACCCTACGACACTATTAATAACTTACTAACGGGAAAAGGGACGAAACCAAACCTGTCCCGATATATCGTACAGCACGAACATGGTGAAGATTGTATGTGAGAGCCTTGAGTTCGGACGGTCAGACAGACAGACAGGGTTGCTGCGGTTTTTCAGCGCTCGTTTTCTCGGGAGATACTTGCTTGTACTTGCTTGTATTGCTTGCTTGCGACGGGTACATTTCGAACATTACACTTTACATTTGTTGTCGCAAAGGCTCTCTCTCTCGAGAAGGCTCGACCAGATCTTTGTTAAAACACTTCAACCCCTTTAGCACTGCAGTCCCGAATCGGGGACAAACCACTCTAATCCCAAGTGATTTTGTCCCAAAACGGGACATCAGCACCATAAACAGGGTTAATGCTGTTACAAGTCTACCTGGTATTGGCATAGTAAATAGGACAAAATATTATGAGTAAAGATGTAAAGACAGGTCAACATATAGATTTTTGTGTGTACCGGAGGTCCTATTAACTATGGTCCCCCGTAATAGGTATTGGCAACCTTAACCTCCCTGTTCTGGAAAAAACGAGCGCTGGAAAACGATCGCACCCTCTCCCTGTCCGAGCCAAACGCTCTTTTACAGCAGTACCAGGTGATGGCGACGTGCCAGGTACGTACTACCATGGTATACCGTAGCTGCCAGGTTATGCAAGTGACTGCAGCACACTCACTCACTCAGGACTGCAAACCACTTGCTTGAACAACACACTCGCAGCGTGATATCATACCACCTCCTACGCCCACCCCTATTCAGACCGGGGCTATCATATTCGTGGTCGCCATACCTACGCTATCGGTACTCGGCTGCTCGGTAGTCCCAAACTTCAAAAGCAGCAGCAATGCACACGATGCAGCTGTATCTTTGAATGAAAAGTCTTGACAAATTTACTAAGTCGTGCTGCTTGTAGATCTGCCACGTCTAAAATACGCCACGCAGCAAGTAGGGTGGTAGTGCAACCCTCGCTGTGGTACCGGTGCTGATGCTGTCACACTGCTGTCACACAGAGAGCCCCGGGACTAGAATTATCGTTAAGCTTGGGAGGTCCATGTGGTGCCAGTCTGCCCCGTTCGCCACTCTCCATTCAGAACTTTATAAACGAACAACCACCCCTCCAATGCACCCCGCTCCCCTAGACACCAAACCAGGCTATCCAGCAGTTCAGACTTTCCGCGTTTACTTCTCTCGTCATAGTTTCATTTACGGGGAGGCTCACCAGACGTGAGAGGACGAGGCCGTTGATGGCCAAACAGCACCCAGCGATAGAGAGGTGCACCCCGAACACGAGCCCGGTCACGAAGCCCGCCACGCCCACTCGTCCCAGGCCATCCGTGTGCTTGAACTGGGGGTTGGTACAGCCATCGAAATCCAATAGCCGTTGAATGGAGTGCAGCATGGCGCTGTGCTACTGCTGGAGGGTTCGTGCACTCGTGTGCTCGTATCGTATCGTAGACGAGACACCGTAGACTCGTAGTTTTTGGGAGAGGTTTTAACAAGACCTTATTGGCGTGTTTCTTCCGGATTTTTTCAAATTTGAACCGGCACATATTTATTTCTCCCCTCCTTGTCATGTTGTCGTGTTTGCGTCTGCGCCAAATGTTCAAGCTTTATATCTTCGTCGTACAGCAGTACTGCTATATACTCCCGTGTATCTGACATGCAGCAGGCTGACAGCAGTTCACAGAAACACACTTCACGATCTGCATGATGCTCGTGATTGATACCGTGATGCAAGAGGGCATATCTTCCAGCTTTCTACAAAAACAGCAGAAATAGGAAAGATCATTTTTTTTTTTTTTTGAATTTGTACGAGCACTGACCGACCGGTAATAATAGTACTATGAATACCCCCTGGTACCCAGCCAGCAGGAGCAACACAGCTGCAACACGCGTGTCTCAAAATATTAGCAGTATCATGTTCTCACCCGCATTGTCCTTCTTCCGACCGTATTGCTCCATTCAGGGCAGTAGTGGACAAACCTTGATAGATAGTAGATCTTCCTGGGGTAGCTAATTAGGCACTCTGATTGGCTAGAGGTATGTTTTACGCGGCTTAATCAACTTTCGAATCTTTCCCAGCCACAGCATCCCGAGTCATCCCGAGTCAACCTAGAGTCTTCCCAAGCTCAGCATCCACGCCGGCCGAGCCAACCTAGAGTCTTAACAAGCACAGCATCCCAGCATTGACCACTGGCATATAGGGTCCTGGTGCGGGTTAGGGTTAGGGTTCGGGTCGGAGGGTCGGCCTCAGGCGTCCAACACCAAACCCCCATAAATATATAAATATCTACTACCAGGTATCAAGGTCTGTCCACCCCTCATTCAAGGGGACGAAGAATTGGAATGATTTGTTGAACATTCATCAGCATTGTAGTTTTTTTTGTTTCTGTTCGTTCGTGTTGTATCCCTTGTTATTAATAGGTTTCCCTGTTGAGCAGGTATCCTCGTTGGGATTCACGTGTGTGTGTTGAATGGTTGGAGGTAGAAGAAGAAGATCAGTTTTTTTTCATCTCGAGAACGATAAGTGCGAGCAAGGCTCCTAAACCTGGCTGGGAACACCCCTGGTTTTCTATCTGAGGCTAGGTCCTAACGAACAAAAAAAAACAAGATTCGTGAGATTGCTGTCTTGAATCGTGATTTTTTATGTCATGAAAATCGCGATTCATGTGACGCTTTTTTTTTTAGATTTTCCCTAAAAAAAAAAAAAAAAAAAAAATCACGATTCGACGGATCTTCCTTCCGATATGCCCGGCGCTGATGCTCGCCAGCGCGTATCAGTTCAACGCTGCAAGCCCTGTGCCTACCCCCACAACCGTGGCGACATGCCGAAGTATTTGCCGGCGGGGTTGACGCAATACGTGCTCAACAACTAGCTTCTCCAGGAAATCCCCCTCGTACCACGTCACCCAGGACAACGTTTCGATCTCTTCAACGACTCAAAATTGAAAAGATTGCCGTGCACACACTAGTCGGTCAGAGGTAAAAATCCTGAGCCGAAGACGCCACTTGTTAAGATCAGTAGGTCGGGACACTTTGTATCCCCGGGTAGGCTTGCCTATTAAGTCGGTACTGGTGGGTATCCACGTGTGTTATTTTCTTAGAGATAGAAGAATATAATAGCGCTATTCGTAAAAATCCTGAGCCGAAGACACCACTTGCTAAGATCGGTAGGTCGGGACTGTATCCCTGGGTATATATTATAGGCTTGCCTATTAAGTCGGTACTCGTGGGTATTCACGTGTGTTATTTGCTTAGAGATAGAAGAATAATAGCGTTATTCGTAAAAATCCTGAGCCGAAGACGCCACACTTGCTACGATCGGTAGGTCGGGACTGTATCCCTGGGTATATCATAGGCTTGCCTATTAAGTCGGTACTCGTGGGTATTCACGTGTGTGTGTTATTTGCTTAGAGATGGAAGAAGGATAGCTGTATTCGTCTCGTGCACGCGGAGACTGGGAGCCAAGCTCGTGCCCCGCTGGGAAAACCCCCGATTTCCCATCTAAGATATGCCTCCCAAGTACTGCAAATACGACCCCAATACTTGCACCAAGGTAATTACCGGGCTTTCAGCCTCATTCAAGGCAATATCATAACAATTTGTCACGATTCATGACGCCATTTCTTTTAGATTTCCCCTGAAAAAACAAAATCACGATTCGTGACATTTGTTGTATCTCGAAATACGCCTGATCAAGACACTACGCTACCCACGCGCACCAACGGTATCCGCAGGCCGGTATAGGGGCATGGCAGACTCTGCTTCGTACGCCGCCTGCGGACAACGGGCGGCTACCCAAAGACACCGCTGGGCGCGGGCTAACGAGCAAGTTGTGTGGCCTCCAAATTTCGAGGAGGAGGAGGAGGAGCCACACCTCGAAGACGAAGGCAGAAATGACCTGAGAATATCGCAGGCCAGGCCGGGCAGACGGCCTGCGAGATGGAATCTCGCGGACCGGGCTTGTGGCCGACGATCGGTGAGGTTAGAATCTCGCAGGCTGGGTCAGGCTTCGGCCCGTGATTCGAATGTATCACGGGCCGGGCCAGGCGCGATCGGCCCGGCCCGGCCTGGCCGTGCCCCACTCGCAAGAGTTGGCTCCACCCCCAACAACCGTTGGGTTTGGAATATATTATTTTTTCAAATTTGAAAATATCACGAAACGTGACGTTTTCGGCTTTTTTCGATAGAACTGAAATGTCACGGATCGTGATCTTTTGTCACGCCAAAAAGTCACGAATCTTGTTTTGTTTTCGGTTCGAACGGCCCTAAGATATACGCCTCCCGAGTACTACAAAAACGGCCCCAATACTGAGGTGATATTGGGTTTCAGTAGTATTCGGAGGCGGTACATAGCCGGGGATGTAGCAAAGCAAGGTCAGCCTCTCATGCCAGGATATACCTGACATGGAGACTGACTCTGGCCTGCTGTGGTAAGAGAACTAACTGACGTACGTATGAGTGAGTACTATGAGTAAGACTGCTGTTGGACTGACTATTCTGTGATAGCAAAGACTGTTGCTGTAGAAAATAGTACTAGTAGCAGTAGGACAGATTACTTGGAGACTAGTCGAGTACGTAACCAATAGCAGAGAGTGTTTCCCGAGAGAGTGACAGTCTAGAGAGGATGTCGGTAGTCAGGTTGTCGATCATTGGCCGGTAGCAGATACAGAGACGAGCAATATAGATCAGAGTATGAGCAAGGTAATGACTCTTGTAGATGAATACCTTGAAGCAGTTAGGTAGAACTACCGACAGGAAGGACCATCTGTGGTTGCCCCTTCCTGTTCAGTCCACTTCTTGCCTCTCATCGCGCTGAGTTTAATACACGAAAACTTCTTCTTCTTCTTATTTCTCCTTGACCTGGACCACTGCGTCTCTGCCTGTTCGAACTATCATCTAAACTCTGGAAGCTACCCTTCCAGTCTAAGAGTGTGACAGTTTCAATAACTGTTATCCTTTCAATACCTGAACCCAGGTAATTACCGGCCAGTCGGCATCATTCAAAGCTGTGTACCATGACACTAGCCCACTCGGACGAGCCGTATATCTACAAAACATGTGAAATTCATGGAAACCTCGATTTCATGAGAACTACAGAACACGAGTCGAAGATGCGGCGCCTCAATATCCACTCCCACACTACCTCTGAACGGCAAGATTTCGAAGCCGACAAGACACGACACTAAAACAAAAGAAAGAAAGGGAAGCCTAAACTTAAGTAACAAGAATAAGTCGTCAACGCAAGCCATACCCGCAAGGGGGGTGGGGCGAGAAAGTGTCGACGGAAAAGCGAAACTTCAGCAGAAAAAGCGGGGCGGTCCCATGCCCCAGTATGCGTAGTCAATTTTATATATACCGGTAGCTGAAATGAAATGATGTGGGGAATGGAAATTGGGAAACGACTGGCGGAGAAGTGTATGAGGGATATATGCTACTACTGATTTACGGAAGGATTTTCGGTTTATATAGGAACGGCATGTACGCTATATTGTCGGAAGGCAAGCACAATAATAAGAATACTAATTTTATCCAGATCGCTCCCAAGCGGGGGGGGATCGGCAGGACGATCAAGGAAAATATCACGAGCATGCCATAAACCACCTAAACCCAGACCGAAACTCCGGAAACGTGTCCTGTGCCACAAATGACTGGCCCGATTCACAGACCAGCCCCGCAACTGACCGGGAGGGGGGTCGGCAGGACGAAATACGCCAAATAAACAAAACAGGAAGAGCCGAAGAATACGGAGTAGAAAAACCCCGACCCGAAAACTCGGAAAACGTCAAAAGTATAAGACGGACCCCCAAAGTCCAGGAAAACGACAAGAAAAAAAAAGTCGAGTGCAGCCGACTCATTCAAAGCAGTACGATAACAATTGCTGCATGGATGGGTAGACGAATGACCGGGTGGGCGAATGGACATACCATACATACCGTACCCTACCCCGCCCCCGGTCAACGTCGAGGATCGCTCGATTCATTGGGGAAACGTTGCCAATCCGAACATCATTGTACAAGCTATGATTGCTAAATATGCCAGAAGTCTCAGGCGACAGCACAGCGCATACAAGCAGTATATATGCAGTACATAGTTATTTTTTCATTATCACTCTTACTTTCCGGCTCAACTCGTAGGAGGTTTTACCCTCAGCGACCTTCTGGACAAACCGTGGTCACAGGTGTCGTCCCTTCCCCCCCCCCGTTACGTGCCTTTTCGCTTTGAAATTTCGCGCACAAGGTTCAGAGCGTTCCCACTGCTCGTCGATTTTCATCGAATGTTGCTCACTCATGCTCTCGCGCATTCCGTCAATCAACTTTTTGTGTAAGATGAAGTCAATTCGAGTATATGTATATATTCTATGTATGCACACGCTGAGACTCAAACCCACGAAAGAAATTGATCTTTGTAGGCACGCGGATCACCTACCAAGCCACCAAGCCACCGGGGACGTCGGTCGGTACACACAGCATAGTGTGATGGAGTAGCACATCCACCGTATAGCGACGTACAGAACCGTATGCGGATCTTATACCTGTGTGGCTACACGTAGCGCTTGGGGAATTTCTGTGAGAGAAGATTCGTACCTACATACCAGGTTAGTTTTGGTCAACGTCTGGGCTGAGTTGAGTTCTCGACGAAGCCCACCCCGCCTACTCGAGCCCTCTCTCTCTCAACTCACTTGAGGAGCAATACTAAGAAGCTCGCGAACTATAAGCAGCGTGCCCTACCCAGCATCGACATATCTGTGTCTCTTACCAGCTTAAATATCTGCAGCTTCTTCACAATGAATGGTAGTACGAGTACGAACTGTGTGAAGTCTGGGTTCCTGATGATGAGAGGTGACGCTGTGTTTGTTGTAAGGGCTTTCAGCTTTTGTTGACATGCTATGGGCTAAAAGTATGACGGTATGACCGTAAGAATATCGCCGGTACTCCTGTCATAGTTGACTTGCTGCCAAGGTTCGTAGCGGATCTCTCGAGAATCTGGTGTAGAGTACGCGCGCGTATAGTATGTAGGCGTTTCGCCTGATATAATACAAACACGTAACAAGATCATCAGTATATACTTCAAAACACCAATAATATCATACGAAAATGCTGTGGATAAAGAAGAACCCGTCCAGAGTTCTGTTTGTCCTGTTTTGCCCCTTTTTGGGTCCAGTAACTTACTACCTCTCACGGGAACGTTACTTTACTGTTGCGTCAGCTTACTCGGTTAAACCATTCACTAGGAAACCAGCCATGGTACTGAAGCGCAGTGTTTGTTGTGGACCAAAAACCGACAAAATGTTTTTAGGCCGACTAAACCGACCGGAACAGATCATTTTTTGTTCGATTTTCGGTTGCTAAAAACAGGCTGAAAGGGGAAACCGACTCGTTTTTTCGCGGTCGTTTTTTTTTTCGCTGTCCCCTATGCTAATAACGCCTACTACACACTACTTATATGGAAACCTCGAAAACCGATCGAATCGGACAGACTATTTCGATAAAAAAACAAAAAACAAACCGAGCTATTTTCCGAGTGAAGTCACAACCAACCCTGATACCAACATATGCACACCGAATCCTTCGGAACCTTGGCCATTTGGCTGGTTTGCTGAGAAATCGCCCGAGAAACCGATCGTTTAGTGTTCGGTTTCGGTTCTTTTCGGTTTGAAAGAAAAAACAGATTAAAATCGACCTATTAATATCGCTTTCAACAAAACATTGAAAAACTGGCCGAGATATTCTCGTTTTCGGTTCACAGCAATACACTCTGACTGTTGGCTCCCGCACGTGACAAGAAATATTTACCAATTTGCGAGTTTTCGTCCTGCTGGCTCGCAACTTCAAATCTTACGAATATATCTCGCGAGTCGTTTCTGGCTGCTTGCTGCAGTCTCACCCGAAGCCCTCACACACCCCACCAGGACCTTGCTTCAATTTCACGGGCAGTGATTTTGCTTGTGATGAGTTGTATGGCCCATCCTGCTGGCTCAAATTTCCAAGTTTTCTCAAGCACTGAGGTGGTGCACGTTTCTCCACGTGAGTCTATTACGGGGGACCATAGTAAACAGGACCTACGGTAACACAAAAACCTATATATTTCACTCTTTTTACTAACAGTATTTGGTCCTGTTTACTATGATCCCCGGCAATAGTTGATTTTCTAAAATAGCACCTGTTCCACAAGCGCACAGCTTTGTACCGTTTCTTTTTTCTTTCCTCGTCCCTGTTGTATTGAAACCTTTTTTCGGCGTTTTCTGCCCAGTCTTGGAAGTTTTTCTCGATCTTGTTTCATTATTACTTGTTATTAGTGCGGAATCATGGATTTCTTTCGAAATCTCAGCGGAATTCCAGTCCGTCTCCTCTTGGCGATCACGAATGTGCAACTTTCAGTGTCTCATTTTATTTACAGTATGATACCGCTATTAATTACCGTAGTTTACAGCATAAAACGTGATTGGAAACACTGTTCTGAATGGGCTTTTTACAGCTAACTGCGAGTAAAAGGTGCGAATAAAGTTCAATTGGGAGTTGTTTTCTCCTCATCGTGTTTTTCGAATGTCGGACCACTGCACAAAGTCGAGGGGTAGACCTTCGGTGAAAGAAAGCGGAGAAGGCCGATCTGAAGAGAATCACACTCTGCCATGGACGGAACACTAAGCTGATACACCTGCTCTCTGCCGGGGCACGAACCAGCCGAAGGTACGAACGCAGCGTGTATAACAAGCGGCGGAAACTACGTACCGGCTATAAATGTAGTAAAAAAATATCTACAAAGTGATATTACAGCCACCCCGCAAACCCGGGGTAGAAAGATCCTCCAAAAAGTGATTTCGTATGTATCATGGGTCTGCTATTATCGGAGAGTTTTATCCCCAGAATTTCGAAATACGGTATGTGACAGCGGCGTCCGTGCAAAAGAGAAAACGACATGCCACACTCCCAGAGGTCAGAATGGAAAACCGTTCCAACCGTTGTGATCACGTGAGAGAAACAGAAGAAAAAAAAAAAAAAACTTGATATTTTTCACTTGGTTCTAGTAACCCCCCCCCTCCCTGTCTAGCGAAAAACAAATCGGTGACGTTTCACCGTTTTTATTTCCGGGTGCCCTTGCGTGTGCAGGGGTATTTTTCGCGCATTTTTTTAGTCATCTTCCATATTTTCTTGCGTTCGTTCTTCTGAACATGTGAAAATTTTAACTTTCCCGATATTTTGCCCTCTGATAAAAATTCAAACATTGCGACATAACGCCTCCTTATCTTGGCCCGAACTTCCAACATCTGGAAATTCTGGGGGAGGGGGGGGAAAGTCTCGACAATAACGACCTTTGCTGCACCCCGATCGCAGCACGCGCCGTACGGTAATAATACGCGCGTTCGACGTTTATGCGCTAGTTCGTGTCATTCATTGGTATAGGTGGCTGTGAAAAGGACTCGACTCGACTCGACCCATCCAATTGTACGTTCGAGCGATTGGAGACCGGTATCGCTGTATGAAGGAAGATAACTATTTTGCCGAATTGATCATATTTCACCGGCTGTACTATCCCCTCCTCCAACCGTGGGATGTCGGCTAGTGTAATTGGGTCTCGCTTCGCTCGTCCGAGTTGACTCGAAACGCAAGAAAAGGTCGGATTTTACTGCGCGGAACCCATTTATCGAGGTTCGATAAATCGTCTTCGCCGAAATCGATTAGAATTCACGTCAACTTTCTGTCCGATCCACACTTGAAAGCTTTGATTGATGATTCCATCGTTTGCTCGTGTTTGTCGCGTGCTGCACAGAAGATTTCTTGCGCTTGTTTCCCATGTTGCCCTCGTACGCGCTTGGGGCCACTACTGGTATGCATGCATATTTGATTATGTGCGTGTGTTCATCTGATATCACCACCAGCGTTTTCGTCACGCCGTTAAAGGCTAACATCATCAACACATAGCGGCGGCAAAAACGCCTCGATATTTCCCAGTGTGGGAATGCTTGCCACAATCGTTTTTCGTGGCAAAGGTTCCTGTCCACAGGGCTTCGCAGAAAAAGAAGAAAAAAGAGAGAAGACACGTTTTTGAAGTTATCATTCATGATGACATCCTTTTGTCCCCGTGCGGTGAAGTTTCAGGGGGGATTACATCCCTGATCCCCCCTTTCCCCTTCCGCCTCCCGAACGTAGCCCGAACAATCCCCTCTTCAACAAATAATGCGCTTTGCGTGGGGCAACCCCCCCGCACAAGAACGGCGGCAGCCAAACCTGATACGCTTCACAACATATGAAGCTCACGACATTTAACTGCGCACCACGCGCACCAACGCCCTCGAAGTAGCACAAAACAAGCTGGTCACTCCATCCTGAAAGAGACGAATGACACCCCACAGGTGCTGTGGCCAGTTTTCGAGAACGTTGACGTTGACGAAGATGGAAGCAGAAGCAGCAGCAGCAGTTGCTAATCTACCTGTTAGCCTTGGCCACACGCTCGATCTCATCCTTCTTCTTGATGGCGAAGGAGTTGGACGATCCGCGCGCGGCGTTGATGATCTCATCGGCGAGGCACTCGGCGATGGTCTTGATGTTGCGGAACGAGGACTCGCGCGCTCCGGTGGTGATCAGGTAGAGAGCCTGTCCACACAAAGCAAAACACACAACGTACAGGATAAACCAACGCAAAACACGTAAATAAGGTGAATCTATCACGGCTTTGGAAAAGGGGGAGAGGGGGGTACACATGTCAATCATGGCGGTAGTCCTATGTATGGTCATCAGCGTCGTGACGTCAAAATAAAAATGGTATCGTGTCGGCTTTTTTTGTTTATTTTCTGGCCGAAAAGTCGGTCGGTTTGAAACCGAAACCGATCCCAACACTTCTCGATCGGTTTCTGCGTAGGCGAAATCAGCCGAATGGTGAAAAATTCGAAGGGGGTCTTGTGTTCGGCTTTTGCGCATGAACTGCCTCTGAAACTACGTTGGCGATGGCTACAGCGCTATCAAAAGCTCTTCAAAGTCGGAGGCAAGCGCAGTGCGTTCGACTAGAAAAAACTATTCCCGATGGCGGGCAACCACAATTCAGATCGGCAAAACAACGATTTACACATCTAGGACTGCACTGCCGTTTTGAGGACTACACACTGCAAACTAACACTCGGTTTAGGTTTCTGCAAAGTGCACTAGCGAAAGGGTGGAACGAAGGCCAGCATGTGTCAAATACCGACGTTGGGCTCCGCAACCCATCGTCCTACAAAGGCGAAAGCAGCGCAGATTCATGCATGCACACACTGGTCTCGGCAACCCATCCATCCACCTTCCAATTCGAAGGGGGCACACGCTGTCACTCAATCTCGACGAACCCGAAGCGTCGATAAAACCAGCAGTATGACGTAGACGACCACGGCAAATCGACCACAACCTAACCAGCAAACACGGACTTGCTTACCTGGTTGACACGGCGGAAGGGCGAAAGGTCGACGGCCTGGCGCCGCACGACACCGGCGGAACCCACGCGGGTGGAGTCTTCCCGGGGTCCGGAGTTGATGACCGCGTCCACAAGCACCTTGCGATCACGCCATAACAGCACAGCACGTTGAAGTTTTAGGGTGTTGTTAAGGCATGTACGTTTCAGTTTTTGCAGTTTTGGGCGTTTCCTGTATTGGACGCAATGCAATAGGAGTCAAACCCGGCTAAAAATACTCGGACGTACAGTAGTATAAGCGCATTCAACCAAAAACTCAAAATCCGACTGACAAACATGATATTAATAGTCATATTCGGATATCAGAAAAAAAAGTCGACTGAGCGTGGGGCGATTTGAGCGTTTCACTTGAACAGGCACCACATTACCCTATGAGGAGCTGGCATTAAAAACACCTTGGTCTTGGCAAGGGAGCTGGTAATAATACAGAATAACTCGGACTGGCCATGTCCGAACACCTGGTCTTGTGATTGCGTGCCCATCTGTGTATTCCATCGGCAAAACCCATCATCAATGCAACGCAACACCGGAGACACGCAATGACCACCGAGCGCGCGAACCCATACGCCGCACAAAAAGTCACCAAAACGGGCGACGATACGATGTGCCGGTGCAGTTGGGTACCAACACACAACAGGGTGATGGTCGTCACCGACGCTGGAACAACATAAACTGCAAAATCAAGCAAGAAGAAAAAACGCAATAGTACATGTATGTATCACACGTGCATTCATGTCAAGTACCTGATGCACACATAAAATTCACCATGCTTCACTTCATCCACGTTTCGCGGAAAAAATGTTACAAGAGCAGTGATCGTACGACACTCTTTCGCAGTACTAAATTTCAAGGTCTAGATAAAGCGGTAAACGACCCCGAGCGGAGTTGTGGCAATTTGTACCGCCTGCCGCACGCTCCTCCTGCAAGGTTGGTGGAACCGCACTTGGACGTACGTATTGTAGGTCCCTACCCTGTGCCTCCCGTCGTCCCAGAAAGGTCGACAAAAAAGAAAGGCATAACACCAACGGAGCAATGAAACCAGGCAAACCGTTCTTGTTCATAAACTTTGTACACCTTCTCTTCAGCAGTACAATACAAACATACCCAGGGGTCCAACAGGGTCCAACAATAATTTGCCGCGACCGCCTGACATACGATCCGACGACACAAGTTAGTTACAATAGACGCACCTGTACGGGGTTCTGGTCGGTGAGGAGGTGGATGATCTCGAGGGTGTGCTTGACGATGCGAGCCGCCATGAGCTTCTTACCGCTGTTGCGTCCCTTGCGCATCAACGCGCAGCAGAGGCGCTCCACGATGGGGCACTGGGAAACACCAAGGCAGAAAAAAACCAACACGCCGTACAGAGACAAACACATCACGAAAAAACATCAAGAACAAAACGTCAGCCAACCGGCGGAAGCGGCAGTCATGGTGTCGGGGCGACATGTCAGGAGAGAAGGGTCAACAGCGACGAAAAAAACTGCTGTGGCATTGGAACAAGTCAATGTTTTTGCACACAACGTATCTTCGCGGAAGTGTCGCGGTCGCCAAAAGTCAAGTTATCAAAAAATCAAAGACGATGATCAAAGACAATGCGCCCCACGCGCGAAGGCTTTGGCAGCCATCGCACCTGACAGCGAGTAGGAAGGACACCAAGCCAAAAATAAAAAAAACGAACCCGTCCAGTCAGGTCCACCGTCTGTCGCGGAATTAGAGGGCGACACATATGATGAGCGCTCGCTCTGCTCCACTCCGCCCCACTGGAAAGGGGAAGCATACATACGTAGCGTACACGTTTCCAATTGTTCAGGAAAACTCACGTAGGCCTTGCGGAAGCGTTTCTTCTGGTAGCGGCCGGCCGTGTGGGGCAGGTAAGTGGCGTACTTGCCCTTCACGGCGATGTAGTCCTCAAGGGAGATGTCGCGGATCTCGATGTCATCGAAGGTCCTATTTCAGTAGGCAGCACAACCAGGGGTTGGGGGACGCGCGGGTTGGTGGTCGTCAAACACTACCGGAAATCCAAGGGGAGGTGCCAAGTTGTTTTCGAAAGCCTTGTTTCAGCAGGCATATATATTGGCATCACTTTGGACGGAAATTTAAGGAGCATTTGAATACTAATAATAAGATAAACGGTCTTTACATTTCAGTCCAGAGCGGTACCGGGTAATCAGGGGTAAGGGAAAATGGCTGGGGGAGGGAGGGAGGGTGAAGTTAACGCTTGTCACTGCTGCACTGCGCAGAAACTTGTATTTGACTATAGTTTCCAAGTCGTGTGTCAACGAAACGCGAGTCGCGCGATCCTTAAAAGGACAACTTAAAGGGTGCCATAAATCGGAGCAGGGGCACGAAGTTCCTTCCCTGTAGCTGAACCTCAGAGCGTCGTCGTAGAGACTCACCACCCAGCGACAATCGCAGTGTCTTCCGTGCACCTGTGATTCATCACATTTCCTGTCTTGAGTTGGTGGCGACCCACCCACCCACCCACACAGATACGAAGGAAGACATTCCATTGGCGACATGGGTTTCACATGCGGTAAAGCATCTCGATGAACCTCAGCAGCGCGAATGTCATTCCGTAGGCGTGTTGAACGTGTGGATCGTGTGCCCCTTCGCGCTTTATCCCAGTAAGTAGTGCTGGGGTGTGATGATGAACCAGAGCGGGCCACCCTTTCGAACGACAGGCAACAATGTTTGGCCTGATCTCGGGAAACTGCCAACAGTATCGTCGGTCTAAGCCTGCCTACAGCCTGGTCTAGCGGCGTCACGTCAAGCAACAAGACATGATCTCCATGAAAAACGAAACAAGTAAAATAACGCCGGCTGCTTTCATCGCTACTCACACGCACACGCACCTCAACTTCTACATATCGACACAACCTTTACAAACACGCTATAAATCAATAGGTGTGAGCTCAACGAATTTCAATAGTTGATCGTTGACCCTGCAAGCTCCGCGAAAATGGGAGAAAGCGGGACTGCCGGAGGAATGCGTCTCTTGAGACGTCGGCCACACGCAGATACGGGGGGCGTTTCGTACGTCGAGCGACCACGTCAAGACGATCCGATCAGATCGCTAGCGTGGCCAGCCGTTGGTGCGGTTCAAGGACAGCGCGATTCGCGCGAGTTTGAGATTTTTGTTCGACGATCCGACGCGAACGGCTTCCTCGAATTCCTTTGCGCTTTTGAAAGTAGCTTTTTGGGATACATGTCAGCTCGTTAGACACTAAGCCGGGTCACATCAGAGAACATTGATTGATCGAGACGAAAAGCCATAAAGACCGGTCGGTCGGGATTCGAAAAACAGGCCGAACAGGAGAGAGAACACCCTTGGCCTCGTGGATAAACTCAAGCGTCGAACATCGTCTACGAAAAAGCCCTTCAACCAGGGGCAACCGTCGCGCGCGAAACGCAGTTCCCGCGTGCTACAAACCTGCTCGAACGCGAATACAACTCTCCCCAAGCTCTACTACTTTCGTTGATGTCTAGATGGACTAAATTTTGGGAAAAGCCCCACCCCAACCGGAAATACACCCGCTTTATGGGTACCGTACAAGAAAAAATGAATCAAAAGTTGCCTTATTTTGGCAGCAGTCAAGCGTCACACGCCATTTTCCTTACCCCGGCAATGTTCACCCAACTTTTATTCAAAGTAGGCCATCTAGAAAACATGGAACATTGTCGTGTAGTTTACTCACGTACCCAGCTCAAATTCCTAGTAGGTTGTCTCCAAAACATGGAACAACGGCTTGTAGTTACGACAAGATGTGATGGAATTTAACGGATCCGAGAAAAAAGCGGGGGGGGGGGGGGGGGGGGGGGGGGGGGGTGCTTTGAACCAAGTCTACAGCAGTGCACCATACAAGCGGTTGTGAGGTTGCGGTACTATTATAATAGTTGCAGTAGTTGGGGGAGATGACTGATCCAGGTTTGTTTCGAATACGGTACCCGAAACCTGCTTTACTGGAGTGCCCATCTGACCGTGCCGCCAATTGACGGTGGCGGATATAAACGATCCATGCCAGCCATATATACAACGCCGCAGCGTGAGCTGAGGCGAAGCACCGAGAATCTTCTGGCTGCCAAGACCCCTCCCTCCAAGGAGTGATCTGCGCTTAGATTCTAGATACCCGAATACGAAACTCTACAGAGTGTTTTCGTGAGTTCAGGCGCAGAAAAAACACAAAATCAACCACCAGACATTGCTTGACCACTTCAACCGCTTTGGAACACCCACATTAGTGTTTTTAAGGGGTGACCTACTTGAAATTAGACTAGGGTCGTTTTTCCCAATACAATCAAAGAGTTGACGAGCTAGAGGTACTGCTGTAGTACAAAAGGGCATGTAGACTACTTATAGGGTACTCGTTCCTGGTGAAACACTCAAGGTTGAACATACCAGAGGTCCAGCGTACGTAACTATCGGTAGCACGGGTCAAGGGGAGCACACCATGCTTGTGTGCACCCTTCGGCGCCTTGTCGCCACTAGCGCTAGATCATGCTTACACTACGGTATTTGATTTGCTTCACTTGAACATACAGTAGTAGTATGCCCGTATTTAATAGTAACAAATACACTCGTAGTCCACACTGCACAACAGCAGTATTTAATACCTGGTATTAATAGTGGTTTCCGAGATGGGTGTATTTGGCTATCCCATTATTAATACCTGGTATTAAATAGTATAGTGATTTTACACGACAGCAGAAGAGACAGAAACCGGGCAATGTCCATCTTATTTTCACCTTGCAAAAAACTCGTATACACAACACCTCTGCTCTCTGGTTGGTTAAGGCTGGTCTTTTGGGCTGCAGGAAACTCTGTAAAAACGCTACCAATACTGGAAACCCGTCACCGAAACAGGCCGCGCGATCGCCCCTGCCGACCTCGACCCCGGCGAAGGTTTGGGGTTGGAGATAGGTGCGACGTGCACGCTATTAATAGACTCTGACCAAAAGGTGTTGCACGCGATTGTTTTGCAAGGTAGTGTTGCAATCAGAGGCACCCTCATACTCTAATACCTTAGGTGCACGCGGAGGCGTTTTTCTTGTTAGGACAGGTGCAACACTGCTTACAGTAGGGTGGGAGGCAGAGGGCCAAGCCCCCTCCACCCTCAAGAGAACGACAGCACTGGCATGCCTCGTACTGCTTGCAGCCGTTCGCAAGAATAGTCTTCTCAGTGGTACCGTTAATCCTGAGACACATGGAAGGCGCCACACTATTAAATAATACCCCTGTAGAGAACGGGTGGGTTCAAAAAAAGCTGCTGCCCCTCGGAAAGGCGCAGTGCAGCAGTTGCCGCAGGCTTTTTTCCCCTTGCCCATATAGAGTTACGTAGTTCAGCTCCACGGCCAAGTTTGTTTGGTGTGCATCGAATAAGGACGATGCCACAACTTTTCAATATCGACAGAAGGCTTACAACTGCTGAACAACAGCAGTACAGCAGCAGCGAGCCCCCCTTCGGCGTGTTGACATGTGCGCAAAGGTGGTCTACCTGCTACGATACGTGTGGTGGTCTTTCTCCCTGTACACCAGTACAAGACGCTGGAGCCGTGCAAATGGGTACCAGTTTTGAACCCGTATTTTAGTACGAGTGGAGGATGACCGCCACCCAAAGAGCACCTCTATACGAAGCGTGTATTGCGTCGTCAATGCGAACTCGAAACGACGGCCGAATGCAAAGCTCTGCCCGACGATAGGAATGATGACCGATCCACAGCAGTTTACGTACAAAAAGAGATAGCCCACCATAGGTAGGCTCCACGCTTATCAAGCAGGAAACTATTTACATCGACGGTGACAAGGAGGAAGCAAGCACCGATGAATGTGCTTCACCAGCAGCACGCTCGGACAACAGATCCATCAGCATGGCAATCTTCCAGCCAGACAGCGAATGACACACACTAGATGGTTCGCCATAGTCCTCACAACATGGCCGGCACCCTCACATAGAAGCACTACTGGCATAGACGCCCAGCCACCATAGAGCAACCTCGACAGAATCAGCTCCTCACCACTTGTTGAAAAGTTGCACATCAGAGATGGCAGACTCCTCCACGGCAAGGGGGGGGGTCCGCCTCGTTCTCGGTCCACCCATCGGCGATCACGGGTTCCACAACGGGCTCTCCCGATTCCCATCCTTCAGGGTTCAGTTCGGTCGCCATGCTGTATTGCCTCCGGCGTGCAGGGGAAGGACGCTGGGGGGATGATGGGCCCTCCCGGCCACAAACAAGGGATGGAACGCCTGCGCATGTCTGAGACGGGGAATGGGAAGTGTACAGGATTTCGACAAAAATAGGCGTGTTTTTTGCGGGACGCGAGCTCAGACAAGGGTGTTGCCTCATCACGCACCAGACACAGCTGACTGTGCTGGAGCGCTTAGCCATGCAATCTGCCGGAAGGATCTGCTCGCGTGGTTACATTAGGTCTCTAGGACTGAGGCGTCCTGGAGGTTCGGTGAATAGTCTTGAATGGGACTCTTTTTCGATATCCCAGGTGAGGGCTGTTTGTTGGACTTCGTCATTTTACGTCCTCTCCCATGTTGCTGTGTGAATCTCATGTTTGAACGAGGCACGAGTACAAGTAGTGAAGGTGCAGTTCTGAAGTGCAAATGCGTAAGCGTACGATACATTTGAGTAACGAGGTAGTTGTCTTGTTATTTCAGGGTACTGATTGTGATCTACAAAACAAAAGTTGGACATGACTGAAAGGCGTGCTCCTGAAGGTGTTGCTCTTTTTGTTCCAGGCAAGCGCACTTGCCCGACTCCACTGTCCATGCATCGACGAGCGCTGTCCATGCCTCAGAGTTCGTTGTCCCACCTCCTGCACGCACAGCAGTAGCACAGCAGTAGTCCCTGCGCGCTTGTTGCAACTGGTTCGCCGTGCTGTCCGTCGAACGTTGGGTGGCACACCGGCCGTTTGATCACGCCCCAACAACCTTCAAAATAGTACAAGTAGAAGAAGGTACTGCTAACTGCTGTAGGCGTTGCATGGCGCAATGACCCCTGCAAGAAACGCAGTTGGCAGCAGCTGCGGCAGCGGCAGCAGCAGCAGGCTTCTTCGTACGGACACTCCCGTGCGTACCATATATACGAGTGCGAAATTATCGCGCAAAGGGAGGCACGTCCACACCTGGCCCTCTACATAGTACCAGGTACTGGACAGGTAGTCCCCGCCGTATGTTGGAATTGCGTGCGTGTTTCTTTGGTTTTGCTCCTGACTGCTGACTCCCTCCCCCCTCCACGCCACCCCAACGCACTTGCTGTTTCGCTATCGACAAACCCACCGCTCTTCTAGCCCCTCTCGACCTCAGCACAAGGCGAGGAAGACGCCAGCACGCGGGCCAGAGACAGAGCCAGGGCTTCGGAGTGGGAGTCGGACGACCAGAGGCTTAACCGCTGGCGGTCGGGGGGGCGGTATCAGAGGTCGAGGAACAAAACCCAAAAGAAGCGCGAGAAGACTTGGCAAAGCTCTGACCCCCACCAGGTACGAGTGTATGGCCATGTTGACAATCGTTTATCGTACCTCCATCAACCCGTGAAGATATATGCACCTACAAGCAGTAGTAGTACCTGGTATGTAAAGGTACGGCAGGCTTGGTATTTGTATGTGCTTGTATGTCAGCTTTGCAGATGGCAGTTTTTTTTCACCGTGAGGTACAAAAACATAAAGCGGCACCTCTGATCCCCATGAGTTACGAGTACGTAGTGTATGGCAGCAACTCTGATTTTCCCACGGGGTATGCCAAAGCAGCAGCTCTTACAGCAGTATCCCCATGATGCACTATGTCCCAAGGAGTTGATTACTATATTCGGCGGCGTTTTTCTTGCACGCGAGCAGCTATTATACGAGTACACAATAATACCTTTTTTTCCGTTTGTTGGCTTGCCAGCGTATCTGTCGCTCAGCGAACGGCCTATTACACGTTTTATATCGTAGCATCTACTATAATACAGCAGTACGTACAGCAGTAGCTCTGATTCCCATGAGGTGTCACGCAGCAGCACTTGCGAGTACTGGAAGTGCTAAATGTGTCCATGAAGGCACCCGCCCCCTTGCCATGCCTAACGTGTTCCTGGTGGCGTCCTCGGGTCTGCATGCATGCAGGCAGGCATACAGCATATGTTCGTTGCCCACGAGCCTCTCTCGAACGCACGCCTGGACCTACGGTATATCCTTCCCCTAACTCTAACCATTATGCTGGTAAACCGCCCTTTGACCCCTTGACTGGTCACCCCCTGTGTTAAAATTGGTGTATTTATGCCTAAAGAGGCCTTGACGCCCCCCAAATCGACCGTCCTGACATTTTTTTACACCAAGCTCATCCCCATGATCACAGTCGCGCATACAAGTGGGTGCTGTTATGTACTCTAGCCACAACAACTACAACTACAACTACACTACAAACGGTAATAACAACAACTGTACGCAACGACTCTGGTTCTTCTTGTGTGCCTTGTCGGTTGTTGCCTTAGGACTTGTGCCGCATCAAGTGGGAACCTGATCCCACGACCATCCCCGACAACTGGTTTCGAGGACACGTGCCGGACATGGTGAAGCGCAAGATGTTCGAACTCTGGCAAAAAGATCCGGTCAAGCACTCCGCGACGGTGAGAGACTCGCGCGCAGACAGACAGACAGACAGACATGCGCAGCATACCGATGTGAGGTCGGACAGACAAAACAGCCAGCGCGCCGTTGTGGTCAAAGGTGAACGAAGTTGTTGGTCGATCCGTGTCACACGACCTCCCCTCCTTTATATCCCCTCTCCCCTCTAACGCCCTTCCCCCCCTCTCCCTTCCCCCCTTTTCCCCCCCTCCCCTCCCCTCCCCTCCCCTCCCCTCCCCTCCCCCTCCCCCCCCTCCCCTCCCCTCCCCTCCCCCCCTCCCCTCCCCTCCCCCCCCCCCCCCCTCCCCTCCCCTCCCCCTCCCCTCCCCTCCCCTCTCCCCTCCCCCCCCCCTCCCCTCCCCCCCCCCCCCTCCCCCCCCCCCCCTCCCCTCCCCCCCCCCCCTCCCCCCCCCTCCCCTCCCCTCCCCTCCCCCCCCCCCCCCCTCCCCTCCCCCCCCTCCCCCCCCCTCCCCTCCCCTCCCCCCCCCCCCCCCCCCCCCCCCCCCCCCCCCCCCCCCCCCCCCCCCCCCCCCCCCCCCCCCCCCCCCCCCCCCCCCCTCTTCCCTTCCCCTCCCGCCCCCTTGCCCTCCCCTCTCCTCCCCGCCTGTCCCGCGACATGGTCATTCTCTCTCCGTATTGCCCCGTGCACGGCGTCAGTCCTTATCGAAGAGGTACGGACTGCCTTTCCTAGATGTGCAGGCGATTTTGACGCTGAAGCTGAGCGCAAAGGAGAAGGTCGACGCCGGTGATGGGTGAGTGAGTCGAGCACACAGGACACGCACACATGTATTCATGGCGCAGGCATACACAAAAATTAAAAGCGGGGGAGAAACAGAGAAAGAGATATGAGGGAAAAGGAGACAACTCGGGAGAGAAGGGAGGGGTGGGGGGGGAGAGAGAGAGATGCAAGAGGGGGGGATATATAGCGAGAGGGAGGGGTAGGAGGGAAGGGGAATAGAGAGAAAGACAAAGGGAGGGAGGGAGGGAGGGAGGAATGTACATCGAGAGAGATACCGAGAGAGGGGAGGAGAGAGATCGGAACGAGGGAGGGAGAGGACGACAGAGGGGAAGGAGGGAGGTAGCTGGAGGGGTACAGAGAGTGTGAGACAAGAGAGTGAATATACCTGGCAGAGCGTAGATATAGACGCATCGTGACTTGCCCGTATCATAGTCGGGCGTGTGGTTTTCTCCCTTTTTTTCGGTCGGGTTGGTCCAGCATCCTTGGTCCAGCATCCAGCACCATGCAGTTGCCTTGTGTTAACGTCAGCTTCGCTTAGGCGAATTTTCTCCTCCGTAACGATACCGGCTGACGACGTCCCTGCCGATGAACTTATGTCCTCTTTGGTATTTTGTCGACCAGGTACGAGATCTACCCCGAGATCGAGGACTTGATGGTTGAGCGTAAGGAGGCGTTTATCGAGGACCTCGGGCAGCACTACGGCCAGGAGATACCTTTCATCTACGAGCACTGCCCAGATATGTGAGGGACGCTCTCCGAGCCTTGTTGTGGTGTATCACCCTGTTCGAAAATACTGAGCGCGTTTAGATAGTCACTTCAGGGTATGAACGCACTCTCTATTTCTGACTGTTGGACTGGTGTTTTGTGCCACCCGCATGCGGAGACCCGCCGGCGTTACAGCGCGCGACATGCCTAAGGTACCGTTTTCGCAGAGAGAGAAAGGCGTTTTTGTTGTGGGTAAAGCTTGATACTACAGCAAAAATATACCACCTTTTATTCCTCTATAAGCAGGTTGTCCTTAACAGCGTGAGGGCACTTTGTAACCGCAACGAGGTAAAAATCGAGGTTGCGAGGTTTTTGGGGACTAAGAGGGAGAGCGTGGGGTCAGAACCATTGTGAGAAGTCGGATAGAGAGATGACGAAAACATGTACATAGTATAATAGGTATCGATTCCGACCGCAAGGTGTGTCTTTGGAATTGCACAAGTTGAAGAAGACGATCGAGGAGAGAAACACGGCGGAGAAATAGACTATTTTGTACAGGCCCAGGGGGTGTTGTACTCATTATCATGCATGGCCGTAGTCGTATGGCCATAGACCCTTGCAGCCCTACAACGCCGGGACGGAGCACGTCGGGTTTTCATCGACCAGGCTGACATTGCTTGCACCAAGCGCGAAGCGCTGTGAGGTGTCGACCTGGTCACATAGAGGGTGAGCTGCATCCTGCTAAGAGGCCAGGGGGGGGGGTACTCATTATCATGCATGGCCGTAATCATATGACCATAGACCCTCGCATCCCTACAATGCCGGGACGGAGCACGTCGGGTTTTCACCGACCAGGCAATCATCGCTGACACCAAGCGCGAAGCGCCGTGAGGTGTTCGGCGGGTCGCATGAAGAGTGAGTTTTTACATCCTACTAAGAACCGCTTGTGAGGCGGACTATCCTGCATATAGATGGTAGCGTGGAACTTATTGACTTGTTTTCCGGTGTGGTCACTTCCAGAGACAGCGATGGGTATCCTATGCAACTGCCTCGTGGGTGCCTTACCGCAAACCCAACGGGATACGATCATTCCCCTTGTGCGTAGTAAAGGCTCTCCACCCCGCACTAAAGAACTATCTCGACCGCCAATTGCGACGACCGCCAAAACAAAAGGCAACGGCATGTCCCTGGTTGTCTAGCTCACGTACTGAGTGAATGGCATGTTTTGCAAAGTCGTTGCCAACCGACGCCAACCCAGTCTATATATAATATGTAACGGGGACGGGGGTACTCATTGATTGCTTGCATTCGTCAGTTGACCGCAGGCCCAGTGGGGGGGGGACAATAAACACATGCCCCCTGGTGAAGTCCACATTGTCAGTTTCTTTCCTAGCGGTATTTTTGGTATTTCCAGAAGACGTGCGATAATCGCGTATTATTGGTAAAACGAGTATCTGAAGTGCTGTAACGTATATAAATCCCTGCCGATTTAGCCAGCAAGCGTGCGCGCGGAAGCATCTTTCACAACGTACCTCAGCTTAGTGGTTGATCGATGCGGGCGCTGGGTTGATGGAAGCAATGGGCGATGGTGGTGCAAGGCGAGAATCGAAGGAAGTCGGGGGCTACGCACATAGGAGGCGATCGATGAGTATGCTCTGGTGCCTGACTCCAAAGAGTATGTTCTGTTGCCTGGCTCTTGGGCTGGTGTGTGATTTATCGACTACGGCTTGAAGGGGCGATCTTGCTGGCGATAGTCGTATGAATGGGGTCGACATTTGTTCATTTGGTCTACGGCACGGGCCCAGTAGAGGTCTCACATTAAGGCGGCGGTGGACCACGGCAATAGGACCGCCTTATTGAGGAAAACCGCCGTATTCGCCCCAGGCTATGAGTGCCATTCCCCAGTCGCGCTAAGCGATTTCGATCGCTTTATATCGGGATACCGCCATATATCGGTATACCTGGTACCGCCTTATGGGGGGGGGGGGGGGGGCTATTGTACTACTTTTTGCCAAAAAATATTTCTGACCGATGGGACCTCTGGACTGAAGAACTGCCTAACATTCAATTTGTTTTTACAGGATTTTCCTTGACAAGACCTAGCTACTCTGCGTACCAGGTAGGCAATGGAATTGCTCGTGGGGTTGAGAGTACAGCTTGTGCTGAACGTCAGATTTTTTTCTGGGTTGAGATATTGAGCTCCTCAAGCGAGGAGCCTCAGAAAATTCTCAGAAAATTGCAGGGGCACCCTTGCCGAGAGCGTGCTGCTCGAGATTTATGGGGGCGAATTTCATTGACAGTGAAATGGCAGCGTCAGTGCGGCCATCCTCCAGTCGGCTCGTCCGAACATGTAGACCCTTTCCCCCAGCGCTATTATATTAACCAACCCGTCCGCCCCAACGTGCTGCAATGTGCTGGATGGCGCAGATACGTAGTGTATTTCCATTTGTTCGTTGTCTTGGTTCTTGCTTGGTTTCATTTTTTTTCGTGTCCCGATCTGGAGCCCAGCCCCCCAACCCGATCGCCGAGCCCCGCCTCACAAGTAGTTCTTCGCAAGATGAAGCCCGCCCTTGATGCGACTCGCCGAACACCTCACGGCGCTTCGCGCTTGTTGCAAGCAATGTCTGGCTAGTCGATGAAAACCCGACGTGCTCCGTCCCGACATTGCAGGGATGCGAGGGTCTGTGGCCATACGACTGCGGTCATGCCTGACATGAGTACACCCCCCCCCCCCCCCCCCCAACCGCCCCTTTTCTTGAGGATCTATGGTCATGCATGCGACTACGGCCATGCCTGATATGAGTACCCCCCCCTTCCCCCCACAACCTCCCCTTTTCTCGAGTCTATGGTCATGCATGCGACCGTGGCCATGCATGACATGAGTGCACCCTCCCCCCGCCCTTTCCCAACCTCCCCTTTTCTCGAGTCTATGGTCATGCATGCGACCGCGGCCATGCATGACATGAGTGCACCCTCCCCCCGCCCTTTCCCAACCTCCCCTTTCCTGACGTACCCCTCCTCAGCGACAAGAACGACCCGGCCACCTGGGCGTCGACAGATTTCAAGATAGCCAAGCTGACGGAGGAGGACAGGAACGACATCTTCGACTGCCCTCCTTTGAAGGACCAAGACGAGGTCGCGGCCGATCTCCAGTACAAACGAACCAGCAAGGTGAACAAAAACGAAACAAACGAATGCACCCGAAATTAACAAGAAAAAACTGAAGTTGTCAAAAAAAGAGGAACAAATAAACAAAATAAAGACGAAAATATTATACACAAAGCAAGTAAAACCCCCTCGAAACCGCACCCACGATTCGGGTACAAACTATTAGTTCTTGGAATTACAGTTGGATGCTTTTTGGAGCGGTAAAAGGATTTAACAAGAACCAAAAAAAAAAAAAATCGTAAACAACACCAGCCTCGATAGGTGGGCTCTTTTTTGTTCGAGCGAGCGAGCTATTTGTCCTGGTATTTCCCGATGGTGGTCGTCCGTCCGCATCTCCTTGTTTTCGTCGCTAACTCCGTTTTTATCTTTTTGTGCCTCTGTTTTTATCTTTTTGTTCCTCCGTGCCATTGTTGGTAGCTATCTGTAATCGCATCGTACGTGTCCCCGTCAGCTTTTGTGTGCCTCCGTGCGGTCTTTAGTACCTCCGGTTTCCTTGGTGTACGCCCATCTCTTTCGTCGGTATTGTACATCCTTGTCTTTTTCTGTGCCCCCGTTTTTTTTTTCTTTGTGTGCATCCGTTTTGTCGTCGGCGCCTCCGTGTCTCGGATCGGTTCGTATGTGTCGTCGTCGTGGCCTGTTCTTCACTGTTGGTGCTTGTGTACATGTCTTCGTCGAATCCTCCGCGTCCGTATCGGACGGTGTACTTGCGTATCGTCGTGTATACCTACTCTTCGTCTTGATTCGGTATCTCGGTGTCTTCGTCGGTAGGCACTTACGTTCACCTTGTGCAGGACCTTTTTTTGTGTCGGCACCTCCTTGCATTTTTCGGCATCTCCCGTGTGTTTGTTTTCCATCGTGTTCGTGTTCGCCTTGTTGCGTACATTTGCCTTTTGTGTATCTCCTCATATTCGTCGGTACTGCCGTGTCTTCGTCGGTACCCCCCCCCCCTCCACCCCTATATTATATACCTGGTATATATAAATAGACGGGGTTGGCGTCGGTTGGCGACGATGCTGTAGAACACGCCTCTCACTGCGTGAGCTAGACAGCCAGGGTACCGTTATTTTATTTTATTTTTTGGCGGTTACCACGGCTGGCGGTCATGTTAGATCATTTTTGTGCGGGGAGAACCTTTACTCCGCACAAGGGGGATGATCGTATCACGCAATGAGCATATGGTGAGGCGCCCACGAGGCAGTTGCATAGTATACCCATTGCTGTCTCTGGAAGTGGCCACACCAGAAATTAAATCAATTCATTGATGCTGTCATCCATACCTGGTATGCAAGAAAATCCGCCTGAAAAGCGGTTCTTAGTAGGATGCAGCTCACCCTTCATGCGACTCGCCCAACACCTCACGGCGCTTCGCGCTTGGTGCAAGCAATGTCTGCCTGGTCGGTGAAAACCCGACGCGCTCCTTCCCTGCTTGTAGGGATGCGAGGGGCTATGGTCATACGACTACATATGGCCATGCATGATAATGAGTACCCCCCCCCCCCCGCGTGTCTTCGTCGGTACCTCCTTGCAGGCTGTCTATGCGTCCGTTCGCGATGGGGAAGCGGCGAAACTGACTAAAAAACTGGCCGAGGCTCCGAAACTAGCCAAGAAGCGCTGGGCGTTCGCCATGAAGGACACATCTAGCAAGGGCACCGCACGGGTGAGTCGTTAGCCCCACGACTGTACACGGGCCAGATCAAAACTGGTCCAGCCCGGTCGGGTCCGATCGGGTCGGGTCGGGTTGACTCGACCCAACCCGTGATACTTCGAAAAACTCCCGCCCCGGCCCAACCCATAGGTTTTTGAAGACCTCCTGACCCGCGAGGAGCATTGACCTCCTTTTGGGCTTCGCTTGATTGTAGTATAGGGGGAAAACCTGTCCAAATGATATATTACGACTACGGCATCGGCCCCACGAGGTAGCTCGAGTAGCCCGGGCTGCTGGGGTATGGTTGTGTGTGTGTCCGAACGGCCACGTATGGAGCTCGTTCGACATGCGCACAGGCAGCATGGCGATACGTACTCGTTACGACTTCACGCGTTGCGTAGATGCTTGATGATATCGCACTCACCGTCGTTTTTTTTTTTTGTCGCTAGACAAGTTTGCCCCTACTCAGAGGATTAGTGATTGGTCTGACTCAAGACGTTGTGCGCATTGGCAGCGCAAGAGGGTCGTGCGTAGGTCGGGCACGGCTGCTTATGGTATGATATGTACCGGGTACTTCGTCGATTTTACGTATCAAGTAGTGTCCGGAAAGGCCTAAACTGAATCATGAAAGTCGCCAAAAAATAGTTATGAGTGAGTCATCAATAATTCCTGAATGTATGTCGCCGAAAAGTAGTTATGAGTCAATCATCAATGATTCCCGAATGTATCTTTAATGGGTCATGGATGAGTCTTCAACGGATCGTGATGTAGCATGAACGAGATACGAGCGAGTCAAGAATGAGTTACGAATTCCCAGATGAATCAACGCTGCGCTCGTACACCGATACCAGAACAGCGAACCAGGGGAGAAGATCCAGCCAGGAATGCAGCATGACGGACGCAGTCCCTCACTCGTTAATCCACTGCTTTTAGGTCTTTGTCCCTCGCATTTAACGCCTCTTTTATAGACATGCGTGGTCGGAGATTGGTGCCGTACGTCACCCTGTCTTCCACACTGAGTCGCGCATGAGCCATGAGCGAGTCAGACGGAGTCGCGAATCAATCACGCATCGGTTTTAAAGGAGTGTGTGTCCATGTTTTGGATTTATAGATAATCCTAACCCTTTTAGTCCCGTTCTGAGGACAAACCACTCGAATTATGCCCTTTGAACGGGACTGCAGTAGTACAGTAAAGGCTAAGGTAGGCGCGAAACAAAACCCCGAAATAACCCCCTCCTTTGCTATAACAGAACCCTTGATCCCCCCCCACCCTGCTTTGCCTACCCCCCCCCTCTCACCCCCAATCAACCATTTGCTCTACGGTGGACAGGCGCCGGTCGTGCTGAGGGACGGGGAGGGGGTCATCAGGGCAGCCACGGTGGACGAGGAGAGAGGCATGAGCTACGCGGACGAAAATCTCTTCCGCCGGGACGTGCGACGATCGACAGCTCTTCGACAAATGGACTAGCTAGAGAAAGAAATAGACTGGAGGGTCGCGCGGCGGCTGAGAGCGCGAATCGATAAAAACTAGTTCCATCACCACCCCTTACTTCCCTACTGCTGCATAGTAGAGGTCCCGGCACTACTTCCAAATGGTTTTTGGCCACGACGGGTCTGTCTCGCGTCAAGAACGTCTTGATGGAAGACAGAACGTGGCAGCGGTTTTTTCGCCGTGTCGAGACTGGTATGGTTTTTGTTTTTTTTCGGAATCGGCTTCTGCAGGGGAGGGGATGATGTTGAAACACCCGCGGAATTCAACCCTGTCCTGAAACAGAAATGGTGGACCGGGTTCAGGTTTAGGGAAACGCATCTGCCAAGGTTTAGGGGGTAGAGCACCAGGGTTAGGGCATGCCTTGATTTTTGGGGACTTGAAAGAGAAAAAGTGACGACAAAAAGTGACGATTACAGCATCGGCTTTTGGCGGATAATATATTTGTTACCGTGGTACCTGGTATGTCCGAAGTACAGCAGTGCAATATGGGTCGGACGGCACCGACGCAGCTCGATCCTACTCATGCCGAATGGGTTCTCTTCAGCTTACACACTACTACTCCCCAGTGTCAACTGGGGTCTCTTCGACTTACATTTTTTTTTTCCCCGGTGTCAACGGGGGTCTCTCCAGTTTCCACCGTATATCTCGGTGGCAGCTGAGGTGTCCTGAAGTTCCGCACGATTCGCCAGTGCCAACTAAGGTCTCTCCATTTCTTCCACACTATTCCCCAGTGCCAACTGAGGTCTCTCCGCTCGTTTTTCACACTATTCACCGGTGTCAACTGAGGTCTCTCCAACTGTCACACTATTCTCTAGTGTCGACTTGGGTGTCTGCAACTTCCACACTATTTCCCAGTGAGCTGAGATCTCTCCAGTTTCCACACGGCCTCTCTAACTTTCATACCATTCCCCAGAGGCAACTGGGGTATCTGCAACTTGGCGTACTTCTTCCCCAGTGTCAGCTGGGGTCTCTTTATTTTCGATACGGTTCACGGATGCAAGAAAGGTCTATAACTTGCGCATTATTCCCCGGTGTCAAGCTGAGGTATCTTCAACTTCCACACGATTCACCAGTCTCACAACTGGAGTCTCTTCAACTTCGACAGTATTCCTCAGTGTCAACTGGAGTGTGTTCCAGATGCACACTATTCCCCAGTGTTAACCGGGGGTCAGTCCGATGTACACGGTGCTCCTTAATGTGTGAACTGTTAAAAAGGCCTGACTTTCACACTATTTTCCAATGGAGATTTCTCCAACTTCCACACGGTTCCACGGTGTCAACTGAGGTCTTTCCATTTTTTACCGTATTCCCCCGTGTCGATCTTACAGGGATGCGGTGTTTGACGTGTTTATCAGCTCGTGCGTAGCTGTGATGTAAAAGCCGGATAGACTCGCTTGCCGATGACAAACCAAGACTCATACTGTACTTCTTGCACTTTACAAAAAATACGCTCGTATTATATATAGCTATCGAGAAGCGAACGCGTGAACCACCGTTCAATGTTATCGTATGGGAAGCTCAATAGAAGATAATAATATGTTTGTTTGTTGGTGATCCCAGGACAGTATTGATTGCTTGTTATGCTCAACAGGCAAGGCTCGTGAGGAACAGAAACAGAGTGAGCTCAAAAGGGCGACGCGCGTCGGCTGTGTCTACTCTGGCAATCCAGTTCTTTTTTTCATTTGAGCCGACGATCAACCGAATATACCTATTGCAATTGAACTTATACTACAGCGAGTCCCGTTCCATACGTGCGTACGTGCTCCCTGCTCCAGTGACTCCTGGCAGACATCAGACCACACTACAAACTTGCAATCTTACCTACTGCTATGGCTGGCCTAAGGTCTGAATCCCAACCACTCATCTTCAGTCCAGTTTGGGTTCTTTATAGGTCCAGTCTAGCCCCTTCAGAGGTCTTTCCTTCCTCGCTATCCGTCTCCTGTTCTCGTCTGTCGAGAGAGTAGAATGCCCTCGAATGGGAAATGCGACCATTCCGAGATCCAGACCAGCTTTCATGCAGGTATATGCCTATATACGAATATTGGCGTGTTTGCTTGCCTGCCTGACTGATCGCCCTCTCGTCAGCGCTTGTAGCCAAGTTAGACGCGCTGGTTGTGACCACACAGGTCGTCTGTCCGGACTACGTATGATACACTGCTGTGCATTGATGATACGTTCGTGCGACCCTCGTGCATGTACCTACCATACCATACGTGTAAGTGACGCATGCAAATGATTCTAACCTTCCTTGTCCACTGTACGACTATATCTCCCTGGGGTCACCATATCAAGTCCATAGAGTAATAATGTCTGAATCCTTCTCAATCATCTTCAGCCCAGTTTGAGTTGTTTGCAGGTGTAGTCTAGCCACTGGCAGACCCTTTTATCCTCGCTGTCAATATCGTACATCATTTTCGTATATATATATGTGGGGAAGGTGTAATTAATGTCCTCGTCCCGGAAATGCGGCCATTCCGAGATTCCGACAAGTGTAAAGTGAGTATTCCAGCATGCACTGCACGATAACATGCAACGTGCGTGTGATACGTGTGATACATGAGCACATCATCCACGATACGTGACGTCGGTGCATATTTTTTTTGTTCTTGGGGGCCGCGTCGAGTAGATACCAGGGTGTGATGATAAGCCCGAAGATTGTAGCCCCGTCTTTAGACCGGCTCATATCTTGGATGTTGGGAGTATAAAGGCTTGTTGCCGTCCCCTTTCCTCTAGAATGAAGCGGGGAGCGTCCGACACTTTGACCCCCAATCATACTCCAGGCCCTCCGCGTATAGCAAGGCGTATTTGCTGCAACTCTGCTGCGTGCCTGCGTACTAACTGTTCTACCGTACGAGTAGTTATTCTATGCTACCAAAGACTTTTCGCGAGATGTATACAAGTACACAGTAGTACAGAAGAAGACCTGCTGCTACCTACTGTACTGCTTTATCACATGAAAACTGTATAACCAAACAGGTCATAGCACTATTAATAATACTAGATGGGTACGTAGTGACTACACATTGATAGTGTAGTATGAGCAGCATGTGCCAGATTACTCTGTAATATCAAGCAGCGACTACATGGCACTGGCTACTGCTGTAATATGTGTCATCTCTGACACCTGGTAGTGAACTTGGGGTTCTCCGACTTCCACGCTATCCCCCAGCGTCAATGGGGGTATTTCCAACTCTCAAACTATTGCCCAGTGTCAACTGCGGCTTGTTCAATTTCCATCGTGTTTCTCAGTATCAACTCGAGTGTTCCTACTCGCACGCTGTTCCCCAGTGTCAGCAGGGGTCGGTCCCTTCCCACAGTATTCCCTAAAATGTCAACTGGGCTCTTTCCAACTCATTCCACACTGGTTACCAGCATCATTTGGGATCTCTTCAATTTCCACGCTACTCCCCAGAGGTCGACTGAGGCCTTTCCAACTCCCGCACTACTCCTCGGTGTCAACTGCTGTGCTCTCTTCAAATTCCGTGCTTTCAACTGGGGTCTCATCGCAATCAGCAATATTCACCAGTGTAAACTATTACGGGGGTGGGTCCATAGTTAATAGGACCGATGGTATACATAAAAACCTATATATTTACCTATTTTTGCTAACAATATTTGGTCCTATTAACTATGGTCCCCCGTAAAAGGGTCTTTCCTTTTTCCACCGTGCTCCTCAATCAACTGGGCGGGTCTCTCCAGCCTGAACCAACCCTCTCTCCAACTTCCACATTATTTCCCCAGTTGTCCACTGTGGACAACCGGGGTGTTTCCAACTTTCACACGATTCTCCGGTGTCAGGTGGGGTCTCTGAAACGGAAATTCATTTCGTGTCCGTCCGTCCGTCGGTCTGTCTGTCTGACCCTTCGATCTCATTCCAGGTGTGACTGGCGTCAATCCCCCCTGAGCCTATCCCAAACGGTTGACGCCCAACCAGCGGCTACCGTTTCGAAGCACTAGTTTGCTTGCTGTTTTATTTTACATGTGTAGATGGGTGTTGGGTTCACAGCAAAGAGTAATACCACAGGGTAGTGGGAGAGCTTGTATGTTCTAGGGTTCCTAACACGAGCTCTATATATTATCTGCAGCACAAACCGTGGCATTCAAAAACCGACTTTGAGGAACATTGCAAGGGCAACCCAACGGACACTACCATGATCTATATATTATTGAATGACATACATGCATACTGTATTGCATCGCCAACGGTTTGCGCTGCCGTGCTGTTCCCTAAATGTTTACATTCAAGGCTGGATGGCGGCATGGATTTCTAGAGTTAACCTTGCAAGAGCCGGGCACCGACCTTAACGACGAATTGAAGCAATACTGTTTGGTGACAGAAGCCTCTACCGATAGAACGTACCCCTGTTGTGATTGACGATCCGTGCGTGATTCACGAACGATACTCGTACCGAATCTTGCTCGAGCGATTGTTGTACGTATGAGTGGTGTTACGAGGGGTGTTTGGGTGGGTCGCCTACCTGAAGGCACAGGGCAACGGAAAAGCCGCAAGTTGGGGCGTGCCGCTTGTGTATGTCAGCTGCCGTTTCCCGCTGCGCGCGGTATGAGCGTCAACGACTAGGGACCGTCTGCAAAACAGATACGTACCTGGTAGTAGGATGCGAGCATCTGAATAGGTCGGACAGTTTTCAACCAGACAATTTTCGATCGGACACGCCAGGATTTTTCGTTTGTGTAAGACCCTACAGTAGGTGCACCTAGGAAATTATGTGGTATTCGGACAGGCGGTATGCATGTCAGGAAATAGGGGACGCTCAGAGGGATGATCGGTTCCGCATCTCCTGCTCAAGCCTTGGCCCGAGCGATTATATTGAAGTCCCAAAAATCTCCCAGACATGTTTGTTTTCACGCGGTGTGTTTGGAGCCGGCATCCTGCTGGTCTCCCGTCGCTGGTGCCAATGAACCCGCCCCTCCACCCACCCAAGAATGCTCGTAACAGGAAAAAGCAATACCAAAAATCAAAACCCCTAAAAGGGTAGGTAGTGCTACGGAAACATGTACCGGTATTCACTGCTGAGGCTACCTCGTCCCGTACTGTAGCTGACAACAGCAAGCAGTAGGCAGCCAGTGCCGTGTTCCTTGTTATCTTTTCTGCGTGCCATAGCGATAAAACCTGTACATACTCTTTTCACTGCTGTCGCTGTTAAACGTGCCGGTTTATAACGTATGGCAGCTTGCGGCCGAAACAAGAGCGGCGTGATCGTGCAAGCCTTGCAAGTTTGGACCTTGTGCCTGTCCGGAAGAATGCAAAAAAGCTCCACCTCGACGCCTCGACTCGACATTTCCTTGTAACCTCGGAAAAAAACAAAAACTAAACAACACGTGCTACACACTCTTACTTGAAACTGTTCAGCAAAACATCATCTCGACGCTAAAACTCGACGTTTCCTTGACATCGAAACAAAAGGAAAACGAAGGTTGCTACGGCCAAACGTTGATTGGTCTCGCTGGCTCGGGCACCACCACGTCCCTCCCTGCTTTCCTCGCCAGGTCAAGGAACTCTTGAAGGGTGTTACCCTTGCGGATGGCGTTCTTCACCGGCCCAGTGAAGTCTCCATCCCCGTTCGCCATGCTCACCAACTTCGACGCTTTCAGGGTGGACGCTAGCTCAAGCGCCCTGGCGCTGCATTGTTCGATTGCAGGAGGTGGGAGAGAGGGAGAGAGATATGACGTGGCATGTGAAAATGTGTGAGTTCGATGCAGGAAAGGAACAGCGTAGCTTCTACTATACAAACAAGTCGACTTTTCGCCGCAATCAGCCCTAAAATTTCGGAGGTTCGAGATCAGCACCCCCCGATATTCCCTCGTAGCGACAGCATTTACACCGCAGTTGACCGATAGCATCTTTGGGTACACTAACAACAGTATAACATCGTCATACAATGAAGCGTGCGTGATCGACCACTCCCACAATCCTCTCCCCCCGAAAACAAATTTCCCCCCCCGTCCCCCCCCCCCCCCCCCACCCTCCGCGCTGCCCCCTGCTCCCCCTAGTCTCCCTCCACCCCCCCCCCCCCTCCTTCCCCTAGATCCGCCCCCCCCCCCTACCGGGTATATATACCAGGTAGATTGGGTTGGTGTCGGTTGGCGACGACGCTGTAAAACACGCCTCCCATTGCGTGAGCTAGTCAGCCAAGGTACCGTTTTTTTTTTTTTTTTTTCTGGCGGTTACCACGGCTGGCGGTCGAGGTAGATCATTTTTGTGCGGGGAGAACCTTTGCTCCGCACAAGGGGGATGGTTGTATCACGTAGTGTGTGTATGGTGAGGCACCCACGAGACAGTTGCATAGTAAACCCATTGCTGTCTCTGGAAGTGGCTACACCAGAAATTAAATCAATTCATCGATGCTGTCGTCCATTTGCAAGAAATCCGCCTCTAAAACAGTTCGTAGTAATATGCAGCTCACCCTTCATGCGACCCGCTCAACACCTCACGGCGCTTCGCGCTTGGTGCAAGCATTGTCCGCCTGGTCGGTGAAAACCCGACGTGCTCCATCCCGGCATTGTAGGGATGCGAGGGTCTATATATGGTCATACGACTACGGCCATGCATGACATGACATGAGTACACTCCCCCCCCACTCACTCCACTCTCCCCTTCCTCGCGCACGCACGCGTGTTTTCTCACCCTCCACGGACGAGGGGGTAAGGGCCGACGTTCTGCTCCACCACAGGGGCTATCACGACGTCCGCCGTAAACCGCGACAGCTCAGAATCGTCGAACATCAGGTGCGGCTCCAAGTACAGAGTGCCGCCTTCGGGAGCTGTGGGCAAAGCATAAAAAAACAAGGACAGCAATTAAAGCGGATAGAGGTTAAAACAGAGTAGCAGGCGCTGAAAAGGGAGTTGGACTTGATGCATAGGTTACCATTTTTGTTTTGGGTGTATACTTACCCCTTGTTTTTTCTTCCTATTTTTGGGGGAATGCGTACGGGTGATTTAACGTTGAGGCTCGTGCTGCAGATTGTCGGATGGCGAACGCAACACATTTTTTTTACATAAACGTATCGATTATAGGGAAATCTGGGACAAAACAACGAAAAGGGACCAATTACGGAACGTGAACATTTGGGAGGTATCACGTGCGCTAGCAAAAAAAAAAAAACTACCAACACATATAGACGCACGCTACGCCAGGAGGGGTGCACCCCGTGTTTTCTCAAACTCCTCACGCATAAAATTGAAAACGGCAACCCGATATTCCCACGGCCTAGTTGTATGACGAATGACGCGTGCTGCAATAGAGGTAGCACTTTTTTTGCCTTCTGAGGCAATACGTTCGGATTTACGGAGCTCTTCAGCTAAGGAAATACTCCGCAACCTAGTTTGTGTTGCAGATATTTTTAGTTGTTTAGTACCTATTAGCAGGGCTTGGAAGTGCCCATCCGGTTAAGCCAACCGTTTTTCTTGAAGTTAGTTCTGGGTGAGGTATGGAGCCCCCATACCAAAAATAATCAGGCGACAAACCTCAGAAAAAGCATCGAACCGTAATTGTGGAAAAGTGATGATACTTGAAACGATGCTGGGTGCATACCTTCCCGGTGCCCTTAAGGAGCTCCGACAGTCCCAGTTACAGTTTGGCCAAAATACACAATACCGCCCTGGACGTAAATATAAGGACATTAAAGACATTGATATGAAGACCAAACGAGCCTTACCTTTCCCCCCAGGGTGGTACACCCCTATCATCGCACGAGTAGCACTCCTATTCCCCCCGGCGTTTACAGGAATGGTCCCTCTACAGTGCCGGTGTGCATGCGCCAGCCAACAATAACGGCACGCTAGCACCAACCGGCACTAATTACTCCGCACACTGCCACACTGGTTTATCCCACCTGTTCTAAGCGATTTCGCAGGCACTAAAGCGGGAGGCCGGAACTACTCAAGCGGAACTATAGAGAGACCACTCCCGTAGCAAAAAAAATAGCTAGGAAGAAATCACATCACCTGGGAGAATAAAAATAAAAAAAATAAAAAAACACTCGTGTATGTATTTATGTATGTATGTTTACATAATAGGAATTATGGGCAAGCGTTAGAGTGAGGAATGTCGTGAGCTGTGACAATCATTAAGATGGGTCGGGGAGTTGGGAGGAAAACCGTTGAAAAAAGGCTGCGAAAAAAAAAAAACTGTAGGAATGTAGGAATCCCGCGACACGCACGCCACCAGCAAACTAGCACACCCACAAGAACAGATCGCCGGTCCCTACAATTATTCATCATCAGAGCCATTCTCGCCCTGAAGTGGAGATACAATCTCGTATTACCTCGACACACCAGGCGCGGCGTCGAACAAGGAGCAATACCAAGGCATGTAGGGGTGCCTTATAGGGGTGGCGCCTTATATTATAGGGGTGGTGCCTTATGGGGGTGGCGCCTTATAGGGGTGGTGTCTTATGGGGGTGGCGCCTTATTGGGGTGGTGCCTTGTAGGGGTGGCGCCTTATTTGGGTGGTGCCTTATACTATAGGGGTGGCGCCTTATAGGGGTGGTGCCTTATAGGGGTGGCGCCTAACAGGGGTGGCGCCTTATAGGGGTGGTGCCTTATATGGGTGGTGCCTTATTGGGGTGGCGCCTTATTGGGGTGGTGCCTTATAGGGGTGGCGCCTTATAGAGGTGGCGCCTTATAGGGGTGGAGCCATATAGGGGTGGCGCCTTATTGTGGTGGCGCCTTATAGGGGTGGTGCCGTAAATATTTTCTGAAATTTTGTCACATGAGGAGCTCGATATCTCACCCGAAGCACGGCTGACATCGAAGAACGCTTGTTCGCGCAACCCGACCAATATTTGCATCACCCTGTCTCTAAATATAGGGACCATATACACATTAAATTTCAGTACAAACGGTCCTTGTAGTTAGAGACGGAGTGGTACAAATCTTGGTCGGGTTGTTTGTTACTACAAACCTTCTTTGAATTCAGCCGTGCTTCTGGTGAGATGTCCTCATGTCAGAAAATCTCAAAGAAAATAATAAGGCACCACCCCCACAAAGCACCAAATGTCTCTACAAAGATAGGGACATATTGAATATTACTGTAGAATTCAGTACAAACGGTCTCTATGTGGATAAGGGCAGAGTGGTGTGCGCTAAGAAACTCCTAACCAAGAAATACACGCAGACAGTACACTAGTACAACTGTCATGCTATGTGGCCGGTATACTAACATCTGCTCCCTTCAGGAGCTCAACCGGCCGAAAACAAAAAAAAAAAGAGCCAAAAAGTGCAATTCTTACTATGGGATGAGTCCTATTATTTCGGGGGAGCATCATCATAGTAAATAGGGCCTACGGTACAGACAAAAACCTAGATAGTTCGCTATTTTTACTAACAATATTAGCTCCTGATTACTATGGTCCCCCGTAATAGACGCCAACTCACCCATGCCATTGCTGTTGCCAGCGGAGCCGCCGGCGGCCGCGGCTTCGGCGGCGGTGGGGGGGGCCGCGGGACGGACAAAGTAACCGTTCTCGGCCTGCTGCCAAGGCGGCCCCAGAGTCGCCCCGGTCACGGCCTCCACTTCGACCGCGCGACCGCCTGCAGACAGGACCGTCGATTGCCCCGGGAGGATGTACGTGATGCGTGATGCCGGGAAGTGCTCCTGCGCCCGGAGAGGAGCGAGAGAGCATTTGTCACGAGCGAAAATACGACTTTCTAGTTTTGATGGCGTGGGTGTCGACGGGTAGAAAGAACGGAGTAGTGTGAAGAACACACACATACACACAGAGAGAGACAGAGAGGCGTACTGCGAAAGGGGTACACTAGTTTAGCAAATTTTCGGCCAAAATATTTCCGGCTGACCGGGCTTCTTAACCCAACTCCGTTAGAATACCATTTTCTGTTTAACCATATTGTTGATGTACCCAAATTCAATAGTTCATCGGGTTGCATTTTATTTTTTTCTCAAAGTCAGTATTTTGGTGTTACTAGTGCAGGTATTGAAGGTATTGAGGAGTAAGGGGTCTCAGAAAAAATGGGGAACCCCTCTTTCGAGTTGCCGCATGCGTCCGCCGCCGTCCCACAATTTTTCCACCAACGCACACAATTTGACGATAAAAAAGGTAAAAAAAAGAAAACCCTGCTGCGTGAGTTCCTTGCGACAGCTATATACTATATATTTTTTGTCACTTTTTCGCCGCAGTGTTTGCGACTCGGCCCAGTTTCGACACAATGGTTGGTAGTCCACACTACTGTAGCTCCTCAACACATCTTCACTGCGAAAAACTTCCGAGAAACTTCCCAGGAATTTTCCAGGAGGTCTGGTGTAGGGTCAGGGCTACTGCTGTAATAGTATTATCATACCGGACAGATCACGATCTAGATCATCTATTAACAGTTCCTCAACGGCCGTTGTGAGAAGTTGTGCAGGATCTGTACAGTACACAGGTCCAATCCGGAAACCTTGTCCTAGATCAAGTAGGTTATACGGCTCCCACCCTGAAACAACATGAGCTAGATTGTACAGATCGGTGAATCTATCTTCCCCGAAACAAACACTGTAGATCATCAAATGAATTGCGAGTAGATGCTCTGTCTAAGATAGATCATGACATCAAATATGAATCGATGATACGTCCGAGACGTGAAAAAGGTTGATGGTCCACACTACCGTAGCTCCTCACTACAGCCCCACTCCCGAAAAAAATAAAATCGCAGGCGGTCTGGTTTCATTATTTCTTTTTAGGGCTACTGATAGTGCTTTAGGGCCACTAATACAGCAAAAGTTTCTAATAGCATCAATGCATCGGACAGGTAACGGTGTAGATCCCAGCCTGCCGTTCTGAGGTGATGTGCAGGACCTGTCGATAGTAGTATACCTGGTAGATCCAACTCAGGAAGCCTGTCGTAACCCATGCAGAAAATCTGGGTGGGTGATGCTATTCTTGATGCAGTAGCGAAAGAGGTACCCCCCCCCCCCACCATGGCACTCACACAAACCCGGGTGGTGCGAGACCGCGGAAACTTCAGCCGCCATAAAAATAGCATGGGATGCGAGGGAGGACACCCGACGAGTCATGCGCATCAAGAAGGACAAAGCCGCGTGGAAGACGCTGAGGACGGCGTGCGCGAATCTGCGAAGAGCGATTGATACTGCGTTGCACGCCTGCTTCGAAGAGTACCTTGCTGAAACGGAGAGACTCCTCGACGACAGCGACCAGCGGGATGTCTGCAAACGCTTGAAGGGCACGGTGGGGTTGGACGGTCGAAAGGCGAGAAGCGAGCAGTTCACCCGGGAAGAGGATGGCACGCTACTAAGGGGCAAGGTGCGCATTCTCGAACGGTGGGCGAGGATTTTCGGCACCCTCCTGATCACGAAATCACCCAGGCTTGACCCAACCATCAGCGCCCTATTTTCACAACGACCTTTGGCACCATTGCTTGGAGATGAACCGACCATGGATGGTATGACGGGGTATGCCAAACTGGAAAAAGCTGTGGGACCAGACTCCCTTCCGGCCGTGTTACTGAAAATCGACCACCGCGAATCAATCAGGTACTTTCACAACTTACCTGTCAGCGTGTGGAGAACGGGTGACGTCCCCCAGCAATGGAAAGATGCGACCATCAAGGTCCTTCATGAAAGCAAGGATCGCTCTGATTGCAACAACCACCGAGGGTTTTCGCTTGTTGCCCTTTCAGGAAAAAGTTATGCTGAAAATGGTCGCATCCCGCCTCGGTAACTAACTACTGCGAGGCCGAAGGGATACTCCCCGAGGAACAGTGCAGCTTTCGCCAAGCACGATCAACAGTCGACATGCTGTTCCGAATGCAAGCACTCGGAAGAGCTAGAAAAATTCCCCTGTACATGTATGTGCTTCATCGATCTGCAGAAAGCATATGACTCCGTCGACCGAGAGCTGTTGTGGGTGGTGTTCGCACGCTTCGGTGTACCAGAGAAGATGCCTACAGTTATCCGCCAGTTCCATGAAAGCATGCGAGCTCGCATGCGTACGGATGACGGCGAACACTCGGAATGGTTTGACGTCACTCAGGGGCTGCGGCAAGGATATGAGTTATCACCGCTTCTGTTCAACGTCTTCTTCGCTGCTGTGATACACGCCGTGCCGGTACGCTTCAGTGAAGGCCCACCCAGATACTATTGTGAGGCACTTGGTTCACTTCGAGGAGGACCTCACAGAGGACGGGGTGAAGGTTGACCCATTAACTTGTGTACGGAGGACATTATGGGGTATGCTGTACGCGGACGATGCAGGCATTGTGTCTAAGTCGGCGGAAGGCCTTGCGAAAATGATGACCGTCATTGTGACCGTTTTGGAAGCAGAAGCTGCCTCACCGTATCCGAAAAGAAAACGGAAACCATGCTGCTGCGGACACCGAACCGGGGCTCCCAGACCTCACCGCTCGTCATCGAAGCAGCGGGACAGAGTTATAGACAGACGATGGAGTTCTTGTACCTGGGCGGTCTTGTCGTCGCAAGCGCCGACACTATGCCAGGGATCACACGACGGATCCGACTCGCATGAGCATGCTACGATCGGTTCAAACGGGAGCTGTACGATATGCAGGATGCCCCGTTCACTCTAAAAGTGCGCATGCTAAAGGGGGAGGTGATAGATACCCTGCTGTACGGGTGTGTGACGTGGACTCTGATTGGCCAGGAACACCACGTTGAGCTCCGAACGGTACAACACAAACCCCTCCTATTAATATTATTACCAACCATTGGCTTACAGCGCCGACAACGCACTGACCACCTCATGTCGTACGCCAAGGCCTTCAAAAAGGCACATTGCGAGAGCGTTGAGACGACCATCCGCAAACGACGCCTCCTCTTTGCGGGGGCCGTACAGCGGACGACCAATGAGCGGCTGACCCGTCGGGTGAAGTTTGGGACGGTGGCTGGTGGGGAGAACCCAGGACCAGGCCGACCAGAAAATAACTGGGCCCAATGTCTAACAGACGACCTCCGGGTTTTTCAAGCCACTGAGGGGTCCACGGAAAGCTCCTCTTTGCTGTTCGGAGTAGAGACGGTGTTAGGGCCGAGGGCGGCTAAGAAGAGCGGGACGTGGTATCGGAGGGTCGTCGAAGCGGCGGACGGTTTCATGGCGAGGTGGCACAGGGACGAGGCGCAGAGAAGCCGGCTGCGCCACACGAGCAGCGACAAGGAAGCGGCGGGGGGGGGACAGCCGTATCGATACAGCTGTCGACGATTGCTGAAAAAAAATGATAATTCGGGTGGCTAGGTATCGGTTCGACTAGCTCTTAAAGTCTAGCAGATTTTGTTTTTTTCTTGCTAAGTTGTTCAATGGGGCGGGGGGGGGAGAGAGGGGGGGGCGACAGCGACGACAGTACTGGCCCTTCGCACCGCTATTGACGAGAGTAAGAAGGAGGCGGCACAGGGTGTGGCTAGGTTCCCGAATCGATTTTTATAGGTCAGACGGGCATCCATGTTACCATCACCGTCTGGAGTACGATGTTCTCTCTTTCCCCTCTTCTCCCTTCCTTCTTGCTTTTTGCCTTGTCTCTCCCTTTGTTTCCTTTCCCCGCCCCGCCGCCCGCATGCCGGTATCTTCCTCTCCTTCGTGTTGCTTCGGCCGTGCGGCAGCTATTTGTCCTTCCTGAGTACGTATGTTTTCTATCTAGCAGCCTTTCTGATCTCCTTGCGTCATTTGTGTTCTGTTTCAGTGAATAATTTATTTCGTTTTACAGTATTTTTTGCTTACTTTCTGGTCTTGCTTGTGTTGTTGTATTCTCGTACCCGGCACGCTGGCACTTCACTTGCTGGACCCTTGAATTCGCGACTATTTTTTGTTTTTGGTCTTCCTCTGTCTCACAGAGTCTGTGACCACGGAATCAGCATCTCTCTAGGATAAGAAATCAGGACGGACACTGGGTGTACTGATGAGGCTGGGTGGAAAGGACGGTTTAATGTGAATACTGAAGACAACACACACACCCCCGGCAACATGAGCTAGATCGCACCGACCCGAACTATGTGTGTCCAGTAACATCTACAGCATGCTGGATGTGTGTAATGCCACTCTGTCCGGGCGTGTAAATATATATTTTTATTGTTCGCTCGCACTGAATACATGCGCCCCTCCCCCTGAGCTCAGGAGCACTTCCCGACATCTCTTCGCATCACACGCACTCTTCCTGGCCGTCCTTGACAGCATGGCTCAAGTATGCTTCGATTTTATAAACACCAACACTACGGTCGTAAATACAAGCACCGATTGGTATTTATATTAAAGTCTAAAGCCTCCTTAAATTTCCGGTCAGAGCGGTGTATGTGAAGGGAAATCATTGGAAGATAAGCCTACACGGGTTAGCCCTGCCCGTTAGCCTGGGATCCTGTCGAAACTAAAAACACACTCCACGAGCCACGTGACTGGTCAACAACATTTCGTACGTGTCCATTTTGGAGGCGTGTTGACCGGGGTATACCCGTCCAATGTTGTGATATGCTGAGGAATAGGATATATACGATACCGGTAGCTAAAATGAAATGATGTGGGGAATGGAAATTGGGAAACGACTGGCAGAGAAGCGTATGAGGGATACTACTGATTTACAGAAGGATATTCGGTTTATACAGGAAAGGCATCTAAGCTATAATGTCGGAAGGCAAGCATAATAATAATCATAATAATAATATGCTAGGCTTTCAACGCGTTCTTATTACGGGGGTACATAGTTAGTAGGACCCTATGGTATGAATAAAAACCTATATATTTACCTATTTTTTCTAACAAAATTTGATCCTGTTAACTATGGACCCCCGTAATGGTTATGTTTTTTTTTGCTGCACCACTCGCGAATACTACTGTAGTGTGCGTTGCACATATTTCACTGCTTCTTCGGTCGCTCTTTGGTTCTCGCGATTCCTTCCAAAGCCTTCCACAAAAAAGACACCTCGATGTTACAACGGGAGCTATGGGCTAAATTGACACACGACACGAAATTGGAACGTGGAAGTGTGCTGAGCTTAAGCTTTATTTTTACCAATCCGCCAGCGGAAAAAAAAAATCAAAAAAAAAAACGATGACATCCGTCCGCGACAACGCGCATGAGATACTTCGTAATGAAAATACCAAGACTGGTGAATTCGTTCATCATCTTTTTTGACAAAAAAAAAAATGTACGATATTAGACCTGTGCCAAAGGAAACGCGAAGTCTAAAAGTTTTCTTTGAAAATTACTGCTTTTAAAAAAACAGCCGAAACTATCCTCGTACCGCCGCTGTGGGAAAAAAGGAAAAAAATGTTTGATTTTTTCTTCTTTTTTTTTCTAATGGCTGCAGGCGGCGGAATTTGTTTTCTCTCGTTGCAAATTGTCAACACGCTGATAAAAATCAGCTCGTGCGACGATAGACGCTCGATCTCGATAATAGACTCAGCCCACGGCCAACCCGCTTGGTGCCGGGCAATGCCAACGTGTATAGATGACGGCATTGAAGATAGAAAGTGGATACATGCTCTAGGGAGGGGGCGAGAGCTTGCCGGCGGCGTCCTGCGGTACCCTCCCAAACCTGAAAAAATAGCCAGTTTTTAGCCATTCGAGACGGATCGAGAAATTTTGTCTTCTGTTTTGTACACACCAGCGGCTAATTGTTTTTTTATCGTACGCCTGGCCAACGCCCGCCACACGTCACTGGCCATTGTGTGAACACGGTGATCCAAGGGTGGGTCGGAGCACCTAACGAGCGCATTCCGTTCAGAATTCATGACGCAATCGTTGGTTTTGTCGATCGATGTCTGTCGAGGACTCGGAATCTCGCCGCTTCGAACCAAACATCCGCCTGAGTTTTTCTGAGGCCGATCTTGGCCCAACAGCGGCCCCAGATTTGCTTCTTTCGGGTTTTTCCAAAAGTTTGGAACTTTTTTTTTCCTAAGCGTGCCCACAGGAAGCGTGTTCTAATTTTTTTTGGCGGTTATCTTTGGAATGCAAACTTTTAATGAGAAATTTGCCTTTCCATTGGCATAGGTCTTATTAGAGCAAAAAATGTCCCCGAAAAAAAAAAGGAAAGTCGCGAGATTCGAACTAACCCTCTGCAGGTTTAACGCAACCCGTCTATCCTCTGAGCCAAGAAGCACAATAGTTGAAACGTTGGTGTGCACGAAACAAGTTCGCTATAAAACATATTCGAAGCTTCATGGAGTTCGCGCCCCTACCCCCCAAAAAATACAAAGCACAAACCGATCTTGGAACCCACGTTTTCACCAGTGAATGTCTCCACCGCTGTGTTTAAATTCCTTGTTCGACTTGAAGTGGGAGGCGAAACTACAAATAGTTTTCATTTTGTTTCCATCCGGCCGAGTCCTACAGGGAACGGGGGGCCATTCCGATGCCACTAACGAAAAAGGCCTGCCCAATCTGCGGTTGTTTTCGCCAGGACAACCGTACATAGTTTATTGACATATCACGATTTGAGTGCGAACAAGTGTCTTGTGCGGGGTGGTCAACACGCCATGGGGGGCTCCACAGCGCGCTCGAGCTGTTCGAGGGGTAAGCTCGTTCCAAAATTGTAACCAGCATTCATCGGGATTTATCCCGCCGTTTCGTAAAGGGTTCGGGATAATCCCGTCGTCCCGTCCTGGGTATGAAATCTCCTGCCCGCACAAACGCGACCCGCACAAATTCTAATATCCTGCTCCCGCGCCACGGAAAAGTGTAAATCCCGTTCCCGCACAAACGTGTCCCGTACAAATTACAACATCCCGTTCCCGCACAAACACGTCCCGCGAAAAAAGAGACTAAAAACAAGCCCCAACAGGACGTTTGCACTTCACTTGCGGACAGCTGCGGCTCTCCACAAAAACCCGCAACGAACCAAATTGGGTCACATTTCTACAATACCAGAGATACACACCAAACAGCAGTCGAAGTCAGCCAGAAATCCCGCGGTTTCGTGCGGGATTCGGGATATTCTCGTTGTCCCGTCACACATGTGAAATCCCGTCCCCGCACAAACGCGTCCCACACAAAATCTAACATCCCGCTCCCGCGCCACCGAAAAGTGTAAACATCGTTCCGGCACAAACACGTCCCGCGGTGGCCACATCCTAAACAAATGGTTCGTTTAGTCCCGGGTTGATTGAGTCCCGCGGGATATCGTCCCGGAGTCGAAAAGGCGTCCCGAGGAATGCGTTGGAAAATTGGGTCCCAGATGCTTTCCACCCCACCTCTGAAATGGTCACAGTGTGCTCCCAAACACACCAAATGCACTATTGGTTCAGTGGTAGAATGCGTGATTGCCATTCACGCGACCCGAGTTCGATTCTCGGATATTGCATACTTTTTTTTTTTTCGTCCTGTTGATACAGCTCTGAAATGTCACAATCCTAATGTACCGTAGGTTCAACACTCCTCCCAGAGCTATGATAGAGGGCATATTTACCAGCTGATACTGTGTGTGTGTGTGTGTTCTTCACATTAAACCGTTCTTCTACTCGTCGACATCCAGCAAGCCCAGTGTCCGTGCTGATTCTTCACCCTAGAAAGATACGAGCTCTGTGGTCACAGACTACGACACAGAGATAACACACCGTAATGCATTAATAGCCTGCGTAATACCATGCCTTCGCACTAGGTGCGGCCGACACAACATACATACATACGCCAGCAACCAAAATACACCATAAAGAAAGAGAAGCAACGAAAAAACCAAACCGAAAAAGAACAAGAAAAAGAAAAAGAAAAGGAGAAGAATCCCAAATAAATAAATAAAATGGGAAGCCAAAGCTCAGACACATACATACTTACCCCGAGCATGAGCCAAAAGGGACGTATACTGGGCAGGTATTTTAGGGGCTGTGAGTCGGCATTAAGTCGGCGATTATTAATACCAGGTACCTGGTAGTTACTATTACGGGGGTCGATAGTTAACGGGACCAAATTTTGCTAGTAAAAATAGGTAAATATATAGGTTTTTGTCTATACCATAGGTCCTATTAACTATGTACCCCCGTAATAATCACACAACTAGTCAGTCGTAAAACGGAGGTGCCGACTGTCCGACTTACTGGGTTTCCTTAATTGTAAGAAGGCGTTCTTTATGCGGGCTCCAGCAAGCAGAAAAACATACGAATTACACCTTCGGAAATTTGCGCCATGGTTTATGAGAGTTAAGACAAACAATTTGGCATGGTTGTTTTTGTTGGGTAATGAGAAAAAAAATGAGGACTGGTATATTTTTATATTTTTCTCGTTCTTAAGGCGCCATTTTACGATTTTTTCGGGATTTTTTGGCAACAACTGACGCACTAAAACATATATATACCCGTCGTCATTTTTTTCACATTGCCATGAAGAATAACCATGCCAATTTTTGTTTCTCAACTCTCAAAAACCCTTAAAATGGCGCAAAAATAATTTCCCGGAAGGGTAATTTTTCCCGTAAGGTTCCAAATTTGCTCAATGCATTGTTGTATTAATATTAATAGTACTTCGGCAGGTATTTCTTACTACTGCCTTGTAGGCTCGCAGCAAAAAAAATGGTGACAGGGACATCTTCCCCATGTTGCTGCGGCCATGCCAAGACTTTTTAGTGTCGGCTTACTCGGTGTACTCGTAGTGACCGAAATATGGCCTGAATGCATACGAATTGTCTTGATTTCACCATAGGAAGGTAATCCCAAAGAGTATTGGCATAGCGCCTCTTGAATTATTACGAAGAATGTCAACATCTCTCGAAGTACAACTCGCACGCCAAAAATGTCTTGACCGGTGTGTGCTGCTTGTCCGCGCGTTCATGAACACATGTCCAGAGTTGAAAACTTCGACGATTTTTCTTTTTGTTGCCCGAAGGTGGTGAAATATTGTGCTTCTTTCTGGAACCAGCTCCTCGTATTACTGTAGTAGGAAGGCGTTCTGTTAATGAAGGATGCAGCTTTTCAACGCGAATCGCTGAGGGGTGCGGATACCCTCGTGCCCTGCGGCACTGCACCGCAGCGCGTGGCGGGAGATCCACACGCACGCGCGCGCATATGACGGGGTAGATCATCTCTCTCTCTCTCTCTCTCGACGGTGCCGAAGGCATAACGCTTTGTGTTTGCGCATGATATTGTTTGAACAGATGGTTTGCGACTTGCGACTTGCGACTTGCTGTCGCCATCGACCCGCGCGAGTATCACGCTATATATGCATATAGGTTTGGGAGTGATGGCAGTAAACGAACACCACCACGCAGCACGGAGGCTTCTCGGTGGCCTATTCAATGGCGGCTAACTCGAACACTACTATCCTTGGTGACAGGGCTTCGATTCTCGGTATAGCACCGGTGCTTATTCATCAAACGACATCGACTGCGGAAGAGCGCATCCAAAAGCGCAGGTAGGCACAATCCGACGCGAGTCGACGAGGAAAGAAAGTGCACAACTCTTATTTCGATTTCGATACAAAATCAAGGCACGTATACACCGAAAAAGGGAGGGAGGGGGGAGAAAGGCGTACCAGCTGACCCAATTGGATCTGAGTTACGACCGGGAGGGAACAGGAATAACAAGGGCGAGGATAATGACCGGGAAGGGCAAGAAAGGCCTTTTCTTGTGAAAAAAGTAGTTTATGCACCGCTGTCGTTCTACCAAGTGTTAAATACGGCATGGTACGTATAATAGCTTGGTGGTGAGTTCGCTGTCTCGCTCGTATCCCCGTCAGAAAATACTGCGACTGGACCAGTTGTTGCCACGGCCCTCTAGTCCGGGAAGGGAGCTACACTGTCTGTACTTCTCGTTTATATAGTTTTCTTGTGTAAGCTGAAGCCGTTCTTGTTTGTGTGTTAAAACTGACGTGGACCCAGGCCATATTTGTTGGGCTTTTCTTGCGTAAAATGAAGCCAGATAGACCTCTGGGGTAGCTTTCAGCGGGATCGTCCGGAGGCAACCTCCGTAGGCGCCTCCACCGGGACCTCTCCCGGCAGGGGGTGCTTGCATCGCTCAACTGACTTCAGCCAACCGACTGGCCGACTAAGGTCAGCTATTACGGGGGGCTATAGTAAATAGGACCTACGGTACACACAAAAACCTATATATTTACCTATTTTTTACTAACAATATTTGGTCCTATTTACTACGCTCCCCCGTAACAGTCCCATTAATAGCGACTAGTTATCAGTCATGAAACGCTACCGATCCACAGCCTAGTACCTGGGTATCATATACATATTTTCTCTACCTGATTATAGTATACCTGGCATGCTCTTATGGACCCTAATAGATATCCGAGCGGCAGAAAACATGTGCAAGCTGAGACCGATTAAATCATAAAAAAACGTTTTCCACAACTCTGCCTCAAGAACACCCTGCTCCCGCTTGGCACCCTCGTCCCATCCAGACCTCATTCCATCCCGGCCTGAGCCCTTCAAACTTAACCTGGATACGTCGAAGGACATATATAATCGCTGGCAAGTGTGCCTGTGGGTTGTCAACCCCCAGATACGGCCAACCTGTGTTTTTTGGCCAGCCAATCGCGTGATGGTTCGTGTGGTGTGGTTTTACTCGATTCCAGTCCGTGCCTGTTTTTGGCTCTAAACGAACCGGGCGTACCCGTTTCTGGCTATTGCCCGTCATGTAAGCGTCTGGACGAAGGAACTCACGTGCCTGGCATACGGTGTACCTGGTGCCCCGTTCAAGCTGTACCCGGTATAAGTTATACCTCGTGTATTGCATCAACCGTGATCAACGACATAATGAAAACGCCTTCCGATCAAATGCTGTTTTTTTTTAATACCGGATCGCAGATGGGAACACAAACCACAGAGTGACCTCAAAGTCATCACAAAGTTCTGATCAAATGCTGTTTTCTTGATACCGGATCGCAGATGGGAACACAACCACAGAGTGACCTCAAAATCATCACAAAGTCATCAGAGAGCGACCACAGAGTGTCGAAAAAATGAAGCGCACCTCGAGGACGGCCTGCGCGCTGGGAGGCGCGACCACTCGAACGGAGGGGTCCAGCAGTCCAGCTAGCGCCTGGACAGTACGGGCTGCATCGGTCGAAAAATAACAAGGGCGTCAGAGGAGGAGTTATGGCACAGCCAGAGGTTGGTAGAGGCAAACAGGCGTTTCATGGTAAGGAAAAGAGGAGTGCTGTGGTGGGCGCGGACGAGTGCAGTAGTCCCGCAAGGGCCTGGACCGTACAGGTTGTACCGACAAACAAAGGAGAGAGAGAGGGAGGGGGAGGCACGGCACAACCGGGGGTTGAAAGTGGTAGCCCGGCGTTTATTTCGAAAAAGAGAGGGGCGCTATGACCGTGCGGGCTGTACCAGTCTATAAAAAGGGGAAGTGGCCGGGGTGGACACGGCACAACCAGGGGTTGGCAGAGGCAGCAAGGCGTTTGTTTTTTCAAGAGGGGGGGGGCTGATGAGGAGTAACTCGGTGTGGCCAGTACGCGCGACCCTCGCCATTTCTGCGCGTTATTTAGTGCGACATGGAGGGCTTCGCGCTTCATAAATTGTGTGTTCGTCTTCAAAATCGGAAACGCGTAGATACTTACATACCTGGTGCTGAGTCACGGGGTGGAAAACAAATCTAAATAACACCAAGTGCCAGGTACGATAGTTTCTGGTATTGTTATCCGGCAGCATCTCTGATTCGGAGGCGGGCGCTCTTCCGAACGGACCACCCACGTTATCTTCCTGGTCGGCTAAAGACTTTCTATACCAATACCAACATTATTAATTTGTGATCTTTAAAAGTTCCTATATCACATTTGACCATTTTTTTTAATCGATATTTCTTTTCATCGCCCGTAGAGTCTTTAGGCGCATTTTCACTCAGTGGGCCGACCGGCCGACCGGCCGCCAAAAACAACAACGAATAAATTTTCACTCATTTTCCTCGCGGTGGCAGTGATCGCCGACCGGCCGCCAGCAGCAACATCAAATGTTTTTGTAGTCATTTTCCTCACGGTGGCAGTGATCGTCGAACCCCTGAGAAATTACCAGGAAGTCTGTAACGGCGGCGAGGTCCTTCGTCACGCGGTCCCCATCCCAAAGGACCTGGGATCAGCCAATCAGAGCGGAGGGAAAAGCGGCGCAATCCATTCAGGGGTCAATCAGAGCGAGGGGACAGAGGTGCGGTTCCTATAGTAGCAACCAATCAGAGCGACTGGGAAAACGGCGTGATCCCTTGAGCAGCAACCAATCAGAGCGACTGGAAAAAAACGGCGGGATTCCTTCAGCAGCAGCCAATCAAAGCGAAGGAAAAATACGAGATCTCTGCAGCAGCAGCAGCAGTAGCAGCAGCAGCAGCAGACAGCCAGACCTTGGGGAACACAGCGCGATTTGATTGTTCCAGCAGCAAATTGAAAATAAAGAGGTGCAATTCCTCTTCCTGATTGGCTGTTGCGACAGCTGCTTGTGACGATGCTGTTCGAGGAGCACCACATCCGTTTTCATTTTTTTTGGACGCATGACTGCGCCAGGGGAAGCAGCACCTACACACAATGAAGCTCCATAATTTAGGAGCACAGGCTGTTTCCTACGCGGTTCGATTTCGAGCTTCAGATTCGTATTTTTCGACCTAAAAAATGAATGCCCTTGCTTATGCCATCCGAATACGCAAACTACGACCGGAATTTTTTCGATTTGAGAATCCAATGACCCAAGTCGTCGGAATTTGGGCCAAAATCCTACGACTTGGGTCATCAGATTTTCAAATCGAAAAATGGCCTGCTCTCTAAGTTCAAGATGTTATCCACGACAGAAAACAGCAGCTGAACGATCGATTAGTAGTTGGATGGTGACACAGCTGTATAGCGGCGTTGCTTCGCGCCCGACGCGCGGTCGGCGCGTCTCTCCGTGTCCAGACTACAGTCGGCTGGCGCGGGCTCGGGCCTAGAGACCACGAGAAGCGCACCCGGCGCGCAGCTCTTCGTGGATATGTACTAGTTGACTATACTGCTGTACATCAGCAGCAGCAGCAGCAGCAGCAGTCAGTCACATTGTGAAACACAAAATACCAAGACACGACTCTAGCGCACTCGCCACGTGTCTTCGCCTCCAGACCAGAGGCAGTCAGCCTTGGCTCGGACGCCTGGGTCCTACGCGCAGTGCCGTTCACCTAGCGCGTCTCTTCGCAACGCCATACCACAACATCAGCCGTTGGTCTCGGGGTTTGCTCGAATCTCTCTGCACGCACAATAAATCTGATTTTTCCGCATGGGAAGACTGTTTTGCCAAGTTCACATCTGAAAATGAGATCGGGTCAAAATCTGCAGCAGCTCAAAAATCGAACCGCATAGGAAGCAGCCTCAAGACTAACAAAAAGCGAAACACTGATTTTCGATAAAGTTAAAAAGTGTAACCCGATAAACCCGTCCCGAAGCCTATTTACGGGGGAACATAGTAATCAGGACCAAACATGCTTGGAAAAAAATACTGAAATATATAGGTTTTTGTGTATACGATGGGTCCTAATTACTATGGTGTCCCGTAATAGGTACATAAATAACGCAAAATACGTAAAAAAAAATGCTGGTTAACGACATTGGGTTATAAGGAGACCTCGTTCAGCCAGAAACAGTTTGGCCAAAAAGTGCTGTGTACACCTATTGTGGCACGCGTCTCTTTCTCTTTCTTTTCCCCCCCCCTTTTTTTCTCACCTTCTTCCTAGCCTGTATCAACGCGGGAACACCGAAGTCCAAAACTCCGAACACGGGGTCCACGAGCAAGTTCAGCCCGTTAACCTGGCACATCCAGCTGTTGCCCTCCAAGTAACTGCCTTGTTTGTGCCGGACGGATTCGAAAGACGAACAGTACGGCAACTGCTTGAGACGACGTTTTATGGACGAATGGTACTGCTGTATGATCGACCGTCAACCGAGCATCTATTTTTCAGTCATTCCATATAAAAAAAAAAAAAACAAGAATAAAAACAGCTGTGTGAGATCGAGGATTTCCTTAAAAAAAAACATTTTTTGCAAGCTGGGCGTTTTGACGGTGTGAGCGAGCGGGGACGCGGGAGAATCACTATCTAATAGTGGTGGATATCGAAACGTGTCGAAATTGTCGATGTTCTACTGTAAATATATTGAAATATCAAATTTCGTGTTTACTTCTCCACCCCCTGGCATCTCCGTGTTTTTTAAGCTGGCACTAAATGAAAACTTCGATGTATCAAATGTCGAAATTATGTCGATTAGTTTCACAGTTCGGACAGATCGTCTACAGATCATACAGATCATACAGATCATTCACAGTTCATGATCTAGATACTCCAGGGCAGATTTATAATATATTTCTTGATATAGTACGATCTAGCTCATGTTGCCGGGTGGGAGTCGTTTAACCCGCATTATCTAGCAGATGCTCTTCTGGATTGGATCTGTACTACACACATCCTGCACAGCAGCTCATAGCGGCGGGTTATAATCTAGATGATATACAGTAGATTGATTGATAGATAGGTAGATAGATAGGGGGGATAGATAGATAGATAGATAGATAGACAGATAGATAGATAGATAAATCATGAGCTGTCCTACAGCAGGAGTGGAGCTCTTGGTTTCTTCGTTCATCGGAATCGTATCGGACTTGATTCTCCTTCGACACGAAAAACACTACCAATCTGGGCGGAAATATAGGGACCGCCTATACACTAATATGAGTACCAAGCGATCCTTATATTGACAAGACACCCAGAGTGGTAGAATACCATGGTATTGTACCCTCCCCTATTATATGCCTGGTATAGATATACATAGGTTGGGTTGGCGTCGGTTGGCGACGACGCTGTAAAACACGCCTCTCACTGCGTGAGCTAGACAGCCAGGGTATCGGGTTTTTTTTTTTTTTTTTTTTTGGCGGTGACCACGGCTGGCGGTCAAGTAAGATCATTTTTGTGCGGGGAGAACCTTCACTCCGCACAAGGAGGATGATCATATCACGTAGTGTGTATATGGTAAGACACCCACGAGGCAGTTACATAGTAACCCCATTGCTGTCTCTGGAAGTGACCACATCGAAATTAAATCTATTCATTGATGCTGTCATCTATATGCAAGAAATCCACCTCTAAAGCCGTTCTTAGTAGGATGCAGCGCACCCTTCATGCGACTCGCCCAACACCTCACGGCGCTTCGCGCTTGGAGCAAGCAATGTCTGCCTGGTCGGTGAAAACCCGACGTGCTCCGTCCCGGCATTGTAGGGATGCGAGGGTCTATGGTCATACGACTACGGCCATGCATGATATTGAGTACACCCCCCCCCCCCCCCTACCGCGCTGTAGAGGCATGGCTCATATGGGCGATTTCGGCACAAAGCGTTTGCTTCCTTTAGTCTTTCCCGGCCCGCTTGGTCAAGTCAGTTGTGTCGTACGTAGAAACTGCCGGTAGTTCGGACAAAAAATTAACAATTTTCACATAAATCACCATAGCCTCCCCCCCTCCCTACCCCAGCACACCGGGCTGCTTTTGGCGTGGCCGATCTTGCCACCGATCAGACCACCCCTGCTGGGGGGTCACCCACTCTTTGTTTCGTTTTTTTCAGGGCTGTTCACGGGTCGGGTCAAACCTCGCGGGTAGGGTAGGGTAGGGTCAGGTCGGGTCGGGTTGGGCAAAAGGGTGACCCGACCCGACCCGACCCGTGAGAGCTTGAAAACCTCCTGACTCGACCCGAACCGACCCGGCCCGACCCGACCCGACCATATTTCAAAAACTTCCCCACCCGTCAAGAGCCCTGTTATTTTTTCGTCTCTTTATATTTTGAGGTCCCGAAAGGATTGCCGGTCAAAGCCTATGACACTTCTACTTTTGATAGTATACTGATCACTAATGCATACATACTAACTGTTCCCCCCCCAAAAAACGTCAAGTACGAAACAGTACAAGTGTAAACGCGCGAATGTTGTAGTACGTAGGCACGGGCCTAGACCTCCCACGTACGGGCACGACACGAATTTCGATTGTCCTTGGGGGACTTTCAAAGGGAAACGTGTCTCAAGTCTGAAAGCAATGAGATAATCGGTGAGTATGGGATCGGTGAATGCAGCATCCGCCACATGGAAAAACAATCCCTGGCTGCTGGGGCAGGGGATGCGCCCGAAGTTCAACGCAGGGAGACGTACCGTGGTATATGACAAGCGCGCAGCATCATAAGAAGTGCAGTAAATGGTCCCTCTATAGTCCCGGTGTGCGTCAGGCAACAACACCGACACTAGTGCGTCAACCGGCACTAATTACTCCGCACACTGCCACACTGGTTAATCCCATACAGCATGTGCCACTCGATTCCACCACAGGCACTATGCCACAGCGGGCAGCCGGTACTACGCAACCGGCACTATAGAGGGGCCGCTGCTACCGCAGTTGTATTGCCGCACGGCTGGCTGCACGCTCTCCCCAGTAGTACGGGGGAACAAAGTAATACATACTATTACGGGGGACCATAGTAAATAGGACCAAATATTGTTAGTAAAAATAGGGAATATGTAGGTTTTTATGTATGCCATAGGTCCTATTTACTATGGACCCCCGCATTAATAGAAATCAGGACCAAAAATGGCTCGTAAACATAGGGGGATACATGGTGTTTGAGTCAATCGTGGGTCCTGATCACTATGCCCCCCCCCCCCCCATCATAGATGGCCGAGATGGCTGATAAGGACCTCACTGCTTGCTTGCGGTCGCTCCGGACGGAAACACAAGGACCGTTTGGTCTTCGTACTTATACCAAAGCGGCCCTAAAATATCCGTTCAGAGTGTTACCTGGTAGATCATATCCCTGGGTCCCATAAAACAGGTTTAATAATTGTTATAAAACAAGTTTTATAACATTGTTATTGTTATGTACAAGTGTATACATCAGCCGTCGAACGTGAGTACGGCCGACGAGCGGTTGGTATTCAACTTTGGAAGTTGCGTGACACGTCGGGCGGACTGTTCGCAACCCATGCTCTGCGCGCATGGCGCCCTCATGCTGCCATACTTGGTGCTGCTGTAGACCCCCTAAGGGCATTGCAGCAACAAACGGTAGCTTGCCATCAGTGAGAACCGCTGTGTGCTGTGCGGGCTTGAAGTTGGAAACACATAGAGCAGTACGAAGGCGTCGAAGGTGTCGGTGAAGCGTCATACTACTGCTGTGCAATCTGCTGTTGGTACTGCTGAACACCCTCCAGATATGGCGTAAACCATAAAACAATTTACTGGGTTTTTTCGCCTGTTGTCGGTATTGAGGAAACCCTCCACCACATAACACCTAATATCGGCAGCGCTGATTGCCTGAAGCACCCCTGCACCGGGATATGACCACAAAACGCCAGATTACACCGGCATCTATCCTATAGGGCTGTTTATTCACCGTCAAATGGCGCGTGTGATATGAGTAGAGTATTGCAGTAAAACAAAAAAAAACAAAAAAAAAACGGAAATAATGGCCGTTGTTTGTATCCTATAGGCTGTGGGGGTGGGGCAAAAAACGTAGCAGAAATCTGGTGAATTTCGGGTACATGCGCCCTGTTTTTATAGTAAAGGCGCCGCAGGAGGTGCATCATGCCGCTTGTTCTGTACCTCGTAGGGTAGAAGCAGCGTAAGGATGGGCCAATCTGAAGAGGGGTGCACATACGTACGCTGGTCGCAAAAGAGCTACTACGTGCAACCATATAAGATTCGTCTGCGAGTATATGCGTTCCTATACGATGGATGTGCGACTCCATCACATCGAGACGGGGACACCTCCTTGTTCGCAGCGAACACCCCCCCCTTCGTAGTGTTTGGGTTTTATTACGAGGTGTGGGGGGATCTATAGCCTCATTTCTTTTGTTTCGAATAGCCGCATCTTCGACCACCTTTTTCTGGCCGTTCGGGATGAACTTTGTCATCACCCTCCGACCATCTTGTGGTCTGCATATACGACTATTCAGGGTGGGCTAATGTGATATGAGTAGAGTATTCATGGGCTATAGATATAGATAATACGTTGCAGTCTTGTAGTTTCACGAATACGAGAATAATCCAAAGAATGGATTAACCCGGCGGATATTCCGTTAGTCGAGAGTATCGTTATTTTAGGAATGTTCCCCAGGGCGGATAGCCCGTTAGACGAGAGTAATGTTCCTTGACGCAGATAGGACTACGAAGTGAGAAGTTCTTATATTAGCAGAAGAACGATCGGTAGCCATAGGAAAGTTCTGTTGGAGTACATCAGATAAGAGGAATTTAGGAGAGCTTGTGGCGTGGGGTGGGACGAGTATATCTGGGCGTCGAGTCCCGCCCCCCTACCTCTTACTTCTCTACCAGAGCACCTCCTCAGCTCTCGCCATCCATAAGAAGATCTAAATCAGAAGAAGCGAAGCACTGCTTTCCAGCTGCCAGAACAACCTGCGTCCCTTACCACTACCCTTAGAGCGGTCCCCGCATCACACGCGGGGGTTCAATGTTTCATGGCGAGCAAAAACACCGACCGATACGCCAATCAACGTCGATAACCCCGTCAACTTTAGAACCAAAGCAGCCATACGTGCCCCACGGAACGGCACCATACAACCAACAGGCCAATGCCGGGGGGGGCAGAACACACACATTCGTTAGGCTATTTTCTTCAAGATTTTCAATAGTGTCGGTTGGATGATCGTGAGGCCGCCGGATACCCTTGGGTCCCCATCGTGCCCACCACATAGCTCATCAGTGTCCACAAACCCACTAAATCCCATGGCTGTCTATCCATATCCCTAGGTCCATCAAGCCACGGAACACGTTCGGCAATTGGCTCATTTTGGCTTTCAGTAGTACCTGATATCACCGTCTAACACTATCACCCGTGTGCTAAGATAACGCATCCCCTCGGGTGATCTTTAGAAGCCGTTTTTCTCGAAAATGGGGAAAAGGTGAAAACGCCGAGCGATGCATCAATGGAAATTCTCGACAGCATGTTTTCGAGGCCGCCATTTTCGTTGTGTGTGCCCCCCTTAAGGCATGGTTTGGGGGGGAAATCGGCTCAGAAATTCGTCGATGGGGTGTGTGCTATCTTATCACCCGGGTGGTACGGTAGTAACTATGATACCCACAGCAGTACTTGTAGGTTCTTATGGAACTACGTACTGTGCTTGGATATAGATAGCCATGGGGTTCAGTGTGGACGCTGCATGTAGACACGTGGTGTAAATGAAGAGGGCCGGCATGCTACAGACGGCCCAACCAATGTGTGTGTTCTGACCCCCAACATTGCTCTCTTGTGTGGTTTTATGGTGCTGTTCCGTGGGGCGTATGGTGTTGTCGTGTATTGTTCTGAAGTCGACAGGGTTGACGTTGATGCGGGCATCGATCGGTGTCTTGCACGCCACAGAACGGCGAACCCCGCGCCATTTAACGGTGAAAACCAAGCAGGGAAGACAGATGCCGGTGTAACTTGGCATTTATGGTCATATCCAGGGGCAGGGGTGCATTGGCCAACCAGCGCTGCCGGTGTAGTAAGGTGCTTTTTGTGGCGGATTCCCATATACCGTAAAGTGGCACCAAACACAGCCGGTATACCGAATTTTGTTTATCCAGCTATGTACCATGTACTTGCGTAAGACACACAGCAGAATGAAGGCTACGCAGGTTTCTGTGGAGCATCAAACTGCTGCTGCTGTGTACCTTCTAGTTTAGTATCATAGCTGTCTAGCAGTCAGAGCTGCCGTGCGCTTGAGCTTGGAAAGACACGGCGCGTCATGAAGACTATTGTCAAGGTTACTGCTGTGAAACTCACGTCAGTTTGATGGATCCCTCGGGGCCTCGAGGCACTCCTTCTGACGCCTCAATTGCCACAGTGTTTCTCCCCACCCCTGCCTCTGCCGCTCCTGCTCCCCCTCCCCCCTTAGCAGCCATCATCGTTGGTTCGTCCGGCCCTGCTCGATGCGCGACATGTCGAGGTCTTCTTCGTCCCTCTGCTGTCGTCGTTGTCGTTCCTGTTGTGGCTCGGTTTCGCGTACCACCAACGCAGACATGCGCACTACAAGCACCATGCTTGAACGTTATGGCTGGTTGTGCTGGGACGAAGCAAGCGGCGGGGTCTGCAAAGAGGAGGGCCACGACGCTCACAAGGGATGCCGTGGTCTTCGCCATCCTTCCACTTTGGAGCAGAAGCAGCGGCGGCACCAGCACAGCAGTAGTCGATACTCGATACGACCACGCACCCTTGCTCTTCGTAGATCAGATGACGCCAAAACAAGTTCAGAACCAAAACCCACATGCGCGTTTAGCATTGAAACCCGGGGACGTGACCGTAACCGTTTCACTTTTTCAGCTTCACGTTTCTTTTCCCCCCTGTTTTCACCCGTTCCCGCGTCGTTTTGGGCTCGTTTGGGGTTTGGGCACGTTTTGCTCTTCTGAGGATTGACAAAATATCAAGTATAAATATCTCAGAGGGAGCAACTAACAAGACAGATCAGCACCGCCATCCCCCTCCTTTAACGGGCTTCACGGCGGACACGCCTGGGGGTAAACAACAACTGAACGAAGTATTGCTTGCTTGTTGTTGTTTGTTGACACATACGTACATGTTGTTTGTTGTTGCCGTGAACATGCACGTTGTCTAAACCCGCGGACGCACGTTGTATGGCTTTTTGGTGGAGTGCCGCGAAGCAGTGACGGTGGGTTTCCATCGTCCATGGCGCTGCCAAGGCAAGTGTGCCATGGTTGGTTGTGCCCATGACATGTGTGTTGAACAAGTACATACAGTAGTGCCCATGGCAAAACTGCCGTGGAACCCCCCATGGCAACCCACGGCATGTTCCATGGCCGCCTCCTTCACGGCAATTGCCACGGCAATTCAGTGGTAAAATCAGCGCGGATTTTACGGAAAAGAAATCGGCGTCTATTTCGTATGTGAAAGAGTTCATTTTGGCTTGCCGGTTACATAGTAGAGCAAAAGTGTGGTTCAATAAAATCGTACCGGAAGTAGACGTAATTATTTATTTCCGAATTCGGGGAGACGAATGAAGTGGATTTTGCCGTGGGACTCCATAAAACAACCGAAAACGACATTCATGCATGCGGTGAGGACGACTGTGAGTACGACCGGTTGAGTCGTTGGACCTCTCCACTTTGCAAGCTGTGTGGTATACGTCAGACACCGCCGGACGCACTTTTGGTCGATATTCAGTTTATAATACCGGTATGCATGATGACGTGTTTGGTGCATTAACCTAGACTATAAATATTAATAATACATGTTTTTGATGCTCTATTCCACAAGTTTTTTTTACGTTCATAGGCCGGTTGCATATGTGTTCAACATTCATTCCTCATGAAATATACAACTAGTCGGTGCCTCCCGCCGATGCTACCAGGATCAACAACACGTTTTTCACAACCATTCTGTGCGATAATACTTTTGTACAGTACAGCACCCGCATAGAGGGGGCGGGATGTACTCGATGTCTTGCGTGGCCGTAGTCATATGACTATAGACCTTCGCCTCCCTACAATACCGGGACGGAGCACGTCGTGTTTTCACTTGATCAGGCAGACATTGCTTGCACCAAGCGCGAAGCGCCGTGAGGTATTCGTCGTGTCGCATGAAGAGTGAGTTGCATCTTACGACGTGTACAGGCTCGTGAACGACGAGAGGGAAAGCTGACTAAAGAACCGCTTGTAAAGTGGACTTGCACATATATGGACGAGACAGCTTCAACGAGTTAATTTAATTTCCGGTGTGACCACTCCCAGAGACAGCAATGGGGGTATTACTGTATGTATCTGCCTCTTGGGTGCCATACCATAACATCACCAGGTACGTGATACGATCATTCCCCTTTTGCCGAGTAAAGGTTCTCCACCCCGCACAACATGATCTAACTCGACCACCTGATTTGAGCGCGCGCGCGGGGGGGGGGGGGTTACAGTAAGCATGGTAATATTGCTATGCGGTAAACTAAAAGCAGTAGGTATCATTACACCGTGGCTTGCCGTGGGTGTTGCTGTGCATGGGCGTTACCGTGAACGCTGCCGTGGGTGTTTCCGAGGGGCTTGCCGTGGAGAGGAGCTTGCCATACGAGAATGTGCCATGGGCCGAGTGTGGCGTGGCGATGTCGGTGGAGCCAACACCTGACCCAAACAGCACCATCTAACTGCCACAACTGCGGCAAGCGGGACTTTTTTCAAGAGCGGCTGCGCCATGTCGCGTAAGACCGACGACACGTGGAACAATGTCGGGCAAGACCAACGACAAGCGGAACAAAGGTCACTCGAGGAAGAGCAGGGACGCGCTGGGGGAAAGGCAAAGGACATCCTGAAAAAAATGGTGCTCGCTTCGCAAGATCCCACAACGACAACGACTGCGACTGCTACAAGCATGGAGCATTCATTGAACCCGAAGAAGGGTGAGAGGTGTTTTCTGCTGTTTGTTGCTGCCCTCGGCGCTCACTCCGTTCATTCGGAGATCGACGAGAAAAGATGGCCATCGACTTCAACATCGACTTCGACCTCGACGACGACGACAGCGGCTTCCAGTTTTAAGGAGAAGATTCACCCACGCAGCAAGGAAGGAGAGAGCGCTGCTGACTGGGATCGCTGGAGCAACATCATCATTGTCTAGGATCGCCATCGTGGTCATCATCATGAAGCGCTAGAGCTTCGCATCGCCCGGAGTTTCGTCCATCGTGTGATTACCCGGACGCCGTTTTCGGAATCGCCGCATGCATACATATCGTCGGGTCGCCTGCGAGAGACGTCGCAAAGAGACGCCATCCGGGACCGGGCCAGAGTACTGTCGTTCATAGGAGTCGCCGGGCGGGTAATAACATCACCACGGACGGATGGCCTCAGCGCGGGGGTCGCAGTGAAGACGTTTCCAAAGAGCGCTGCAAACACACGCGCGTGGAATCTCCGAACACACAATCTTTCGGAATCGCTACGTACAGCACTGCTGCTAGATGGGGCTACCGGAGCTTCCGGAGTTGCTTGCAACAAAAGCAGTAGCAACGTGGGGTCGTTGTTGGAGTGGTTCGGAATCGGTACAAATTGTCAGATTTTGGAACTGCACGAGGAGAACGCTTTCTGGATTTGCCGCATCATCGATCGATCGTTTAGAGCTGTACCGGAACATCGCGTCAGATAGAGTTGCTGAAAATCACCAACGTCAGTTGGGGCTGTGCCGGGGAACTTCGTTTCTAGGATCGCCGAAAATCGTAGTCATTGTGTAGGGCTGCGCCGGGACATCGCTTTTGGGATCTCAGAATATCATCATCTTGATCGCCAAGAGGACGATATCTCCATCGCGTGGAGTCGCACCAGCTTAACGTCAAGAGTTGGTTTGTCGCTGTGCCACACATCCGCTTTGTATGAGGCGGGCAGAAAGGTGGTATAATGTTACGTGGTACGTAGTTCTATTTCTTGGTCAATAAATAACTGATCAGTGAAATATTCTTGTTCTTGAGATGCAGGTGTGGGTTTTTTGCAGTATATTGTGTTGCGCCTCTCTCTACGAAACACACACCTGTCTTCAACTCACGATCCACTGTTCGGGCAGTACAGCACCATGCATGGCAGCATGGAATGTGTTTCATCAGCGAAGTATGATGCTGCAGTTGACACTGCTGTTCGACTGGTATCCTTGCAGGAGTAAAATCTCTTATGGCCTAGAAACTGTGTCGTAGTACTATTAATAGGCGTACGAACTACTGTAATACCAACCTCCTGAGTATGTCTGTTGGATATACATATATATGTGTGTATAGGAAGACCCGCGCGGGTTCCAATTTATTGTGTGTTTGATATAGTGCTGGCTGGATATGTTCGTCCCTGCTTCAAACCTGTCGCGACATCACGATTTAACGTTGGCAGGTTGCTACGCGTTGTAGTTGTCGCGTTGTAGCTTCAGAAAGACTACTCGCCGGTTGCAAGCGAAGCAGGAACGGTTGATGTTGTTGCGGCAGAGTAAAACGGAGTCCACACGTGATGTACAGAAGAAAAATGTGTCTGAATTAACCAGAGTTGGAGTTGTGGGGAGACATAACAATGTATGCGATGACAGTATATACATGTTAACGTTTGGCGAAATGATCAAACACGAGTATACTATGATGCTGTACGCCACGTTGAGCGAATGATTCACCACTTTCGTGTTTAGAAGCAGATTCACCAAGTGCCGGTATTCAGTAGCCCTGGCCGGCGCTTTAGCCCGGCTTCTTTCTACCAGGTATGATAATATTGATGGGAACAATTTCTAGTGATCGTTAGCCACGATCGGCAACTTTGTTTAACGTTGTTTTTCGATTCTATCAAGTGCCTCTGTAGTCTGACATAATATTTTTCTTGCGCCTTCGATGAGGGGGGGTGTCAAGCGTAAGCTGGGAACATCCTAAATTACACGTATTCAGCGTTCTCAGTACAAGCAGTCGTTTACCTGTACAGCAGGAGCAGCGGCAGTGAACAGTAGAGCTGTGCTGTGTTCAGGATGGCCCATGGATAGCAACATGCTCGCCGGGGTAAAACGTGGTGTATATCACGAGAGAAATAATAAGCGATTGACGGTTTTCAGGAGAAAACGGAACATTCCGGAAAATACATGCGCCGAGACTACCTACCGTACGAGTAGTTTTCGTTAAGAGAACCAAGAACATCAGAGAGTCCTTCTAGATTGTTACACGAGACAGCAGATAGCAGGTTTAGACGTTTGCGGCACAGGACGACAATTCAGTAACTCTGTCTTAAAGTAGATGCTGTAGCATACCTGGGAGGAGACAGCTGCCACGCTGTCGCTCCTCTTGGCTCTTCACTGCTCCGAGCAGCACCACCTAGACCCCAACAGCTCTGTCTATTGTTCTCGGCCACTATTTTAGCTCGCCATGGTTCAAATAAAAACACACTCTCTTCTTCTATTAACAGCTATGTACAGTATTCAAGTAAAAGCGTGAGTACCAGTCGGTCCTGAGTTCCGTCACAGCCTCAGCGCTAGCCGCTAAGGCTCTGTTACTGCGCCATTTCAGGGAAACTCACCTTTCTCCCTGATCAAAAAGACCCCCCCGGGAGAAACGCTCCCCCCGTCGGGTGATTTTCCGAAAAAACTATAATAGTTCAGTCTTTCCCTACGTACCTGGTACACCATTTTGACCTTTCGCGCTGGAATGAAAAGCGCGATTTCGCACCTGGATTTTGAGTTTATGGGTGGAGCGGTTATAACACGAGCACCAGCGCAACAACAAACAACTGCGACAAAATATAGCGGGGGGGTTATTTATTTATGTTGTCCTCCCGGGGGTGACATCGATGATGTGTGTTCTCTCCCCGGGGACAACGATTCATTCTCAGGGCCGTATGCAGGCCAGGTGAAACCTCACGGGTCAGGTCGAGTCGGGTCAGGTCAGCCGACCCGACCTGACCCGTGAGATTTTGGAAGTCTCCTGACCCGAGCCGAACCGACCTGACCCGCGAGATTTTGGAAGCCTCCTGACCCGACCCGACCCGACCCGACCCGCGATATTTGAAAACCTCTTGACCCAACCCGACCTGACCCGTGAGACTTGTTGAACACCTCATGACCCGACCCGACAGTTTCCGATTGACCCGTGAGATACGACTCTGTCGCGGGTCGGGTCACCTCCACCCGCGAGACCATTTATGTCGACCCGCGGGTTCGACTCGCGGACCCGGCCCGTGGGTCGACACCCTAAACAAATCAATCTTCATTTTTGCACCCCATCGACAGAGATATGTGGCCTGACTGTAGTGGGCATGAATGGATGCGGGCATGCGTAATACAACACTAGGTATATCTTTGGCGGTGTTTTAATGTTGATTTTGATATCAAAGGATCGTTATTCAGTGTTGGGCAGTGATCGGTCAGTTTACTAAGCGTCGGATCCGCGGGCCGGATGCGCGGGTCCGACCCGCGGGGTCAGCAGAAAACAACTCGTGGGTCATGTTGGCCCGACCCGTGAGTGACCAGTTTCTCGCGGGTCATGACCTGGCCCGACCCGTGAGGTTTGCATCACCTTTTGACCCGACCCGACCCGACTCGATCCGATCCGATCCGATCCGATCCGATCCGTGAGATTTGAAAAATTCTTGACCGGGCCCGAGCCGTGAAACTCGATGAACTCTTGACCCGCCCTGACCCGACCCGCGGGTCGAGTCATGACTCGCAAACAGCCCTGTTCAGTATGAGTATTTCTTTTCCCCCCGTAGATGACAAAAAGGGGTAAGGGGGATGGTGTCAATTGATTGGCCGCACGCCCATCGTCAATACCTGGCGCCGGCAAATAAATTAAATAGGCGCGGAGCGCCATAAACGCGCGAGGGAGCGAAGCGACCAAATATTGATTTTCTTATATATAGGCGAACAAAGCTATCAGTATGTCGTATCGCGGTGGTTACAGGCTTTGCCTATCTGTAACTAAAGCTGTGCTTTTGCAGTACTGAGTGCGAGAGCTGTACGTGACCGAGTTCCACGCGTTCGACATCAACAGAAGCGGACGATCTTGGGGCAAACTCGTGGAACTTGTTTCGCCGCACAAGCTGTCTCGAGTTGGTCACAGTCGGAGTGCCGCTATACGGTCTTGGTGGTATTTTGAGAGCGGCGATATTTCGTTTATAGTTGGCTTCGATTCCTGTGAACGTACATGGCCTACGACATGTAACAGGCAACCTTGCTTCCTTTATCTATATGTACTGGTACTGGCCGACAATACGAGTGCTACAGCTTTTGGGTCTATTTACACTTGTCCTCAACACAGATGCTGTTGTATACGCTTGCGTTGATGTTCTCTGTCTAGATACACTTATTTCTTCTCGCGCCTTTCCTCTGGATATTTTCAATAGGTCAGACGAGGTTCGTCTGCAGCGACCGGTTCATTTCGCCTATGATAACGTCACGAGCATTTACCGTGAGTAAGCAGCTAGCCTGGCCGGGTGACGTCAAGAACTACCAGGAAAAAACTCACCCCGCAGAAATAGTACGTAGTATCACGACGTCTTTGACCACATTTTCGGCTATTTGTTTTGGGGAGAGGCAACACACGGGACGGGGAGAACACATTATACACCGTATCTTGACATATTTGCTGTCACAAAACTCACAACACATGACAATTTTTTTTTGCCGTTTTTCGCCGTTTTTGCTTCGTTTTTTTTTTTTTTTTCGGTGAAAAATAAAAAAAAAACTCCCGCCGGCCTCGATCCGACAACATGCATCTTTCTTCGAGAATAAGCCCGCGGCTTATCCCACTACTACTGCTGCTGTAAAACTAAGACGACGGTTTTCAGCCGTTTTTTATGTGTTTTTGGTCGTTTTTTTTTTTCGACTAAAAAACAAAACACAAAAAATAAAGAGTATCCTCGACCGGGCTCGAACCGGCAATAACTTCCTTCGAAGGGAATCGCTCCGCAGAAATAGTGCGTATTATAGTACCACAACGTCTTTTACCACATTTTCCGCTATTCGCTTTGGGGGGAGGCAACGCATAGGACGGGGAGAACACAGAGGTTATACACCGTATCTTGAAATATGTGCTGTGAAAAAACTCTAAACAGGTACATAAACTAGATTTTTTTGTCGTTTTTCGCCCGTTTTCGCTTCGCTTCGCTTCGTTTTTTTTTTTTTTTTTTGGGTGAAAAAAAAATATCCCGGCCGGCCTCGATCCGACAATATGCATCTTTCTTCGAAAAAAGTGCGCGGCTTATCCACTACTACTGCTGCTGCTGTGAAACTAAGATTTCAGCCGTTTTTTACTTGCTTTTATTCGTTTTTTGACAAAACAACAAATAAAAAAAAAAAGAGCATCCTCGACCGGACTCGAACCGGCAATATCTTCCTTCGAAGGGAAGCGGCTTATCCATTAGCCTACGAGGATTTTTTCGCTCTGGAAACGACCCAGCAACAGCCCTTCTAATGCAATTATCACCGGCTTGTAAAAAGGCTTACAGATTCTTGACGTTCCCATGGTATGTACGTACGATGCATTGAAAACAGGAAATAGTGGGCCAAGGCATAGTAAAACCCGAGTGCCCTACTTTTTTAATAAAATAATATGGCCCACAGACACGAAGGGGCTTCGGTCTGGTCGCCAACCCAGAAGTATAAGCCGCAGCCCCTCTACGGAGGAGGCTTCAAAATCCCGTTTTTAACGTCATGTATGCTCTCCAACAGAGCCCGAGGAATAATCTGGTAGGCCAACGCATTAGAAGCCGCTTGCCCTCTTCTGTAGTATGGCCAACGGATAAGCCATCTGAGCATAATTTTTATCTATCGTACGTGTACCAGATATACCGGCTTCAATGCAACGGATAAGGTTATATACGTATTATACGTAAAGCGAGAGTGTCCAACAGATAACTCAGCGTATTATACCTGGTATTACGTACACATCGGGGCTTCAACGGAATATACAAGCCTCTGAATTTCGGCATTCCATTGAATATCTGATGAATGAGCTCTATCACGTACCTGGTATATCAATTTAGGCTGTAGTTCAGCGCCAAAAACATGCAGCGGCGTGCTGTTCCCAATGTACTGTTGTTATTTGGTTGGTTGGGCGGTGGTACGAAACGACAAAATTATGCAATGAATGGTTTACTCCACGTACATGTACGAGTACGAGTATGCTTTGTATATCCCACACCCAGTATGAAGTATTACATCATACGAGTACGCTGACAACAACAATCGGACATCATGGTCAGTGGTCGCAGACTCTCTAAGGCAGGCGTTGTCGGTTCGACTCCCTGGCCAGGTTTGCTCTTTTTTTATCGAGGACGGCTCGAACTCGATGACATTTATCATAATACGGCGTTGACATGTGACGGTGATCGAGGGAAGATATTTGCACCACCAGTTAACAGACCGGTTTTGGTTCGCTACTTAAGACATACCTGGTACGACTCAATTGTACAGAAATACCGGCCGGTTGACGGATACGAATAATTGTTTATTGAGGTACAGTAGTATGCGATATAGCACTTGGAAAATTGGGAGTTTTTTATAAATTTTGAAATACGTCAGCTGTGAGTTCGACTGATTAAATAGTTGATACTCAACTTTGCAAGCTGCGTACTACGCCTCGTCTATATTCCATTTTTACCGAATTTTACCAGTATTGTGATAAATCGAGCGCGCGTATTCTATATGTGATTTCTTGTCAAAGATATAGGCCAGCGGCTCCCCTGGATGCTGTCGCTCGATTTTTGCACGAACGTTACTATTTTAAGAGACTCACCGCGGCGGGCTGACACCCGCCGCCGGCCCTGCGCATGCCCGAAAACTTCTTGGAGAGAGATGCACAGTAGGTACATGCAGCAACGTAATATAGGCCGAGGACGCTATTCTCAGTTGTAAAACTGAGTCTCTGTTTTTGTAAATTGAGTCTCTGTTTTTGTGAATACAAGTTTGTCTGTCTGTCTGTCTGTCTGTCTGTCTGCCCGTATTCCTTAAGGAGCAGGACAGCTGACCCCGGCGGGGTTCTTGTTGGAGAGTTCAAGAGCGGGTGCTTTCCACACTATCAACAACAATAGTTATCGAGTTCTTCTCGATACATTCGTGACATTGAATGTACGTACTTCGAAGTATATGTCAACGGAAAGAGCCATAATCTCACGATGTATGTATCAGATATGTACACATATATGTACGTACACATACTACAGTACAACAAGGAGGTATATGTCCCCGCCCTCTGCACGACCACGAGTATACACCGGTAGCGCCGAGACGGCCGGTCTGAGCCAAACCCCACCTGCTGCGCTGGGGTGCCGTCTGTGTGTTGTCACTCTCAACAACTGGCGAACTCCAAAAGCGACGTCACAACGAAAAAAAAACACAGCCAAACTCAGAACAGCGCTCGAATGCACTCCATTGAGGGCAATAAGAGAGCAATCGAAGTACAGTACGTACTGTGGCCTTAACGGGCCACAACAAACTACCTGGTACCTGGTACACAAAACAAATCGTGTGCTTTCCTCTTGTTTAACCCTTTAACGCGATACGCGCGAGGACTCAGTAATTTCAGGTGTTGGTACCGCTGGGATTCGCGAGAGGACTCTTGTCAATTCAGCTTATACGGCACCCTGGGGACTCAGCACTTCAGCACTTCAGAATGATTCGGACTCGCGAGGCAATGACCAAGTCTCGGTGAGTGGTACTGGTGCTCTGACGACTTACGCAGTAAATTGCTCATTTCACGGTCATCATGCAGTACTATTTTATCAGTAGTAAAACGACGTGCCCACAGTATTTGCTCTTGTCAAGATCATATTCAAATCTGTACAGTACACGCGTGTTGTACCGGTCTGCCAGCACCGTTCCCTGCAGTATCCACTTGGTACACCCACAAGCGCGATCAACCAAACAATATCAGCTGCTGCTGTCAAGGTGAACTACCTGGTACGTACTACTGATACGTGCCCAGCCGAAGAATATTAACCCTAACGCCTAAGTCTCTCTACAACAACAAACTGCAGGTTATTTTCATATCGGTTCCACCGATCCCTAATAATCTTATCCATTTTTGATGATCGGACACAGTTGAAGCATCCGTGACAGAGGCCCCAGGCTAACATGCAGGGAAATGGCAGTGTTTGCGTTTCGGAACACCGTTACCCTGCATAATGACACGGTGGGTGGCAATTAGAGGTACTTACCGGGCGGCAAAACTTAACCGGGATCGGGATAAAATTAACTAACCAAAATAAAATGTTCGGGGTAACAGAACGAGACGTGATCGTTGACTGGCGTGGTCGTTTCCGTTCGTTCGTTATTCCGAACAAAACACAAGACGGGGGGCTACCTATATATACGAGTACAGACTAACCTAGGAGCACTTTTCTTCGGAATTAACGAAAAAAAGAAACAGACGAACAAAAAAAAAAAGAGTAACAAACGACAAAAATGGCACTAAATAAAATGAAAAAAAAACGCCTCCCCCGTCCCCGCGGCGAAAACGCTCCAGTACACACGGGACCCCCTCCCCACCGCGCTCAACAAGGCCACCCATGGTAGCATGCAACCGAGTTCTAGCCTCCCCAACTATCTCGGGCCAGCTACGGTATAATCTACGCGTACACATATCTGGTGTATGACATCGAGCTACAACACCACATTAACATGTACCTGGTAGGCTACATACCAACGGGGGGGGGGGGATTCGAGACCGTTAGAGATTATAGAAATTTCAACGTCGTCCCAGGCCTTCATGAATATTGCCAACCATTTCCCGCCACGCGGGTGTACCCCGATATATAAACAAAAACAAATGTTTAACGACGGCAGGGCGTCGGGCGGGATCACATACTGCATGCACACAAAATAAACCCAACAAAAGACCAAGAGAGACAAGAGATAAAAAGGGTGGGGGGGGGGGTGCTGTTGCTGCTTGTGTTGCTGCTCCAGCTGCTTTTTCTTTTGCTGCTATAGTACGTCGAAGACACGAACGCTGTGCATTTTGTTTTTAGCACGCGGGCGACTTCTCATCGCGCGCTTGACGGCCTGATTCGACCCGTGTGAGTCCGGACCGTTGAAGGACTCAAGAGGTAACTTACTAATTACCACAGAAGGTTCAGCAGAGGCAGCACAGGTCAAAACCGCAACAAACGCGACTGTTGGTTTCGAGACCAAAAATCACCCCAACATACCCGGCTGTGATTCTACATAGGCCAAAACCACGACAGCAAAGCCCGGCTGCGGTTTTACAGGTCGCAAACGACAAAAAAAAAAAAAAAAAAAAAACAGCTGCATTTTTACAGGTCAAAACTACAAGAAAAAGAAAAAAAAAATGCTGTGGTTCCACTGGTCGAACCCGCAACAATCCCGTCTATGGTTGAAAGAAAAACAAAACAAACCACCAAAACCTCCGTCGTGGTTTTACTGCCGCCACCCCCACCCTCACCCCCACCCCCACCCTACCGACCACCGCCGGGCGAGGCACGAACCCTCCGCGGCATTCGCGGCGCGTGATACTACAGCAGCAGCGGGAAAAAAAAGATGCACGATACGATAGAGGTAGAACCTTTTTTTTTTTGCCTTTAAAGGCAATTATGGCTGCCTGATGGGGCTTTTTCTCGACTACTACCACCCCGGGCGGAAATATAAGAACTGTTATAGACATTAAAACGACGACCGAGCAGTGAATATCCTTTAATATCGTCTGGTTTTTAAACCTAGGCGATGGGGCTTTTATGCTCATCGGATCAAAACCTGACGGGTCAACACCGTCAATGACGTGTGACCGCTCGTTACCCGAGATTTTGATGCTGCTTGACCGGTGACGTGCCCTTCGCGCGTGCGTGATACGAGATTTACGATAGGTATCTCCGACCCTGGCTTCCACATATATGCGTGTATATATGCGTGTTTCTAAAAACCAGTATTGGGCGACATCGGTAGAGTCCCTCGAGCAAAAAAAAGAGCCCCCGCGAGGACAATTGAAGGCGCAAGCACCGCTACCGCACGTAGCACGAGCCAAAGTAACATGCCAGCGTCCCGTGAAAATCTCGTCCGTAAAAATCAATCCTCGCGGGGTGAACGTCTCCTGTCGCTTTTGACAGCAGTAACTCCTAACGATACGATACGAGCTGCTGTACCCGGTAGACTCAGTAGGCATCAACAACTTGTCCTCGGGACAGATCGAAGAAGGAAGTAGACTACGGGGGTGGGCGGGGGCTGTGAGGTCTTTGGCCCAAGATGGAGGCCGTTCAGAGTCGCATCAGACCGCCCGACCGACATCGCCGGTAACGATATCAGGCCACCCCCCCCCCAAGAGCGTGAGAGAACGAGGCAGCGAAGAAGCTTTCAGCAGCAAAACGCTTGTTGGATTGGTGCCGTGAGCCGCGTGGAGTCTCTCGAGTAACGGACAAACGTCCACCGACAGCAGGGCAACAATTAGTGCCGTAGCCGCACCGCAGCGCGCATCACCGCCCCGCACATCTCTGCACAGCACAGCAACTGCACCGTACCGGAGCGCAACCGCACTCCACCGTCGCAAGGCACAAGACTGGCGAGCAAAACCACACGGCAGAACCCCGCACGCCGACCGCACCGCGCTACAGCAAGGTACATCACTGAACCGCAACGACACAGCAGTCCCTCACAGCAACCCCTAGAGGACAGCACGCACAGCGCACCGCACAGCGGCACACAGCACCGCACAGCAACCGCACCGCAGCCGACAGGAACCCCATAACACCACGCAGCACCGCACAGCAGCACAGCACCCGTACGGCAAGGCATACCGTGTAAGAGTACGAGAATATCACCCGTGTGAATACGACAACACCCCCCCCCCCCTCCCTTGTGGGAATTTTCCGCCAATATTTTCTCGACGACGGGAAGAGCGCAAACGCCGAGCGACGCAACTGCGGAAATATCTTGAGCGACGAGAAATTTCCAAGGCTACTACCGTTTTCGTTGCGCCTGCGATTCTCAATTTCAAGAAAATCGGTCGAGGAAAATCGTTCAAAGGGGTGTGTTAATCTTGCGTCAGACCCCTCTGGGTGGGAATATAAGCACCTTTTGGTCTTCACGTTAATGTTGAACAGATTATATATTTCCGCTCAGAACAGTCTACGGCATCATATAAGAGCACGCCAACGCAATAACACAACAACATCACAGCGACCGCAGCCAAGCAGCACAGCACAGCAACCCACAACACAAAGCAGAAGCAATCCTCTTGACGCCCCCCGCGCGCTCAAACCAGCGCAACCACCCTCATCTCTGGCCGTAGAGCGGAGTCGCGCCTGGCAGGGGCACCACCGCCTTGAGGAGCAAGCCTTCGACAGTTACACCTGGAGAAAAGGAGAGGGCCAGGACGTGCTGGAGACCGCCGCCGCCCGCCTGTCGCAGTCGCCGGTGCTCGTCCAGCGCCCGCGCCAGCACAAACCTGGTCCAAACAGAAACCGTACCGCAAAAGACAAAACGAACCAAAATAGGAAATAAAAAATAAATAAATACGGAAACACGAAAATACAAAAATACAAAAACACGAAAACACAAAAAAATACAAAAATATATAAAAACATAAACCCTACAACATATAAAATACCAGATACCAGGTATCAAATAGACATGCATACGTGTGCGAGGCATACAAGTCAAAAACCGGGAAAAAATTGAACATTAAAACATTAAAAAACGATGGAAACATCAGCACACGGCCGTTCAAAACGTACCTATCGATATTGACAATACGGGGCACCATAGTAAAAAGGACCAAATATTGTTAGAAAAAATAGGTAAATTTATAAGTTTTGTATGTACCGTAGGTCCTATTTACTATGGTCCCCCGTAATATTAATACTACACTTCATATGCCAGGTGACAGTAAATTAGATGCGTATACGAGAAGACACAAACATAAAGCAAGCAGGACAAAACAGAAAAAATGATCCCGTATTCAATCATCCTTCCCACAGGTATGGAAACCCAGTAACTCGGATGGTCGGCACCATCGGGAAACGACAGACTTTGGTGGCTTGACCCTTCAAGGGCAAAAAAAATGCAGTCTCGTTTGGGAGACAAACTACTTAGACAGTATGAGCGGTGTGTTGTCCCAAAACCGGACTGGGACTGCAATCCTAAAAGGTTTAAGGCGACCATCTCCCTGCCATAAGGAGGACACACGGATGCGGTACGTACAGCAGTATTTTTTAGTGCGTAGGGTAAACTCGCGATTCGGCACCAGCCGACGAGGGAAGAAAGTGCGGAACCCTTTTCGCGAAAAAAGTGGAAGGCGTGTACCGTGGTGGGGGGGGGGGGGGGGGGGGGGGGGGGGGGGGGGGGGGGGGGGGGGGGGGGGGGGGGTACTCATTTGTTGCTTGCCTTAGTCATTTGATCATTGACCACGCATCCCTTTCGAGACGGAGCACCGTTCCTACTCCTAATAAAGACACCTCCAACAATCGGGCGCTCATTACGTTGTTTCCATATATTACATAGAAACTTTATGCTAATCTTATCCCCTTCCTGTTTGGCCCCCTGCGGCCACCATCTACCTCCTAAGATAGCGATCGTTTTCTCGCTGCTATTCATTGTATTAAACTCCTCCATGTCACATTCGTCTATTTCCCTCACCTCCTCTTCTAACACATCCCGTTCCTACTTGTACATTTCACATTCTCCTACTATGTGAGTTCTACTCTCTATTGCTTTGCCACACGGGCACATCTGTGCATCTACTTCCTCCTCCTCCCGGCTACTGGTGTACCTCTTTCTTCTTTCTGGCAGGTCCAGGTCCCCTACACGAAAGCGCAGTTTCAGCGTTTTCGCGAAGTCCATTGGGCCATGCAAATACGTTTTCATTCCTATTCCTTCCCTCAAGTGTGTGGGGGGGGTGTACTCGATAGGAGAGATGTACTCGATCTCGTGCATGGCCGTAGTCGTATGACCATAGACCCTCGCATCCCTACATTGCCGGGACGGAGCATGTCGGGTTTTCAGCGACCAGGCAGGCATTGCTTGCACCAAGCGCGAAGCGCCGTGAGGTGTTGGGCGAGTCGCATGAAGGGTGAGCTGCATCCTACTAAGAACCGCTTTCGAGGCGGACATGCGTATGAATGACAGCTTCAATGTTATTTTCCCGTGTGGCCACTTCCAGAGACAGCAATGGGGGTACTATGCAACTGCCTCTTGGGTGCCTTACCATAAACACTACCAGGTACGTGATACGACCATTCCCCTTGTGCGGAGTAAAGGTTGTTCACCTCGCACAAATGATCTAATTCGATCACCAGCTGTAGCCGACAGCCAACAAAAAAAAAAAAAAAAGCGGTACCCAGGGGGTCATCATTAGGGTGATGGGGTAGAAGAGCCTACTATTACGGGGGTCCATTGTTAATAGGACCTATGGTATACACAAAAACCTATATATTTACCTATTTTTACTAACAAAATTTGGTCCCGTTAACTATGGACCCCCGTAACACATTATGTGACTGCCGATCTGAGATACGACCAGTAAGGGCGCAGGAGAAAAAGAAGGATAACACAACAGAAGGGATGGACAAGAAAATAAAAACCACACACTTTAAACTCACAACACTGTGGCGGATATCATGTTCCCATAATCTCGCAACACTCCCGAGCAGCCCTCCGTTTCCTCCAGGCTCAAGTGGAGGCTCTTGCGGGTTTCCTAGCAAAAAAAAAGAGGCGTCAAACACGAAATTACGGTTTCAAACAGCGCGGCCAATGGGCTCGAGAGTTTTCCTTTCTGTGACGCAGCACTGCAGAAGTGGAGACTCTTGCGGGTTTCCTGAAAAAAACAGAGGCGTCGACCGCGAAATAACGGTCTCAAAGAAAGTGCCAAAAAAACTTCAGGGTATTTCTGTGAGACAGCACACGGAAGAAGTGGACACCCTTCCGGGGTTTCCCGACGAACACGGAGGCGTAGACCACGAAACGACGGTTCCAAAACAGCGGAAGATAACCTCAAGGGCATTCATTTCTGTGATACAACGTTGCGACATCACGATTTGACGGTTTCAAGGCGCGGCGAAAGAAACTCGAGGGCATATTTCTGTTAAGACAGCACTGAGACCACGAAGTGACGTTTTCAAAAAGAGCGGCGGATGATCTCGAGGGTGAGACAGGACTGCAACAACCGTTGGACGGCCCCAAAGTGCGGCAGGTGAGTTCGAGAGGGTATTCCTGTGACATACGTAGCACCGCGGAAAAACCCGGTCACCGATCAGATGTCGCATAAGAAACAGGCACCATACCGCGGTAAGCCCATATGGGGGCGAGGTCTCCGGTCCTCAACCAAGCGGGGGGGTAGCGCACCTTGCGTCGGAGCGAAGAAAAAAATCTCCGACAAGCAAAAAACAAAAAAAAATCCGTACCTTTCTCAACAAAACGCCCTGCACACTTAATTCAATTCGCTCCGATCCCATCCCATCCCATCCCGTATCATCCCATCCCATCACACCCATTGCATTCCAATAGAAACTCTTCATTTCCATCTCGTTTCAAAAACAATCATTCTATCCAGTCCCGTCCCATCTTATCCTTTTCCACTTAATGCCAGCCCATTCCACGTCAGTACGAAACCTTGTCGAGCATGGACGGAAGGAAATAATGAGACAGCGCCCTTCCGCCCGCCCCCACGCGCCCAAATGCCTGCCTACTGCCTTACTGTCTACTATCTACTACCCGGTATATCCTACTGTCTACTACCAGGTATAATCTATTATCTACCAGGTATACTCTACTATCTACTGTCTACTGACCTCAACGATACGGTGGCCTCCGGGGTGTAACGCCCAGAAATCAATATCACCCTTGTCAACCCCGTGGGCCCCAAGCATCTGCAGACGAAAAACAAAAAAGGCAAGGAGAGGCAAGGGCCAGAAAAACAACGCATGCATGGAGAACAGACGGGGGAGGGGGGGGGGGGGAAGAGGTTTTCCAGATAATAAACGCATGTATGGAGAACGGACCGGGGTGGGTGGGGGGGGGGGGGATTTCCAGAAAGTAACGCGTGTATGAAAAACAGGCGCGCGGGGGGGTGTACTCGACAGGAGAGATGTACTCGATCTCATGCATGGCCGTAGTCGTATGACCATAGGGGGGGGGGGGTCTCGAGAAGTAATGCTAGCGGGTAGGGGGGGTGGGGGCATACTTAACTGTCATGCATGGCCGGAGTCGTATGACCTTAATAGACACTCGCATCCGTACAATGCCGAGACGGAGCACGTCGGGTTTTCACCCACCAGGCAAGACACTGATTGCTTGCACCAAGCGCGAAGCGAAACGCGAGGTGTTCGGCGAGTCTCACGAAGGGCGAGCTGCTTCCCATTGAGAACCGCTTGTAACTTTCTTGCATATCTGGTATGGATGACAGCGTCGAATGGCGGGGGGTTCTAGATGATGAAAAAAACGACTAGAAGTAGAACGGCAGGGGCGAGGGATAATATGCCCACGAAGGCCAAGCCTTCATCCCATCGACAAAATCAGACACAGGGAGGGAGAGATTTTCCAGAGGAGTGATGCGGGTGTGGGGGGAGAGGAGGAGGAGGAGGGGGGGGGGGGGGGGGGGGGGAGCATACACCTACGACGGCCAAGCCAGGCCCTCATCTCGTCGAAAAAATCGGACACAGGGGGGGAAAGGTTTTCCAGAGAGTTAGCGCGTGTGGGAGGGGGAGGGGGGAGGGGGGGGGGGGGGGGGGGGGTACTCATTTATTGTTTGCCATAGTCATTTGACCATTGACCACACGTCCCTTTCGAGACGGACGGACGGACGGGCGGGGGGAGAAACCCACGACGGACAAGCAAAACCAAAGCAAACCTAACCCAAGCCCTCACCTCATCGACAAAATCGGAGACATTGGTCTTGACATAGTCCGGCAATCGCTTGGACAGCTTGCAGGACACTCCGTTGTTCCCGAAGGACATCTCTATCCCGTCATCAGTCCCGTCCACCTGTACACCGAAAACAGCCCGCCAAAACATGCCGCGGTTTTTACATTTTCCTCTATTACGGAAGACCATAGTAAATCGGACTCACGGTGCACAAAAAAAACTACCAGGTATATATTTACCTATTTTTTACTATTACGGGGGTCCATAGTTAACAGGACCTATGGCATACATAAAAACCTATATATTTAGGTATTTTTACTAACAATATTTGGTCCTGTTTACTATGGTCCCCCGTAATAACAATATTTGGTCCTATTAACTATGGTCCTCTGTAATAGGTATATATTGTTTCCATCTTCATTTCGCATCTTCGCTCTTCTTTTGTCTCTCTATCGCATAGCCGGTCCCGTCGACACAGCCCAACACGCCACGGTTTACACATCCATAGCGCCTACGTTTTTCAGAGAGTCTCCATCTTGAGGAAGATATATATTTAACCCGTCCCCAAAACAAATGAAGAAACGAGTTTGAGAAAAAAAATCAAGATCAAACCAACGAAATATTCTCCACCATGGTTTTAGGCACATACAACTCAGGTCGGCAATATAAGGACCTTTTAGACACTAATATGAAGATAAAATGTGCTAATATTTGCGCCCGGAGCGGTATATAACATACAACGAGCCATGCCATAAAGAATGAACGGGGTGCAGACTCGCCGACCCGAGCAACTCCTCAGTGGAAGAGCCTATCACTAATAAGAGTCAGTCGTAACGTTTTTTGCCCAAAAAATGTGCTAACCTGTATTACGGGGGTCCATGGTTAATAGGACCTACGGTACACACAAAAACCTATACATTTACCTATTTTTTAAAACAATATTTGGTCCTATTTACTGTGGGCCCCCGCAATAGTAACGTACCGTGGTGGTGTGTGCCCATTTCAAGACACGTACCGTCCGGGTTCATGACTCTCTTAGGACTTCAGGGGGATAAAATCCAAGATGAAAAACTGAAAATTACAGCAAAACGGCCCAAACTCCAAGTGATGAAAAAGTGAAAATTACAGCAAAATGGCCAAAATCGAAGGTACAAGAGTGAAAATTACAGCAAAACGGCCAAAATCGAAGATAAAAAAACGTGAAAATTACAGCAAAACGGCCAAAATCGACGATATAAAAAGTGAAAGTTACAGCGAAACGGCCACTGCTGAGTGACTATGATGATTATGAGGGATGATATCATATATACGATGGTTGGTGTCCGAGTTACAATGGTTGAACGGAGTACCACAGGACAGGCACCGGCGCGACATGATCCTGCTCGCACCGCTGGGCTTGTGAGGCTGCTGTACACGGTGGGGAATAGGGGCGCCGCCAATCAGAAACCTTCTTGTAACTCGACGCCAACCTTGAGCTTAGGCTAGAACATTAGGGGTAGTAATCGGAGCGGATTCGCCGAATCAATCTTGGCGATTTAAATCGGAATCAGAATCGGCAAAATCGGGACGTAGGGTTTTCACCGGAAAAAAATAGAGAAAATACATCGTCCCGGTTTGCACAACTGTTATTAACAGGATCTACTCACTTTTTATCGTAAAACGAAGGATTCAAGGCAAGGATTTCACTTGCAACAAACACACGCCGGATTCGTCGATATATCGGATTATGGTCTGCTCGCGCCGAAAATCGATGTTTTGAAATATCCGTGAACACAGCCGACTCACGGCCTTAGACATCATACCACCGTTCCGAAAACGTAAGGGAGGCGTTTACATTACCGTTGACTTCCAAACCGGTCCTTTTGTTTCAGGACAGAGCGGTAGGACTTATTGTACGAGTATGGCGTCTGCCGCCGAGCATGCGTTCTTAGTCCCAGGTTCTTAGCCTCCCTGCAAAAGGAAGACTTAGGTTCTTAATTGGACCCTTTCTTACGCGTAGCAGTCGGCGCGGCGAAAAGACTCCACGGGGACTGTTACAGTAGTATATTAACTGGAGATGTCTTCGAAAAAAACCATAGGTAGATCTTGGAAACCATACGCAAATATCCCCAACAAATTTATCAAGATTGATAAGGTACCGGGTATATTCCTCAAAACCCATGGACTATTTTGAAAACCACAGGTATCCTCCAAAATCGCTCCAATACCCGGGAGACTAAAATGTCCCTTTTGCGTTGTTGTTCGTGGCTACATATTAAAAAAAAACAACAACAACAAGCGACAGCCCACCACCCCCCAGGTTGGAATAGACAATAGCCCAGCGGGGAAGGATTTGCACACTTCACACATCTCTGCTGGCAGATGATCGTTTCCCACACACAGCAGTTCACGATGTGGATCGATCAAGGCAGATAGATCTATTCCCAATCTTGTATGATCTGTATGAATCTAGGCCATATTGCGGGGTGGAACCTATGCAATCTGCATCGGACTAGCGCACGTTTACTACTCGTAGGTTGGATCTGTACTATCAAGGAGGCCGGCCCGCGGTAAAAAACGCGCCAAAAACAGACCCAAAACACCCACTCCGGTGCTTTTTTTGTATGTCAAAGAACTACTGCGTGAATGCCCCCACTCTGGCGCCTTTATCCCGAAGAACTACTGCGCGAATCGAAAACGCCGTCTGTGGCAAAACACGCGGTTGATGACAGGCTTCCCATCGACGGTACATCTGTATTCGTCACAAAACACGCTGCGAAGCGAGCCCCTCTTCCCCCGTTTTGAGGGCCGCCGTGATATACAGACCCTTCACAACCTCTCACAACGGGAGTGAGGAACTGCTATTAATAGATGATCTACCTGTAGACAGATAGATCAGATAGATCATAACCTGTTCGAGGTATCGTTATGATTGGAACAATCATACGGTAGTTACCTTTGGGGTCTCGGGCCTATCTTTACAGGATCCAGACTGTTTCTCCCGGGACCCTAGCGAGTAGCACAGGAGGGAAGGCTATCAAGGGGGACCATAGTAAATAGGACCAAATATTGTTAGTAAAAAAGGCGAAAAATATAGGTTTTTGTGCCTACCGTAGGTCCTATTTACTATTGCCCCCCGTAATAGACTGATAGACGTACGCTGTTGGCAGACAGGGCCGCCCCGCCGCCCCAGTAACACGTTTGGCAGTAGAGCTTTCCCTCCCGATTACAGGAGCAAACCAATGACACGGCCAGGTATCCGGTGTGTGCTTTCGCCTATTTTTTTACTTGGTTTTAGTACGCAGACCCCTGTCTAGATATCGAATCTTCTATACGAACACGGGATCTCTTTAGCGCACTCTCGACATTTGTCCATTTTTTCCTTCTTGTACTAATATTTACTACGGATCCAAGTTGCAAAAAAAAAAAAAAAAAAAAAAAGTAAGTTGTGAGTTCTCCCGTTCACTTCTCAGTTCTCAGCCATTCGCTCTGCTGCTGCTGTCTTAATCGCATCGTCCGTCTGGCTCTCAAGCTGCCCACTTCAGTTCTTGCGTTGCATTTTCTTCTTTCACAAGTTCTACCGACTTACGAGCCAAGACTGGTTGTCGAGCACTGCCAACGACCCCGGCTTGGCCGTGCTTGCCGTCAGCCCTCCCACCACCGCCACCGCACACCCATCCCCGAAGATGGCGTGTAGGATAGCCGCGTTTACGCTGTCACCCTGCTTTTTCCAACAACAGTCACGGCAACGGCAAATCCCCCAACCAATCACAGCGACAGTTAGTTGAGGTCGCAGGATAGCCGCGTCCACGCTGTCACCCTGGTTCTGCGCAAACCGTCAAGGCCAAAGCCACTCGTATCGGTCACGGTCACATTCCGTCAAACACACAGCAGACATGCCCAGTCACGTGACGTGACACATAACTAGACAGCATATTCGCACACGACATAATAGATACATTACATGACAAGATAGTAAATATATAATACGGGGGGCTATCATAGGACGGGACATCCTCGACGAAAGCCCCCATATCACAACTGAGGTGTTTTCCCAGACTAAATCAGTCAACGTCAGTAAAAAATCGGTCAAAAGTCAAAGTCAGTAAAAAATCGGTCAAAAGTCAGTCAAAGTCAGTAAAAAATCGGTCAAAAGTCAGTCAAAGTCAGTAAAACATCGGTCAAAAGTCAGTCAAAGTCAGTAAAACATCGGTCAAAAGTCAGTCAAAGTCAGTAAAAAATCGGTCAAAAGTCAGTCAAAGTCAGTAAAAAATCGGTCAAAAGTCAGTCAAAGTCAGTAAAACATCGGTCAAAAGTCAGTCAAAGTCAGTAAAACATCGGTCAAAAGTCAGTCAAAGTCAGTAAAAAATCGGTCAAAAGTCAGTCAAAGTCAATAAAAAATCAGCCAAAAGTCAGTAAAAAATCAGTCGAACTCGGTCAAAGTCAACTCAAAGCATATACGACGTAATTTTTGGGATGGCGGATGGCGGACGCTTTCAGCCAGCTCGCAAGTGGTATTTTTAGATCTTGCTCTCCGGGGCGCAACAAAAAAAAAAAAACTCGCACCCGCTCGAAACACATGGATCCGTAAATACTAGCTAGGTGCATGACAAATGAGACTTATCGCCAGCAGGTTAGGTACGACTATCGCCTGCTTGTGTGCGCGCAGACGGCCTACGTCGTACGTCGCACGGGTCAGTGAGCCTAACCGACACACTTGGGTGCCGTCAACAGTAGCTAAAACCAGGAAGTTTCTCGCTCGGCGACTGACCTTGTGCATGTGCAGGGAGGGAAGCTCAACGGACACCAGAAGCGCCAGCCGTCCAGGGTGTGTCACAGCGTACTACCAAGATAAGAAAACAGCGCAAAACAGGCACATATGAGTGGCAAGGCAAGGAAAAGCAAAGCAGGGCAAGTCAACGCAAGCAAGGCAAGGCAAGGCAAGGCAAGGCAAGGCAAGGCAAGACAAGTCATGGCAGGGCAAGGCAGTGCGGGGGGCAAGGCAAGGTAAAACGAGGAAAGGCACAGCAAGGCGAGGCTTAACGGGTTGCAGGTTATATGCGCCAGATAGAGGGAGGGGAGGGGGATAAGAAAGGGAGAGAGAAGGGAGAAGCGGAGAGAGGGGCAGGGAGAAGAGAAAAGATACATATGTACGAAGCATAATACAGAGCGACAGAGGAGTAGCGGGAGAGAGCGAGAAAATGAGGCCGGAATTGTTATTAACTGCGCCGTTTTACAGACTCGTCGCCGTTTTCGAACGTGTCACACGACGGGCTGATCATGATCTACATACATCATCTGGATCATCGATCCCGACAGTGCATGATCTAGATGTTTCACGCAAGCTAGATGCTTAATCTGCACCAATGTACTGTAGCTTTTGTTGCCAGGTGCGAGCCGTGTAATCTGCAGGATCTAGCACACATGTTCTCTTTTTCTGGATTGGATCGGCACAATACAGATCATGCACAACGTATCATCGCGGCAGGCTAGGATGGATCTATCTGTAGATGATCTATCTGTACATGATATATCTGATCTATCTGCAGATGATCTATCTGATCTATCTGTAGATGATTCATTTGATCTATCTATAGATGATCTATATGATCTATCTATATATGATATATCTGATCTATCTGTACATGATCTATATGATCTATCTGTACATGATCTATCTGTAGATGATTTATCTCATCTATCTATAGATGATCTATCTGATTTATCTATAGATGATATATCTGATTAACCTGTACATGATATATATGATCTATCTGTAGACCAACTAACTGTCCGAGGCGTGGAAGGTATACATGTATTCATGCCGGGCGCAAGTCGGATAGGGGCGGAGAGGGAACGGCGCCAGCACTTTCAGCGTTTGACAGTTTCGAAAAAGTCGCTGCCGCCTACACACACGGTAGAACACCGAAGATGAAAAAAAAAAAAACGGTCAAACGAACAAACCGGTCTATAATATATACCACGCACAACCAAACATGTCAGGAGACAGCACTTTCACCCTTTGAGAGACAGCAACTTTGCCTCGACATACCTTGACTTGACACCAAATTACTAGTTTTTAGTGTGGAACAACCGGCCCTACACCCTTGACAGCGCACGTTTTGCCTTGCTTGAGAGGTCTCCTGACACCTTCGCGTACGACGAGAGTAGCGGCTGCCTATGCGCTATTGAGTCAGCAAATACCTACCGTGCTTACAGTGGGCAGCAAAGCTGAGCTCATCCCTAAAAACGGCCGTTGAAAAAACGGTCCAAAAACGAATACGTCAACACTTACACTATCATTCCACTCTTGCCTACTGCCTACGGAGGCCAGGGGAGAATACGAAATACTCCCAATTGCCATCACCAGTGACCATCAACGGTCATCACCAACGGCCACCACCAACGGTCATCGCCGACGTTTCACAACGGCCATCCTCAACGGACATCATCAGCGGCCATTCCCAACCATCAACGCCAACGGCTATCCCCAACGGTCGTCGCCAACGACCATTTTCACCAACGGCCATCACCAACGGTCATCACCTGAGACGCCAGACGAAGACCGTTGATCCCTGCTCCGCACCCCTGGAATGACACCGCCTCCCTCTCCACTGAGTGGTGTAGCCCGATGCTCTTCACCAACTCCCCATCCAGCCCGGGCCCGCACACCTAGACAATGTTTTCCACAAAAACAAGGCACAGAGAAGTCACCTCAGCCGTGATTCGTTCTACCGTAGCGAAATAGTAGCAGCGACCTATACCCACTACTTACGTCCCAAAATATGACGACCGCTCGTGTATTATTGTTTTAATCCAAATGACCCATGCATTGAGGACACACATTATGCTGTAGTAAGGAAGACAGGTCAGGCACTACTGCTGTATATATCCAGACCCAAGTTGGACGAACAGCCCCATGACCAGAGAGGGGATGCGGAGAGGTGTGGTGCGGCGCGGTTGGTCGGTCGGTCCATCTGTCGACGGATTTTTTCTTCAGAAGCATGCCATGGTAGTGGTAGAGCGCATTTTTCTGAGACTCTGAGCATATGAAGGTTTCACACTTCAACAGATCACGAGCTATCTATCTGTCTATCTGTCTATCTATCTATCTATCTATATATCTATCTGTAGACCATCTGTTGTAGATACTAACCAGCTGCTATTCGACGTGATGCCGCATCTGTGTAATAAAGATCCAACCTACGAAACACGACTTACAGCAAATAGTGGTGCAGGTTGTACGGCTCCCCACCCTGCAACACGAGCTAGATCGAACAGTCCAGGGATCTATCTATCTATCTGCTTTGAAAGATCTAGATAGATGGGAATCAGTGATCTGTAGATGATCTGTCGGGGGATGTGCAAGATGCATGAGTACACATACCTGACTGGCTAGTTGGCCGATCGACCGATCGATTTGCCCACCAGACCGACCGGTCGATCGACTGGCCCAACCAACCGGCGGACCTTATCGACCCGTCGATCGGCTGGCCCAACAGGTCGACTGATTGACTGACCCAACAACATCGATTGATTCACTTGCCCAACCGCAAAGAGGACCGATCGAACGACTGCTTCCTTACAATCGATCGATCGGGCGACTGACCTATCCCCGACTGACCTATCCCCCCGATTGACCGATTGACCAATCGACCGGCCCGACCGACCGGCCGTACGACTGGCCCAATCAACCGGATCGTGTGTGCGCGATAATCCAATTTCGTTAGATTTCAAAAATATTTTTTAAAACGACAAAGCTGAGGAGCTGATTGGTTAACAAGGTAAATAATAAGTTGCTCCGTTCGCCGACCAACCCGCAGTTACCCAACCCTAGAATGTTTAGAGTACCTGGTAGGTAGAAACGTGATTTTGGTCAGTTCTTCCCACAGCAAATAATTGTTCGTGGGTTTGGATTGCTATAATGTATAGGAAACAGACTCCAAGAAAACAAAACCCAACGGAATTATTCGCCAGCATCCTTTGGACTTTTTTTCGGACCGACCCACCGATCGACCGGCCTAACAGACCGACCCATCGACTGGCCAAAATCGTCCGACAGGCTGATTGACCGGCTAGCCCCACATACCAAAGAAATCAATCCAATATACGAAAGACGTGCAAGGCATTGACAAACACAAAAACAAAACAAGACGGCACAACGTAACACAAAGAAGACGCGAAAAAATGGGAGGAAAAAAGAACGTGGAACACCGAAAAGCAAAAAAACGAAAAACAAAACGAACATGAGACGCTCAAACCCCCGTGGAGGTGACCACGACGATTCCGCCCACGTCGGAGGGTCTGACGCAGGCTATAAGGGGCCTCTTGACCAGCCCAGCCGATCGACCGGCCCAACTGTAGCCTAGATCGACCGACCAACCGATCGGCCCCATATATGACCAAAAATGACCCCATTAGTGTACGTATCTGTTAGCGCCGTAAATACTACCTGGCACGAACAAAATACAAACAAAAATCAAGAAAAAAATAACGAAAAAAAAGACAACGAAACCGTAGCTGAAAAAAAAAAACGGACAAAAAAAAAAGATAGCCACAAACGTTTGTTTTTTTCACAAATCGATAAAAACGAGAAACAAGTAAAAAAAAACGAAAACAAAAAAAAAAACGAAAAACAGCTCACTCCCGTAGAGGTGACGACGACGATTCTGCCGACATCGGAGGGTCTGACGCCGGCCTCTCTTAGAGCCCTCTTCGCCACCCCCGTCGCTAGCGGAAGCGCGCACTCCGCGAACCTTTGGAACCGTCTGTCGGTGTTCACCTCGAAGCTGAGAACATGCACAAAACAAGGGGAAACAACGCGAGCGGCTCACGTATCATACCGGTATCACATACGCAGAAGCTTGCAAACATGGATTTCGATCGTTTTATAATCAACACCAGGCACCTGGTACTCAATACGTCGAACGCACGTAATACATATCACGAAACAACACCCCCCACGCCCAATAAAACACATCCTGACGCCCGCCCTCCCGCACCCACCCCCCCCCCCCCGACCCGACATCTCCGTGATATTCGCACCCTACCTGCCATCCGGGGGATAAAAACGCCTGCGGATTTGAAATCCCCCCCCCCCCCCCCCCCCCCCCCCCCCCGACTCCGCCTTCCCGCCAGTCCTCGCCCCCCACCCCCTCCCCTCTTGGTCCCACCAAGTCGGGAATGCAGAAGTATCGGCTATCGATGCGGGAGTTGTTGTAAATGCGTTCCAGCACGCGGGATAAGGGGTTGGCCGGATCCATGCTGTCCGCGGCGTGCCGAAACGCCTCCTCGCGTGAAACTCGAAACTCCGGGTTTCCGGTCGATATGCTGTTTCGGTGGGGGCGGGCATAACAGAGGTGGGGAAGCGGGGGGGGGCGTTTCGGGCCTGGGCAAGAACAATTGGCAAATGGGGTATGTACGGGTACTGATAGTTGCCATCTAATATGCGGATGCAGTGTTTTACAACTTGGCCAAGCTTGGATGAAACGGTTGATCATCCACACTATATGTCGAGTCACTGCGTGGCCATTTTCCGAGATTTTTTTCTCGACAGTGGCGGAGTTCACAACTTGGCCAAGCTCCGACAAAAAGGTTGGTCATCCACACGATAACTTCTCACCACGTGAATTTTTTCCGAGAAAACTCTCTCTACAGCAGCAGTGTTGGACGACTTGACCAAGCTCCGATAAAATGGTTGATCCTCCGCACTATAAATCCTCACTACGTGATCATTTTTCCGAGAATGTTTTCTCTACAGCAGTGTCTACGACTTGGCCAAGCTCCGACCAAATGGTTGGTAGTCCACACTACTGTAATTCCTCGTCGCGTCTTGGTTCCGGAAATAATGTCAGCCGGTCGGAGGCGGGGTTATCGTTTTTCATGCATGCCTTGTGCGGAAGGGGCTGCACCTACAGTATTAATATTATACGTTTTCTGAGTCTCTTTATTTCGGTATCTCTACACACTATTAATAGTGGTCCCTCTTCAGTGCCGGCTGTGTCGCTATAAGTTCCTGTGGAGTGGATCGCTCGGCAGCACAGCAGATGGGAACAACTATCAACCAGTGTGGTGGTAGTCTGCGGAGTAATTAGTGCCGGTTGCCGCTGTACAGAGCCGGTATTATTGGGATGGCGCATACATACGTACATACCGGCATCCATGAGGGGAACCATTACTGCTGTACCTCACCCAAATATCGACCTTGAGAACAAGTGGAAGTGCAAATCCCGATTGACAATCCCATGGCTATACGCATCACAAAACACAAACGGTAAGCCTTACAAGGCATGTGCCTATTATTAATAATAGCTTTTTCCTCAGTAGAGGAGCCTACAAACAGTCGTACTGCTCTCCTGGGAGAGATTGATTCTCCCGCTGATCGCAGCAGAGAGGCCCCATGGATCCCAACCTACTCTTCTCTACTCGTATATACAGCTACACAAGTTAGAGCGGGAACAAATCGTTACTACTACTATTAATACAAGGAGTTGTTACTGCGATCGTAGCTTAAGCTTGAACGATACAGGTAAATCGATAAGTCGTCGGGGAACTAATCTTGCGTGCAATGTATCGACCGGGGGAACGGGTACTTGCTGTAGCCCTTACGCGACAGACCTATCAATACCAGCTGTGGTTAGAGAGGGTATATATACACATACCATGCTACGACTGCGCTCGTAAGCACCAGTTACGAGTCGTATCTCACACGTAAGTTGGTGTACGTACCGGGTACACGTATCGTAGGATAGCACATACACCTGTCCACGTGTCTTCTTGGTATAAGCGAGTTGTTTACACGCGCGAAAAGGCAACAAGGCTTTGGCGTCGTACGTGTACGTATACCTCTGGGCATACCCATTTCTGATAGAATGCTTGTAGATTATACGAGCACTGGTACGGAAGGCATGGCGACATGGGGACATGGGGACGATCGCATGGTGGCATGATGACACTGGTGGTACAGCGAGACGAGACGGGGGCGTGCTTGCCATTGACCCCAAGGTACTTTATTGTATCAGCTCTAAAAACACAGCCACCACTTACATACTGGTACTGGAATTGATTATTACTGGTGATACGTGGCGGAGCAGTGGTACGACACAGCAGTAGCAGCAGTATAGGCCGGCCCGCCAATAAGAAAGTACCCAATAAGAACATAATGCTCACTTCTCGGAGAACGCTAAGAAAAGTGAAAAACGGCTCAGTGGTGGACACTACACTAAATCCTATATAATAGCCTATGCTCAAGGTTGTTTGAAGATGGCGCCCCAAAAGAATCTCGGGCTTGCCCAGTTTTTTGTTGGCGGGTCCATACTGCTGTTTTTTTTTTTTTTTTTTTTTTTTCATCATCGCTTTTACTTTCCAGCCCACTCGTAGGAGGTTTTACCCTCGACGATCTTCTGGACAAGCCGTGGTCACAGGTGTCGTCCCTTCTCCCCCCCGGTACGTGCCTTCATTTTTATCGCGCATAGGGTTCAGCATTCCCACTGCTCGCCGATTTTCATCGAATGTAGCTAACTCACGCTCTCGCGTTTTCCGCTTATCAATTTCTTTAGGGTTAAAGTCCCTACGAGCATGCACTCGGTCAGATTTGAACCCACGAAATTGATCTTGATAGGCACGCGGACCACCTACCAAGCCACCGGGGACGCCGGCTGCTGTAGTATTAATCTATGCCATGCTTTTTAATGATATCAGGTATTAATAGTAACCAGAGATCGGATATACGGTATGATAGCACGGACGGTGCTTGCGGCGTACCTTTTACTATTAATATCAACAGCTGCAATAAACCAACACGCTCGACACCACATACCGACGACTTCGGCATCGTGCGCGACGTCGCAGAAGCTGCGATGCGCAGGACGATTGCGTACGTGGAGATTGTAGAGCTCAAGACTCAAGGCAGCTATAATAGACCAGACACATAATCACTGATCATCCAGCAATGAGCGGACAATACGTAGCCCCTGACGCAGCGAGATGCTCATCAAACACATCAATCCGCTCACCCAAGAATAACTGAAAATACAGGTTCGCCATCGCCCTTCGAGCTCCGTCTGCGCGCCATCGCCATCCATATCACGTAGTAAACGGACAGCAGAGAAATCATCACATGGGTAATGCCTAATTCCTGCCATGAAAACAGCTCCGGCAGCAGCATGATCCCTGCTTGAGATGTGCGTTGCCACACAGCCTCGAGTGGGAAAAACAATAAAAAAAAAGTACCAAAAGTACCGATATGTGGGTTTGCAGTATGCGGCTGGCATGCTTTAAACGGGAAGCGGGAACTCAAAGCTTTTGCGCACGGCACTATCTGCAACCTGCAACAGATCAACAGAGGTTTAAAACGCAAGCACTGCTGCTGCTGTCGTAGTGGCCTCAGTCCCAACAAAGGAGTACACTTTCTACAGCTTATCAGCACTTCTCCGTCGGCAGCGAAGAAAAACTAAGGAGCCCGCTATGCTGCCACGGAGACTCGCGGCCTGTGCCAGGGTTGTGGCGGTCGGTTCTCGAAATGGCATGGAACGGTTATTTGTGCCATCGTTTCGAGGCAGTACCGGAATCACGGCCACAAAGTGCTACCTCTCAGCGTCTGCCTCGGGAGGGTCAGGCCGAGATCCCAAAATGTACGCTAATCGGAGACAGACTGTGGCCGGCTGGAGTCTGACGGGAGGGCGACATATCATGACCACTGCGGTAGGTTGACGCGGGAAGAAGGCTTGGGCGCCCGTAACGCGGAACAATCTTCTTTTTTGTCACGCACCAGGTCTGGTACTTTTTTTACCCACCTCTGACCTGGTTTCAGTAGCCTTTTTTTTGCTCTTGTCGAAGATGTCTCATCGTAGTTCTGCTGCTGTGCGCGTCACGATCAAGTCACGATACTTGTACGAGTACGAGTACGACGGTGTGAATTCTAGCAACCCCTCTCTAAAGCGACCTCCTATAATCACGAATAATGAATAGGCAAAAGGCACGACCAGCAGCGGCAGCGGCAGCAGCAGCAACACTAGCAGCAGCAGCAGCAGCAGCAGCGGCAACAATAATAGCAGCAGCAGTGCATTGATGATCGTGCGCTGGAATGAGTCGTCACAGCACCGTCCTGTTGCTGCTGTTGCTGCTACATGCTTCTGCAGCTGCTGCTGCTGCTAACTCCGTAGTAGTTGTATCTACCGTTAATAGCTGTACTGCTTTTACTATTTGCACAAGCAGTCAGGACCGTTACGATAGTCTGTAAGTGCACGTGCACTCTGTCGTATCTCGTCTACGCGTTAGTTCTCGTATTGCCCTATATATCGGTTTCCATTGATTGGGAATTGGGAACAAGTTCCAAGTTTGATATGGATAATCGGAGTCTGTTCTCGTCAAACGACCGTACGCACGAAACTTCGGTATCGGGCCAGTGTCTACTGGCAGTACACCTCTCCCTCTCTCCTGGCTGAGGGAGGTGCCAGGACTCCAGGGATATTGGCTACTGCTGTACGTCCGTCCGTCCGTCCGTCCGTCCCACTACTGTTCCGCCTTACAACACAACGGAAACCAATCGAAACGTGTTGCGTACCTGGCACGTGAAAAATGACAAGAGCAGCAGTATGTAGCAAATCAAAGCAAATATTACGGGGGACCATAATAAATAGGACCTACGGTTCACACAAAAACCTATATAGTTCCATATTTTTACTACTAACAATATTTGGTCCTATTTCAGTTACTACAGTAGGGTCCCCCGTAATAGGAGGTCCTATTAATACACAGTACAGCAGAAGCAGATCCTATTATTAATAGTGAGGTAGCTATTTACGCACTCCGATTGGCTACGTACGTACGTAAGGCGTGCCGGTACCACTCTGTCCCGAAATATAATAGCCATTTTTATTGGGTCATGATTTGAAAAAAAATCTTATATTTTGGGACATGGTGGTCGAACATAAGCGGCTCAACCAACGTATCATACTATTGCTGTAGCAGAGTCTTTCCAAGCCAGAGCATCCCAAATCCCGAGCCGCCCGAATCAATCTACTGCTGTAGAGGTTCACCTACCGTCTTGCCAAGCACAGCATTAAAGCAAGCACTGACCATCACTGCCATGGGTTGGGGTTCGGGTCGAAGGGTCGGCTTTTGGCGCCAAGCGCGAAAACTCCGGAAATATTCACTATTACTATACTACACTGCTGTCAATGTGTGACCACGTCTCGACAAGAAGAAAAAACACTACTATTAATATTACAGATTCATATTCAGTATTGATAGAGTAGTACCACAAAAAGCATTCCCTAAACGCCTGTATCAACCACACAATCTGTTCGCATTTTCGACTTTTTCCTGCAGCCTGTGGTGAGTCAACCTACAACTCCTGATCCAAACACTAACTTTGACACTTTGACTGGCTTTGACTACTACTGGGTGATGTGTGTGTTCTTGACATTAAACCGTTCTTCTACTCGTCGACATCCAGCAAGCCCAGTGTCCGTGCTGATTCTTCACCCTAGAAAGATACGAGCTCTGTGGTCACAGACTACGACACAGAGACAACACACCGTAATGCATTAATAGCCTACGCAATACCATGCCTTCGCACTAGGTGCGGCCGACACAACATACATACATATGCCAGCAACCAAAATACACCAAAAAGAAAGAGAAGCAACGAAGAAACCAAACCGAAAAAGAAAAGGAGAACAATCCCAAATAAATAAATAAAATGGGAAGCCAAAGCTCAGACACATACCCCGAGCATGAGCCAAAATGGACGTGCAAGGGGGAAGAAACGGGAAGGAAAAAGGAAAAAGGGAAATATGCATCCCGGGGAACACTTGACTAAGTAAAAAGAGAAATAATGAGTGGGCCAAAAAATATAAAAACAAAAATAAACACGCTCGTCACCCACTCACTATGTAGTATTTCTTTCATAAGGATAAGAAGGGGAAAAGATAGGAAAAAGTTAAGTCATGGAAAAAAATCAAAGCACCAAGCCAATACATACCGAACGGCCGCAGCAGCTGGCGGTACGAGTAGCAAAGAAAAGTCCAACCTATTGGTCGGCCTGGTACCTTGCTACCCTGTCTGCGGTCTCTTTGCTACTCTTTTCTCCCGCGGTTTCCCTTCTACTCTTCCCGTTCCCCCCCCTGCCCCCATACACTTGTACGGTGTTCCTTCTACCCCTCCTGCTGCTACCCCTCCCCCCCGTTCCCTCTAACACTACCCGCAGCGGCTGCACGGCGCTGTCTACTCAGCTTTGCCTCAGTCTCGTGCCACCTGCCCATGAACCGTTCAGCTGCTTCGAGGATTCCCCGGTACCCACTTTGCCGTCTGATTTGCTGCAGTGGGCCACAGTGCGGTCCCAACTCCAAAGACTAAGGGGGAGTCTTCCGTTGATCCCTCGGTGGCTTTGAACACTCTAAGGTCCTCAGCAATGGCCCTAGGCCAAGTCTTGGGCTGCCCGCCTGGTTTCGGGCTCTCCCCACCAGCGATCGTCCCGAACATCAACCGACTGGGCAATCGCCCCTCGTGTTGCCGCACCAGAGCCCCCGCAAAGAAGAGACGCCGTTTACGTACGGCCCAAAATCACCGTATTCATTTTTCAGCTTTAGGTGAAGCCGAATCGCGTGAAACCGCGACTCCGGCGGCGCCCCCTCACCTCTCACGGGTTACCCGCGTGACCAAAATCCTGGTCGGATCCGGGTTCCTGGCTGCTGACGCCGCCAGGAACTACAGACAGCAGTAACTGCTGTTCTCCTGGCTAGAGGTACCAGCACCTACTGTTACTACTACTACTACTACTACTACTACTACTACTACTATTTACTACTACTACTGCTACTGCTACTACTACTACTGCTACTGCTACTACTACTACTATTTACTACTACTACTACTATTTACTACTACTACTGCTACTGCTACTACTACTACTAAATACTACTACTACTGCCACTACTACTACTACTACTACTACTACTACTATATTTACTACTACTACTGCTACTGCTACTACTACTACTATTAATACTACTACTACTGCCACTACTACTACTACTACTACTACTACTACTACTACTACTATACTACTACTACCACTACTACTACTACTACTACTACTACTACTACTACTACTACTACTGCTGCTATTTTAGGCCTCCAAATCAGCCACCGGCCCCCTACCCCTTATGATGGCGGACGAGTGTACAGCACTGTTAATATCAATCTATTAATAGAACAACATGACTGACTACCGGTATTTATACCTGCTGTTTACGCAGGCAGCAGGCAGCAGGCAGCAGGCAACAGGTGTATGTATGTTTTTCACGTTAACCCGTTTCGGACCACCGCAGTCCCGTTTGGGGACAAAGTACTTGGGAATTAGAAAGTTTTGGCTCCAGCACATCGGGACCGCGTTTCTAAACGGGTTAAACCGTTCTTTCCACTCGTCACCATCCAGCACAACCAGCGTCCGTTTCGATTCTCCAATCCTATTAAGTAGAGAGATGCAAGTTCTGTGGTCACAAAACTACGCCACATCAGAGATACTACTATAACATTGTTATGCAACAAAAGCAGAGTAGGCAACAATGCAATGCAATGTTCATGGTACATACATACTGGGTACGACAGGCATGACACGCACATTCTATGAAAGAGATGAAACAACCCCCCCCCCCGGAAAAAAAACAACGAAAAACAAATCTATAACCAGAGTAAAGAAAAATAAGAGAGAAAACTGTCTGTCGTGCCTCCGCGCAGGGGGTGTGTCAGATACTTGAGAACAAGCTATTACGGGGGACCATAGTAAATAGGACCTACGGTACACACGAAAGCCTATATATTTCGCTATTTTTACGTACCATATATGGTCCTATTTACTATGGCCCCCCGTAGTAAAGAAACAGAGAGTTACTATTATTATTATTAATAGTACCTATTAATAAGATACAAAAAGAGTAAGACCAAGAACCAAGGGGAATAACGGGCGGCCGGGACTGACCGTAACTCCCTCGCACAACAATGTCAATGTGGGCGTAAAACAAATCCTTACGTAATATTGTGGAGACGTTGAACACTGCTGTAGTTGTAGCGCACCAGTATGCGTACCGAGCACGAGAGAGGTTGTCGATACCTCGCGGGGTTTGCTATATACCTGGTACATTGTTTAATGTCTCCACAATGCTTTTTTTACGCCAACATTGTTCAAATTTGTTATGTGCATTGTTTAATGGCCCCCACAATGATTTTTTTTTTTACGCCGACATTGTGCAAGCAGGGGTCAACGGGTTGCACAAGGTGGGCGTAAAAAAAGCGTTGTGGAGACGTTGGACACTGTTTTGTAGCACACCATTATGGGTACCGAAGTGAGAGGTTGTCGATATCTCGTGGAGTTTGCTATGCACATTGTTTAGTATCTCCACAATGCTTTTCTCACGCCCACCTTGTTGCAAGGGCCCTTTGCACAAAGCATTGTGGAGACATCTAACCTTGCGCAATGTCGGCGTAAAAAAAAATATTGTGGAGACGTTGAACACTACTGTAGTTGTAGCACACCATTATGCGTACCGAGCACGAGAGAGGTTGTCAATTCCTCGTGAGGTTTGCTACGTATGCACATTGTTTTGTAACCCCGCAACGCTTTTTTTTACCCCCACATTGTGCAGGGGGGGGGGGGATCTCAGTCGCCTGTGTACCGGTTTCTGGCATGACGGACCGTCATAGCCCTCGTACCTGGTGTTGATACTGGTAGTAGTAGTACACCAGTTTATTATATCATATCATACCATACATATATCCTATAGGTACGGTTACTATGCCCTACCAGTATCTGGTACAGTGTAGTAGTGCCGGTCCCTCTATAGTGCCGGTATGTATTTGCCAGGCAACAATACCAGCACTATATATAGCGCCAACCGGCACTAATTACTCCGCACATTGTTTTCGGTTCTCGCCCCCAGGGATAGGGAACACGATTTGACAGGGTTTCCAATACATACGAAGGCGCTTCCGCACCGGGGACACTGCGCCAATTCGTGTTGCCGTGAGACATAGTGTTACCCACCCACCCACCCGTAACTCCAGTCACGTTTGTGTTACCTTTACCCGTACAACGTATGAAATACAGCAGTATGTACATCTCTGTTGGCGATCGAAGGTCTAGATGGTGATGAGGTGAAGTTGGGAATCGATGATCTGTATCCGTGGTGTGCTTTTTTTGTGTTCCCTCTTGGCACTCTCGTCTTAGGTGGACGAATCGTACTAATAGTACGGAGGACCATATTACGGCGGTCCATAGTTAACGGGACCAATTTTTGTTAGTAAAAATATGGAAATATATAGGTTTTTTATGTACACCATAGGTTCTATTAACTATGTACCCCCGTAATAGTAAATGGGACCAAATTGTGTTACTAAAAACAGGGAAATATATAGGTTTTTATGTGTACCGTAGGTCCTATTTACTATGGTCCTCCGTAATAGTACGAAAAAACACAAGACAATACCTGGTAGGTTATAGTGCATTGCACTCTTTTTCGCGCTTTTCGTGTTCTATTTTCGAGTGTGCATATACGGTAGCAGTACACCGGTATTACGAGTACGTACGGATATATTCCTGGTATGATTTGCGTGCTGGTTAGTACGATCCCCTTTCGCACTGCTACTCCGCCCATTATTTTGTCCCACGGGGTATTTTGTTTTCTTCCATGGAGACGCTTTTTCGGTTGGCCTGCTTTGTGTCCACGGGCGAGACTTGAGGGAAATGAGCTATTGTGAGAGCGCCATTGTCATCATCATCATCACCATTAAAGGCGTATAGCTATTAATAGCCCCTTTCATCTTTCGAGGGACTCCGCGATAAAGGCAAACCGTAAGTATCTACTGGTAGCACGATCTGTACCTCGAATTTATGAGCACCGTGTTAGCCCTGGGAATATTGCACACGTCGGACAAATAGATGACGTACAGACATACCATCTACATATAGACCATTTTCAGACAAATCATCTACAGGTAGATCATCTACAGATACATCATCTACAGATATATCATCTACAGACAAATCATCTACAGGTAGATGATATACGTATAGATCATCTGCAGATAAATCAAATAGGTCCTATCCTGAAGTTATGAAATGCGGTGCACGATCTGTAGGGTCGATCTGTAGGGTACAGATCCAATCCAGGAAGCCTGTCGGAGACCATGCAGATTACACGGCTCCCACGCGGCAACAGCTTGAGCTAGATCATACAGATCATACAGAGCAGAAGTCTACCTATCTGCCCTAAGTTGTCTAGGTCATGAACTGTGGACGTCGACGATCCGTGAGACGTGTACACTGCTGTTGTAACCCCTCCGCTAGCCTCCCTATGAGCGCGCGTGGCATCTGGTGGGTGGTAGGTTGTCGTCCCGCTGAGACAAAACGAAGGTCAGGCCGGACGGTACACGCCCCTCATCTGGCCGCGCCTCCCTGCCGCCGAGCCTCGTAGCTTAACGACGTCGCATTGAGCGTTAAGCTCTCAAAATTGCGGAGGCAGTAATATCAACCAGCACAAACTCGTGGAGTGGTGTGGATTTATACCCCCCCCATGGGGGAGGAAGAAAGAAACGGACAACAATGCTGCGTTGCGCGCTCTGTGTGTCGGCTGGGTACAGCTGTATTTTCATCATGAGGTTTCGCGGCTCCGTCGATGTATGCTTGTGTACGAGCTGTTATTTTGTGTTTTCCTTTTTTTTTTCCGGAGAGATCAACCTACCGTGTCGGCATTCAGGACTAACCGCGCGCCGCAGTCGCTCGCTTGTACCTGGAATAAATTAGAGAGGGGGTGTATCACCCCCTCACTCCTCTCGCAATAGTGCCTCGATTATATCGATGCATCCTCGTATGATGGTGATGATGGTGATGATGAGGATGATGATGTAAAGATTGCTAACAGAGAAAGAAGCTGATATCCCCTCTTCCCCTCCGCGGCCATGCCTTCATATAGAGAGAGCTTGACCCCCTCCCGCAACAATGCCTTCTTGCGCAGGTGTGTCTATATATATATTTTCTCGATCCCATTTATTGTTCATGCCCTACTCTTACAGTAGTAACTCAAACCCGGGGTCACATGGCGAGCGCCCCTCCCCCCCCCCCCCATTATGGTGCATGCCTTCATTTTTATGGTGGGAAGAAGTCAGCCTTTTCTTCTATACCGATATTCAGTATTTCTTGGGGGGAGGAGCTGATACATACTACTACTACGGCCATGCATGATATCGAGTACCGCCCCCTTCCCCCCCCCCCCCACGCAATAATGCCTCTTTGTCCTGATGTTCCTATGGCATTCGTCAGAGAGAGGAACTGATGACGTGCCCGACGGAGAGAGCAGTGGCGGCGAATCTGTTTTTCAGCTTCGGGACCGTGGACGACCGGGGGGAGGTGACGCTGCAGCCGCACGACCTCCGACGGATGCTGCAGTCTATGGGCGTGGTGAGATGAGGTTTGGTCGTGGCATGGCGTGCCGTGCTGTGGCGTGTTGTGTCGCGCCGCTTGCTGCTCTGCTTGTGTGTTGCAGTGGTATTGGGGGGGGTGGAGGTTGGGGGCGGGGTGTTGGTGGTGTTGTTATTGGTGGTGGTGGTGGTGGTGGTGGCGGAGGGAGGTGTTGGCGGTGGTGGGATGGTGTTGGTGTTGGTGTTGGTGTAGGTAGTGCTGGCCGCACGAGTTTGTGCGCCCGCGGACACGGCGTGCAGCAGACATCGGCCGGGCCTAACTGAGACTACCCCCCCCCCCCCCTCGTAATGATTTGTTTTTGTTCAGTTTTCATCTATCTGAACCACGGCAGGTGTATCCTTTGGCTTGATAGGTGGTCCGCGTGCCTGCTGGGATCAATTTCGTTAGTTCGAGTCTCACCGAGTGCACACTCGCAGGGACTTTTTCGTTTCATCAAAATTGATTAGCGGAAAGCGCGAGAGCGTGAGTTTGCGGCATTCGATGGAGATCGACGAGCAGTGATTGAGAATGCTGAACCCTATCTATGCGCGATAAAAGACGAAGGCACGTGCGGGGCCAGAGAAGGGACGACCGGAGGGGAGAAGGGATGACACCTGTGACCACAGGCTTGTCCAGAATATCGCTGTGAGGGTAAAACCTCCTACGACTTAGACTGGAAAGTAAAAGTGCTGATAAAAATAATAAGAATACAAAAATGCGAGTCGCCTCTGTGAGTCGGAACCCTCTGCGGCCGCTCGCACCTATGTGTGTACCGTGTGTACCGTATGTATGTACGAGTACTACATCGGGAACAAAGCCGTGCACGGCAGAGTATATGACACCTTGATGAACATTTCCATCACCGGTATAAGGGCAGTTTGCGGTGCTGTTGTGGCCCCCGCTTCACCGATAGCGCAATTTCTCCTTTTTTTTTTTACTATAAAAGAAACGAAGATTCCCCCTCCGGGAGGAAGTGTAATGGAAGGCCCGCTTACTCGTCATATTAACACACCCATGCTCCTTGCGTGCCCATCCTCTCAAGAGCGTTGTCTATAAATAGCAATCAAATATTCATCACATCTTGTCTTTTTAGCCTGCATACGCTCGGTGTTCTTCGATCCAGCAAATCTCAAATAGCCAGCCACCGTTTTTTTTGTTTTTTTTTTGCGACCTCTTGCGCCCTGTGGGAAAAGGTTGTGTCCGAGGACAAGCTGAGCCAGATGGTTTCAAGGGCGGACAAGGACTCTACGGGGTACATATCGGAGCACAACTTCGTGGAGGCGTTCGATTGGCTCATGCTGCAGGGACAGGACGAGCGAGACTACATGGCAATCTTCAACATGTTGGTGGGTTCAAAGTTTCGCACGAGAAAAAAAGGCCTCCGCTCTGTCCGTTCTTCTTTTTGTAAGCACGTTTTCTCTCTCAATGTTTTGTCCAAACACTGCTTAGATATCGGGACAAGTAACCTGTACCTTGGTAAGACGCACTATATCACACCCGGGTGATGATATATCACCCCCCCCCCCCTGAGACTACTTCAGAGCCGATTTTCTCGCATACAGGGTGGGGGGGACGTGCATTATCAACAAAGACCGTAGTCGTATGACCATATGTACCCCCTCACGTCCCGACGAATTCCGGTACGGAGCACGGGGGTGTACTCGATAGGAGAGATGTACTCGATCTCATGCATGGCCGTAGTCGTATGACCACAGACCCTCGCATCGGGGGGGGCACTCGCAGCGAAGGTTGTGGGCGTTGGAAGGGCCTCGTCGAGAGTTTTCCATAGACGTATGTATGTAGGCGTTTACACTCTCCCCATGATTGTCGAGAAAGCCAGCCTGGAAAATTCGTAGGAGGGGGTGTGTTATCCTATCACACGGGTGATAGTGTGACATACGGTACCTGGTGGTGTTCGGTTTTGAGACCTCATGCCGGCATTTACTTTACTTGTGTTGGTGGGTTTCGTTCGAACAGTACGTCGTATGTATATATATGAGTTCGTGCGAAGCATATTTGCGCATTGCATGAGACTGCATGGCAAGTGTTCATTCAATATGTTGGTGTGTGTGTGTTTTTTTTTTCAATCAGTATGTACGAGTGCGTGCGGAAGTTTATGTTGCTACTGATACGACTTTTTGGCAATCTTGCATGTCTCGGAGCGTATACCTCGCACGAGTCGTATGGCAGACATATCAAGCTTATCCTTGGCACCGCCTTGCAGCCTTCAATGTACATGTTGCTGTTCAAAAATATATCAAGGTGTGTAGTTCAGTGTTGTCGTGTTCTTGCAATAGCTCGTGTCCAAAATATTGACTCAGTGGTCACGGACAGGCTCCAAAACTGCGGCGGAAGCGTGTAATCGGCAAGAGTATGACTTAACCAGCGTGTGCTTGGAACCATTTTATAGTCCTCTATGTACTTATTGATGTTGCAAAAAATTACCAGGTGTATGCTGAGTGTTATTGTTGTTGTTTTTTATCACATTAGCTCTTGTCCAAAGTATTCAAATATTGACTCAGTGGTCACAGGACAGCCTCCGAAAACTGGAACGAAAGAATCACTCAGGGAAGAAAAATATGGCCGCATCGAATAATACGAAAAAAATAGAAAACAGCCAGGTACACATCATTGCTAAAAAAAAGTGGTGTTGGTGTGTCCCGTTTTGAGTGCGCTACCGTCACCCTTGCGCTCGACCAAAAGCCCGGGTTACTCCAAACTGCACTTGTTATATGTACGTAATTTTCTCGTTGTTGATTTTTTTACCTTGTGTGCGGTTTTTTATTGTGCGGTGTTTTCAGTGCCGGTTCGCCCTGTGTCTACTGAAACTGTACACTGCAAATTTAACGTGTTGACAGGATCGTGACAGCAACGGCTATGTGGACGTGGACGAGCTGACGAACCTCCACTCCACGACGAAGGAGAGGCTGACGATGCTGGAGGCAAAAACTATCCTTCAGGTACGTATACAGGCCGCTTTCTTCCTCTTCAACTCTTTCAGTACTGCAGCTGCACAGTAACCAAAAGATGGCTCTAAATCCAACCGTTTCGTCCGTCTTATAACGGCAGTGCACACCACGGGAGTGAGTGAGTCCCGTAAGGGTTGACTCGTTTTTTTTTTCTCTTTTTATTTTCAGGGCTCTTCAGGAGTCATGAACCCAGCCCGCGGATCGGGTCAAACCTCACGGGTCGGGTCGGGTTGAGCCGGGTCGGGTCGAGTCAGGAGGTTGTCGACTCCTCACGGGTTGGATCCGGTCACCGTTACCCGGCCCGACCCGACCCAACCTGACCCGCGAGGTTTGACCCGACCCGTGAACTACCTTGAACGTATACACCACTCTGGCGGGGAATGTGACCCCCGTCTGTACTCTACTGCGGACATCATACGGAGCTGTATTGACGGATATTAAACCCTACAGCCCTGACCCCTACCTACAACTCAGACCTCTATCGCCTGCCGCGACAATTGTCGCTTTCTTTCTCCTTCTTATCTTGTCGTTGCCTCTTGGGTGTACCTATACCGTGAAGGCTTTTCCCGTTTTTCTTTTGTGTACAGGAAAGGCGAAGATAATGTATGGGATGGGTGGGGAGGGGCGGAGGGTGCTCGTTATCATGCATGGCCGTAGTCGTATGACTGTATACCCTCGCATCCCTAAAATGCCGGGACGGGGCACGCCGGGCTGCCACCTACCAGGCAGACATTGCGTGCACTAAGCGCGAAGCGCCGTGAGGTATTCGGCGGGTCGCATTAAGGGCAAGCTGCATCCTACTAAGAACCGCTTTGAGGCGGAGTTTGTTGCATATGGATGACAGCGTCGAAGAAGTGATTTTTTTACGGTGTGGCCACTCCCAGAGACAGCAATGAGTTTACTACGCCACTGCCTCTCGGGTGCCTTACCATAAACACTACCGCAATGCGATCATCCCCCTTGTTCGGAGTTAAGATTCTCCACGCCGCATAAAAGTGATCTAACTCGACCACCAGCTGTGACCGACCGCAAAAAAAAAAACGAAACAGCAGTACCCTGGTTGTCTACGTAGCTCAACTAGTGAGCGGCATGTTTTACATTATCGTTGCCAACCGACGCCACAACCTATATATATTATATAGGGCGGAGTGGGCGTACTCATTTGTTGCTTGCCTTAGTCATTTAACCATTGACCACACATCCCTTTCGAGACGGAGCACCGTTCCTACTCCTAATAGAGACACCTCAAACACTTGGGCGCTCATTACGTTGTTTCCGTATATCACATAGAAAAGTTTTGCCAATCTTATCCCCTTCCTGTCTGGCCGCCTGTGGCCACCATCTATCTCCTAGGATAGCGATCGTTTTCTCGCTGCTATTCAGTGTATCAAACTCCATGTCACTTTCGTCTCTTTCCCGCGTCTCCTCTTCTAACACATCCCGTTCCTACTTGTATATTTCACATTCTCCTACTATGTGAGTTCTACTCTCTATTGCTTTGCCACACGGGCACATCTGTGCGTCTACTTCCTTCTCCTCCCGGCTACTGGTGTACCTTTTTCTTCTTTCTGGCAGGTCCAGGTCACTTACACGAAAGCGCAGTTTCAGCGTTTTCGCGAAGTCCATTGGGCCGTGCAAATACGTTTTCATTCCTATTCCTTCCCTCAAACCCCCGTATATCTCTGAGTGTTTTCCGATTCCACCTTGTTTCTTAGCGCTAGCCTTTCGCTTCTTTCTATCCTTTCTTCTACTTCTACCTTGTACCTCCCAAACTTCCCGGCGGACATCACCTCTTCTTGGTTTCCCCCTATATCCTCCCATACTTTCTCAACTACGCCATCCCACCTTATTCCAGGTCGCCCTTTTGTTACTTTCTCCCATACAGCTCTGTCAACTATGGCTGGCAACCTCTTTTTTTGGCATGTTTCTTACTTTATTTTGCCATTTCAACTTTCTCATGTATCTCTTTGTCTTGAGTGTGTGTGGGGGAGGAATGTCACCGGGTGGTATTCTACAGCTCGTATTTCCGTTCCTTTTTGCGCTTCAATCCTGCGTTGCACGTGTTATTTTGTGCGTCGTACGTATGTAATTTTTTTTCAGTCCGTCGGGACGGTTTTTAGCCTGCTTTTGTGACCACCGACTGCGAGTTCAGGGAAACGAGCTAATGTGGTCATACTAACGTTACAGTTATCGCTATATTATGATACCGTTGTGGGGCGGGGCAGCTTGGACCATGGCCGGGAGTTGCACGCAGGGGTCGCCTGGGGGCGTTGTTGCCGTTGATTGTGCTATGAATTGCTCGGAGAGTCGTTCTGTTGTTGTAGTTCCTGCCTGGTGCTTTGATTGTACGCAGTGCCGGAGTGTGACCAGGATTTATTGGCGTCCGCTGGAGCGTCCCCCCAGTCCCTCGCTTAGAAACGCCTTACCAGGCACCACTCTGGACGGACATAGAAGGACCGTCTAGTAGTATTTATGCGTAAACAGTCCTTGCATGTCTGTCTTCAGTGGAGTGGTGTGGTTGAGGCGCCTTGTTAAAAGTACACGGAAAATTTACTTTTACAATATACTATTGCTAGGTATGCAACGCATCGATCATGGCCATGCTTTTTCTTTTCCGATTTTTTTTTCACCCTGGGATTATTTTTCTTGAGGGACGTTTGAGCTTGTACGGTGGCCTTGGGGTGTGTTGGTAGCTTTTGTGACATCTGCTTGATCAATCACCAGTTCTCGCACCTCGGGCGGATATTCTGTTCCCAAATCATGATCTAGATCTTTCAGGGCAGATATGTTCCTGATCTGTATGATCTGTATGATCTGTATGATCTGTATGATATGTATGATCTGTATGATCTGTGTGATCTGTATGATCTGTATGATCTGTATGATCTGTATGATCTGTATGATCTGTACGATCTGTGTGATCTGTATGATCTGTATGATGTAGCTCGTGTTGCCGGCTGGGAGCCTTGTGATGTGCACGATTTAGGACATTTTTTTCTGGGTTGGATCAGCATACTATACAGATCCTGCACAAAATGTCATAACGGCAGGCTATAGGATCTACTGATAGATGATCTATCTGTAGGTGATATATCTGTAGATGATCTGTCAGCACGACGACGACGATGGCAACGGCAATACAAAGCATGAATAGTGATGGTAACAGCAATAGTGGTATAGCATTATAAATGAGGACAATATTAACGAGTCCAACCCCGGACAAATGTATATATCAGACAGATGATGATCTATCTGAACTATCTACAGTAGATGATCTAGTTCCTCATCTGCCGTTGTCAGAGGTTGTGCAGGGTCTGCCTTATAGGGCAAATCCAACCCAAGAAACACGTTCTATTTGTAGACACTTCAGATTGTACGGCTCCCACCCGGCAGCATGAGCTAGATATTACAGATGATACAGATCAGGGATATACCTATTTAAATGCCCTGAATGATCTAGATCACCAACCGGAAATCGATGGTGTGTACGACGTGTGCAACCTTCATCATTAACCTTTTCAGGGCTGCAGTCCCGTTGCGGAGATAATCCAGTCAAATTCTTAAGTTGTATGTCCCCGAAACTGATCTACAAAGAGACTGCGGTCCTAGAAGGGTCAAGCTGCACACCGGAGAGCGGCAGGGCAGCGCAGCGCAACGCTACGCATGTCGTTGACTCTGCTCGAGGGTATTGTAAACAGCACTACTCCACTCAATCTCACCAAAGGTGTGGTCCCAACCTGCGTTTCAAATGGTGGAACCATCTTCTTAAATATCGATATCAGTATTGACAACATAGCGACAACAGCAAGAAAGTGCACTCACAGCTCATGATCTCACGCTCGCACGCACCGAAACGGAGCAGGTGGCGGACAAAAACGGAGACGGGAGAATGAACTACGAGGAGTTCCTGGAGATGATGACGGAAAACACGGTGAGCCGGGGGCAGGGTACGGTAAAAAAGGGGCGCGGGGGGCGGGAAGGAAGAAACGTTGCATTTTGTCTGTTTCATCCCGTCGGACAATGTCATGCCCGATTGAGCAAACATCCCACGAGATAATATTCACCCCATGGGGGCCATGGGTTTTGATGGGAGCTTGACAGGCTTTATCCTGTACTGGTAGATAATATTCACCCCATGGGAGGCCATGGGTTTTGATGGGAGCTGGCTTTATCCTATACTGGTAGGTATATACGTGTACCATATTTATGACCTTAATGACGGGGGAAGGGGACGGCAAAAGGGGAGGCTTGGCAGACCGCACCTGAGACCCGCACCGCGGCGGTAGGAGTAGCATTTCTTTAGCCACAAACGTGTTTGTCACTAGGACTGACGGTTCCTTAACAAAGCGCTCAAATTCTAAGTAGTTTGTCCCCCGAACGGGACTGACTGCAGTCTCAGAAGTATCATGGGCACCGAGGAAGCACTCAAAAAGGCATATCAGTTATCGTTTGTTTTTTTTAGCAGTATTTTGTTTTCGATGTTGATTGAGCTAGGCCAATGGGATCGGTTGCTCTTCTCGTCGCATTTATAGCCCTTTCGCCTTTTGGGACTGCAGTTCTGTTTTGGGTTGAGGCAAACTCCTCCGAATTTGAGTTTTTTTTGTCTATATAACACAGAACGGGACTGCAGTCCTAAAAGCGTTGAGCGTTTTTTTTTTCTGACATTGTCAAGTAAGGAAAGAGCCTCAGAAGTGTTGCAGGTGCACCCGCCCCCCTACCGCCCGAAGCAATCAAGGTTTTGGTAGGGAATCTTAATCTTCCTAAGGTATCCATTTAGGCACTCTGATGGGCTAAGGACTATTGTACGCGGCTCAAGCAACCTATAATAGAGTCTTTCCCGGCCGCAGCTTCCCGAGCCGGTCCAATCAACCTGCAGTAGAGTTTTTCCAGGCATAGCATCCAAGCCGCCCGAGTCATCCTGGAGTCTCACCAAGCACAGCATCCAAGTGCTGGCCCCTGGCATAGGGTCGGAGGAGGATAGGCTTTAGGCGTGAAGAACCAAAAAAAACTCGGTGTAGACACTATCAAGGCTTGACCACCCCTCCGTCGCTGCAGCTGTGTCCCAGAAGAGATATTGCATGGACGGGGGAGGGGGCGGAGAGAAGGGGGGGGGGGGGGGGCGGGGAACAGGGAGGCTTACGTAGCAGCTTTTATCTTGCACATGACTAAATAAAATATCTGGTTTTACGTATACTGTTTTTTCGGGGGGGAACATTGTAATCAGAACCAAGTTTGGTGGGTAAACAGACGGGGGATATATATATATATATATATATTATGTATTGTATATGGTTCGAAGGTCAATCGTGGGTTCTGAGTACGAGAGTGTAGCTCCTCAAAATGTTGGTATTACGGGGGACTATAGTAAAATTGAAACATGGAAGTATGGTGAGCTTAAGCTTTATTTTTACCAATCCGCCGGAGGATAAAATAAATAAATAAGTGGTGAGTAGGACCTATGGTACACACAAAAACCTATATATTTCCCTATTTTTACTAACAATGTTTAGTCCTCTTTACCAGGGTCCCCCGTAATAGGAGATTCGTAACCTTTTGCGATGCTTCCGCAGAATTTGTTTTCTAGACTGGTTGTTTAGTAAAACTTCAGATATGCTTTTCTACGGAAATGTTTTTGATGGCCTCTATGGGCGGATGGATGTAAATGACGGCGAGCACCGGGGGCGGCGGGAAGGGAAGGAAGGCACCTGCTACGACGGATGGAACAAAAAATGCCGTCCAGCAGACCGCTGAGGGTACAACCTCCTGCGAGCTGTTGGGCTGGAAAAGTAAACGCGACGGAAAAAAAAAAAAAAAAAAAAAAACGGACGCTGCACAACACCAGCGACGAACCGCTGCTCGACTTTCTCTCTGCCTCGCTCCCTTATGTGCCTCTCTCGAACCTTCTGTCGCTCTGACTTTTGGTCTCCAATTTTTTCTCCCTCCCCTTCGTTCTCTCTGTCTCCATCCCCCCTTTCTCTCCCGCCCCCTCTGCCCCTCCACCCCTCTCTGTCTCTCCACCCGCCTCCCCCTCTCCCTTTTCTCTATACGCATATATTTATGTCTCGTTCTCCATGGTCATACAACTACGGCCATGCATGACATCGAGTACCCCACCCCCTCCCCTCCCTCTCCTTGCCTCTCCCACCCTCTCTCCCTTTTACCGTTCCAACGTGCACAATCGGTTTGGTTGCCGCCATCGCTCGACCAGATACTGGGCTGGAAGCTCCTAACAACGTTCCGTGTCATCTTCGTCATGGGCGGGCCCGCCTCGGGCAAGGGTACCATCTGCGCCGAGGTGGTCAAGAGGTCTAACTCTGTGCACGTCTCCTCTGGGGACCTGTTGAGGGCGGAGGTGCAGCAGCAGACGCCTCTGGGACTGCAGGTGCGTGGACTGTTCCAGCCAGCCGCCGATGATTTCAATCCTATCCGATCCGATCACCCGGTGTGATCTTATATGTGCTTGCCATAGAGTGCCATTCCCTACCGTACCACACCACACCGTGCCATCATTTATAGTTTGCCATACCATAACACCTGGTATGCCATACCATACCATACCATACCACACCATACCATACCATTCCATACCACCATACCATACCATACCATACCATACCATGCTATACCATACCATACCAAACCATACCATACCATACCATACCAAACCATACCGTTCTATTCCATACCATACCATACCATACCATGCTATACCATACCATACCAAACCATACCATACCATACCATACCAAACCATACCGTTCTATTCCATACCATATCATACCATACCAAACCACACCTTACCATACCACACCACACCACACCACAACATACCATACCATTCGATCTCATCCGATTGTCGCGCCAACGACCCTATTCGAAGCCGTCGAGCCATGCAGGTGTCCCGGTGCCAATACTCCCACCAGAGTATCGATACTTCGAGCGTTTCGCGAAACCTAATTTTTGTGCCCGAGGGATATGTTTTCGCACGCGCGCGCGGATAAGACCCCTTTTCAACTGCGCCCACCTTGTGGCGAAACACGGCTTGAAATTGGTGTGCGAGGTACTTAGTCTGTCTCCTTACTGCTGTATTACTGCAGTGGTAGTAAATGTCACGAGATCAAACGGCCCTCGCGGTTTCCGCCTTGGATGATACGTCCGTGGGCTGAGCAAAAGCAATGCCCGGAACGGCGCGCGGACCGATGCATGGAGCGGTGCTCAGAACATTGCGCTGGGAACAGGGATTCTCGTCCTTTTAGTTCGCGATCGAGAATGGACCGTCGAGTCCTCATCTATATATATATATATTCATGTATCGCATGTACAGCACTTTTCCGCACGGGCACGATTCAAGCTCGCTTTTTTGTTTCTAGGAAATATAAATTTTGAGAAGTAGCTGGTACGAGCATATTATAAGTCACAGGTTTGAGTTTTTTTGCTTTTTTTTTGTTTTTTGTTCCAAGCATATAACATGCATAATCGACCGTTTCATCGATTTTTTTTTTAAATGGATCGTTTTTTTCGACTGCTGTCGTTGACGACCCTCCATGGCTGTCCCTTGTTTTTGCAGGTGGCTGAGAGGATGAAGCAAGGCAGGCTGGTTGACGCCAGCACTGTCTTGGTAAGGAAAGAAACACACACCAGTAATCAGAACCAAATATACTTAGTAAAAATACTGGAATATATAGGTTTTTGTGTGTATCATGGGTCCTGCTTACTATGGCCCGCCGCCATATTCTATTTCCAAGTACTTTGTCCCCAAAAGGAGCGTGCAGAAGTAAAGGAGTTCATTGGTCCATTGTTTTTTTATTTGTTTAATTGTTTTGTTTTACCTGGTATTCATGTGTTTATTTTTCTTGCGTGTTCTGTCCATCTGCCCAATCCGATTGGTTAACTTTTATTTGACGTTTTGTTTTGTTTTTTCGTCAAATTATATTTTTGTTGTTTTATGTTTTATGTTTTGTTTGAGTTTCACGTATTTTTGCTCACTGTTTCCCCCCTCTCTTCTAATGTTTATTCGGCGTCTTTTTTTCGGTAAACGCCGGGCGGTGACTTTTTTTTCGCTGTTGTGTGTTTTTCATGCAGGCGCTGCTGGAAAAGTTTCTGACCCTGCACCCTGGCAAGCACGTGTTGCTCGATGGCTTCCCGCGGTCTCTCGACAACGCCAGGGATTGGGCAAGGCTCTTCGGTCCCCCTGAAGCTTGCATCAGGTACACGGTACATAGCATAGTCGCATACACGAAACCGCCGTTTCTAGGACTGTGAGTTGGCCAACTGTAAGTCGCCAACTTTTTATTAGCTGCCGCCAACTAGTTGTTAGTTGCCTGCACATACTGTAGGCGTTACAATAATTTGTTGCGTTCGCTTTTTTGAGGCATTTTGCGTTTTTTTTGGTCTGACTGGCGCGTTTTGTGGCTCAAACGGCTGTTTTTGTTTTCAAGAAGTACGCAAAAAGTCGGTCAGTTGGTCAGTTTACTCACATCGCCACACCCAACTAATCCAACGAATAAGTAGCCGCCAAGTCAACCCCAGCTTAGTCGCAGCCCTCGCCGTCACTCTCTCGCTATTGTAAGATGAAGAATCAGCACGACCGCTATATTTATTACGTATGTACCTGGTACTGCATGTCCATGACCGGGAAGAAGGGTCTATAGCGCCCTGGTGGGACTTGAGAGAGGGGGGAGCAACGACGGCATGTAAAACGAACAAGGTTATTAGAGATTGGGAGCCGATGTGGGAATAGTCTGCGGTTTGTTTTCGTAGAGAAAATTCGGCGTTATGGTTCATATTCTTGGGCTGTGTACGTAGTACGTAGCTCGCTTTTGTTTGACAGCGGCAACTGGCATTGTTTCGTTGATAGCGCCTCGTTGGATTACCAAGTGGATACCGCACGGAACGGTGCTGGCAGACTGGTAAGCACACCCGAACAGACAAGGGCTGTTGCTTTGCGGCTGGACGGCGGTCGCTCGCTGGACCAGGAATTTCGTGACCTGCTCTCGATTTCACGCGCTCATCGCTTCAGGCTGGCGAGAGATGAAAGCACATCGGAGTTGCGTCAGAGTGCATCATACTTTTCCTATACAGGGACGGCGACCGCGTGTTTTTGAGGGGTGGTATACGTAGTGTGTCCGAGTTACAGTGCAAGGAGCCATGTGTGCGGCAGGGGCACGGGGCGCAACGACATGACCCGACGCACGTCGCCCCAGTGCGGAGCGCTAGAGCTGGTCGTGCACGGTTGATGCGTAACACCATCAAAGTTTTTCGTTTTCTTGGAAGCTAAATGCGAAGAACACACACGTGCACAACCTCGAAAGACGCCTCCACTCCTCTTGGAGACCAGGGGGGGGAGGGGGAGGGGGTGTTTTCGTGTTCAGTGAGCAGGTTAGATACTTCAGGACAGATATAGTCCTGATCTGTATGATCTGTATGATCTGTATGATCAGTATGATCTGTATTAGGTAGCTCATGTTGCCGGGTGGGAGACGTATGATCTGCGTGACCTGTACTCGTATAGCACATGCGTCCTGTGTTAGATCTGTACTGTGCAGATCCTGTGGAGAATCTTCAACGGTATATATGTATATATAGGGATATAGGGGATATATCTGGATCTATCTGTAGATGGTCTATCTGATCTGTCCGTATTTGATCTGCCCGATATGCGCGAATGTTGCCGTAACCGTCTACCCCTGACTCAGAATGGCTGACAGATCAATTTACCCGCGGGCGTGTCGCTGGTGTTTCTTCAGCTTGCCAACCCTTGCCCAGAATGGCTGATAATTTTACCAAGCTTTTTCCCGCAACGGCTGATCAATTTTACCAACCCTTGCTCAAAATGGCTAAATCTGTTTCGAAATTGCCGTGTCATTTATTCCACCGGGGCGGTGTCACTCGTGCTCCTTTCGCTTGGCGCGCGCAGGGTTAACTGCCCCGACGAGGAAATGGAGAAGCGGATCGTGGAGAGGGGGAAGGGCTCTGGGAGGGCGGACGACCACGCCGGGGCTGCGAAAGTGCGAATAGCCACGTACCACCAGCAGAGCTCCGGGTGCGAACAGGCAGCATTTTTGTTTTTGAATTTTTAGTTGCGCCGGATTTTGGTAGGAACCGTTCTCAGGAACGGCCCCTGAGGTCTCCTCCCGGGATACGATTATGGTTATGGTTACCGCCAAATCCTTGCTTTTACAGTGGTATAAGCAGTATTACGTATGCAGATATACGGAAATATATTCCTGCACCAATTTCTGCCGCAAAATGTGAGCAATGTTTGTACGTGCCATTTTTTATCAAGCGTTTCTTATTTCATATCAATAACAATTCGTCGAAATATCAGACCAGGCTTGCAAGGGTGAGAGATTTGCAGGGAGCCTTTCTCAGAGGAGAGAGATAGCGAAAAACTGGAATGAGATGGCAGACTCGGAGACCCCATACACCAAAATATTACGGGGGTTCCATAGTTAATACCAGATACCAGGTAGGACCTATGGTTTACATAAAAACCTATATATTTACCTATTTTTAGTAACAATATTTGGTACCGTTAACTATGGACCCCCGTAATAGCGTATGATGTCTTGACGGCCGTCCGCCAAGGGCCAGAAACTGCCGTCTGCTGACGTTCATGCACGAGAGGGCCTGAGGCCGCCGCCAGGGTTCTGATTGTGGCTTACGATAGTTACGGTTACCGTATCACACGTGTGATAGATATCAGACCGGTGATAAGATAACACACCCGTATCATCCGTGTGATGGAACAAACACATATGTGTCGTACGTTTGATAAAATATCACACCATATCATCCGTGATATAAGATAACACACGGTACCGTATCACACTAGGGTGATAAGATTACACTACTACCGTATCACACTAGGGTGATAAGATTACACTACTACCGTATCACACTAGGGTGATAAGATAACAGGCTCTACACCGCACACTGCCGCACTGGTTAATCCCACACAGCATGTGCCAAATCATTTCATAGGCACTATAGCGGGAAGCCGGCACTGCTCAACCGGCACTATAGAGTATTCAACCGGCATGTGGAGGGCAGCCGGCTGGGGTTTCCTAGTTTTATGTTTCAGGCGTTGCGATTGGCGTTACGATTTAAGGGGTCACGCTTCTAAGTGTTAGCTTTTACGAGCGGCGTGATTGCCACTATTATCAGCGACGACACACGGTCACGCTTGTGGCTGGATATTAGTTTTACAGGGTCGGCGTCGGGTTCAAGATCAAGGTTGCGCCGCCGGCTCTCACTGACCAGGCCCATACCCCATGCTCGCTCCTCGTCTGCGCTCTTCTCTCTCTGTTCGCTCGCATCAAAATCTCTTCCTTCCACCAGTCCCTCTCGATACTTCGAGTCCATCGGCCTGAAGCTGGTAGACCTCGACGGTACGCGGCCCATCGAAGAAAACACGGAGTTTCTCTTGGAACTCCCGATGTTGAAGTCGATTTGCTACCAGCACATACACGACGGGCGCAAGGGGCGCAAGGGCACGCAGGCGGTGTCGGAGACACCGGCGTCAGCGCTATCGCCGCCGCTACCGATGGCAACGAGCGCGACATCGGCAGCAACACTCGCGTAGAAATTCATGAGGAACGCGTACCTGGTACGTCGAATTTCCTGAAAAAACATATCTTAACATTTTTTTTTTTCTGAAAAAGAAAATGATACTTTTTCTGATAATTTTTCGTACGTAGGATTTTCTGAGACACAAAATCTGAGAATTTTCTGAGAATTAAAATGAGAAATTTCTTAGAAGTTGATTATTCCAACCAGTGTATGCCCCGTAGTGTGTTACCCCCTCAGCCACTACTGTAATATGGGCGGGGAGGGCAGGCGCAGAGGTTGCGTTTCCTCGTGGGAGTGGTCTTGGTTAAGACGTTGGTGTCTCGGCCGGGTTTGGTTTTGCGGTGTGATTTTTTCATAGTTTTTTTTAAAGTTTTTTTCTTTGGTGTGTTTTCTTTCGGTTCCTCTTTTTTTTGCCTCGGTTTCTTCTTTTTTTCGTTTTGTTACTGGATTTTGTTGAGGTATGTTTTCGTTGCGGGCGGGCACCTTTGGCCTGTTTTCCGTCCGACGCTGGCTCTCTCTGTACGAACGGATTATTTGAGAGCATCAGCAACAACACCAACAAGAATACCAATACGAACATCCACAAGCGCGCGTCTACTGTGCCTCTCACGGTGTGATGCAGCGACTTGCTCAGAGACGATGACCACCTTTCTCTTCCGTCGCTATACTATCTCTATCTCTACCTCTCTTGTCATCTTGCCTGTCTATCCGTCTCTGTACGATGGGCTAGCCGGCCGGCAGTCGCGACCAACCGCTTACGCAACCCAGAAGTGAGACTTGTACACTAAAAAACGAACCAAATTCTCTCCAGCCCTATTTTCCCGGTGGCTGAGTGAGAGCATACAGCAGCAGCAGCAGCTTCGTTTGAGTCGAGTGATCGTTCGATCTGTGCAAGCGTTCGACGATACTTTTTTGTTCCTATTTTGCCGGACGAGACGAAAGGTGCCTGTTCACGCTTGCGTGTGGTTCGCCCTGTTTTTTTCCGTGTTGGCGGTCGTTTAGCTTCTCGCCCAAGTGCGGAAAACAAATGCCTCAAGCCCTCGGTGGAAACCCGACGTGTTGTGCCTTTGAATATTAATTGTATGGGGGGACATGCGGGAGGTTACAATATGTATGGGTGCCGAGGGGTGAACAAAGTCGGGCGAGGACTGAAAAGTTACAGAATATGCGAATATTCGAGCGAGGGCAAACCAAGACATGCCGAAGAGCCGCGGGCAGAACGTGGAAAGGCCCGTAGGACGATATCTGGAACGATCCGTGGAGCGACCGGTGGAACGGTGCGTGGAGTTGATTTTTTCTCCGTCTTCTGCGCCGTCGTATCTGTCCGCTCGTCCATCGGCCGCTCCGTTTTTTGTTTTTTCATACTTGTACTTCGTATCATCTTTGTGTTTGTTGGAATATTTTCTTTTTTTTGGGCCCTCCGCCAAGTTTTCTCGGGGTTACGTTAAGGGGTGACACGAGGAAGGATTGTGGCAGAGGCGTTGTGGCGTGTGGGTTTGCGCGGCTCCGCTCCGCTCCAGTCCTTTGGGACTACGCTCTGCGGTCGCTATACACGGGAGGCGGGCACAAGGATTACGAAGTTATAGTCTTTATCGATTCTTCTACTTGTTGCTCTTTCCTTCTCTTTCTTATACGCGACGGACGATTTTGTACCATCAGAGAGGGTTATGAAAGCTCAGGTGTGGGTAAGGCTTCCATCGTTAGCCGGCATTAGCAGACGAGTTGAGTTTAGAAGGCAGGACAGGGAGAGGGGACACCAGGTGTGCCTCCCCATTAAAACCCGGAGTGGTGGACGGTATAAGGTCTTCGCCCCTGTGGTTCACTCCGATGTGAGCTTCGTATGAACGGCGTGCGGAGGTGCGGTTTTGTCTACGTAGGGCTGCACAGGCGCAGAGTCCCGTTGATTTCTTCGGGCTTCCCCGAGCTACGTCGCGAGGTCTGTTGTATGATGGTGCAGTCGCTACATACTGGTACGAACGTCGGTACGTTTTTGGGGAAGTTGTCGTCATCGTTTAGTTTTGTCATGACGTTTTTCGGGACGTTGCGGCTACGTTTGCACGTTGTCGTTGAGTTTGTCGGCACGTTTTCGGAATAGTTTCGTTACGTTGTCGGTAAAACTGTCAGTATGTACGTGGTCGTTACGTTGGTCGTTACAGTTTTGCGGTACGATTTTCGGCACACCGTCCTTGCGTTTTTTCGGGGGACGTTTTCGGGACGTTGTCGGTACGTTTGTCGGTGAATTTTGCCGGCGTACTTTGGGGACGTTGTCGTGATGTTCGTGGAAACAGTTTGTCGGAACGTCGTCGGTGCGGCGCACCACAGCGCAGCCCCGGAGCAGGGCGGCTCGCATGCTGCAGCTGCTCAAGTTTGGTTGGTCGAGTTTTGTTTGCTCGAGGCTGACGCGCGCCAAACACATGTAGAAGAGGTAGATAACGCCAGGGGTTTCCGCCGTGTGCTGCACTCAACAGCAGTTAAACATGCTGTCGGGTAGTTCAAGAAGGAGTCGTCGACGGCGGAGGGAGAGGGGATAGGGGGAGTGCGCCGAGGGGGGGGGGGGGGGGGGGGGGGGGGGGGGGGGGGGGGGGGGGGGGGGGGGGGGGGGGGGGGGGGGGGGGGGGGGGGGAAGCGTGCCGGGCGAGGGAGGGAAGGAGAAGCGTTTGGCGGGTCACAGGAGGGGCGGTAATGGGTGGCAAAAAAATGCCGGGAGACCGCTTTAACCGGTTGACTGACCGCCCCCTATCGTACACTACAACTAGTATATTATGGCCGAAAGAGGTCCCTACGCGCCCTCAAAGAAGGGCCTCTGTCACTTCGTCTTCGTGGTGGGGCCGAGCGAGTAGTCAATTTTGTCGACCGTGGTGGGAGATAGAATTCTGCTGGATGACTTGTGCTTTCCGGGAAAATAAGGTTATTTTCGTCGTTACATGAAGGGCTGCCTCTCGAAATATTTTGTACAGTATTGATATTGATACCTCTATAGTTCGGGAGGTTGCCTGCTGTAGTGCGTGTGGAATCGGTTGGCACATGATGTACGGGATGAACCAGTGTGGCAGTGTGCGGAGTAATTAGTGCCGGTTGGCGCTATATAGTGCAGGTATTGCCGGCTGGCGCATACATACCGGCACTAGAGACGGACCATTTACTGTACCAGTTTCCGTAAAAATTGCCTCGTCTTCCGTCGTTGGGGATGTTTTTGATGTTCAGTTCGCTCCTTTGCAAAGGGATATTCAGGCGAGCCGTCCCCGGGGCAGAGCAGGCGGTTATTGCTGTTGCTGTTGATGGGGAGTGCGTGCGGTGGTTGCGTTATCTTTGGCCCTCCGCCGCGCGTGTAGCGTCGGACGTTTGTACCCTTTTTGTTTTGCTAGTCGTGCGAGCGAAATGATCGGTAGATGGCGTCATGGTGGTGCCACAGCAGAATGGGTCTTAACGGCAGTAACCTACTCCAAAGGGCGCATAAAAAGGCCGCACGTGATATGTGGCGCGGGCGATGTGCCCGCGCAAACGCTTGTTTGCTGTACGAGCCCAGGTCTCTGTGGGGTGTTTGCTGTACGAGCCCAGACCTCTGGGGCCGGGTCGGGCCGGGTCTGGTCGGGTCGGGTCGAGCCGCCGGGCTGGGGGGAGGGGGGGGGGAGGGGGGGGGCAAAACTATATCCTGCAGAATGCAACGTCAGCAACTTGTTCATGGCCCTCTACACCAGAGGATGCACTGTCTCTGGGCGGGTACGGGCAGTATGTACATGCCAACGAAGACTGTACATCCTCGAGCAAGGAGCAAGTGTGCATGCGGCGGGAGGAAGACGCCTGCCCTCTCCGACATGCGGCGCATGTGCACAGGCAGTGATGTTGGCGATAAGTTTAAAAAAGCCTGCTACCGTAGTTCGAACTTGGAAAGGTCAAACGAACGCGAGTACACGCACGTAGGTAGGTGCGTGTCGATTGCTGCAGAGCTTGGAGGTTGGGGAGAGATTTACGCCAGGCGCACAATTTGGGGCCAGTTTTGTTTTTTTTTTCTTGGCTGTCCACGTATATCGTGGAGCTTTCTTCGTATTTTTTTGTGTCGTGCGTAGGCCGGGACCTCCCGGGATCCGCATCTTGTACATCCCAATGTTTCCCTGGACTACGATGACCACGCATGTGGCAAAGAGGTACGCTGTGCGAGGCTATGGTGAGGTGAACTGTCGTAACTTAATAATGAAAACAGTAAAAACAACTCGGAAGAGAGGGCTACGTACATACCTTTAGTCTGGCAGGCGTCGCAGGGTCTACAGATGACGCGAGAACATTGGTTGGAGGGTAAACGCTTCGTACGACATCCGTTCGAAGGGTTCGTCTAGACCAAGCAACACTTCCTGCCTATAGCAGCATGTAAACAAACGGACAAAACAGTCAGCTACAGAAACTGCGGTTAATTTGTCCACGGCTCAAACGCCAACAAACAACGAACAGGATGCTACGTTAGAATTTTACGTAAATTACGCCGTCCGAACATTTTTGAAACTATACGCAGAATACTGGAGAGCAGCACGGCAACGCATATATAGCGTTGGCGCTGGATCGCAATGAACAATAAACATCATTGACGTCAGGACCTTGAATGACGCCTCGTGGCACATGCAGGGTTTTTTTCCAAAAATATCCTTGGAGTCGTTTTTATCCACACTACTGTAATTTGGAAAAAAAAGTTGCCAAGTTGGCAAGTTTGTTGAAGTTTGTATATATACTTGGCGTTTTTTTTTTGTCATTTTGTATAGTGGAAATTGCCCGAATCCTTCGTTGGCATTTTTGCGGAAATTCGGCAAAACAAAATCATTCGGCAAGTTTTCAGCAGGAGTTGAAAATAAAACTTGCCAAAGCTTTGCCAATAATTGGCAAGTTTTCACTGACAGTTATGTCGTTAGAAACGACCCTAAAAATACGACCGAACAGAAAACTGCGACCACGCTATCCGTGTACCTGTAGTAGGGTCTTTCCACCAATCCAAATCTCCATCATTGGTAGATCTATTATTCCTCAAGTGGTGTACTTGGGGTCTCTAAAACGGATTCAGAAAAAGTGTCTGTCTGTCTGTCCGCATGAGGGTCACTCTATGGTCACCTACGGGCATTTTTTTTTCGAAACGGCTACGCCCGTGCCGCACGCATCAGGTCGAAGCCCTCTCGGACGTGGTCGTCATGGTCCAAACCACACCTCATCGGGTGCCCTGTGTGCGGAGTTATCGGAGTTGACTGCCAGCATTCCAAACGGGGTGACGGGACGAGCAGCAGCAATCCCTCGCCCGGGGCCAGCGGAAAAACTGTTTGTCAACCCTATTTTCAAGTGGAATAGGGTGAAATTATTTTTTGTTCTGTTTTGCGAGCGATAAGCGACACGGCGATAGCAAAGGCTTCCCTCCGTCCCTGCCTCCTTGCCGCTTCTCTCCGCCGGTTCCTCGCTCCCTCTCTCTTTCCCTTCCCCTCTCCCTCCCTCCCTCCGTCACTCCTCCCTCCTTGCCCGCCCCCCCCATCCTTGCTTCCATGTATCTCCCTCCCTGGTACCTGGTGCATGTGGTACGCTGACGTCTGCAAACTTGAGAATACAGCAACACCGCTTTCGAAAAATCGTAAATTATTTCGGTATCAACACCGTTTTCGAATTTCGTAAATCCTTTGGGTCTTTATTCCGCAGATTTTCCAGTACGGTGGGGGCCCCACTAAAGTGCGGTACCATTGAGTGCGGGCCCCCATGTAATAAGCGCGGTGAAAATGTCTAGACACTTTTTTTTTCCCAAAGTGCGGCTGCCGCACTCAAGTGGAATAAGTGCGGCTGCCGCACCCAGGTGGAATCGGTCCCGCTGTAGCCTCCAGATCTCTTCGTGCCTGGTACAGAACAGCAGTACCAGCAGGCAGCAGGTAGTAGTACCCATAGAAACGAGGTGACATGTACTGCCTCCCTCGTACAAGCTTTAGCTATACTACCATGCAAACGTCTGCAGACTACAACATAAAATAAAATAAAATAACTCGTGGCCGCAATTCAATGCAGTCCGTGGTCGTAGGACTGGCTCCAACAGCTTCCAACAGCTTCCAACAGCTTTGGAGTGGAAGAATACCTCGGTAAAAAACATAAATAAAACGAACAATTGTTTGTTGTTGTTGTTCCCACATTAACTCATCGCTACAATGCAATGCATTCTGTGGTCGCAGGACAGGCTCCAATAACTCTGGAGTCTAAGAATACCTCGGTAGAAATAAAAAACAAGCAAAGAATGACACACATGACAACCCTAGCACATCTACACCTCAGATAAAAAAAAAGTGAGGTCCGAGCTCGTGCGCTTCAGATGCATGCGGTACGCTGTACAAGTCGTCACATAGACCGAGAAGGCCGCATACTACCCAGGAAAAAATAAACAGATATGAAAAAAAACAACAACTTGACGTCGAAAACTTCGAAAAACGAAGTCGAATCAAAAACCAAAAATGGAAGAGAGAGAGAAAAAAAAACAAAAAAAAAATCGATTCGAGAAAGAAAGCAAGAAATCAAGAAAGGTAAACACACAAGAGAATGCGCAGGTTTTCGCAGATTGCAATAATGCAACATGATAACTGAGCCAAATCGGATACCTCAGACGAAACAAGAATGGAAATACGCGCATGTACCAGGTACAAGGGGTACGCTGCAAGAGTCACCATAGAAACCGAGGTGACCGCACAATACCCACAATAAAAAGACAATATGAAAGTAATTCGACGTCGAAAATTCAAAATCGAAATCAAAAACACAAAAGAGAAAAGAGAAAAAAACAAGCAAGAATCAGGAAATAAAACAAATGAGAGAATTCGCAGATTCAAGCAGCTTTTTCAGCGCGAGGGGGTGTTGAACAGAGGCCGAAAGATGTGCGGTGTTCCAACTCCTCATACAAACCCGACTAGCTCAGTAGGCAACACCTTCACACAAACCCGACCAACTACAACAAATGGTTACGAGTACACACGCTTGTGGAATTAGCACGCCAAACTGCTCCTCGGCCGGGCAATAGCAATAAAAAAGTACGGGAATGACACCCGTTTTCTGTTTTGATTGTCGGGTCGAAAACGGTACATACAGCGCTATCTATCCAAGCCGACAACGCTGCGACGTTCGCGTTCGTTCAGTGACTCACCCCGCCAACCAACCGGAGGAAGCGAGAAGCTGCAATGGCGGCGGCAGCGGCACTCAAAAACGCTGGAACCCTCGCGAAGAGTGCTGTGGACGTCGTTTCCGATTCAACGCCCGATCTCGGGTAGGCGGCTCCAGCACGAAGGGGTTCATTGTCCATCTCTACGCTAAAGACTGCGATATCGACCATCAGCCCTTTCCGCCCCAAGCTAGTTTTTTGCGGAAACGCTAGTAGTTTAAGGCGGCAACTACCGAACGCCAACAACCCAATTCCACAAAAAAAACTCGCCGGACACTTCGTAGGTTTGTGCGGAAACGCTACTTGAGGCGGCCACTGTCGAGAGCATCAACCCAGAAAGACGCTACTACTGTATGCCACGTCATGTGTTTTGGTACACCAGCTCGGGAAAACTATTCCTCCCTTCGCCACCGCCAGGCGCGCCTGCGGTTGCAGGTTTGATGAGCCTACACCCCGCCGACCGACTGCTGTTTTTTTCTGCTACTACGAAGGCTGCTACCGTTGCTGCTGGTGAAACTTGATGGTGCTGCTGCTCTTGCTTTAGTTGTTGGTGTTGCTGCTGCTAATGCTGCTGCTGCTGCTGATGACGCCGCTGTGGGACACCCTTCGCTATGCTTCCGCGGGCCATCGATGCCCTGCCACAAACATACACACAATGCAACGCCCACGTCGGGCATGCCAAACGCCAACGGGACTTGCGCGCTCACGAATATCATCATCTTCAGCCATCCACGGTTGGGTACTGTCAAGATCTCTCCATGTTGCACTTTCAAGTCCGAAAGCAAACCAACCCTTCCGTCTAACCTCAAATAGCTATGAACATCTAGGGGAAAGCAGACCAGTCACATTCATTGGCGCCGCAGTGCATTCCAGGAAATCGACTAATGCCACCCCTAATATTCTAGTTTACTTTCACGCGCTTCCGACCCCGCGCGCCAGGAGAAGGCGGCGCTGTCCTGCGCAGTAGCCACGCTGCCGCAACGGCGACTACTAGAGCCACGAACGGACGCAACAGGCCCGCCTCCTGCTGGTCTCCATCGCTGGGGGCGGCGCCACTGCCGCTTTCTTGCCGCCCTATCCCCGAAGTGTGGTCGCGGATGTCCCTCGCCAGCTGGGAGGCCAAAGAGTAGGCGCTGTATCATCGTTTCCGGAGGATGCGGCAGACGGACATACCGACGGAAGGATGGACGGACGGACGGGCGGAGGGAACATGAAAACGCCTCCTTCAATCGGCGTGGTAAACGCACACACCTCGGAATACATCACCGATCCCCACATGACAATCATCTACTTTGTAAGATGTGTCAGAGGGCAGAAACATTTCCTAATCCTCGTACTATGGTGTAGGCCATGGTTCCGGGTGCGAGCCGTGCAATCTGCATACGAAGTCTATCTAGCATATGGCGGTTCTTGGGGTTGGGTCTGTACGTATACAGATCCTGCCCAACATATCATGACGGCGGGCTAGAATCCAGGTGATCTATCTGTAGATGGTCTGAGACAGGTCACGGTAGGGGCATGAGGAGCGCCACTTTTTTTCCTGAGGGTCGACACACGCTCTGACACGATGGGGGCGCACCCATTTTTTTTCTGAAGTTCCTTCCTGACTTGAGGATCTCTATTCTCCTGCAGTGGAAGAAAAATGAACGTGCAACCCGGTATCCTAGGCACACGACGAGTAACACGAAAGCTCACAAATAGTCTTCTGACGATACGGGGCAGAGTTCCTTGGTTGAGGAACCCCGGAAGTCAGATTGATTTTTGCCAAAAAACGGTACGGTACGGTATACCCCTCTCGTAGCTCGCTTGAGGAAGTCGATAACCATAGCCACCAACCAACCAACCAACGGAATTTGTGAGAACAGGTATAAGCTAAGCCCGATAGAAAACCTCATCGCGCAAACAGGCATACAGCGGAAAATATTGCGCCAGGTATAGCGTAACTGAGATTCCAACGATCATAAGGCATGCCTTATCGAGTAGTTCCTCAGTTCTGTCAGTGCCGTCAGTGCCCTCAACCCTTTCAGGTCTGCAGTCCCGTTTTGGGGATAAACTACGTCAGAATTTGATTGTTTTGTTTGTCCCTAACACGGGGCTGCAGTACTACTACACGGGGGACCATAGTAAATAGGACCAAATACTGTTATTACGGGGGTCCATAGTTAACGGGACCAAATTTTGTTAGTAAAAATAGGTAAATATATAGGTTTTAATGAATACCATAGGTCCTGTTAACTATGTACCCCCGTAATAGTAAAAATAGGAAAATATATACGTACTTGTTTGTGTGTATCGCAGGTCCTATTTACTATGGTCCCCCGCGATAACAGTCCTAAAAAGGTTCAGGAGCAGGGCCGGCAGTAAGTAACATGTTTTCTTGACAAAAAATGCCACCGCTACCGCATGGTGCGAAAAAAAAGCAAGGTGCTGATTGCCAAACACTACTGAGGGCCGCCATCATCGGAGAGAGAGAATTTCCACATATATATCTGAAATAATTTCCAAGTATGTGAAATCAACAGAGGGCGAAACACCAGGAAGGTGCAATTTCACAAAAGTTGGAAATTCCTTCACGGATATGAAGAAAAAAAAAACTCTACCACAATGACGGCCCTAAGAGCCCAACTTAACGGGGAACACTAAATTTCGTTCAATCAGATGCAAATCAAATTAGAAAAAAAAAAAAAATCAAGTCAAAGTGAAAGAACCGAAAGTCCTCGATAAGATGGGCCCTAACACGAGCGCTACTGACGCTATGGGACCGCGAAAAAAACACCGAACTTCAATTTCAAGCCCCCATTCACCCCAGGAGGGGTGGCGTGAGGCCAAGACGCAGCAGCAGCAGCAGCAGCAGTAGTGGGTTACACACACCAACCCTTGAAGCAGGAGCAAGAAGCGAACGCCTCTTCACCCACAACGGACAGATAGAGGCCACCGATCCTTCCGGTTCGTGACTGAGATCTTTCAGGGCAGATACATCCCAAATCTGTACGGTATCACCACGCTCACAGTATTTCCCGATCGCGAGCCGCGCAACCTGCATGATTTAGCACACATTTCCCGGATATCCTGTGCTGTGGTGTATCTATCAATATCAACACACGCATCCTGCACAACATGCCACAGCAGAAGCAGGTTACGATGTGCCTGGAACATGCTCTACTGTAGATGGTGATCTGTCCCATGCGTGGCATATTTCAGTGCGTCTGTCCAAGCCCTGGCGTGGGTGGGAATCCCGCGGTGTGACTGCCGGGACGGGGTGCGGGAACGGTCAAAAGCCGCCGGGCCTCTATGGCGCAAGCACACACACATATTATATATATATTTATACATTTACTTCGGAAAATAAATTATTACAGGGGACCAAGGTAAACGGGACCAAATTTTGTTACTAACAATAGTGAAATATATAGGTTTTTGTGTGTACCGTAGGTCCTATTTACTATGGCCCTCCGTAATAGTTAATTGTTGTTGTTGGGGAGGGTTGCTACCACCGAAAGGTAGGAGCAAACACTGGTTTTTGTACCGTGTAATGTTTATTTTTATATGGGAGAAGATAGAGTAGAAATGACTAGTACAGCAGATACGGTGTGTAAACATAGTGGGATGCCTGTTTTTTTTGGGGTACGCCATGGGTTCTGATTACTACGTGTTACTCTGTACTACTATTACGGGGGACCATAGTAAATAGGACCAATTACTGTTACTAAAAATAGGTAAATATGTAGGTTATTGTGTGTACCATAGGTCCTATTTACTGTGGCCCCCTGCAATATGTACCTGATATGACTATGTATTACTGTGTACTACTATGTTTGACTACAGTATGTGTTGCTATAGCCCACCGTCAGAGTAAGCGCGGAGGGTTCGTTGGGTCAGCGCTCACTATTTTCGAAAATCGGGAACGATACATCTTACCGCGGCCTATAGCAGCCTGTGGAAGAGACGCGAAAGGGGGGGCGTTGTTTTTCTCGTTGCAAGCACCGGTGGGGTTTCCGGGTTTATAATACCCTATCCTCCCCGGATGGCGCTGGCTCCACGAGCCCCCGCCGATCAGTAATCGGTTTCCATATCACCAAGTTTTTTTTCAGTCCTTACGGCGAAAAAAGAAAGAAAGCTAGTCGAAGACCGAAGCGGTGTTGTTTTCACGGCGGTTGAAGGGGATGTGTGAGTTGTCGCTGTCACTTCGCGTGTATTGCCACCAAGACACAGCTCCGATCTCCGTCAGAAGAAGCCGCGGTGCGTTCCTTGGTCGCAACCAGCGGGTGCCGTAACGTAGCAGCAGCGGCAGCAGCAGCAGCAGCAGCAGCACCACCACCAACAGTAGCCTCAACCGCGACAGCAGCCACCGCAGCAACAACAACAGCCGCAGCCGCAACGGCAGCTGCAATCGCAGCTGCAACCGCAGCAGCCGCAGCCGCAGCCGCCGCAGCAGCAGGGCATCATCGCTCCAGCCAGACCGAGAGAGACAGGCGGAGGAGGGCGAGAGGATTCACCAGCTGCGAAGGTGCCTCTGAACGGGTGCGCCACCCGGCACGTTGTACCTCCGATCAGCAGCGGCAACTCTGCTCCAAAAATCAACCACACAGGAGTAACGTCGATGTTACTTGCAGACACGATCTTGCCAAGTCTAGTTTCCGCCCTACGAATTAGAACTAACGGCTGAAGTTGTCCTCGTGCCGCCGCCGTGGGGGAAACGAGATTTTTTTTTTGTCTTTCTGTCTTATTTTTTTACGCGGGCTGCACGCGGCGCAATTGTTTTTCCCACAGTTGTATATATGTTCAACGCGCTGCTCAAAAATCAGCTCATGTGACGATAGACTTTCCAGATCGACATACAATCAACGCACGGTGAACCTGCTTCGTGTCGGGCGAGGCCAATTGACGAAGCTGACGGCCTCGAGTATATCCGGCGAGTCCGTGATCTACTGTAGGGGGCGAGAGGGTACCCGCGGTGTCCAACAGTCTTCTCCCAAAACCTGGAACAAGGTCTACTATTAGCCGTCGGGGAGGGATCGAGATAGTTTGTCGTCTGTTTCTTGACACACTAGCGGCGACATGTTCCTTGTGTCAGACGCCTTGTCGGCGCCCGCCATGTATCACCGGCCGTCGTGTGCACGTTGTGACCCTTGGGTGAGTCGGAGACCCTAACGAGCCCCCCCGTTCAGATTTCATGACACAGTCGTTGGTTTTGTCGGTCGATGTCTGTCGAGGACTCGGAATCTTGCCGATTCAATTTCAGCATTTCGATGAGTGTTAGGCCGATGTTGCCCCAATATCCGGCCGGCAGCTGTTTTAGTAGTTATATTTTTTTTTTAACTTCATGATTATTATGATGAAGATTCGTGCTCATACTCGTAGCGAGCGGCACAGAAGTATTACGGCGAGTATTTTGAAATAAAAAACTCGTTTGGCAGTAAAGAGTTTCCATTAGCGTCGTCTCTATTGTTATGCATTTTTTCAATGGCCAATGCAACAGCCGCGTTCTTCGGTGCTATCTAACCTTCATTAACTGCCCCGCCCACGAAAAACAGAACGAGCGAACACTCCGACGGTTTTTTATACCAGATATATACGAAGCACGGGCCAGCAGTAAGCCGTCGTGTTCCTCCTTCAACAGTTCCCTGGGGGCGGGGGGGGGGGTGTCCTCATTATCATGCATGGCCGTAGTCGTACGAACATAGACCCCGCACCCCTACAATGATCGGGACGAAGCGCGTCGGTTTTTCATCGAACAGGCAGACATCGCTAGCACCAAGTGCGAGTGCCGTGAGATATTCGGCGAGTCGCATGAAGCGTGAGCTGCATCTCCTATAGTATACTAAGAACCGCCTGTGTGTGTCAAGGGGACGGCGACGACAACAAAGACACGGAGTGGCAGGGAAGCAGCACAACCAACCCCGCAGGTAGAGCCTACCGTAACTCACTCGCGAGACGCGTCCAGGAGCGGGTTGAGCTTCCTCACGACTTGATCGAACGCCGTCACGGTGCCCATATGCTTCCTTATGCTGCCGCGGAAAGTGGAGACATCCCGCATACGGGCACGGGTCGACTCCAGCTGCAGGTGCCGAAAGGTTCGGCACATTTCGCATCGGGAGCGAGACACGGGGACAAGCAGACCGTTATAAACGATTCGCAACGGTAGCGCGCGTGGGAAATGGAGGGGGGGTGGGGGGGGGGGGTGTACTCATGTCATGCATAACCGTAGTCGTATCGGGGGGGGGGGGGGGGGGGGGGGGGGGGGGGGGGTGAACGGTATCACGCGCGAATGCGCTCGAGACAAAAGCCATCAAACAACAACTCTTTGAGGGGCAGTCCGCGAGGTCATTTGCTTGGCCCAACTCGGCAGGCTAAGCGATTTAAGAACAAGGACCCCCCTCGACAAAAAGCGTGGTAAACAATTGGGCCTCGGAAAATGCCGGGTAAAACTCGGAGTTTCCACACCGTTTGGGGCGGTATTGTGCCGGGGGGGACACCGATTTTGTCGCCGATTCATTTGAAATTGTGGGAAAAAGTAGATGCGCTGCTATCACGGGGGACCATAGTGAGTAGGACCAAATACTGCTAGTAAAAATAGGTAAATATTTAGGTTTTTATGTATACCATAAGTCCTATTAACTATGGACCCTCGTAGTAGTTGAGCTGTTTTCCTCTCACCCGCTCTAGTAGCGGCCCCTCCGGGGCACCCGTAGAGCCTGTCCGCTGTAGAGCGTCCAGGAGGAGGGACGAACCGGCACGCGTGAGCTGCACCGACGCGCTTAGCGCTCTCACGACGTGGGTGCGGTAGATGATATCCTGAGGGGAATAGTTAGGCGGGGGGGCGGGGGGGGGGGGGGGGGGGGGAAGACTCGGGGCGAGGGACTTGCGACCGGTGCTCCCGACGCTGAAAGAGCTGAACATCTTTCAGAGGAGACGACGGGCAGCCTTCTAAATACTAGTGGTATTCTGTTTATCCGCTATGAAAAACGGGTCGCTTAGGCTCGGTCAACATTCGGCAGCCATTGCCCACCTTTTCCCGCTTGGTTTTTCCTAGCGAGTGGTTCTATTTCCCTTCGCGCCCGTCGAAATCACATAGCCCGGGCCAATCGCGTAGCTGTAGCAATATCATCCCCTATTTCTGATTGGTTAAATAAGCGGCAAGCAACGAACCGGTACAATGGGTACTTTTCTAGCAAGAGCAGCGGCAGCAGTAGCAGCAGCCGTAGCAGCAGCAGCAGCAGCAGCAGCAGCAGCCACATCAGCGTAGAGAGAATGTCGGGCCTTGAGCATCCAGCAACAGGCATCTCTTGCCAAAACGCCACCCTATGTAGCATAATCCTCTTGTTCGAGGCGCGTCAGCAAGGGCCTGAAGAAGAGTCCGCGCACCCCACCGCTTGGCTTCAGCGCTCGGAATTTTGAGGACGATGCCTCGTGTGAGCCACAGGGCGAATCCACCACTCACGCGGCTACGTACCCTGTCGCCACTGCCAAATGATCTCACTCTAGTTCCAAGTAGTTTGTGGGTGCCGTTCCTAAGGAGATAGCCTACTGGGAAAATAGGTCTTCACTACCGTAATTCCTACCGGTCGGTGTTTATCCCGAACAGCGTGGATGCGGTTGTGGGGGGGTGAACCCTTTTAGTGCCGCACTGTGAATGTGCCCAACCATGACTCTAGTTTCAAGTGTGTTGGCCCTACAACGGGACTGCTGTACTAAAGGAGTCAAGGGGGGAACTTCCACACGCCGGACGGACCACAATCTAGACCGTCTACATCATCTAGATCCTAACCTGCCGTTGTACTTTGTTGTGCAGGATCCGTGCAGTACACGTCCAACCCAGGAAAACCTGTCCTAGACCATGAAGATTATCATTAAGGCTCCTACCCGGCAACAGCATGAGCTGTATCATATAGACCAGGAATATTTCTGCCCTGAAATATCTAGATGAGGAATTGAGAACGGGCTGTAGATGATGCGTCCGGAGTTTGGAACATTCTTGGAACGTCCTGCTGCTCGGTAAAAAAGGGGCTCGCCAGATACCACTGGAGAGGAAAGGCCGGGTGTCGGTGCCGCTACAGCCGCTTGCATTGCGCAGCATGTCGAAGACATAAAGGCACCGACAAAACAGCAAAAAGACAATACAAACTTTCCGTACGTGAACGGAGTTACTGGCTACATCCCAACAAAACATGCTGCCGTCGGGTAGCCTCGAAGCAGCGCGGGCAATAAGGATAGGAGGATTGCACCGCCTCGGTACCGCCTCCTTGACTTCTTCATGCCTAGTTACCCCGCGTGCAAGGTCCCTCACAAACGTGAAACACGCCGCAGCCGGTCGCCGCAGGCATGCACACCAAACAATAGCAAGCGCGCGGAATAGTATCGGTTCACCGGCAGTTTGATTCCTTGCCTGATCTATCTCGCTGAAGCGCGCGCGGGGCACGAGCGGCGACATGGGACTCTCGCTCATTGACCACCTCCAGTCGTGAACTACATGGCCACCCCGCGTCTGATAGGGCAGAAAATATGAAGCAGTCGGGAACGAAGGAGGGGGGGGGGGGGGGTCATGCGTTGTCCGGAGTTTCGTGCAGTCCTTTGGTACGTTAACATCAGATGGTCCACGCGACGCAAAAGCCTCATGCTGGCTTTAAGATCCTCTTCCTCACAAGCACCAGCTCGCGGACGGACCCGCAGGCTCAAGGTCACCCCCCGAGCGTTTGCCTGAGTTGCGCGCCGTTCTGCATGGGAGTGGAGCAGACGGGTTTCCTAAACACCCGGCGGGAATAACTTCGAGTGATGCAAACCTACGCCACGGGAGGAGCGGGTGCGGGTGACGAAAGCAAGGCTGTGCATATTGCTCAGAGTGCACGGGGCTGCGTTCGGCAACGTCATGCCCGTCGCATCGAATGCAAGACGGCAAGCACCCGCCGCAGCACAGCCCGCACAATCCGCACCCGCTACCAGGCATCACGCGCGATAGTAAAAAAAAAAATGACGATATTTTTCGATCTCACAGCTGACGGATCTCTTCAACTTTTATAAAAACGGCGAGCATCAATTTGCAGCGGCAGCAACAGCTACAGTTGTTACCATAACAACACCCTTGTGCAGGCAGCGTCATCACACACATCAACAAAGACAGCACCATTCGCCGAACAATACGCAAGGAGGGAGGTGGGGGTGGGGGGCTTTTTCTTACCTCATCCCAGCTGTCCTGAGACGGCACAAGGCCTCCGACGATTGACCCGAGGGCCGCCAAAGCCTGCCGGAGCGGATTCCTCGGGTCGTCCTCAACCTGAAACAAGCCCGCCGAGAGTTTGTCACTGAGCAAGGGGTGCAGTACACATGGGGCCCTGACTGAATGCGCCACTGAAAATCAACAGGGGTGCACTGCTCGCTACGATGGTGGTGGGTAGTCTTTTTCGGCAGATGTCCGAGAAAGGAACCGCACAAAGTGGTTTGCACGACAATTCAAAACACGCAGCAGCAGCACATCGAGGGTGATTTTCCAGCGGAGAGGAAAACAAATCTAGGAAAACGTCTCCTCGCAAGCAAAGATTGTTTCTCGCGGTTTCACAGACAAGACGGAGGGTCGACGACGCCAGGACCAAGGGCCGACGGTAGCATCACCCCTAGACGCCCCCCTCAATGCATGCCAGTCGTGCATTGCATACATTCATCCCTATTGCGGCAGGCTCGGTGCATATATACCGCTTACATACACAGCGCATAATATGGGCATCTCTCCGCCATCATGCAGCGTCTGCGCGATAAACACAAACTGTGCAGCGCGACCGAGGGGCTGCTTTTTCATGTCGAGGCGGTTGTGCGGTCGGCGCAAGATGTCCCACTCACCGCTCTTCCCCCACACGTCAGAGGAGGCGCGGCGTCGCGCCTGGGTTCTGACTGGGCCACCACCACCATATCGCCTCCCACCCCCCTCGCCCGCCACATCTCGTCTACGTACACGCTTTCCGGTCCCGCGAAGCTGTACAGCAATATGGTGATCTGCACGTTGTGTAGTTGCCCAGAGGGCGGACGGAGGTGGGGGCGGGGCGGGGGGTCGGACATCAGGCCCTTTTTTCGTAGAGTTGTGCAGTAGACCGTCGCACGACTAGCTCCTGGTCAAATAGCCCGCCTACCGTGTTACCAGTAGGTTTATTCCCCGGACACGCTACCGTGAGTCGTTCGCAAACACCGCAAGAAAGTGAAGCAAAGCCGGGAAGGAACGTGGAGGGCGGGACGGGCATATGCAGAGCGAAGGAAGCTGTTGATTCATCGACAGGATGAAGGCACCCACATGGCGCGTGTGCCGCTGGGCTTCTTGCTCCGCCCCGCCACCACTTGCTTCCTCGCTGGCTTCGTCTGTACGAGTCTTGAGCTGGTGATGAAGGCTCGCCGAGTCGATGGACACCCTCTGGTTGATGAAGGGTTCTCTGTATGGTCGACCAAGCAGCCGGCGGAGCAAAACACAACACATTCGCATGTACAAACGCGACATGAACGGCAGACATACAGACAGATAGACACAATCAAGCAGACAGGCAGACAGACAGACATACAGACATACAGACATACAGACGGACAGACGGACAGGCCGACAGACGGACATACGGACCGACAGACAGACAGGCCGACAGGCCGACAGACAGACAGACAGACAGACAGACAGACAGACAGACAGACAGGCAGATAGACATACAGACAGACGACCAGACAGAAACACATACAAGCAGACAGACAGATATGTTGGAAGGCAGGCAGGCAGACTTATACGCATAATATACTCAAATAAGCGCGTCTGCGGACATCTGTCAACCGCGGCGAGGCAAGCCTTCCGTCGGACGACCGCATTATCCTCCTATCGACTCAACTGACACATGGAAGCATGCCACGGTAGGAAGGTACCTAATTTTTCAAAAGCTCCGCACGTGGGGAGGTCCATACCTCAGCCCAAAAAACTGAATTTGAGGAAAAATAACAGTGCAAACCGATGAACCATCCCAAGGCGCAGGCATACAAGGAATGATAATACAGTAGTGTAAAACACAGATGGTACTCGGACCATGTTGGTTTCTATAGGGGCATTCCTCGGGATTTTTCCCGTGGTCATTATCCCACGTTTTTTGTGTGGGATTCGGGATAATCCTGTGCTCCCGTAATACTTGTGAAATCCCTTGCCTGCACAAACGCGTCCCGCACAAATCATAAATCCCGCTCCCGCGCCACGGAAAAGTGTACATCCCGTTCACGTACAAGCACGTCCCGCGGTGGCCACATCTCATACAAATAGTACCCGGGTGACTGAGTACCGCCGGATATCGTCCCGGAGCCGAAAAGGCGTCCCGAGGAATGCCCTGGTGATTTTCTCAGCTGAGGAGTCCCACCAGTCAGAAACAGTTTGGCTAGAACGCGCCACCCCCACGTACCAATAGCCCACAACAAAAGGTGCGAGCGCAAAACGGTCATGCTCACCCTTCCGCGGTCACGCCGTTTACTGAGGATTCCTTCGTCGCCCCCGCCAGCGCCGCCACCAGCACAACGTCAGACGACGAGTCCACATGGTGCACGGTAAAGCTGGCCTTCTGGCTCGGGAGCTTCAGCGACATTGCCCCCTCCTGGAAAGCAGGCAAGTCAAACCCCGACGAACCCCGATAGCAACCATGCCTCCCGCCTTCCCCTGGCCCTGAGTTCGTCCTCCCTCCGTCGTCCCCTTCTGCGCTCCTCGCCCCCGCGCCGACTCCCTCTTTCGCGCGTACCTCGGCATTGCGCGCACATTCTCTGGAAAGGCGGGGAGGCTCGCCCAGCGGGGGGTACACGTCCTGCACGCTTACTACGTAGAGCGTGAACTCGAGGGTGTCGGGGATAAAAAAATCGAGGGCCGAGGGAGGCGGCGGGTGCGCTGGGTTCGCCACCCTCAACTGATGTAGCGCGGTGGCCGCAGCCGTCCACCTCTCTGCGGTCGCCGCCGCCGCCCGCGTTGCCGACGTCGTCGCGCCAATGCCGCTACCTCGCGGCTGCATGAGGGCCGGCCCTATTGGTAGCCGATACGGGGGCGAGAAGGCCCTGCCGAGGCCGTTGCTGCCGCTACCTGAACATGTCTTCGGCCAGTGGGCGGATCCTTCGCTGCCGCAAAAGCTCGTTGTTGGGGTGGTGTCGGAATGTGCGTCTGTTGGGGGGACGGGCAGCAGCAGAGTAGACGCCGGGGTGACGATCCCCCGAGAGAGCGAGGACACCACGGCCGCCAGTCTGGAGAGCAGGGCTTGCGAGTCCACGCTTAGCGCGGCCGTGCTTCGTTCGGATGATCCACGCCTCCCGTGGTCGCTCTCGGTTGCAGGAGCTAGAGCGTCAAGTGCCTTCTGAAGCACAAAAACGTGCCCTGAGCGAAGAGATTCCAAGTTCCGGGTGAAGGTTTCGTTAGTGCTTCCCCCGCTCTCCAACACCGCCACCGCTTCCGCCGCTTCCGCCGCATCAGCCGCAGACAGCGCCTCCGTCTCGCGGGCTTGAAACTGCCGAACGAACGTCAATTGGGCGAGAGCCTCTTCGCATGCCACCGCCACCGCCCCGCGCGGGCGCGGGGCTCGTCCACCGGCTTCTTCGCCCTCTTTGTCACCCTCCTCGTCGCACGCCATTTGCTCCCGTAGCGCCAGCAGACGATCGACTCTGGCGGATAGCTTCTCCCTAGTCGCGATCAAATCCCGGTGGCGCCTCTCGATAGACGTTATTCTGTTTTCCCTCAGCTCCGGCCGGCCGGAAGGGTTCGGCTTCGTGACCGGTGCCAGACCAGACAACGCCGACTTATATCCGTCGCCTCCAGCCGCGGGGCCCCATGAGAAAGGCCCTGCTTGGAGGTCCACCCACGCGAACCGTTCCCCGCTGACCCACGTGTCCGTCAAGCACGCACCCGCGCCCCCTCCATGAGTACCGCCCTCGTTCTTGGCGCCAGCGCTTTCTGCACCGTGATCATCGCTCGCCCTGCGGTACTCCTCTAGCACGTCGCGGAGGAGGGCCCTCACGTTGCCCTCCGGCAGCACGTCGGGGTCTCCACTCAACAGGAGGCGTTTTTCTTGAGATAGACTCCAGCTCAGCGTTTTGCCGCTTTGGTTGACGTCGGGTTGCTCAACGCGCGACGGCGGCGGTTCGGCTAAGCGTTCAAGAGCCCACTTGGAGGAGGCGTCTTTCCCGTCCGTCCACTCGATGTGCTTTAGATGTCCGCCACCGGGATCGTAACCTTCAGGGAGGCGGGTGGGGGCTCCCTGGCGTAAAAAAACAAGTTGAGCGGTGAAGACGAAGTAACAATCAGCGAGTAGCGGGGGGGGGGGGCGCTTGGCTGCATTCTCACGGGCGAATGCGACTTTCGAATTGACACCGCGCCGAAAAATAGGGACCGGTTTCGAGGTGGCTGAAGCCGGATCTACGACAGAGGTTCAACGGCCGCCGACCAAAATCTGCATCGACGAATATCAAGTACCAAATCACCCAACATAGACACAAGTTGACGACAGATACAAATGCCCTGCCGCCCGATTTCCTAGCGACAGCTTTCCTGTCTTATTGCTTCGTTATGATTCATCCGACGCTGCGGAGGGGGTGAAGGAGGAGCCCTAACCTATGACAGCGGTTTAGTAGTAGTTGTACGCAATAAATTTTCCTAGAAAAACTCTTGGAGGCGACAGTCACCCTTTTTTCGCGGGCGTGCTAGTTGGCCGTCCCTCAAAGCACGGACTATGGGCGTGATTGACACCAGAGTAACGTCCTCGGCGCAGTAAGGGCTGGACCCTCGAGTGGCATGTACGCGGGCTAAGACGTCTTACCCTCGGGGTACGCCACTGTGGCCAGTAGAGTTTGTGCCAGTCATTGGACACTACTATGACTGACGCATATTGTGTTTGAAACGCAGCGGACTAGTCCTAGGCATTGGTTGATTGGGTAGGAGTTAGCGTTAGCGCTAGGGTTTAGATACATTCGTATCGTGTACAGTGTCTGTCAAACGTTGTATTGAACAAGAGGTAGTTTACCTCCACTTTAAGCGCCGATAAACATCCCTAAAGTAGTTACTACTCATCAAAGGCCGTCATTGCCTCAACAAAAAAAGCCACTACACGCAGAAGCCCCGCGACGACGGCTCCCCCTCAGCCTGTATAGAGTCGTCACAGCAAGACCAAGGTTAAACGTTATTTTCTGGCTTGCAAAGGCCGCCCGCCGCGTGGCTTCCCGGTCCAAAAATCAAAACATCCAGACCAGCACCGACAATTACTACGGACACATGCCCTCTCAATAACCAGACGCACGCTACGGAACGCTCGTACAGCACTGTGCCCACCTCCGAAGTGCAATCAACCACGCATAGACGTAACGTACATCTTGGAAGTCGTGGCCGTCTTCAACGCCGTCCAGGCTTCCGGGGGTGTGCACGATGCGCCAGCGCTTCCGCTCCATTTGCTCGACTTTCTCCACCCTCTGAAGCACATCCTGGTCAGCCGCGAGGGCCGCCAGCGCGCCCGACGACAGCCCACACCGGTAGCCGTAAGTCACCTTAGGACCCCCCACAATTTGCCGCTCTCGCGGCAACACCCATGCGGGGCGCGGGTTCAAGACGAACAGCGTAAACGCGGCGGGGATGGCCATCGCAGCCCCAGGCATGTACCGCGTCTCGCGCTGCCCCGAAGTTCGAAGCTCGACCGCAAGCGAGCTCAGAAGCTCTTCCATGTGCCAAGACGGCATGTACATCTGCCTGCCAGAAGACTCCTCCCTTCTCTTGACATCCTCCCTCTCTTCCTCAGGCCCCGGCCGCTCCTCTTCGTCCCTCAGGTAGGCGCGCATATGGGCCTCAACAGCATCTCGAACCCGTTTGTCCACATTTACGACGTGGTACCGGTAGTCGTACTCGACCTCTGATGCCGCGCGCGGGGATGATGGCGAACCACCCCGCGCTTCGCCTCCACCGATCTACGTGTGTAGAGGGGCGACGGACGGAGCGAGGATTAGATCGGGCCGGAGGGCAAGCGCAAGACTCCTATACAACGAGGGTGTTCCGATGGCGAAGGAAAAAACCATAAACCGGCGGGACTCCCGCCCTGTCATCCTGGATGCTTGCGGCCACCTTGCAGCGGAAACCCTTCGGCTTATTGTTCGGTAGACCGCTCGCCCTATGTGTTTTTTAGGTGTCATTCGCCGGCTCGCACATACAAAATGACACGTACTGTGAGATAATGTGCGCGAGCCTGGTCGCGGACAGACGCGTGTGTGCTCTTGCCTGTCAAATAAAATAGTAAGCAGGCAATCCCACAACTGGAAGTTGCTTGGTATCGCCAACACGTTAAAAACATGCCTGAAGCTCATCGGTTTTGTGGAAAGAGAGGGTGACGGATCAGTCGTTACAGTAGTTCCCACAGGGAGAGTCGGAGGTTGAGTTCCAAGCTGTGCACTGAATCAGTGAACTTATTCGGAAACAGCTCATAATTACTTGCAGCATGCACTCAATCAACTCGCGCGCTTGTCGTTAAACAACTCTAACGCAGGACGAACTGAAACCACCCAGGCAGGCAGGCAGGCAGGCAGACAGGCAGGCAGGCAGACAGACAGACAGACAGGCAGGCAGGCAGGCAGGCAGGCAGGCAGACAGGCAGGCAGACAGGCAGACAGACAGACAGGCAGACGGACAGACGGACAGGCAGACAGGCAGACAGACAGACAGACAGGCAGACATACCTGACCCGCTGATGCCGATGCGTGATCCGCGACGGTAGCGTGCGGTACGACGGTGGTTAGATGCTCCAGCCAAAGCTCAAGCGTTTCTTGCGGAATATCTAGCAGGTCTCCTCCATCTCCCTGTATTTCGCAAACAACACCAATGACAGCGATGGCGACGGGGACTGTCTTGTGGCAAGTTTCTAGAAAATGTTGGCAATAAACGCTTGATCTTCGACTATTAATACTACGGTAAACAGCGGGCGCCGATCGAGACACATCACACGAAAACAAAACGTAACGCCCATCATGGGGGTACTGCTGGATTGTACAAGCGAGCGGCTGTGCGTGTCTTGTACCCTCGAAGCGAACCTCGGCGGTCGGATCCCTCTGAGCACACCCGGACAGCGGTAAATTGCTAAAAAAAAAACGTTTCATGGAATTAAACGCCATCCTGTCTTGTTAGGCGGAAGGGACAGCTCGTCTGCAACTACCTGGTACTCATTAAGCGCTGACTGCATAGTGCATCAGGCAGTCCTTCTAAATGACAACATACCGTTTTCGTACAAAGCAACAACAGGCCTCACTAAGAAATCCCTAAGTACTGGCACCGAGGGAGCGAAAGGGCTGTAGTACCATGTAATACGTGCCGTCGTATCCACGCTGCTACCGCCAGGAATAATGAAATTGATACAAATCACGCCACATGTTGTACTGCTGTTGATGTAGAACACGCTGTGGGGGCGGTGCTTGGCGGCCGAAAACCGAGGTGTCCACTAAATTGGGCAGCTCATCTTGATCATGACTGAAGACTACTTTCACGCTACTGCATACCTGGTACCAGTGACCAGGTACAGGCTGCGAGGCATCAAAACCGTTTTCGTCGTCGTGGGTACATCAACTCTGAATTAACTCACGGGCTACACATCAGTCGGCCTCTGGCTGTCGCGTGAAAAGCAGGGGTAACCAATGCAAAAAGCTGGATGCGTAACAACGTACTATTTAAGGAGGTAGCACTAGTCACGCGAGCAGGGATCGTGTCGGGGTGTTATTCAAGTCGGACCTACTCGGGTAAGTGGTCAGATATGGCGATATTCAAGTTGGGCCTGCTGCATGAGCGGTCAGAGTTGGGATATCGAATCATTTCCATTCGAGGTTCAACACCAAATTATTGTATGTGAGGTCGAAACAACACCGAACACTCTGCGTGGGAGACAAATATCGAATCGTGTTCATGCGAGAATGAACCCCGAATCATATTCATGCGGGGTTGAAAAACTGAACCAGTTCATGCGAGATTGAACACCCATCAAGTTTATGATCTGAGACTGAAAACTGAATCAAGTTCATGCGATATTGGACCTAATGCGAGACTGAAATCCGCATAAAGTTCATTGCGAGATCGAATATTAAATAATTTCATGCGAGATTTTACTCCGAATAAGTTGCATGTGAGATTTAAAACCGAATCAAGTTCATGCGAGATTGAATACCAAATGATTTCATGCGAGTATGAACAGCGAACCATTATGAGATCGAACATCGAGCTATTTTCATGCGAGATTGTATTACATCATACAAGATTGAATGCCGAATAATTGTCAAGCGAGATTGAGCACCGAATGGTGGTATGCGAGATTTAAAACCGGATTATTTTAATGTGAGATTCAACATCGAATCGTTTGCGTGCGAGATCGCACCCCAAATCGCGTTCATGTGACATCGGAGACCAACGCAAGCCGGGTGATCCGGATTTTGCAGCCAATTAAAACACTTCCGTTCACGTGCTCCGGAGTAGCCTCGCCAAAAAAAAAAGTGAACCAGAAGATAAAACAGACCACACCGTCGACTTTTCCCATGAAAACACAGAACCCGGCGGAGCCACCGGCCCAACGCATTCACGAGGCATGTACAACACGCGCGTCCGACTAATCACGCAGGTTGAACAGAAGATAATCAACCAAATTTGGCCATTCTCACAGCTGGCGCACAATACGGCTGTATATCTGGTACCTATGTATTATCCATTTTTTTGATTGATTATGGTATGTGTCGCGACCACAAAAACTGAGACGTGGTGTACTACTAACCGCCTGGTACGAGCTCGGGGCAGCACGTGTAACACCGTGCGGTGCGTGTGTTGTGTCGGTCGTACAGCTCTTTTCGTACTGTACTCAGTGTGGCACAAACTATAGTATTATTTCACTGCTTCGCGTAGCTGATGCTGTAACCGTCACAGGTGTTTTCATCATTTTCTCTCCCTCTGAGATTCGAAACGGGTGAATATTAATATTAATAGTATGACGGAGGTCCATAGTAAATAGGACCAAATATTGTCAGTAAAAATAGGTACACATATAGGTTTTTATGTATACCATAGGTCCTATTAACTATGGACCTTCGTAATAGTATAGCGTATGACACATGGGTGTTAAGCTCAAGCCTGGATTTCTTGTTCGGGAAGAAGGCACGTGTTCGATACTAGCCTTTAAAGTAATTCCGTCGGGATGCCTTATTTCCGTGAAATCTCAGCTTGGCTTTCTTAACTTCTTAGCCTCGGTTTCGTACTAGGTGCCCTATACGTACTGAGTTTCTGATGACATATTTGTATATATTGTATGCACGATGGAAACGTCGTAGACGTGCGGACCAGGCAACTGGAGCTACTGCCCGAGAGACGCCACAGAGAGGCAGACCTTTTCCCACCGCAGCTGGCAAGGCTAAGAACAGGCCATGCTGATTGTGTTCAGCCTACGAGATGGTTGTGAAACGGCCAAGGGAATACGTAGAGATATTGGCAAGCCAACGCGGGGTGTGTGTGAGTCGGAAGATAGTTCCCGGTGGCTGCCGCAAACAACGAGTACCCACTCTATTTATGGGTACTTCCTTATCGAGTTTTTCCATCCTATGGTCTTCAACATACAGGCCAAACTCGGCCAGCCTCATACCGCCAACAGAGTATCGAACCGGTCAAAACCGGCGGGGGTGACCAGCAGATAGGATTGTCGCGCAAAAAAAAGCAACGGATAGCGGGCGCAGGAACAAACGACTGCCGCACTTGAAAGCCAATGAGAACGAAGTCCACCCGGATGTTGAGCCGCTCAGCGGGCGCAGGAGCAAACAACTACCTCACCTGGAAGCCAATGAGAACCAAGTCCACCCGGATGTTGAGCCGCACGCTCGTCTGGACACCCACCGACTCCGGAGATTTTGTCTTGACCGGTCTCTCGCGCGTAGAAGGCTCGGGAGCTCTGGTGGGCATCCCCTCTGAGCTGTTGTGCATGGCCCGAGCGCGAATTAACAAAGGGAGTGCTGTCATTCGATCTGTGTAACGCAGTACAGCAGTACCAGTCATTTACTGGAGTAAGAAGCAGGAATGCTGGCACAGGCTGGATGTCATGTTCAAGATTCTACGAAACTTCAGCAAAACGGCTCCCAAACTTCCTACCAGGCGTTTCCCAGGAAATCTCAGCTTGGTTTTCTCAGAAAAGTACTCGTTGTCTGAGTAACTATCCTGCACTCTATCGGCACTGCGTGGCATTACAATACTCTGCAATATGTTCATACCTGCCATACCCACATCTTGGTATACTTCCGAGGCCCGCACCGGACGCGAGAATTTTGCCTCCACCCTTCGTGTAAGCTCATCATCATAACATAGGTACGTATTGGCCGTGAAAAGCCAATGCGAAGTACTGCGAAATATGTATGTACAACCAACTCCATCTGCAAAATATTGCCGTAGCGATCCTGAAGACCAGTACATGTACATACACCAGGCACGTACGCAAAACGAAGTACATAAGTAACGCGCATCAGGTATGATCGAAGTGTAACATGGCAATGGCCATTTATAAATATTTATTTCTGGGGTTTACACCACAATGCACTCCAGGTATAGTGTGGCTGTCGCTACAGTAGGAACGCAGGATAATTGTAACTTATCGCCAGGTTGTGTGCGTTGGTCAACGGTATAGCAGTGAGACCCTGAGACATTGATGGCGTTTCGATTAATCTTTGTTGGGAGAGTTTTTCACCTGGTATGAGTGTAAAGTTCTGGGAATATTCTCCCATATTTATCTAATAGGTTGCGTCCTTCTGATCCCGCCCAGCACCCACAGCTGATCCCGCCCCTCGAAACCGACCCTGGTTATATAGTCAGCCACCGGCTGTGGTTGCCAAGCGCTGTGGCCGCCGGCAAGGCCCTCCAAGGGCCCTGAACTCACGCCGACGGATACCACCAAAACCGAGCACGGACCACGGTCAGGGCCACGACAACATCAAAAATAAATTTGCCGACCTACGAGATTGTAGTGGAACTGGGCTCATATTGTACCCCATACCCGCCGATCGTAGATCACCCAACGGCCCCCGTTGAACTGCCCGCTCCCCCGCCATTCCGCGAGCAGCCACCCCTAGTCTTCCTGTTCTGCGGCGTACAGCTGTGCCGTTAATGATCCTCCACATTCCTAAGGCTAAACCCCTTCGATAGCCTCGTGCTGAATGCAGGTGGCACCAGATCGACGAAGAGACCGACGGTGCGTTTAGCCCGACAGAGGCAACAAAAAATCAGGCCGGTGCATGCCTTGCACTAGCCAGCGATCTCTCGGCTCCGAGCCTCCGGGATAGCGTCCCGTTGAACCGCTCGGGTTGCGCACCCGGCTGCTCTCGCGCGCGGGAGTCGCACGGTACTCTCGGTGTTGGTCGGCGCTGCTGCTGCTGCTGCTGCTGCTGCAGCTGCCGGTGCTGCTGTAATGCTGTTTTTTTTTTTGTGTTGGTTGGTGATCCGCGTTGGCTTATCGTGAGTGGTCGAACAAAAAGTTGCCGATCCTGGTTTCTTTCCTTTCGGAGGTTCTATGGCGGTGGGTCGCAGGTTTTAGTCGACACGATTTCGACAGTAGTCCCTACTGTTAGACACGGTCAAATTAGAAACCCTGCGTTCTACTTCGTATACACACATCACACGCTGACCAAGACTCATTCATGCTGCTGCAAAAATTCCGTCCTCGCGTTAATTTGTTCATATGTTGGGACCACCGGGGCCTCCCTGCTGCGACCAGCCGAAACCTCTCACCCATGGTAACTACCTTTGCCTTGATTCGCCGGTAGTCAACGCGGCACCTCGTTGCAGAAAATGATGCCGTGGTCAGCGTGCCTCGCGCGCCACGATAGGCTGGCGGGGTGGTCTGTTTCCCCTAACCAATTCCTACTTTTTCGGGCGGTTGTACGGTCGATCACGAGGCAAGTGCTATACTTTCTCTCTCTGCACAATCAGGAGGCTTTTTCCAACCCCGAAGATACATTTCTTACGTCTCGACCTTTTGGTTCCAAGATTACTGCCGCAACAATTCCGTCGTCGCTTTTATTCGCACCGAAATAGTTTGGGGTCAATTAGGTCTTCTACAGCGGCATGATATCACACCCATAGTTTTAGTCCCATCATCCTTCTCTCAACGCCGCACGTAGCATATTATTTCGTCGCTTGGCATCTGACAATGTGAAGCGTGAGTGTCAACAACCAAAAACATGATGAGCCATTAGAAAATCCAGACCACGAAAAGCAAAAGAGTGAAACGATTTTGCCAACAACCGTAGCTTACTTGTATCTTATTGCCATCCCCGCGGGTCGCTTAACGTCCTTGTTACTGTGCCTTGACCTCTACTCGTAGTTGTTTCGGTTTTAACTGTCCCGTGGGAACGTCGCACGGTCGTCTACGCCCATACCTAGCCGTGCCCAGCGTAGCTCCCCCCGGCACTGTCGGCGGCACCCCTTGAGAAGTTCGAGCAGCGCGCACTCTTCTTTGAGGTCGCGCACAGCTCTAAGCTCCAAACTCTCAACCGAGGCACTCAAGGCGACGACAGCTAGAAGTACCCTGCTGCGTGAGTTCCTAGCGACAGCTGTACCACATCGGTATGTTGCTGCACAAAGATGTGCTCGTCCCGATTGTTGTTGCGTTTTCTGTGTCCCGTACTGAAATCAGCTGTTATGTTTTTGGTACATCTTCATCTCTGCTGTACGACTATCATACCTACACGTATCGCTCTGCGCTATACCAGATTCCTGGTATATGATACCTGATCGCAGGTGGAGCAGCAGTCTACGTCACACTCGTACCTGTCCCCAATGATACCAGAACTAACGCAGGACGTACAGCAGGAGGGCAATCAGAGAACTAACGCGGGCCGCCCAAAACACTCTCCCTTGATTGTTGACTCAATCCATCGGGTGGGCTCGATAAAACACCACGGCAGCCACGCGATCGTGAAAACCCTCGCACCTGGTTGTCCGGCTCGTCGCCGCTTGTTTGATGGAGCCGCTGCGCGTGTCGCGCGTGCTATTCTTGTACTTTTCGAGGTCAGCCAGCATACTGTCCTGGGCGTCAGACAACGCCTTCAAGACCTCCTTAGGTTGGAATTGACCCTCTTCGAGATTCGCGGAGGCAGGCAATAAGGCCACCATCATCACTGCCGCACCTAGCACATGATGCCAGCGAGGGGGCATGCTGACTTGCCGTACCCTCTGCCGCGCTCTACAGCGTGTGGGGGTCGTACAGCGTTGGTGGGCTGTCTCTGCTCGTTGTCGCAGCCGGCACGCCGGCACGCAACATCCAACAGAAGTTGACAAGAAGTCCTATATGGGATAATGTTGGGTACTATATGGCAGAACAACGAAGTGCTCGGAATAGATGCGAGGGAGCGCGCTTCCAACAAGCTCGACACGGGGTCCCACTGCCGCAAGTGGTGCTTGCTTCACAAACCGCCTAGATAGGACAAGTAATCACTGCCGACCTGCGACAACCAAGGAGAGGGAAAGGGAGAGGAGAGAGGGGAGAGGAGATGTTGCCTTACGGGTTTCTAACGACCAGGAAGGCGGACAGGTTCGAAAAATACGTTTTCGGTTGGCTTGATTGCACAGTCCCGCTGCCGTTTCGGGTTCTTGGCAACTACACCAAAAGATGTCGGGAGACACACTGACATCGCACTTTGACATACGGTATTTTCACCCCTTGACAGACAGCAAACCTGCATTGACCTGCCTTGACTGACACCAAATTATTACAGCAGTTTTGAGTGTATAACACTCGGCCCTACGTCCTTGACAGCGCACGTTTTGCCTTGCTTGACATGCCTCCTGACATCTTTGACTACTGCTGCTGTCAGCAGAAGTGGTGCCGAGTACCGATCACCGAGTACAGCAGTGGCAGGGAGTGTGTCACCTACCCGCTGTAAAGGGAGAACTCATAATTAGGGGCCACACAGCAGCTCAGAAACTCTTTTCCTTGGCGGAAGACAGTTTTTGCAGGAGGTCCTACCTGCTGGTGCACGAACAGTGCCCACAAGCCTACAGAGTTGTACTCAGTACACAGGTATTCAGGTACCTGGTACCCTGGTACACTGCAGCAGTAGAACCTGGCGTCGGTTTACGTACACGCGAATACCTGCTGGAAGCTCATTTCTTGCTTTTTCTCAGACCAAAAAGGAGGGGCAAAAACAGAAGACCCTTCGACACTGCACGCTTGTACAGCTGGGAGGAGCACGCACTTGTTCTACATCTCTAAGAGGAGCACGCACTGCAGTCTGGTTCAACATCTCTAAAGCTGGTATGTGTAAATGTTAATCTTTGTGTGTGGAGGTTTTGATCGTACACAGCTTGCAATGATACTTCTGCTGTAAGTTTACTGTTTATCGTAGAATCCGTGTTGTACTCATCCAGGGCTCAACGTCGTGGGCGGGGCTTTTATTCTGCGAGAATATTCGCAAGCCGCGGGTAGACAATCTACACAATCCCGCTGCCGCAATCCTGCTGCACGAGTAACACCCTCGTCGAGTTAAAAAAAATAAATGTGATCTCGGTATTGATTGGCTCTGCTTTATAGTGTGCGTGTGTGCTCTTCCTACCCGTCGATGTTCACCACACCCCAGTGTCTGTGCTGATTTTTCAACCCCAGAGAGACCGCTCCTGACTCTTGCGAGTGATCAACCCTCCAAATCATCCCAATGGCATGCTCAGTTTCACTAGAACTGCTTGTTTCGCCAAAGAACCGTCTAGAGCAGTTGGCCTCGACTCTTGGAGTCGAAAGTCATCCGGAATTACCATGCCGACGGCTTCATCCTCTGGTGACATGTCGTTGTCGTCCAGCAGGGTCAGAGGATCTTTCTCGATGTCGGAAATTCCACCGCAACAACGAAGTGCAGGTCAAGGCACTGTTGCTGTCCTCAGTTGTGCCACCGGGAAACACACGTCAAAATATGGAGGTGTAGGAAAGCATTATTTACGTGTGCTTGAAGGAGGAAGTATTTTGTTGTGAGATTTTGTGTATTAGTGTTCTTTTGAACGTATATTTAATCGAAATATTGTGTATAGATATATGTTAAATTGTAGAGAGGAGGCAGCTTGGTTAGGTGCCTGATCCGGCCTTGGGAGGTGCTTAGGCAGTTTCTTATTATTCTGAGTCGGAGCGCATTCTGGTAGATTCATAGTTGCCCACCCCCTTGCACTTCTCGATTGAATTCTTATTGTCCTCTCGAAGGTCAGCACAAAAGCCTAGCCGTAAATTCTTAGAAAAGGAAAAAGTTGAGGTTTAAAAGTTCAACATCCCAATTCTTAACTGTTGCCGCGTACTGTACAGCAGTACGACACAGCCGTACGACAACCGGAGGAAATATTATAAGAATCACCCTGGGCTGGGTAATTGATCGATCTTTTAACCCTATAGCTCAGTAGGGGATACCCTAACATTTGACGTCGTCCAGGTCACGGGTTCGAACTTCACTTCGAACGTTTCTTTTTCAGAAACGCTTGCGCGTGCCTAAAAACAAAAGACAACACAAATCCCTGGTTCCCCAGGTATTGAAACGAAGCGGGTAGGTCAGCGTACAGACGTAAACAATTCTGACGCCCCAAAGATCCCGCCGTTCAGAGGGGGGGGAGAGTGCTATAAGGATTACCTGGGCTGGGGAATTGATCGATCTTTTACCCCTATAGCTCAGTAGGCAATGCCCTCACAGAAACTTGAGAATATACAGAAAGACAGAAAGCAAAGGCAAGAAACGACCACAACGACAAAACAACAAATGGAGGCATCTAAAAGACCTATGGCAATGGCAACACGAAGTTTGAAATTTTCTTTCGAAAGTTTATTTCTTTCAAGAAACAGACGAAGGCATCCTCGTACCGCCACTGCGGGAAAAAAGGGAAAACATGTTCGATTTTTCTTGTTTTTTTCAAACAATTGCAGGCGGCCCAATTTCTTCTTTCCGCTGCAAAGTGTCAAGACGCTGATGACAATCAGCTCGTGTAACGATAGACCTTCGATCCCGACATAGATTCAAGTCACGGCCAACCCGCTTGGTGTCGGGCAAGGTCAACGAGTGTAGGTAACGACCTCGAAGATATTATCAGGTGGATCCATGGTTCAGGGGGCGAGAGGTTGCCGGCGTCGTTCTACGCTCTTCTCTTAAACCCGAAAAAATATCCGGTTTTTTGCCGTTTGAGACGGATCGAGAATTTTTGTCATCTGTTTTGCGCACACCAACGGCCAAGCGTTTTTTTTTTTATCGTTCGCCTGGCTACCGCCCGCCATACACCATACATAGCGGAAGATAGCGCGAGCTTGAGAGGTCCGGAGTCGTCCAAGTAGCGAAGTACGTACTGTTCAGGAGTTGAAATGTGAGCGGAACATTTTCCAAGCCACCAAAGGTGATCTTGACCGTTGTACCAAACGTAGGTACCGAAAGGCAGGGCGGTGCAAGATTTGCAGCAGGCAACACACCGTCTAACGTACCGTCTGTCTGGAAGACGTTCGCGCCTGGAAATGTAGACAACGCCGAAGCCACCACCGCGTGCAGATGTTCATGCCAATTCACCATTAAAATCGTTCGAGCATAGTGAGCGTTCGAGCGACGCCGAGATAGCAGGAGACGTGAGCATGGTACGCTTGCATAGTCCACGGACGCATAAGCATCGGGACGTAGATTCGCTTAGGTTCGTCGTCAAAAAGGTGGGCGGCACATCCGCCAGGCTAGTCGGTACAAGCCGAAGCGGGGGGCGGTAACTTCCGCATAAGCAGGAGGATACCGTGGTCGTCTGTGGGAAGGCGTCCTCTATCGGCTAAAGAGCTAACTTCGGACAACGGGAAGAATTTTTGAGGCTCCAGGCAAAGAAGGAAATCGTCGGGGAGGACCGAGGGACTGCTAGGAAGAAGATACTGAATGGCGGCGTCACATACCGATTCAACGCGTTGTTCACGTGCCCAATCGGAGTGCGAGCATCGTTCGACAGACTCCATGAACTCGATTTCTGCCAGCGACGGTATCTCGGGGAGAGCGGCCGGAGTGCCGGCACACCGAAAAACATCTGGAGGGAGTGTACCAAGCAAGGGCGGGGCAGGTGGGGCCGCATCGACGGAGAGTCGAATCGGCCCAGTCGGAACAAGATCAATGGAAGGCCGGGGCGAAACCTCTGAAGGCGAGGTGGTCCGAGGCGGGCGTGACTTGCTCGCCTTGGGGCCTTGTCGTGGGACGGTGGGTGGAGTAGGATGCGAACGAGCGAAACCATAGTCCACGGCGGCCGCAGACTTACCAGCAGCGGCAGATTGGCGACGCCGGGTCCTAGACGAGATGAGCCCCGACGGGGGAAGGGACGGCAGAGCCGTCTGTGAAGATGAAGGAAGCAGAGGCGGAGCCGCGGACGCAACCGGGGCTTGGTCACGGCTGGTCCAGGCGACACGCGAGGCTGGGTTGAGACAGAGCAGAGGACTCTTGAGGAACCAAAGCCGTTGGGTGCTCGGCTGAATCGTGATTGACAGGGTGAGCAGGAGGCAGGGTTTCCGACGCTTTGTCAAAGGCGACCGTGGACGAGACGGGAACCGCTACCGAGCTAGAGTTCGGTGCGTTGTCGTTGGTTGGTTGTGGGGAAGGCTCGAAGGAAGTGGCGCCTCGGCCGATGCCCGTGCCTTCGGTTGAAGCTGGGAGACGTGTGGCAGGGACTGCGAACACGGAAGCGGCGAGAGAGCCGCTGGCACATGTGTCGGTAGGAAGGTCGTAGTTGGGACCTCGCGAAGTAACTTAAAGGCGAGCACGGGCTACAAATTCTTCAGACGGAGCATTGAGGTCGTCAACCCTCATTCGGATCTTGTGTAGGCGGAAATCGCGGAATTAGTGTAGGGACAGCGGGAGCCCACCCAAGCCTGAGCTTGGGTTGGAGGGCGTCAGCCCACCCAAGCCGACACGCATGGCCGAGGATCCACCCAGGAGTAGGCCGTGAGAGCGGATGATAAAGACGCGTTCTTCGTCGAAAGGAGTGAGACTGCAGGGGCTGTTGCGGTCTCGCGCCATCGCAGGCAAGGGCAAGCGGGAGAGGAAGCAGACGTTCACGTTGGTACTGCCTTTGTGGTATTCCAGAATGTAGTTGTGCGCAGTGAGGAATTCCAGCCACCGCTGTGTCCGCGGGTTGTGTTCTGCGATCTTGTCGACGTTTTCGAGCGCCTTGTGGCCCGAAAACTTTCGGAATTTAGAACCTCAAAGGTAGGCGCGAATGCGCTTGATGCTCCAGACGATGCTGTCCGCTTCCAGATAGAGCAGAGTCCGGGGACGTTCAGACTACTGTAGATGGTTGCGCGGCTGATGAACACAATGGGGCGAACGGTGTGGTCGTCCTGTTCTTGGTCGAGGGTGGCACCGAAACCTTCCACACTGGCATCGCCGTAGAGGAGGAAAGGGTGGGAGTTTTCGGTGACGGCGTCCCAGTTGGGGTAGACGAGGACTGGGGGCGTGGTCAACTCGGCCAGGAGTTTTTCGCACGATTTCTTCCTTTGTTGGAATATTTACGAACTTGATGACTTGTTTCAGAAGGGAACTGATGGGCCGTATGCGCTTTGCGACATCGCGCACGAATTTCCCGTAGAGGGAAAGTGCGCTTTGAAAGGAGCGTCTCTGTTTCAGGTCTTTCGGCATGGTCATTTTCGTGAGTGATTCTACTTTTTGTTCGTTCGGCATTTCGCCGGTCGGAGAGATGGTGTGAACCCGCTTCCATGGCGCCTACGGTAACCATTGAAGGGGAAAACTCGGGACTAAACTTCCGCAATCTCAAGAACAATTCCTTCATATAGGCGAAGTGAAGGAAGGGATCGGCGTCGAAGACGATGACGTCGTCGAGATAGGCAGTTCGAGGCCCTTCATGACCTCGTTGATGAATTCGACGAACCATCCTGGAGCAACGTTGCTGCTTTGAGGCATTATCAACCGCCCGAAGAGGCGCGTGGGTGCACGCAAGGTACCGTGTCCTTACCGTGTCCTTGTGCACTGCTAGTTGGTGGAAAGGAGAGACGAGCTCGAAGAGTGAAAATATTCGACCGGTGCTAAGTTTGTCGAGAGCCTCATCGATGCGGGGGATGGGGAGCGGGCCTAGGATGCTGAGTTTTTTCAGCTTCTTGTAGTTCACCGTGATACGGATGTCACCGGGTTTCTTCGGGATGACAACCAGTGGGCTCGCCCACGGAGATACGAAGTGGTGAATGAGGCTGGCGGCGGGAAATTTGTCCTAAATCGTTTCCACATGCTTTGCGGTCGGGGCATTGATGAGGTAGGGCCAAAACGTTACAGGAGAGCTGTTTGGGAGGACAGTTATGCTGAAAGGGAGCAAGGAGAAGGAGCCAAAATCGAATGGGGACTTCGACGTACGTCGGAGAACTCAGCCAGAACATCGCCGAACTGGGTGGACATCGCCCAACTGGGTGATAACGGTCGGCGTTAAACCGAGACCGCGCAAATTCAAACGCGATTTCGCGCATGTGCGACGGCAAACGGTTCCATACTTGTGTAAAGCTCGTGCCTTGGTCTGTGCTCAATCGTTCGAGCAGGGCAGATGAAGGAAGGCAGTCGGCAGGCAGAGCCGAAGAGGCCGCGGATTGTTCGCCTGTCAGGACTGTCTTACCGCGCAGATGGTGGACGAAGGAATCCAGGCACTGTCGTGGTGAGGGCTGGTCCGCGCCCATGATATGAGAGGAGACTGGACCTGGGACTGAGGTGATGGGCGTCAGTGTCGTGAGGACGTAAAGAAGGAGCCGGAGCGTTGAACAGGACAGCTATCATGGGTATGCGTAACAGCGGACTGGAGGACGTGCCGAGCAAGGCACTTGGGTCTAGATCCGCGACCCCGGCTAATGGGAGGAGCTGGCCATTTTCCACAACGCGGTCATCCGCAGAAAAAAACAGTGCTCGAGTGCAGCATGTTGACCAAGTAGAAGCAACCGAGGCCAGGGGCACTGCTACTGCGAACCAACTCGACGTCGACGATTCGATGGTCGCCGGACAAGGTGACGTCGGCACCGTCCGTATAAAGCAGGTGGAAGCTTTCAGGGTAGGCCGAAGAGTCGGGAACACGCCAACGTACGATAGGAGCGGTCTTGGAAGCGCATCCAGCTGTCGCGTCCTAGTGGAACGTCGTGTTGCATAGCTTCAGATTGGGCGACGTGTGTCCATAGGGCGAGTGATGCAGTTGATTTATCGCCGTCGAAGAAGTGTAACGCTTGGGCGTACTGAAGAGGAGATATCAAGAGGCGGGGACTTACCAAAGCCGCCCCACGATCTGGGAAGGGCGTGTCGTTGCCAGGTGACAGAGGCAGCACCCACGCGTTTCATGCTGTCGAACGCGTGGGTGTTAGTGAAGGTCCGTGGCTAGCCCGTGTCCCAGAGGGCGACACATCCAAGCTGAATAGCAGCTAGGCCATTGTCGATCTTGATTTTTCTGGTGAGAAGAATCGTCCATGTTTATTACACCAGAAATAAGACAAGGCCTTTGCTCGGCGAGAAAGGGGGGGTGTTGATCGGAGCGGGCGGCGGGCATTACTGCGAGAATGTCGCCACCGCGATCCGATGGCACGTTTGAAGGATAGTCGATAACCCGACAGGGAGGCGGCTGCTGACGTGTCGGTTGGGCACAGTTGCTGCCACGTCGAAGGGTCAATTCCGAAGGTACTTCTCTACTACAGTAGAGGGCGAGTTGCTCTGGGGAGCCCAATGTGTATCTCGTGCCTATCGTATCCAGTATGACGACAAGGCGCTGCATTGCCTAGTCTGCATGCTGAATAACAATGTAGTACCATGGTATCTCTGTGGCGTAGTTTTGTGACACATAACTTGTACCTGGTATCTCTTTAGGATTGAAGAATCGACACGTACACTGTTTGTGCTGGATACCGACAGGTAGAAAGAACGGTTGAATGTGAAGAACACACAGATTTGATACGACAGGCTTTGCTTACAAATTATATGAGAGAGAAAAGAAAATAAACAAGAACAAATCGAAAGAAAATATAGAAAAGACAAGAACCATTAATGAGTGTCGTGCCCCCCGTTAGAGGACGTGGCAGGCAATACAGAACGAGCTGAAGAGTGTGTGTGTTTTCACGTTAAACCGTTCTTTCTACCCGTCGACATCTAGCACAACCCGTGTCCGTGCCAATTCTTCAATCCTAGAGAGATGCAAGTTCTGTCACAAAACTACGCCAGAGATACTACATTGTCACGTATGCAGTAAGGGCAGTAGACAATGCAATGCCATGTCATCATACTGGGTATGACAGGGACAACATAGATATTATCTGAAAGAGAGAAAACGAAAGAAAACAAAGAAAAAGAGAAAACAAATCAAAAGAGAAAAAATAAACATAAATTGAAAAGAAAAATCTGTCGTGCTTCCGAGGCAGGGGGTGTGGCAGACTCTTGAAAAAATAATGCTGAAGAAAAAAAAACACCACTCTACTTATAGAGCAAGACCAAGAACCAAGGGAAAATAACAGGCAAACCGAAGCACAAAGTACCATCCAGGTAGCCGCAGCAGTTTGTGGTACGAATAGCGTAGCTAGGCTCTCCCTGCTAGTCCGCTTGGGACCTTGCTCCCCTGTCTGCCGTCTCTGTCCTTCTGCGTTCGTCAACTATGCCTCGCCCCTCGGCGCCAGACAATACGAAACTAGAAATGCAGGCTCGTCATCCACCCACGCCACACGACTCTTTCCTCAAGTATTATCATTAAAAGAAAGAAGACAAAAGAAAGAAACAAAATCACAGAGGATGCAACCGCAAAAAGAAAACAAGACACAGGAAGATCACGTTCAGACCGGCTGCACCAGTTGGCGGCACGAGTAGCATAGGCGTGTTCTACTTCCTACTCGGCCTGGTGAATTGCTACCCTGTCTGCCATCTCCTCTTACTTTCGTCCACCGCGGTTTCCCTTCTACTACTCCTGTCTCCCCCCCCTCCCCGCATTCCCTTGGTCGGGTTTCCTCCCACTCCTCCTGTTACCCCCCCCTCCCTCCATTCCGCTGGACGCCACCCACGGCGGATGCGCGCCTCTGCCTACTTAGCTGTACCTCATCCTGGTGTCACCTCACGATGAGTCATTCGGCTGCTTTGAGGACCCCCCGGTACCACTTCCCGCCTTTTTTGCTGCTGTGGATCACAGTGCGGTCTCAACTCCGAACACTAAGGGGATAAGTTCCGTTGACCCTTTGGTGGATCGGAACTCCCTAAGGTCTTCGACTATAAATCCATGCCAAGTCATAAAATTGTCCTCCAGGTCTCGGGTTCTCTCCACCAGCCATCGTCCCGAATATTACTCGACAGGGTAATGACTGCTTGCTTTGCCGTGCCACGCCCCCCGCAAAGAAGAGCCGCCGTCTACGAATGGTCGTTTCGATGCTCTCGCAACGTGTCATCTTGAGGGCCTTCGCGTTCGAGAGGGTGGCGTGGTCAGTACGAAGTCGGCGCTGGAAGCCAATGACTCGCGAAAGGACTTGGTGGTGAGCTGTTCGAAGCTTGGTTTTGTGTTCCGCTCTGAGGGTCCACGCCACACACCTACAATAGAGTCTCAATCACCTCGGCTTTCAGCATTAATTCGTACTTTCAGGCTAAGGGGGGGGGCGATCGCCCTATCATGCAACTCCGGGCCGAACCGTTTGATGCATGCCCGCATGAGACGAATCCGTCGGTCGATTTCGAGCGAGAGGTCAGCGTTTTCGTGGATATTGCCGCCTAAGTATAAGAACTGGGTCGTCTGTTTATACCTTTGGCCTGCTGCTTCGATGATGAGCGGTGGTGCGAGGGTTCTCTGGTCTGGTGTTCGTAGAAGCATTGTCTCTGTCTTCTTTCCCGATACCGTGAGGCCTGCTGCTTCGAATACAGTGGCGATGACTGTCATCATTTTTGCGAGACCTTCGGCCTGCTTCGAGGCAATTCCTACGTCATCGGCGTACAACATCCCCCATACAGCCCTTCGCACGCACGCCAACGACTCCTGCTCTTCTGTTCCGACTACTCCAGCATCACCGAGTTGAACCAAATCCCTTAGGATGGCTTCGCTATGGCTGAAGCGTACTAGTACGACATGTAGCGCAGCAGCGAATAGCACGTTGAACAGTAACGGTGATAGGACGCAGGCCTGCGTGGCATCAAACCATTCCGAGTGCTCGCCGTCATCCGTACGCACGCGAGCGCGCATGCCCTCGTGGAAATTTACGGATAGTTCTCAGCATCTTGGTTGGTACGCAAAAGCGTGTGAGTACCTCCCATAGCATCTCTCGGTCGACAGAGCCGTGGCTTTCTGCAGATCGATAAATCACGCGTACAGGGGATTTTCCTCTGCCGTCCAAGCTCTTGCAACCGGCGCACGACGAAGAACATATCAATCGTTGATCGTGCGGGGCGGAAGCCGCACTGTTCCCCGGGGAGTAATCCCTCGGTCTCGCATCAGTTGCTGAGGCGGAACACGACGATTTTCAACAAACCTTTGCCTGCGTGGGCAATGACAACAAGCGAAATCCCTCGGTAGTTGTTGCGATCAGTACGGTTCGTCTTTTTTGTGAAGGATCTTGATGATCGCATCTTTCCATTGCTGGGGGACTTCTCTTGTCAACCAAACATCGACAAGGATGTTGTGAAAGCGCTGGGCGAATGCGGGGTTGTCGATGTTTAGCAGTTCGACGGGGAGACTATCTGGTCCAACAGCTTTCCAATTTGACATTCCCTTACTCAAGTGCTTCCGTCATCTCGTCCATGGATGGTTCATCTCCGAGCGACAGTCTAAGCGGTCGCGGTGGCAAGAGGTCGATGATCGTAGGATCGAGTTTCAGCGATTTCGTGCTCAAGAGTTTGTGGTATAACCCCGACCATCGTTCACGAATTCGAACCTTATCCCGCAACAGCGTGCCATCCTCGTCCCTAATGAACTGCTCGAGTGCCTTGTAATCCCACCGAACTCTTAAGGTGCTTGTAGAACCCCCTCTGGTCGTTGTTCGCTATCAATAGGAGTCGTCCGGTTTCAACGAGGTACTCTTCGAAATACGCATGCAGTCCTGCAGCAATCACCTCTTGCAGGTTCGCACACGTAGATCTCAGTGTCTCCCACGCGCCTCTCTCCCGGGGTTGGGCACGCAAGAATTTTCGTGCATCCTCCCTCGCTGTCCATGCTAATATGAATGCGGCCAAAGGTTCGGCAGACTCGCACCATCGATGTCTGCGGTGGCGACGTGGAGTGGATGGTACCTCTTTTTCGACCGCATCGATAACAGCTGCAGTGAAAAACTCAATCATGCCAGACGTACTACGGGACTGGATATGTTGGTTGGGAGCGGAAACGACCCTCGCGACTACTCGTTCACGATACTTTTCACAGGACATAAAGAGCTGCCTGTTGAACTCTCGGCGTTTCGTCAGTCTTCGTATTGGTCTGTTGTGTGCAAAGTGACCACTGAGTCGCACTTTGATATACAAGATGTTGTGGTCTGAGTCAACCTTAGTTGGGGCAGAAGGCTGTGGGACGACTTCAACATCTTGTACTCTAGGTCGATGGGCTTGACGGGTTAGGATGTAGTCGATCCGCTTACGGTCACTCGGGCTGGTGCCGTTGTGTGTATGCGAAATCCCACCCTTACGCGTGCTGAAAAACGTGTTGGTGAGAGCTAACTTGCAATTGGTGGTGAACGACAGGAGTCGTTTGCCACAATGATTGTCGTTACGAACATCACGTCCATATGCTCCAACCACTCTACTTTCATCATCACCGAACCCTTCCATCCTCTGTCTAGTTCGCGCGTTGGCATCCGCCAGTACCAGCAGACACTCTTTCATCGGCCTTTTTTCCACCAAGTCCTCTAGCTTCTGCCAGAAAATACGTTTCAGTTCGGCGTCCGTAGTACAATCACTTAGAACGTACGACGACGAAGTTAACTGCCTCGCATTTACTAGCCAGCTCAAAGCGCATAGACATAAGCCGTTCGTATGAGAACTGGTGAGTGTACACAGACATACTGCACAACGATTCCTTGACAGCTAGACCGAATCTGTACTGCCTTTGCCTAGCAGAAAACGCGATACCCTGCCGCACAGAATATCGCGCTGCCGGACCTCCGAGGTTCCTGCAGTCCAATGAAGTCACAGCCGAGTTGCCGTCCCTTCGCCAGTACACACTCGTCATGTCCGTACCCGTTCTTCCCCTTTAAAGCCAAGGTGCGCACATTGTAGGTCGCTACCGCCACAAGTGTTTCCTTCTGTCTCTTACGAGCCTCACGTGCCGCTTTCTTTGCCAGCCGACGTGAGGCTCATCCCGGCTTCCTTTTTTGCTTCTTTTGTTTCCTTTTCTTCTCTATGACGAATGTGAATCTCCGTTCCGTAGCCCGGTACGCGCCTTGGTTCCCGTTGACTGGGTGCAAGCCGTCCCAGCCAACGCCGACCCTCCCATCCTTCCTGTCGTGCATGCATACCCACGCTGTGGCCAGCCTCTCCACTCCTCTGGCTTCCCACGTAGCGCTCTCTGCGGTGGTGATGTACCCGTCGCGCGCTTGGAGTCGGAGTTAAGACGAAAAAAACATCACCACCACCCCACGCGGTCCTTAGAGTGAGCAGGCCACCCGTCGGACCGCGCAAGGCGCCCCCGCTTTCCAGACCGAGGCTCGATGCTCGTGTGACTGTCGCTAGACCGTTGCAGGTCCTGGTGGACTTCCTTGGCCCACCCCAAGGACGGGGGAGGCCGGGGGGGGGGTTTCTTTAGTGTATGTCTTGCCTGTCGTATCCAGTACGATGGACCTGGCTTTCCGTTGTCTACTCTGATTGCTGCATAACAATGTAGTATCTCTTCTGTGGCGTAGTTTTGTGATCACATAGCTTGTAACTCTCCACGAAAGGATTGAAGAATCGGCACGGGCACTGGTTGTGCAGGATGCCGACGGGTAGAAATAACGGTTTCATGTGAACGACCCACACACCACTATTCGTACTGCACATAGAAACAGAGTGTCAGGTAGATACCAGGTATTAGTTAATTTGTGACCGTGTTATGTGTTATCTTCACCATAAACCGTCCTTTCTCCCCAGCTTCAGCAGTACACCCAGTTTCCGTCTTAATTCATTATCCTAGAGAGATACTATTTCTTCTGTGGACACAGACTGTGAGACAGCCCAAGACCAAACAACAAACATCGCAAGTGAAATGTCAGCGTGTGTGTTCTTCACACTAAACCGTATTTCTACCCGTCGACATCCCGCACAACCAGTGTCCGTGCCGATTCTTCAATCCTAGAGAGACACAAGTTCTGTGGTCACTAAACTACGCTACAGAGAAACTACGTGTGCAGCAAGCACAGCAGTACTAGACAATACAATGCTATGTCATCATGCTGGGTATGAGAGGCACGACATACATATTCTATGAACGAGAGAAAACAAAAGGAAACAATGAAAAACGAAAGCAACGAAAACAAATCGAAATAGAAAGGAAACAAGAAAAAAAAAATGTCGTGCCTTCCCTGTGTTTTCTTCACATTGGATTGTTCTTTCTACTCATCGACATCCAGCACAACCAGTATCCGTGCCGATTCTTCAATCCTAGAGAGTCACAAGTTTTGTTGTTGTTGATGTTGTTGTTGTCTTCATAGTAAATCGTCCTTTCTACAACTTAATCAGTACACCCAGTGTCCGTCCTGATTCCTTATCCTAGAGAGATACCGATTCTGTGGTTACAGACTGAGACAGAGGAATACAAAAAAATAATAATCGCAAATTCAAGGGTCAAGCAAGTGAAGTACCAGCGTACCGGGTACGAGAACACAACAACATACGAAAGCAACAAGCAAGATTAAAAAGTAAGAACAAGAATACAATAAAACAAAAATAAATTCTGCATTGAAACAGAGTACAAATGACCCAAGGAGATCAGAAAGGCTGCTATTTGTAGATGGAAAGCGTACGTACTCAGGGAAGGACAGATAGCTGCCGCGCGGACGAAGCAACACGAAGGAGAGGAAGATACCGATATACGGACGGCGGGGCTGGGAAAGGAAACAAGGGAGAGACAAGGCCAAAATCAAGAAGGAAGAGAAAAAAAAGAGAACATCGTACTCCAGACGGTAATAGTGCCCGTCTTCTGTTGCCACAAACCTACGCCACAGAGATACTACATTGTTATGCAGCAAGCAGAGTAGACAACGCAATGCCATGTCATCATACTGGACATCTGGATATGACAGGCACGACATACAGATGTTATAAATTAGAGATGAGGAGATCCGTCCTGGGTGTCCGCTGAGGAGCAGGGGCCAACTGCGAGGACTTTGTAGGGGCCCGTCCAGTTGAGAGAGAGTTTGACCCTGAGGACCTTGGCGTCCGTGTCGGGTTTCGCGCCCTGGCGGACGGTGGCCGCCGTATTGTACACCCACACCCAGTCGCCAACGTCAAATTTGGGCACCGGACGCAGAGCGTCGGAGAAGGCGGAGTTGCGGCGGAAACATTGTGGGGGCGGTGATGGTGGTGAACGCTATCGTACGCGCGCTGCTGGTGGTCCCGTCACCAAGTCGCAGTAGGCGAGGTGGTTGCGGGCCAAGCTCTGGTGGCCGGCGACTCCAGCACGCTCGAAAATCGTGAGAGGGAGGCGTTCCAGCCAACCCATATGGACTTTGTTGGGAGCCAAACCCGTGGAGGTGCTGACGGAATTGTTGCACGCAACTTCGACATGAGGGAGCTGTTTATCTCAGTTGTCGTGGAGGTCGTTAATGACCATTGCCAGCATCTGGGCCATCGTGTGGTTTACACGTTCCACCTCACCGTTGCCGTTTGGGTGGTAGGAGCTGGTGGCGATTTTTCGAACTCCCAGAAGCTAATATACGGCGTGCGAAAGCTTGGAGCAAAACTGGAGGTCGTTGTCCGAGAGGATGCTGCGCGGGCACCCCCAGAAGGGGGTATACCGGTTGATGAGAAAGTTAGCCGTGCCCTCAGCGGTGAACTCTGCCGCAGTGACAGCGTATATGTCGGCTCGGTGGCTGAAACGATCAGTGAAAAGCAATATGTAGGTATTTCCTCGAGGCGTCTCCGGAAGAGGGCCGAAGTAGTCGACGCTGGCGGCGATGACGGGCCCTTCTGGTAAGGGCAACGTGATGGTGGGCCACCGGACCGTCTGCCGCGACGTTTTCCGGGCTTGGCACTTCAAGCAGTTGCGTAACCACCACCGGGTGAAGATGCGCATGCCGATCCACCAGTAGAGACGTTCGAGAATAGGTAGGGTGCGCGCGGTTTGTAGGTGGCAGGAAGCCGTGAAATGGCAAGCCTGCATGACCCAGGGGCGCATGGGCAGCGGCACATAAATGCGAATAGGCTCGTCGTATAATAAACAGGCCATATGACCCACCGGGTGTTGCGTATCCGACGCAGGGGGGGGGGCGGCTGTCGGACAAGTAGAACGATGCCCGCGTCGGTGGTGTGCAAGCGGCCTTTGTTAGCCAGCTCCTGAACCTCCGAAAAGGGAGGGCGCTGGTGGGAAGGGAAACACGGCAAAAAGTCGTCTGGAAAAACTTCCGGCCGGCCAAGGGCTATGTCGCGCATGGCGGCGTTGCACGCGGGCTCGGCCTGTTGTTCCCGAGCCCAGTCGGCGTGTGAATAACGTGCTGCGGAATCACCTAACTGAAATTCGGCAGCTGCGCCGAGAGCGTCCAAATGGGTTGTGGTGACTGGCGGTGCGTCAGTCGGCAGCGGAAGCCGTAAAAGAGGAGTCCACACGGGCTCGGCGCGTTCGCGGTCAGACGGAATGGGTACCGTGGGGATCGGCGAGGCGGCAGGAGCCGGGGCCATAACGACGGGTGCGGGCGGTCGCGGCCGTGCGGCTCGCGGCGGGGTGATAGCACGCTGGGTGGATGGTCTAGGGGCCCCGCCGGGCCCGAAGCCAAAATCAACAGCAGGCGGCGCGGTGCCAGAGGCAGCGGCTGTTCGTCGGAGCGTCCGAGTGGAGATGCGGCCTGAAGGCGGCAAGATACATAGAGGCGCCGGGTTGCCAGGCGGCGAAGGGGAAGCCGATGCAGGATCAGTGATCACGGTGGAATCTTCTTCCTGTAGAGTGCTCGTCAGGAGAGGAGCGCGCTGGCCGACAATCGTCGCTGCAGCGGGGGCTTCTGCAGAGCCCTGGTCGCCCCCGGAGGGTACGACAAAAACCGAAACGAAAGCGGAGTTGGTGGTGGGTGAAAAATTCCTCAAGCCAGGATGGCGATCGACGGTGGCGACGGAAGCAGATATACAAGCCACGAATCCTCGTACATGGCCCGTGTGCGCGAAAATCGCGAGAATCCGAAGAGGTGAAAGACAGCCCACCCAAGACGGCACGTTCACTGCGGGGCACCAGCCCACTCAAACCGACACCAGGGGTCGGCGACGAGAGCGAGTGCGCAGCCCGCAGGCTCGGATGAGGAAGATACCACCGTCCTCGACGGGGTTGAGGCAGCTAGACCCACTGCGGTCGTGTTCGGTGGCGGGCTCCGGCAAGCGGGAGAGAGAAAATCAGCATGTCTGCTGGCGCTTCCCTTGCAGTATTCGAGGGTGTAGTCGAACGTGGTGAGGACCTCGAGCCACCGCTGGACGCGCGCGTTGTGGCCCCCTACTTTGCCGATGCTCTCAAGTGCTTTGTGGTCCGAAAATATTCGAAACTTCGTGCGCCACATGTAACCTCGGAGTCGCTTGATGGCCCAGACCAATGCTGCCAGCTTCCAGGTCCAACGGTGTGCAGTGCCTCTCGGAATCGAGGGTAGCGCGGCTGATATAAGCAATGGGCCGTACCGAGCCGTCCGGTTGTTCTTGTTCGAGCGCGGCACCAAAACCGTCGATGAAGGCGTCGAAGTACACGTGGAATGGCACCAAAATCGGTGGAGCAGCGAGCTCGGCGAGGATCCGGCGGGCGATAATTCCATAGCCGGTGAAAATACGTACTTGACTCCCTTCCGGAGAAGGGCGGTGAGAGGACGTATCCGTTTAGACAGGTTGGACAGGAATTTGTGATAATATCCCAAGCCCCCCATCAGGGCGCGGACCTGCTTGAGGTTCTTGGGCATGGGCATTTTCATCAAAGCCGAAATTTTTTCCGCATTGGGGCTTATACCCGCGGGCGAAATGGAGTGACCCAGAAAAATTGCGTCCGTGGCGCCGAGGCGAGCCTTCGAGGGGGAGAGCTTGAGGTTGTGTTTGTGCAGGCGTTCGAAGAGGGCGCGTATCGTCTTGACGTGACGTGGGCCGTCCGATCAAAGGAAAAAATGACCACATCGTCGAGGTAGGCCGCCACCTGTACCAGACCTTTAATGACTTCGTTAATCACTTTGACGAACCAGCCGGGCGAAGCACTGCTGCCTTGGGGCATGACGAGCCACTCGCAGAGGCCCGTGGGAGTGCAAAACGCCGTGAGAGGGACGGTGTCCTTGTGCGCGGTAATCTGGTGGAACGAGGAGACCAAATCGAAGAGGGAAAACACCTGTCCCTTCCCCAGGGAGTCGAGGACTTGGTTCACGCGAGGAATAGGCAGCTGGCTGGTTGCTGATCTGGTGGAGTTTCTTGTAGTTCACCGTGATCCGAACGCCTTCAGACTTCGAGATGGCCACCAGCGGGCTCGAGTGCGGAGAGGTCGTGTGCTAGATCAGACCCGCCGTTAGATACTGGCCCAAGGTGGCCTCCACTTCCTCGGCCAGGATGTGATTGATGCGGTGCGGTCTGGATGTGACAGGAGCACTTCCTTCCGGGACCGAAATCACGAAAGGCATCAACGACCAGGAACCAAAATCAGACTTGGGCTTCGAGAAAACGTCAGGAAATTCACAGAGAACACCCCCCAGCTGTTCGATGACCTCAGGGGTCCAGTCCGGGCCGTAAAGGTCAAAAGCCACCTCCCGCAGATGTAACGGCAAACGTGACCACACGCGGAGGAACGAAGCGCGCTGTTCTGGGCTCAAACGCTCAAGCAGTGCAGGCGAGGACGAGGCTGGAGCTGCGAGGGGGGGAACAGTAACTGCTGAGACCGGACACACCTCACCTAGTCCGGAGGGAGGGCTGGGGGCTCGGTTGTCCTGCTGCAAAACATCCAGCGGGACGATCAGCAGTGGGGCGTGTCGAGGATATCCCCCGGTTCGAGAGCCGCCACTCCAATAAGGGGCAGAACCTATCGCCCGGAATCGACGAAGTGCTCCTCGACCGAGGAGGGTAGGTCGAACTGGGGCAACATGTCGACCAAGTAGTGTCCAGTGAGAGCCGAGGAGCCATCGCGGCGAACCAAGTTGACAGCCAGCAGTTGGAGGTCGTCGGACACGGTGACGCCTGCTGCGCCCTCCTAGCGTAGATGGAAGCCTCCAACCAAAGCGACTGGGTCGATGGCGTACACGGACACGCCTGTCGGGGAGTGGTGAACTAGCTCCAGCTCGCCAAAAACGGGTTGATCCGACGGCCGAGGTGGCAGAGAGCGGTAGGAGGGGCTATTAAAACGCATCCAGCTGTCGCGCCCCCAGCAGTACTGCATGCTGCATCACTGAGGGGGGAACCACGCAGGCCCTAACTGCGAGGGAACAAGTAGGTTCGTTTTATCCAAAGAATTGGACGCTCTGGCGCACACTCGTCGAAGTCTTCAGAGGGGCCGATTCGCCAAAACCCCCCAGAACGAGGGGCGCCTTTCTGCTCGCACGCGATGGATGCTGCACCAACCGAACGCATGCGGTCCAAAACATCTCGTCGAATAAAATTCTATGGAGAGCCAGTGTCAGGAAGTGCCATGCAACCGAAAGGTGCAAGAACACCAGCTCTGCGGTGAATCGCGATTTGGATTGTAAAAGAGGCGTCGTCGACGGTGATGGTGCCCCCGACGAGGCAGGGGCCGTGTTCTGGCAGCGCTAGGGAGGGGTCGACACGAGGGGCGACAGCCAAAACTTGGGGCTGTGATCAGCGGGCGCGTCAGAAAAACAGGCCAAAAACTCCAAGGGAGGACCTGGGCATGCGCGGGCCACGGCCAAAGGGCGGGGCGGCGCTGGTGAAATTTCATGAATTTTGTCAGGCGTAGTTGGAGTGCAACATTGATGAGAGGAGGCGGGGTGTGCCAAACCGGCCTCACTTGAGCGGAGGGTGTCGCGAATGGCGGAAAGAGCTTGCCCAAGCACTTGTTTCCCACGCCACCGAAAGGGGTCTTGAGCCTGAGCCTCGGGGTCGTCTGGCCGGAAACCGATGCCCCACACGGGGTCCAAAGGGCTGGCTTCAGCCAAACTTTTGGTAGCAGTGTTCAATAGGTGCTGCTTCATGGACAGGTTCTTCGAGAATATGGCAAAATTACCAGCAAGGACGTCGTCTTCCCGAACGAGGTCCCAGATAGCGCAGTCGAAGTTATGCGCGCCTCGATCGAGGCGTTTGTGCTCTCGTTGGTCTGGCGAGGCCATAATCCGCTCCGCTGTGTCGTGGTCCTGAAAAAGGCGAGCCTCTTCAGCTCTCATATACTGCTCCGCGCAGGAAGATGACACATCGTCGTGACAATAGACGAGAGGGACCACTGCGAAAAATAGGAGGGGGGTTGCCAGAACAGTACCGCCCGCTCCGTTGAATACTCGAGAGTAGGGTCAAAGGCTGACGGTGCCGAGTCGTCAGTGGCCGCAGTTGAGGTGTGTGGGGGAGGGGGAGTGTGCTACTCTGAGAACACTGGGCCCTGGTGCACGAGGCGAGTCAGGTTCCACGTACTCTGGCTCTGTGTCGCCATAGCCCGTAGGCAAAAAATCGCCAGAAGGTTCTCTTACTGCGCTCAATGATTTGTCCTGAACCAAAGGTGGCAGGGGGCTCTGAGCCCGTTCTGCTTGACGAGAGCTGCGATTCTCCCGAATTTGACGGGTATGCTGTCCGGTTGATCTGACCGGAGGATGTGGAGTCACCACTGGCTCGACGGGCAGTGTCAGGTTTCTCCTGTTCCACTGGAGTCGAAGGAGCGCTGCGTTCCACGTATACTGGCTCTGTATCGCCACTGCCCGTAGGCAAAAAATCGCCAGAAGGTTCTCTTACTGCACCCGATGATATCTGTCCTGGACTAAAGGGAGCAGGGGGCTCTGAGCCCGTTCTGCTTGACCAGAGCTTCCGAATTTGGCGGGTATGCTGTTCCGGTTGATCTGACAGGAGGCCGTGGAGTCATCACTGACTCGACGGGCAGTGCCAGCTTTCTCCTGTTCCACTGGAGCCGAAGGAGCGCTGCGCATGTGGAGTGGCGTGCGCGAAGGTATCATAACACTATGCCATGTGCTCGTGCCGCCAACTGATGCAGCTGGTTCGAACGTGGTTTTTCTTTGTCCTCTATTTCATTTTGCACTCGATCCTCCGTGATTTGCATTGTAATAGTACTTTGTCTTTCTTTCTTGTCCTTACGAAAGGAGTCGTGTGGCGTGGGTGGATGACGAGCCTGCTTTGCTTGTTTCGTATTGCCTGACGCATCCTCTCCGGGGTTGGGGCATAGTTGACGAACGCAGGACGTAGATAAGGTACAGTGGCAAGGTACCAGGCAGGCTAGTAGGGAGAACCTGGCTCTGCCACTCGTAAAACAAACTGCTGCGGCTACCTGGAGGTTGCTTTGTTATTCGGTTTGCCTCTTCTTTTCCCTTGGTGCTTAGTCTTACTCTGTTTATATGTAGTATTTAGTGGTGCTGTTTCTTTAGCTCGTTCTTTTCAAGTGTCTGCCACATCTCCTGCGGGGAGGCACGACAGTTTTTTTTTTGTTTTTTCCTTTTCCTTTTTCTCTTTGATTGTTTCTTTGCTCTCTTTGTTTTTTTTTTTGTGCTTCATTTTGGTGACAAACGGAGAGCGAGAGCCCTTTTTTTTCAGACAAGTTACGTTCGCTTTTGTACTATTCCGGATCTTTGCATCGGTCATATCGCTCGAACAATAAAAGGGGTTTGCTTTCCATCTGTAGGTTCGTGCATTATCAACACCGACGTGTAAAACAATCGCATCCAAATAGTATTACTACATACCAGACGGTATTGAGCGGGGCGTGCCCACCTACGGCTTTGGGAGCACCTTGGCTGCTGGCCCAGCTCGTCGTATGTAGTGTGTGCGTGATGAAAACGTTAGTCATAATAAGCACACGTGAAGCCCCGTAAATCGAATGGTATGATAATATGACACCTGGCACCGTGTACGCCGCAGAGCGGCAGGACCCATGCAACTCGTCGTAGAGACGTTGTGAGGCTTGAGACGCGAATCATCCAGACAGGGTCCCGTGATCATGCGACAACGAAATAAAGTGTAGCGGGCGGGTGTGTTTCGCGGGCTTTGTGCGCCAGTTCTCGCTTTCACCATCGTTTTCGCTATCGTTATCGACTTTTGGGGTTTTTCGGTACGGTAACGATAATTATCGTTATCGTTATCGAAGTTATTTTGGCTTTATCGTAGCGACACGTTTCTGGTTTCGGTATCCAACTCTACTCAATACCCCCGGCCAAGTTAGTTCACTTTGCACACTGATTATATTTCGTGTACGTGAGTCCTCTCTTCGTCTCTTGTAAGAGTCAGCCTTAGGTGGAAAGTTTCCCAGTCGAAGTATGCGAGTTTTCATGGTGCTGTTGCGGATCTTTCTACAGTAGGGCTCCAGCACCTTTGTGTGACAACTACTGTGTAGAGGTGGGCACCTTAGGGGCAAAAAAACAAAACAAAAACCAGATAACGAGGGGTTATTCTGAAAACGAAAACATGATAAAACCGGTTTTAGCCCGGTTCTCCGAAAACCAGTTCAAACCGGATGTTAAAGCGAAACGCCTCCATATCATTGAACTAAACGACAAGTTTGCGCCCTAAACGTGCTGTTTATATAAGTGGATACCGAGCTACTAATACTGGTGGCGTGCGACCATAATATGAGGCGGTGTGGCATTCTCTGCCATAACAACACCACGTTATGGTACGGGGTGATGTCATGATACTGCCTTGAAGGAGGCTGAAAGCCCGGTACTTACCTGCTGGGTTTAAGTATTAGGATCGTATTTGCATTACTTGGGAGGCGTATCGTAGATGGAGAACCAGGGGTTTTCCCAGGGGTTTTCCCAGCGAGGCACGAGCTTGGCTCTTAGTCTCCGCGTGACGAAAGGAATAAATCTGCTTTTCTTCCATCTCTAAGCAAACAACACACGTGAGTACCAATGAGTACCGACTTAATCGGCAAACCTGTCCAGGCATACAAAGTGTCCCAACCTTGTAAAACAAGGCCTTGCCTATCTATATATACTGAAGTATACAGCAGCACAGTACCGTACACCTGCCGCCTGGCAGTATATCATGCATTTCTTTGTGTAGATATATCTTCAACTAAAAGGCTATTATACGTACTGCTCTGGAACGTAGCAATCTCTAAAATAAATTGAGGCATGGAGGACGTGCAGCAGGTTCGACGAGCTCGATTGTATACCTGATACGTACATATACGGTGTTCCTGCTAAATATTAGTGATACCCTTAACGGCAGGGTTTTACACAACAAGTAGTCGGCATGGACCATGGTCATGTATCACACGAGACAAAAAAGAGAACAGGAAGTCATACGGGTCTCGCAATGATGCACTGCGTGGGACCACAAGAAACAACCTCTTTGACTGGTGAGTAATTTATCGCTTATTTCTCGTTTGACTTTGCATTGGTGCCCCCCCCCTATCGAACATCGAACAGCTGCTAGCAGCAGTCACCTGTTCCCGTGTAGTAACTAAGTTAGGGTTAGTACAGGGCACCAACCTGGACATTATAGAACCTGCAATCGCCACCAGAACAAATGGAGGGGGAAGATAACTATGACAGCCACCTGGCTGGCAGCACCCACACCCAAAACCGCAACAAGCTACAGCACGCCACCTGAACCAGCAGCCCCCAAATATTAACTATCCTGACATCCAGAAAAAAAAACAGCCTGAAAGAAAGCCTTATGGTCAGCGTGGAAATCCCTCGAAAAAACACTAAACAGGAGTGCCACAATTTCACGATGAATGAGGACACTTTCATCCGAAACCAAGCTGACAACCAGCTTTTTGTCACGCTTTTTCGCTGGCACGCACTGCGAAGAGGTGGAGCAAGATAGCCAGCTACCAGCGCAATTTAGAGTTACAGCAGTTCACAGCACGAAGTTCACACGACAGCGACTATCTGTCTGGGTTGTCGCTAGTCCTCGCATCGTGTGTACGAGTATTCACATCATAGGACATACGAGCACTCCTATGGTTTGGGGGGTCGTTGTATATCGTCTCCTAAAGAATGCCCGGCGTCAATTACGTCACCTTCGCACACACATATTCACACATATACGATATGCCCCCTTGTATGCATATGCAAATCGTGTTGTTAAGATCATGCAGGCGGGATACTTCGTATCCCTGAAGGCGGGATACTTTGTATCCCTGGGCAGGTTTGCCTATTAAGTCGGTACTCGTTGGTACTCATGTGTGATGCATGCTTAGAGATAGAAGAATAGCAGCTTTATTCCTTTCGTGCACGCGGAGACTAAGCTCGTGCCCCTCTGGAAAACCGCTGGTTTAGCACCTAAGATACGCCTCCCAAGAATTACAAGTACGATCCCAGGGCCTGAACCCAGGTAATTACCGGACTTTCAACCTCATTCAAGGCAGTATAATAACACTAGCCCACTCTGATGAGCCGTATATGCAGAATTATGGGAAATACATGGAATCCCCGATTCCACGAAGTAGAACATGAGTCGAAGATGCGGCTCCTCTAAACCCACTCCCACGCCTCTGAACGGCGAGGTAACGAAGCCGGCAAAGTAAAAAAAAATGAAAGGAAGGCCTAGCCTCAAGGGGCAGGAAGAAATCGTCAATGAAAGCTATCGATGTACCACCCGCACAGGGGGGGAGGCGAGAAAGATGCGTGGAAAAGCGAAAAGTGAACACCAAAAACGAGAAGAAAAAAATAACACGGAAGACGGTAAGAATCACCTAAACCCAGACCACAACTCTGAAAACGCTTCCTGGGTCACAAATGAGTGGCCCGATTACCTAGACCAGCCCCGACACTCAGCGGGGGGGCTAGGCAGGACAAGATACGCAAAACCCATTCCCAACCCCGCCCAAAAGAGAGAAAACATACCCGTAACACACCGAGCTAAAAAACACCACCGCCCAAAGTCCACGAAAACGTAACCCCCCCCAAAAAAACTATCGAGTGCAGTCGAGAAGCGAAAATCAGCTATCCACGGCGGTACCTCGAAGTTCATCTACGTTACGCTGGACCCCCCGTGTAAACGCGCTAGCCAAGTGAATTTGCAGACACCAAGAACCTCGTACAGCTCTCGTCGAAGTCGTGTAGTACGCCGGAGAAAGAGGAAGCTTGATTGGTCCCGGGTCGTTCGAAAATCGAGCCTAATATACTTCATCCGTGGGCGTAGTTGCGCCGATTTTTCCGAGCCACCACAGACCGTCATCGTGGGCCCGTTGGGAAGCACAGTGTTGCGGTATCGGCGAAGCCAATCGGCGTGCGATACGCAGCCATCGCCGGGTGCCAGAAACCGCTCGCCGTTGCTTCGAGAAAGCTCCCGTTGTGCCGCGCCGGTTCTGATTCGGCGGTAGAGGCGGTTGGTTTGGCCGTGTTGTTCAGGGTTCCGGCCAAGTAGCGCAGAATTTCGTCGCGAGAAAGCTGAAGGTTCATTTCCCGTTCCCAGGACGGACGGGATAGTCCTTCCCAGTGCGTCTCGCATACTACCGTGATGACGCCACCTCGACCTCTAACCGATTGATGTCCAGTAATCTTTTCCACTTCGAGTCGTTGAGGAGGGGTCGAAACGTCGTCCTCGGTGACGTGGTACAGGGGGGATTTCCTGGAGAAGTTGTTGCGCACGTATTGCGTCAACCCCGCCGGGAAATATTTCGGCACGCCGCCACGGTTGTGGGGGTTGGCACAGGGCTTGCAGCGTAGAACTGATACGTGCCGGCGAGCTTCAGCGCCGAACAGATCGGAAGGAAGATCCAAATACAGGAGCTTTGCTCCGAGAGGAGATCCGTCCGGGGTGTCCGCTGAGGAGCAGGGGCCAACTGTGAGGACTTTGTAGGGGCCCGTCCCAGTTGAGTGACAATTTGGCCCTGAGGACCTTGGCGTCCGTGTCGGGTTGCGCGCCCTAGTGGATGGTGGCCACCGTATTGTACACCCACACCTAACCGCCAACGTCAATTTTGGGGACCGGACGCAGGGCGTCGGAGGGGGCGGAGTTGCGGCGGTTCACATGAGCAACAGTGAGGGCGTGGTGTTCGCGAACGATATCGTACGCGCGCTGCTGGCGGTCCGTCGCCAAGTCGGAGTAGGCAAGGTGATCGCGGGCCAAGCTCTGGTGGCCGGTGACTCCAGCACCCTAGAAAATCGAGGGGTGGCAGCCGGTTCATATGTACCTCGTTGGGAGCCAAACCCATGGCGGCACTGACGGAATTGTTGCACGCACATTCGACGTGAGGGAGCTGTTCATCTCAGCTGTTGTGGACAGCATCTGGGCAATCGTGTGGTTTACACGTTCCACCCCACCGTTGCCGTTCGGGTGGTAGGAGCTGGTGGCGATTTTTCGAACCCCCAGAAGCTGATACTCGGCGCGCGAAAGCTTGGAGCAAAACTGGAGACCGTTGTCCGAGAGGATGCTGCGGTGGCACCCCCAGAGGGGGGTATACCGGTTGACGATAATGTTAGTCGTGCCCTCAGCGGTGAACTCTGCCGCTGTGACGGCGTAGATGTCGGCTCGGTGGCCGAAACGATAAGTGAAAAGCAAGATGTAGGTATTTCCTCGAGGCGTCTCCGGAAGAGGGCTGAAGTAGTCGATGCTGACGGCGATGCCGGGCTCTTCTGGCAAGGGCAACGTGATGGTGGGCCGCCGGACCGTTTGCCGCGACGTTTTCCGGGCTTGGCACTTCAAGCAGTTGCGTAACCACCTCGACGTTTTCACCACTAAAGGTATCCACATGCCCGCATGAGCCTCGGGGGAACATATCGCTGAAGAGAGTTTTGGCGTGCGACTTGTAGTTCGCGAGATATGGACGTTGTTCATATTACTCGCGGAAGCGTTGTTGCATAGGGATTTAAAGTGCCGATAGAAAAATTCATATACATTCGTATTTAGGCCATAAATTGGCCAATACGTCGAAAATTCGACACTACTGTGGAAGTGGAAGTGTTTACATCACGATCTTATCAACAAGGGGAAGACCTCTGTGACACTTGTTTTTCTGCGAAACATGCAAGGCTTGTCGTATTTAACGCCTGCCAAAGTGGACAATGGACACAACAATAGTCTATTGCTTCGACAGTAGAGAGGGGGGGAATCTATCGATGTATATTGTCTGCGACAATATCTTGTGGAAGGTGTCTATCGATAGATATTGTCTGCGACAATAGACTGGTAATATTGTCGATCGACAGGCATTGCCGAACACAATAGATGGTGAACTTCGTCCATCGATGGTCATTGCAGGCCACAATAGAATGTGCGAGATGTCGATCGATGGCCAATGCCGGCCACGATCGATTGTGCGAAATGCCTATCGATAGCCATTGGTGGCCACAATATATTGTGGGAGAGGTCTATCGATGGCCATTGCCGGCCACAATAGATTGTGGGAGAGGTCTATCGACGGCCATTGCCGACCACAAAATATTGTGCGATATGTCTATCGATGGCCATTGCCGGCCACAATAGATTGTACGAGATGTCTATCGATGGCCATTGCCGGCCAAAATAGATTGTACAAGTTATCCATCGATATCCATCTCGAGCATTTTGCACCCATCCCACGATATGCGAGAGACAATAGTCTATTTTGGAAGCGCGTCCAATAATCTATTGTGGATGGCAATAGTCTATTTTCCTACTGTAATTGCGAATTGCCTTTTCGAAAAAATCTGGGAACTGTAGGTCGGGCGATTGGGTGAATAATTCTTTCACTTTCACGTACGCTCGATCGTGCTCTGGGCCCCACCGTTTAGCAACTTCTTTGGTGGCCTCTTTCTTCGTGAGGGCTATCAGTGGAGCTATGATTCCGGCTAAATTAGGTATAAACTTCCTGACAAAGTTCACCATACCTATTAATAGTACTGATCTCAGCCTTTTGGTAGTCGTAGGTGTCGGCAAGCCGACTACAACTTTTATGCGGTCCTCACCGAGCCGAATGTCATCGGCGGTTAGTATGTGCCCCAAGTATTTAACTTCTCGGGGGCCGGACTGTACTTTTGATGGTTTCTTACCCCTACAGTCCACGGCCAGTATCGTGTGTTTCAGACAGAACGGAGGGTCGAGATAAACAAGGTATGGATAGGGATTTTGTCGGGAATGCCACAGTTGTTGTCCTTGCGTCTGACGGACGACGAACGACGGCCGATCAAGACACGGCCGAAATATTTACAAATGTACAGGCTCCGTATCTTGTACGGTTGAGGGCATCTACTGCTATTGACCAGGCAGAAGCGGCATGCAGACGGCAACAACAGCAATAACAGACACCACAACGACTACGACTATTGCTACGGGTTCAAGTGGCAATTCCGCTCCGGCCAACGTACATTTACCGAGCTCGCGGGATGACACAGAAAATACGCTTCGGTATTTTGTGCACAAATCTAACACCTGCTTGCATTCGCCAGTTGAGAACGTGGTCTTATTGAACGCGTTAGTACTGTAAGTACTTCACGCAGTTCGTGGCGTGAGGATTCCGTTGTCTGGCTGTTAGCTTGGATGACACCAATGGTCTTGTTGGAGACCGCTGATATTGGCACGATGCTTCCCAATACTGCTGTATCCTGCTTCAAATATACGTATTAATGGGACGGGTTGGCGATTTGTATAGGCGTCCCCGGTGGCTTGGCAGGTGGTCCGCGAGCCTGTCAAGATCAATTTCGTGAGTTCGAGTCTCACCGAGTGCATGCTCATAGGGATTTTTTCTTGCATAAAAAATTGATAAGCGGAAAGCGCGAAAGCGTGAGTTGGCTACATTCGATGAAAATCGACGAGCAGTGGGAATGCTGAACCCTATGCGCGATAAAAACTAAAGGCACGTACCGGGGGGGAGAAGGGACGACACCTGTGACCACGGCTTGTCCAGAAGATCGTCGAGGGTAAAACCTCCTACGAGTAGCCTGGAAAGTAAAAGTGATGATTAAAAAAAAAAAAAAAAAAAAAAAAAAATAATACCGGCGTCCCCGGTGGCTTGGTAGGTGGTCCGCGAGCCTATCAAGATCAATTTCGTGAGTTCGAGTCTCACCGAGTGCATGCTCATAGGGACTTTTTCTTGCATAAAATTGATTAGCGGAAAGCGCGAGAGCGTGAGTTAGCTGTACATTCGATGCAAATCGACGAGCGGTGGGAATGCTGAACCCTATGCGCGATAAAAACTAAAGGCACGTACCGGGGGGGAGAAGGGACGACACCTGTGACCACGGCTTGTCCAGAAGATCGTCGAGGGTAAACCTCCTACGAGTGGGCTGGAAAGTAAAAGTGATGATGAAAAAAAAAAAAAAAAAAAAAAAAAAAAAAATAATAAGTGCCGATTTACCAGCAGCGGACCACTGACAAAGGGTACGAGCTACTATCAAGTGCAGTTGAAAGGCATCAGGCATTTCGGAAGATTCCCTTTCTTCAAAATGTACGATGCGCGGTTCAAGTAGTGCCGACGTGTTTTTTGTCGGTGCTTGGGCTGATACGACCTAGACGGCCATCTCACTCTGTGGGAGGACATATCATTTGCTTTAAACAAATACTGGCACTGGTTCTACGTTAGTATCAACTGTCACTACGGAGCACTGAGTTGCTGCAGTGTTCTTGGGACGTGCGGTCAAGTTTAATCTACGGTGAGGTGCTTTGATCTTGACTTGAGATTTTTTGAATGACAGCAGTTCTGTGCTCCAGTCGAGTACGGCGCCAAATGCGCCCATGATGGTGTTGTCTAGCATAATGTCAGGCCCTAAAGAGGGCAATACGAGCGCTTCAACGGGAAGAGTGTCATCTCCTAAGATCAGCTGAAAACGAACGTATCCTAAAATTTTGAAAGGCGAATCATCAGCATTGCTGAGGTTGATCGCTCCCGGTGGCACCGCTAATATTTCAGTGTTTTTGAATGTTTGGTGCGTCTGTACGAATTTTTCAGATAGATATGCATTGTACGTCTGACGCCGTGTCTACGGTGACATGGTGCGCCGGGTAATTATTCACTCTGGCGTTTACTCGTACGCGCTTGGACGTCGAGTTGAGAGCGGTGGGGTATCGGGGACACCCGCAATGCGGACGCGTGGAAAGCTTGAAAGTGCGTTTCCTTGTGTTAGCGATGCGCGATGCAGTTTGATGTTGAATGTTTCCATTCAGATTGCGGGACACGGAAAAAGCATACAAAGCTTGAGGCGCCATGGAAGGTGAAAACGTTTCTTCTCGACGTTGGCTACTCTTCTCGACCTCGCTGTTGGTTTCTACTGCTGATCCTATTCCACGTTGATCTAGTCAAAGATTGCCGCTGATTCGTTACTTCTGCTGCAGTGTTCGACTGGGTGTCTACATGGACTCGTTCTGCACGCTTACTCGCCAGAGGGGCGTTGCTCGTAGTTTGGCAACTTTTCTTCCTCCTTTTTTCACCAGAGATACCGGCGTTTGTTACGGTTACGCTAGCTGCTTTTGCTACCGTTTGTACCGCACTCCCAGTAAATGTAGCATATTTACTCGAGCGTCCTAGCTAATAGACGGGCCATGCTGCTAGCTGCCTCGTCACGAACTGACAGGGGAGGTGCTTGACTGAATTGTAGTCAAATTGCGTCAGACATACCCTCGGGTGCGTGCAAGCGGATGCGTCATCGAAAGCTAGACATGAGTTCAGGAACATCCTCTTCACGTGATCCTACGAGTACCAGAGAGGAAGGAATGCCAGACTTTGAGATCGAGATTCTCACGTGTTTTACAGACGTCCGGGTCGGGATCGTAGTCAGCCGTGGTATCGCTGCAGTGGTCGAGATCGTCATGATTGCATCGTTGGTTGCTCGTGATCGCAATCGACAAGCTACGGGGAGCTACGGGGGCTGTGGTCGTGGCTACCTGTGCTGCTTCACTTGGTTAATTGGCTCTGCTTGTGCTGTCAGAGATACTTGGTGTGCGGATGCGGGTGGTCGCGGGCGACGATTGAGCGCGAACAAAAAAACAGTCGCGTTTTTGTGGGGTCCACGTGGGGCTCGAGTTGAGAGAGTTCAGCTCTCTCACCTGATCCACTTGATGTTGAGTTGCCCCGACTTGCGCTCCACCAGGTGGACGGACCATCTACAGCACCTATGGCGCTGGGGTGGTGCCCTCCAGCATGCACCTTCGAAGGTGCGCTGCTGTCGCAATCCGTGCCAGATCAGTCGCCAGAAGCGAGCTCTGCGCTGGCTTTGCTGCCGGCTGTTGTCTCGCGCGAGAGCGAGATTTTTTCGAGCGCGACGCGCTGCGAGGCATGTTTCACGTTTTTCGTGGTCACCAATGCAAAGCCACGGTGGTCACCAATGTATGGCCGATGCTCGTAGTGAGATCCGATGTTGTCGCGTAGAAGTCGCCGTGGAGAGGTCGCGAAGCGAGAGTCCCTTGTAGCCGTCTTTACGGCCGACGTAAGCCGAGCAGAGTTCTTTCCGGTATTGCAAGGAATTGCCAGACCCAAGAGGGTCGGGGTTATTAGAGTAACACCGCAGGGGGTCACAAGGACCCTACCTGATCGGGTCGATTCTGGAGGTCCTCGTAGTCAGCTTTAGGGGAGAAGTGAGAGCCGATGTTGTCGCGTAGAAGTCGCCGTGGAGAGGTCGCGAAGCGAGAGTCCCTTGTAGCCGTCCTTACGACCGACGTAAAAAAGTAAGCCGAGCAGAGATCTTTCTCGTGTTTAGCAAGGAATTGCCAGACCCAAGAGGGTCGAGGTTATTAGAGTAACACCGCAGGGGGTCACAAGGACCCTACCTGATCGGGTCGATTCTGCAGATCCTCGTAGTCAGCTTGAGGAGAGAGGTCAACGCGGTCCATGCTGCGGACCTCTAACAACCCGGTATCTAGTCGGGTGCGATCTTTCATGCTTGCCTTCGAGAGGTATCGTTCCTTCCATGCGTGTTCCGAGGTCTACGACCGATACGTGTTACGCTGTCCGTGACAGGGATAAATTTACTCTTCACGGGAATAACTTTTGCGCTTTGGTTTTTGAGAGTTGGAAAATGAATTCGTATTTTTGTATTTTTGTGCGTCATGACAAGATGAAAGAACTGAACACTGGTCTTTTTCGAGTTTTTTTTCTTTCGTGAGTGAGGGAGGGTTAAGTTGCCGAAAAACTCAGAAAAAACAAAAAAGTAAAAAATGTATCTCATGAACCAGCAAAAACAATTCGGAAAAAACCAGTGGCCAGTTTTTTTTTATCATGGCAGAACGCACGACTATGCCAATTTCGTGTTCCAACTTTCCAAAAGCAAAGTGCAAAAGTCTGAAGCTGTAAAGGGTCGATCTTAACGAGGACTGTTTTTTTTTTCGTTTTTTCTTCAGTTTGTTTCAGTATTTTTTTCCGAAATTTCAGGAAAATACTGAGTACAAAAATTCCGAACTTTCAGCAAAATAGTACAAAAATACCGAAATTTCGGGAAAATGCTGAAGAAAACCTGAATAACACTCCTCGTTGCTTCGGCTGTCGCTGGAACCAGCTCGCGAAACGTTTTGCGTAAAATACAAGGTAGGACACAGCTATTACCTGAAACCAAGCAAAAAACACCCACTTGCCACCGCCTTGCTTTCGCTTGGCACCCTGATCCAACCGAGACCTGATCCCACCCGGACCTGAGCCTTCCAAACTGAACCTGAATACGTCGGGGTAAAACAGCCGCCGCCAGTAAGTACTTAGTGTACTTGTGAGTCATTGCGCCACTACCGTCCCCCAGAGACGGGTATATACATACGACGTGTATTTGTTTTCATCAACGAATCTGAGAGTCTCATGATGGCTCGTGGCGTGCGTTTTTACTCGATTCCAGTATGAGCCTGCTTTTTTCTTACACCGGATCGGGTTTAACCGATACCTATTTTTGGGTATTGTCCTTCATCCGTATCGTGTACGTCGTGTTGTTCAGGTGTTGCTGAGCAGAAGTACGCGGGTACTGGTGGAGGAGTGGCCCACTCGCAGCACGCGCCCAACCTCTCTCTAATAAGCTGTGTAGGTAAGTGCGTGCAGTAAATTGCGGACACGATTCTGTACTTCGCTGAAAGCTGTGTGGTGCAGCTATTAATACCATTGCGTTAGAACGGCGTGGTGTAGAGGTGGCGCTGGGGAGGAGTACACGGGTACTCGCGCAGGAGTGGCCCGCTCGCAGCAGGCGTCCAACCTCTCGGTAAGCTGTGTTGGTAAGTGTCTATGTTGTCTTCACACTTTGTCGTTATTTCTACCCACCTTCATCCAGTGTCTGTCCTGTAAGTGCATGCAGTTCTTATTTTTTTTAATTTATTTTTTTTCATCATCACTTTTACTTTCCAGTCCACTCGTAGGAGGTTTTACCCTCGACGATCTCCTGGACAAGCCGTGGTCACAGGCGTCGTCCCTTCTCCCCCCCGGTACGTGCCTTCATTTTTATCGCGCATAGGGTTCAGCATTCGGCATTCTCACTGCTCGTCGAATTTCATCGAATGTAGCTATCTCACGCTCTCGCGCTTTCCGCTTATCAATTTTCTATGCAAGAAAACGTCCCTACGAGCATGCACTCGGTGAGATTGGAACCCACGAAATTGATCTTGATAGGCACGCGGACCACCTACCAAGTCAATTGCTGATTGCTGACGCTATTCCGTCTGGTCTGGCTTGGTAGGTGGTCCGCGAGCCTATCAAGATCAATTTCGTGAGTTCGAGTCTCACCGAGTGCATGCTCATAGGGATTTTTTCTTGCATAAAATTGATTAGCGGAAAGCGCGAGAGCGTGAGTTAGCTGTACATTCGATGAAAATCGACGAGCAGTGGGAATGCTGAACCCTATGCGCGATAAAAACTAAAGGCACGTACCGGGGGGGAGAAGGGACGACACCTGTGACCACGGCTTGTCCAGAAGATCGTCGAGGGTAAAACCTCCTACGAGTGGGCTGGAAAGTAAAAGTGATGATGAAAAAAAAAAAAAAAAAAAAAATAAAAAAAAAAAAAGCTAAAGGCTGTGTGGTACATTCATCAGTAGTATTTTTAATAATATACCAGGTACTTCTTGTAACTGCTATAATAATATAAAATGTGTGTTACGCATGCAAAGATGAGTATCAACTATTTAATCAGTCGAACTCGCAGCTGACGTACTTGAAATTTTTATAAAATGTGTGTTGGTTCTTCGCATTAAACCTTTCTTTCTCGTACTCATCGACATCCAGCATCCAGCACGCTAGGTGATCCGCGTGCCTACCAAGATCAATTTCGTGGATTCAAGTCTCACTGCGTGCATGCTCATAGGGACTTTTTCTTGCATAAAAAATTGATTCGCGGAAAGCGCGAGAGCGTGAGTTAGCTACATTCGATGAAAATCGACGAGCAGTGGGAATGCTGAACCCTATGCGCGACAAAAATAAAAAGGCACGTACCGGGGGGGAGAAGGGACGACACCTGTGACCACGGCTTGTCCAGAAGATCGCTGAGGGTAAAACCTCTACGAGTTAGGCTGGAAAGTAAAAGTGATGATTAACAAAAAAAGGAAAAAAAAAGAAGCACAACCAGTCTGCGTGCCGATTCTTTAATCCTACAGGTAGAGAGCTACAAGTTCCGTGGGTCACAAAACTACGCCACAGAGATACTATCACGGGGGACCATAGTAAACAGGACCTATGGTGTACACAAAAACCTATATACTTACCTATTTTTACTAACAACATTTGGTCCTAATTACTATGGTCCCCTGTAGTACAATAAATATTGGTAAGGTTTTTTAAAGGAGTCGTGTGGCGTCGGTGGATGACGAGCCTGCTTTTCTTGTTTCGTGTTGCCTGATGCCGAGGGGCGGGGCATAGTTGACGAACGCAGGACGGAGACGGCAGACAGGGTAGCAAGGTACCATGCGGACTAGCAGGGAGAACCTGGCTATGCTACTCGTACCACAAACTGCTGCCGCTACCTGGAGGGGGTGCTTTGTGCTTTGGTTTGCCTGTTATTTTCCTTGTTTCTTCGTCTTACTCTACTGCTTGTTTGCAAGCAGTTGCAAGCAGTAGTGTTTGCTTCCTTTTCTTGTTTTTTTACAGCTTGTTCTTTTTAATCTGTCACATCCCCTGCGGGGGGGCACGACAGTTTGTTTCTTCTACTTTTTCCTTTATTTTTTTCTCTTTCGATTTTTCTTCTTTGTTTTTTTTTTTTTTTTCTTTGTTTTGTTTTGTTTACCTATTTCATAGAATATGTATGTCGTGCCTTTCGTATCCACTATGATGAACATGGCATCGCATTGTCCACTGCTGCTGTGCTTGCTGCATACCTGGTACGTGGCAACGTAGTATCTCTGTGGTGCAGTTTTGTGACCACACAGCAGTACTTGTATCTCTCTGTAGGATTGAAGAGTCGGCACGGACACTGGTTGTGCTGGATGTAGACGGGTAGAAAGAACGGTTTGATGTTAATAACACAGACTGACACATTGTTACGTATGAAGTAAGCACAAGACGATGCAATGCCATGTCAATACATAATTATGCAGTCGGAAACTAGGATTGAAAAGGCCGGTTTCCGATCGGTTATTTTTTCGACTGGATTGTGATTCGCTACCCTTCTTATCGTCCGTCGGATCGAGTACACAGTTTTTGTGTTCTTTCTGGAGACGTTTCATGTAAGGGAGTGACGACCATAGATTGCACACTCTGGACAAAAAGGGCACAGAAATAGTCTACCTTTTTCCTTCTCGTATATTTCCCCTTGCACGTCCCTTTTGGCTCATGCTCGGGGTAAGTATGTATGTGTCTGAGCTTTGGCTTCCCATTTTATTTATTTATTTGGGATTCTTCTCCTTTTCTTTTTCTTTTTCTTTTTCTTTTTCGGTTTGGTTTCTTCGTTGCTTCTCTTTCTTTATGGTGTATTTTGGTTGCTGGCGTATGTATGTATGTTGTGTCGGCCGCACCTAGTGCGAAGGCATGGTATTACGTAGGCTATTAATGCATTACGGTGTGTTATCTCTGTGTCGTAGTCTGTGACCACAGAGCTCGTATCTTTCTAGGGTGAAGAATCAGCACGGACACTGGGCTTGCTGGATGTCGACGAGTAGAAGAACGGTTTAATGCGAAGAACACACACACACACACATTATGGCTTCAACAATAGACGAGGGGGGGAAACTAATACTGTATCGATGAACATTGCCTGCGACAATAGATTGTGGATATTAAGGATAGCTACCATGCTACCCAGCAGTAGCCAGTAGCCTATACCAAGTCGCTAATCGGTAACATAAGCTGTCTGTAGCAAATAGGCCACAGCAGCAGCACAACAACGGGGTGCCATCGCAGTACAGCAGAGCGGTGTGTTGCGTGTCGATTGTACATATGCGGCATGATCAAATGCCGCTTAGGTATCATTTTGTCGTCACTGGATATCACGCAATAATCTGGTATTAATAATAGTACATGGTTCAAGGGTTGGATCCTCGAGAGATCCAATAGTGGCCAACAAGATGTTCATTGCAAAGCCAGTAAGGATATGCAGGACACCACACCACATACAGTGTCGTACCTGGTGTTTACTGCTGTGTCGTACGTGGGTTGGTTGCTGAGGACCCGCGTCTGGAACGACACTACACCGAGTAACACACACTATCCAGAATACTGGGTAGGCTGTCGTGTGTGGGTTCGGTTGTTCTGTGTGGTACAGTAGATATTGCGGCGTAAGGAATCCGTAAAGGATAGGTTCCGGTTGTGTCGTTACCCGACGAAGGTTGTCGTAGGAGGTATATGTCTCTGTTTGAGATCATCAAGGTTGGAAGAACAACAGGAGCGTTTGCACGCCCACTCGGTTTACTCCACTTCTCTCCCTGATCTCCTGTTCCATCCTGTCCTGTTGGACAAGACCGATAATAACACAACAACAGGCTACCAATTTCCCTTCAACCGTCGACGCTTTGTTTCCACGAGAAAATACAAATGCGCCATATACTTCGCGATCTCACTCGCCGCCGCCTCCTCCCCCAACTCCATGTCCAAATATACGCTTCTGTGAACAGCAACTAAACGCCACTGCGTCCACAAACGCCAAGCAGCTTTATAAGTGACGTTTGTCGAAGGAGACACTCCGACCGTCGCCAGTAAGCCTGCATGATTCCCGAACACGTCGGTCCACCACTCTCCCCCGAACTCGTCTCCTTCCATTGCACATGCGGGTAAAAGGAAGATAATCGCGAATTAATATTTTCGCGAGGTCATTTGGAAATACCATCAGCCAAAACATTACTAACTCCCGGAATATGCGCAGCTTCAAAACACCAACCAGCTCGCATCTTTAACCTGCCCAAATATCGCATCCAAAGCGCAGCTCTTGGATCACGTGTTCCCCCGCACTTATTAACCCACGTGACCGCCGACACGTTGTCTCTAAGCACAACAGCGGGCGCTGCAACAATGGCCGAGTGGTCCGATTCCTGCACTGCCATCACATACGCGGTCAATACCGTCCCCAGCAAATTCCAACAAATTAATTGAAATCATGTTAAGCTTTGCGCACTTTGCCCCTATCTCGGACCTACTTTTCTCTTCAGATGATAAATCGTGTCTCCACCACACCCCTCCGCAGAAACCTCCAACCGCACTAAGAGTAGCGTCCGATAACTAATGCCGTTCCGGATCCCATTGCGTGACAGAAAACAAGGTGAATACAAAGACACACCGTCCACCAAATATGGTTCGTGCAGAGCCCCTTTCCACCAATCTCAATCCGCGTGAAACTCGTGGCCAAATAATACAATAGTCCCCTTAGGTACCGCAGCCAACTGCGTGTTACTACCCTCCTGCTGGCCTTCCAGTCCTACCATTAATAACAACCTCCACACAAAGAACCGACCTGGTCTCATGACCGTGGTGACATGACGCAACTTTCCTGTCAAACTCCACATCTCTCTATTACGGGGGTCCATAGTTAATAGGACCTATGGTATAGATAAAAACCAATATATTTACCTATTTTTACTAACAAAATTTGGTCCCATTAACTATGGACTCCCGTAATAGCAGTTGCGGTTTTTCTAGTCGATGGCCACTTTCGCAACAGTAGTAAAATTCGTTACGTTTCCGTTCCGGCAATTTCATCTTCATTCGTTGCGTATCGATGTCAAAACCCAAAACTTCTTGACACACTGCCCAATTCGTCAATTTCTTATGTGACAAAAAAACAGGCACACAGGATTTTTGCTGTCATCCCCAAACATCTTCAAGGGATCCGAAATCGCAGAAAGTGTTGCTGTTAACAGCCGACTCTCGTTACCACGCTTACATGCTTCCAAATTCAGCATATCGTCGACACACATCTAAGCGTAAAACTACGTCTCTGAGTGACCATGTAGTTCAGGTACGACATCGACTCCAGGAGGAGCACACATCGCCATTGATCCTTCCGCAGGGACCAAAACCTTAACATCCTTTGCTATCAATCGCGCTTCTGGCAAAACCACTGCTGCTGTATCAACGTCAGTGTTGCGATGCGAATGAAGAATTGCCGCAGCCATCAAACCCCACCATCCAGGTGATGAACGCCAACCGAACGCCAACCTGAAATCAAGAACAGTGTACTCCCCTACCAAATATGAAAAAAATAGGTGCTTTGTCCCACTCAACGTAAACTCTTCGGAATGCGTCCCCTTCACGTCCATTTTTGAACTATAAATGGGCACGTCGGCGCCGACTTGTTCGCGACGCGCGCACGTTTGCGCGATATATCTGAATAGGACCTCCCCCAAATCACACGCAGGCGCTTTGTCGAAATCAGTGTCTGAGTTCACTCCATGACCTACTATCAAATCCAGTATCACTCTCACTTTCTTTCATTCCTCTACCGCAGCCAATGGGGATATTCTCAACCCCCGAACCGCACATGCTGCCGACCGGTGTAAAGGTAAAACGCGACCACTCACTATGTCCTCTATGACCCTGTCCAACAACAAACCATTGTGCTGTAACGTGCCGGAATGATTCCCATATAGCAATGATGTTTCCAAATTTCCTCCCTCGATGACATCGACTGACACTCCGTGCCTAACCGCTTGCATCAAACGCTTCATGTCATTGAAACCTTTCGAACCGAAATGTTGCTCTATCAAGTTAGCATTACGATGCGAAGCTATCAACCCCCCACCGAATGAAGCAGCTACCTTTCCCACCCTTCCACCACACTTCAAAGCCCCTACTGTTGCACTATCCGCCAGTTTTTTCAAAGCGTTTAATGCATTGGATCTCTGCGCCTCTCTTTGAATTGCGTTGAAAGCATCAGGTCTCTCTGTAGCTTCCGCCAGTCGTGCCTTGTATTCTGCCAGCCTCTTTCTTGTCTGATGGTAATCCTCCCCCAATCTCACCATTTGCTCCAGAATATGACACTCCGAAATCGTTGGATCCACTCCTCCTTCATCGTAGATTCCATAGCTCGGCTTAAATTATGGTCCTCCTCGGTCCATCGAACGGCGATTGACCATACAAAAGCAAGGATAGTCCTCCTTGGTCGATCGAACAACGATTGACCAAGCAAAAAACCCCAAAAAATATTTTTTTTCACCCAGATTTCCTCCGTTCAATCTTCTACATTTTGTTGTTGTTCTCACATTAGCTCATCGCCACAATACACTGCATTCTGTGGTCACAGGACAGGCTCCAACAACTCTGCACTGAAAGAATACCTAGGCTGTAGGTAGAAATGAAAAACAAGCAAAGAATAATACGCATGATACTGAAGTACATCTACGCTTGAATTGATTGTTTTTCTTCCTTTTTTTATTTTATTTTTTTTCGACGTCGCTTTCGATTTTTCGACGTCGAGTTGTTTTTTTCATCCTTTCTATTCCTATATATATTATTGTGTGCGGTCTTCTCGGTTTCTTTGGCGACTTGTAAAGCAGCAGGCCTTACGGTGTCGGAAAAGAAGACAGAGACTATGCTTCTACAAACGCCAGACCAGAAAACCCTCGCACCACCGCTCGTTATCGAAGCAGCAGGCCAGAGGTATAAGCAGACGGCCCAGTTCTTGTACCTAGGCGGCGTTATCCACGAAAATGCTGACCTCTCGCTCGAAATCGACCGACGGATCCGTCTCATGCGAGCATGCCTCAAACGGTTCGGCCCGGAGCTGTATGATAGGACGACCGCCCCCCCCTAGCCTGAAAGTCCGAATGCTGAAGGCCGAGGTGATTGAGACCCTGCTCTACGGGTGTGTGACGTGGACCCTCAGAGCGGAACACTTTGCCAAGCTTCGAACGGCTCACCACCAAGTCCTGTTGCGAGTCATTGGCTTCCAACGCCGACTTCGTACTGACCATGCCACCCTCTCGTACGCGAAGGCCCTCAAGATGACACGTTGCGAGAGCATCGAAACGACCATCCGCAAACGGCGTCTCTTCTCTTCGCGGGGGGGGTGGCACGGCAAAGCAAGGATCGATTACCCAGCCGGGTGATGTTCGGGACGATTGCTGGTGGGGAGAACCCGAGACCTGGCGGACAGGTTGAGACTTGGCATAGATGCGTAGTCGAAGACCTTAGGGAGTTCCGCGCCACCGAAGGGTCAACGGAACTTGCTCCCTTGGTGTTTGGAGTTGAGACCGCGCTGTGGCCCACTGCTGCAAAAAAGGCGGGGAAGTGGTACCGGGGGATCCTGGAAGCAGCCGAACGGTTCATGGTGAGGTGGCACGAGGCTGAGGCTGAGCTGAGCAGGCAGCGCCGCGCATCCGCCGTGGGTGGTGTCCAAGGGAATGGGGGGAGGAGGGGCAACAAGAGGAGTAGAAGAAAACCCGACCAAGGGAATGCGGAGAGGGGGGGGGAGAGGAGTAGAAGGGAAACTGCAGTGGACGAAAGTAGGAAGGAGATGGCAGATAGGGTAGCCAGGTACCGGGCAGACTAAGGAGTAGAACATGCCTATACTACTCGTACCACCAACTGGTGCAGCTGGGTCGAACGTGGTCTTCCTTTGTCTTCCTGTTGTTTTTGTTTATTTTTATTTCATTTTATTGTCTTCTTTGCGGTGACCCTATGTGATTTTCATTTCTCTTCCTTTCTCCGATTGATAAGCCTTATTGAAGGAGTCGTGTGGCGTGGGTGGATGACGAGCCTGCTCTGCTTGTTTCGTACTGTCTGACGCCGAGGGGCCGGGCATAGTTGACGAACGCTGGACGATGGTGGCAGACAGGGTAGCAAGGTACCAGGCGGGCCAGCAGGGAGACCCTGGCTGTGCTACTCGTACCATAAACTGCTGCCGCTACCTGGAGCATGCCTTGTGCTTTGTTTGGTTTGCCTGTTATTTTTACCTTGGTTCTTAGTCTTACTCTGTTGACGACTAGTGGCCGGCGTCCCCGGTGGTTTGGTAGGTGGTCCGCGAGCCTATCAAGATCAATTTCGTGAGTTCGAGTCTCACCGAGTGCATGCTCGTAGGGACTTTTTCTTGCATAAAATTGATTAGCGGAAAGCGCGAGAGCGTGAGTTAGCTGTACATTCGATGAAAGTCGACGAGCAGTGGGAATGCTGAACCCTATGCGCGATAAAAACTAAAGGCACGTACCGGGGGGGAAGGGACGACACCTGTGACCACGGCTTGTCCAGAAGATCGTCGAGGGTAAAACCTCCTACGAGTGGGCTGGAAAGTAAAAGTGATGAAAAAAAAGTGGTGTTTTCTTCTTTTTCTTTTTTTTTTCCAGCTCGTTCTTTTCAAGTGTCTGCCACGTCCCCTACGTGGGGGTACGATGGTTTGTTGCTATACTGAAGTATATACATATACCAGGTATATTTTTGTTTCTTTTTTTTGTTTCTTTTCTCTTTCGAATTGTCTTTGTTTTTGTTTTTGTTTTTTCTCTTTGTTTCGTTTTTGTTTCTCTAGGTCATGGAATGTGTATGTCGTGCCTGTCGTACGCAGTATGATGACATGGCATTGCATTACATACGTGGCAACGTAGTATCTCTGTGGCGTAGCTTTGTGACCACAGAACTTGTATCTCTCTAGGTTTGAAGAATCGGCATGGACACTGGTTGTGCTGGATGTCGACGCGTAGAAAGAACGGTTTAATGTGAAGAAAACAACAACAACAACAGCAGCGTACCGCATACAATACCTGATACGTACGTGTCGCGGACCTCACTTTTTATTTTTTCTGAGGTGGAAACACACAATAGAGTGCGCAGATTTTTGCAGATTGTAGGTTCGTAGGTTCGCAAGCTACGCGAGGGCTGTAGAACAGCGAAAAGAACCTAAAACACAAACATACCTACCCCGCTATTAAGAACACTATAGAAACGAACAGGAAACTAATACTCGTAGACAAAGAACGAAAAGGAAGACGACGAAGCAAACCAAAAAAAGGAAAATTAGATACCTGATGACAGTCATCGTGACTGTCTTCGAAGCAGTAGGTCTCACGGTATCCGAGAAGAAGACAGAGACGATGCTCCTACGAACACCGGATCAGACGTTTACCACCTCACCGCTCGCGATCGAAGCTGCAGGCCAAAAGTATAAACAGACGACCCAGTTATTGTACCTAGGAGGCATTATCCACGAGAACGCTGACCTCTCCTTCGAAATCGAGCGACGAATCCGTCTGATGCGGGCATGCCTCAAACGGTATGGTCCGGAACTGTACGATAGGACGAACGCACCGCTTATTCTGAAAGTCCGGATGCTGAAGGCCGAGGTGATTGAGACCTTGCTGTACGGGTGCGTGACGTGGACCCTCAATGCGGACCACTTCGCCAAGCTTCGATCAGCCCACCACGAAGTCCTTCTGCGAGTCATTGGTTTCCAGCGCCGACTACGCACCGACCACACAACCCTCTCGTATGCGAAGGCGCTCAGGATAACACGATGCGAAAGTATCGAAACGACCATCCGTAAACGGCGACTCTTCTTTGCGGGGGCTGTGGTGCGGCAACACGAGGGGCGATTGCCCAGTCGGTTGATGTTCGGGACGATCGCTGGTGGGGGGAGCCCGAAACCAGGCGGGCAGCCCAAGACTTGGCCTAGGGTCATTGCTGAGGACCTTAGAGTGTTCAAAGCCACCGAGGGATCAACGGAAGACTCCCCCTTAGTCTTTGGAGTTGGGACCGCACTGTGGCCCACTGCAGCAAAACAGACGGGAAAGTGGTACCGGGGAATCCTCGAAGCAGCTGAACAGTTCATGGGCAGGTGGCACGAGGCTGAGGCAAAGCTGAGTAGACAGCGCCGTGCATCCGCTGCAGGTAGTGTTAGAGGGAATGGGGGGAGGGGTAACAGCAGGAGGGGTAAAAGGAACACCGTACAAGTGTATGGGGGCAGGGGGGGGAACAGGAGGAGTAGAAGGGAAACCGCGGTAGAAGAGAGTAGCAGAGAGACCGCAGATAGGGTAGCAAGGTACCAGGCCGACTAATAGGTTGGGCTTTTCTTTGCTACTCGTACCGCCAACTGCTGCGGCCGTTCGGTATGCATTTTGATTTTTTTCCCTTCTTATCCTTATGAAAGAAGTAGTACATAGTGGGTGGGTGACGAACGTATTTTGGCCCACTCACTATTGCTCTTTTTACTTAGGTAAGTGTTCACCGGGATGCATAGTCCCCTTTTTCCTTCTCGTATCTTTCCCCTTGCACGTCCCTTTTGGCTCATGCTCGGGGTAAGTATGTATGTGTCTGAGCTTTGGCTTCCCATTTTATTTACATATTTGGGATTCTTCTCCTTTTCTTTTTCTTTTTCTTGTTCTTTTTCGGTTTGGTTTCTTCGTTGCTTCTCTTTCTTTATGGTGTATTTTGGTTGCTGGCGTATGTATGTATGTTGTGTCGGCCGCACCTAGTGCGAAGGCATGGTATTGCGTAGGCTATTAATGCATTACGGTGTGTTATCTCTGTGTCGTAGTCTGTGACCACAGAGCTCGTATCTTTCTAGGGTGAAGAATCAGCACGGACGCTGGGCTTGCTGGATGTCGACGAGTAGAAGAACGGTTTAATGTGAAGAACACACACACACACCAAAAAGCAAAAAAAAAGAAGATACAGACAAAGACTAATGGCGACATTATATATAGATGTTATGGTACTCACACGCTATGCAATGGAAAAATAAACTTGACCTCTAAGGCAGTATTGCAGTCCCGATTTGGGTACAACCAGTCTAATTCCAAGGGCTTAGTCCCCAGAACGGGACTGCAGTACTAACAGGATCAACAGGCCCGTCATCCGTCCACGAAACAAGACTTCCTTTCACAGGGACAGAAGGGAAGACCCCAGATAAGATGACCACACATCATGAAGAATGCAAAATACCAGGTAATAAAAAACCTATCAAGCGTAAGACGGCGAAATTCACGCGTGGTCCACGCAAATTCGTCCATTCACTTTTCAGTGCTTGTCTTTTAATGCTGGACATCGAAACCAGAAACCTTTCGGCACGATGAGGCTGAAATAACTTCGATAACGACACTTACTTATAGTTACCGTACCGAAAAACCCAATTCGTCCATGACGATTACGATGATAACGATCACGACAAAGGAAGCGAAAACACGGCGCTCAAAGCCCGCAAATCACACACCCCGCCCATCTCACTCTTGTTTTTTTGTTGTCGCGTGATCCATACGAGACCCTGGGTGATTCGCGTCTGTCTCGGGTCTCGCAACGTCTCTACCACGGGTTGCGTAAGTCCTGCCGATCTGCGGCCTACACGGCGGTGTGACGGGTACGATGTTATCATACTATTAATAATATTTGACGATAATCATCGTTATCGTTATCGTTATTGAAGTTATTTTGGCTTTATCGTATCGACACGTTTGTTTCTGATTTCGATAGCCAACACTGATGAGTACCCCCCCCCCGGCCATGTTACTGTAGTTCTCTTTGCAGGCACAACTGAGCAGGCAGCGCCGCGCATCCGGCGTGGGTGGTGTCCAAGGGATTGGGGGGAGGGGGGGCAAAAAGAGGAGTGGAAGTAAACCCGAACAAGGGAATGCCAGGAGGGGGGGAAACAGGAGGAGTAGAAGGGAAACCGCGGCGGACGAAAGTAGGAAGGAGATGGCAGACAGGGTAGCAAGGAACCAGGCCGACTAGGAAGTAGAACATGCCTATGCTACTCGCGCCGCCAACTGGTGCAGCTGGTTCGAATGTGGTCTTCCTTTGCCTTCTTTTTTCTTTTTGCGCTTGATCCTCTGTGATTTTGTTTTTTTTCTTTATCTTCCTTTCTTCTATTGATACGCCTTAAGAAAGGAGTCGTGAGGCGTGGGTGGACGACGAGCCTGTTTTGCTTGTTTCGTATTGTCTGACGCCGAAGGGCGGGGCATAGTTGACGAACGCAGGGCGGAGACGACAGACAGGGTAGCAAGGTCCCAAGTGGACTATTATTAGTAGTAGGGGGAACCTGGCTATGCTACTCGTACCACAAACTTCTGCGGCTATCTGTAGGGTGCTTTGTGCTTCGGTTCGCCTGTAATTTTCCCGTGGCTCTTGGTCTCGCTCTGTTTATAAATAGAATGGTGTTGTTTTATTATTATTACGGAGGACTATAATATATGGACCCACGGAATTTCTTCAAAATTATGAATTTGCGACATACACTCAGTACAAATTTTACGAAGTAACGAACTTACAGCTGGACTAATTCGCAGCCACAGAGACAAACACAGCGATGCTTAAAGCATGGGTAGCACCTACTGAAATGTGAAGGAAAGGTGAAGACTCCAGCTTTCCAATGATGCTACTTATAGCCGAAGGTATATGGTCGAGGGCGAGGTAAAGGTCGGTGAAAAAGGATCCTCACAATCTACTGTTTTTGAACGGGGAAGCAGTTTTCAAGCCGAGGTCTCATACGAATGACGAATTTTTGGCATTGCTGGGATCCCTACAACACGGGGCGCAGAACAAACAGAAAAGTTTGCCGAGACTCCCAGTAGTTGCTGAGATACACGCGCCCAAAGACCGACACCACTGCCCACTAAGCCCACCTCTGCCTCATGCCCAACTCCACACTTTCGCCTACAAGTAGCATCGTTGGAAAGCTGAAGTCCTTGGTTTTCCGTGGAACCTCACCACGCTTATGTAGCATCCCCGCGTAAATCTTTACCGGTGATAAATACCAGGTAGTCCAGATGCCGATATATTTCCTCCATAAAACAAAGGGAAAAATGGGCCCGGAGACAAAAATTCTTGAACGGCACAAATCAAAAGTAAATCCGCTGGGTCCATTTAATATGTATATATATATATTTTTTCTCCATCACTTTTACTTTCCAGCCCACTCGTAGGAGGTTTTACCCTCGACGATCTTCTGGACAAGCCGTGGTCACAGGTAGGTGTCTTCCCTTCTCCCCCCCGGTACGTGCCTTGAGTTTTTGTCGCGCATAGGGTTCAGCATTCCCACTGCTCGTCGATTTTCATCGAATGTAGCCAACTCACGCTTTCGCGCTTTCCGCTTGTCAATTTTTTATTGCAAGAAAAAGTCCCTATGAGCATATGGTCCTCCGTAATAGGACTCTTTTTTGAAGTGTCTGCCGCATTCCCTGCGGAGAGGCTCGACAGTTTTTTTTTTTTTTTTTTTTTTTTCCTTTTTTTTTTTTTTTTCCTTGTTTCCTTTCGTTTTCTCTCTTTGTAGAATATGTACGTCGTCCCTGTCATACCTAGTACGATGATATGGCATTGCATTGTGTACTGCTGTTCTGTTGTGCTTATATGCATACCGTGGAACGTAACAATGTAGTATCAATATCTCTGTGGCGTAGTTTTGTGACCACAGAACTTGTATCTCTCTAGGCTTGAACTATCGGCACGGACACTGGTTGTGGTGGATGTCGATGGGTAGAAAGAACGGTTTAATGTGAAGAACACACACATTGATATAATTTCGCTTACGACGTGCGGCTTCTTCATTTCTTGTCTCTTGTACGATGTTTAGGTGGGAAGCTTCCCAGCCGAAATATGCGAGTTTTTATGTATGGTGTTGCAGATCTTTCTGTTAATAGGGCTCCAGCACCATTGCGTAACAACAAACGAGATATCCCTCCGCTCTCCGCTGTTGATAATCCCGGGCGAAGAACGAAGATGATTCACGTTTTTTAGTATTATTCTCCCGGCAGGGTTGAGACAGAATGAGTGACCATGTGGGTATGTCACGTGCACCCACAGACGCAACCGCGAAGTAACCCATAATAAGCCAATATCCCGATCAATCATGGAACCGTCAACATACTGAACAAGCACATTCGAACATCCTCTGGAATCACCCCTCCACTCGCTATCCCGATTTTTTTACTCTCCAATTCGCTAAACCTTTAATAAAACGTACAAGGTACGACACAGCTACAACGAGTAAAAAACGCCCACTTGCCACCGAAACTCTTATTTCTAACCGCCCTGCTCTCGCTTGGCACCCTGACCCAACCGAAACCTGATCCCACCCGGACTTGAGCCTTCCGAACTGAACCTGGATACGTCGGGGTAAAACAACTGCCGCCAGCAAATGTCCTTGTGAGTCATTGCGCCAGTGCTGCCCCCCAAAGACGGGTATAAATGTACTAGGTACGACGTGTATTTGTTTTTATCAATCTGAGAGTCTCATGATGGCTCGTGGGGTGCGTTTTTACTCGATTCCAGTATCTGCCTGTTTCTTACTCACACCGAATCGGGTTTACCGATACTTGTTTTTGGGTATTGCCCTTCATTCGTATCGTGCACGTCGTGTTGTTCAGGTGTTGCTGGAGAGAAGTACGCTGGTACTCGTAGAGGAGTGGCCCACTCGCAGCACGGGCCCAACCTCTGCCTAGTAACCTGTGTTGGTAAGTGCTTGCAATAAATTGCGGACACGATTCTGTACTTCGCTCAAAGCTGTGCGGTACAGCCATTAATTTAATTACATTAGTACGGCGTGTTGCTGAGGTCTTGCTGGGGAGGAGGACGCGGGTACTCGTGGAGGAGTGGCCGGCTCGCAGCACGCGTCCAACCTCTCGCTAAGCTGTGTTGGTAAGTGTGTGTTATCTTCACACTTTGTCGTTCTTTCTACCCAGCTTCATCAGTACATCCAGTGTCCGTCCTGGTACGTGCGTGCAGTTAATTCCTGCCGCTATTCTGTGCTTTAGCTAAAGGCTGTGGTACATTTATCAGTAGTATCAATATACTTGTTATACCTGGTATTAATATTTACGGTAAACACTCGTTCGCGTTAAACCCTTCTTTCTACCCGTCGACATCCAGCACAATCAGTGTCCGTACCGATTCTTCAAGCCTACCAGGTGTGTGTGTGTGTGTTCTTCACATTAAACCGTTCTTCTACACGTCGACATCCAGCAAGCCCAGCGTCCGTGCTGATTCTTCACCCTAGAAAGATACGAGCTCTGTGGTCACAGACTACGACACAGAGATAACACACCGTAATGCATTAATAGCCTACGCAATACCATGCCTTCGCACTAGGTGCGGCCGACACAACATACATACATACGCCAGCAACCAAAATACACCATAAAGAAAGAGAAGCAACGAAGAAACCAAACCGAAAAAGAACAAGAAAAAGAAAAAGAAAAGGGGAAGAATCCCAAATAAATAAATAAAATGGGAAGCCAAAAAAGCTCAGACACATACCCCGAGCATGAGCCAAAAGGGACGTTCAAGGGGAATTGTACGAGAAGGAAAAAGGAGACTATGCATCCCGGTGAACACTTAACTAAGTAAAAAGAGCAATAGTGAGTGGGCCAAAATACGCTCGTCACCCACCCACTATGTACTACTTCTTTCATAAGGATAAGAAGGGAAAAAAATCAAAATGCATACCGAACGGCCGCAGCAGTTGGCGGTACGAGTAGCAAAGAAAAGCCCAACCTATTAGTCGGCCTGGTACCTTGCTACCCTATCTGCGGTCTCTCTGCTACTCTCTTCTACCGCGGTTTCCCTTCTACGCCTCCTGTCCCCCCCCCTGCGCCCATACACTTGTACGGTGTTCCTTCTACCCCTCCTGCTGTTACCCCTCCCCCCATTCCCTCTAACACTACCTGCAGCGGATGCACGGCGCTGTCTACTCAGCTTTGCCTCAGCCTCGTGCCACCTGCCCATGAACTGTTCAGCTGCTTCGAGGATTCCCCGGTACCACTTTCCCGTCTGTTTTGCTGCAGTGGGCCACAGTGCGGTCCCAACTCCAAAGACTAAGGGGGGGAGTCTTCCGTTGATCCCTCGGTGGCTTTGAACACTCTAAGGTCCTCAGCAATGGCCCTAGGCCAAGTCTTGGGCTGCCCGCCTGGTTTCGGGCTCCCCCCACCAGCGATCGTCCCGAACATCAACCGACTGGGCAATCGCCCCTCGTGTTGCCGCACCACAGCCCCCGCAAAGAAGAGTCGCCGTTTACGGATGGTCGTTTCGATACTTTCGCATCGTGTTATCCTGAGCGCCTTCGCATACGAGAGGGTTGTGTGGTCGGTGCGTAGTCGGCGCTGGAAACCAATGACTCGCAGAAGGACTTCGTGGTGGGCTGATCGGGTAGAGAGAGATATATACAAGTTATGTGGTCACAAAACTACGCCAGTGTCACAACATCCTTGTCAGTGTTTAGATAACAGGAGAAGTTCCCCAGCAATGGAAATATGCAATCATTAAGGTCCTTCACCAAAAAAGGTCCGAACTGATTGCAACAACTACAGAGGGATTTCGCTTGTTGTCGTTGCCAACGCAGGCAGAGTTTTGTTGAAAATCATCGCGTCCCGCCTCAGCAACTACTGCGAGACCGAGGATTTACCCCCGGAGGAACAGTGCGGCTTCCGCCCCGCACGATCAACGCTTGATATGTTGTTCGTCGTGCGCCGGTTGCAAGAGCTCGGACGACAGAGGAAAGTCCCCCTGTACGCAGTTGTTGTTGTTGTTGTTTTCTTCACATTAAGCCGTTCTTTCTACCCTTCGACATCCAGCACAACTAGTGTCCGTGGCGATTCTTCAATCCTAGAGAGATACAAGTTCTGTGGTCACAAAGCTACGTCACAGAGATACTACGTTGCCACGTATGCAATGCAATGCCATGTTATCATACTGCGTACGACAGGCAAGACATACACATCCCATGACCTAGAGAAATAAAAACGAAACAAAGAGAAAAAAAAACAAAAAAAAACAAAGATAATTCAAAGAGAAAAGAAACAAAAAAAAGAAACAGAAATATACCTGGTAAATGTATATGCTTCAGTATAGCAACAAACCATCGTACCCCCTCGCAGGGGATCTGGCAGACACTTGAAAAGAAGGAGCTAGAAAAAAACAAAAAAAAAGGAAAAAGAAGAAAACACCACTATCAATAGTCGTCAACAGAGTAAGACTAAGAACCAAGAACCAAGGGAAAAAATAACAGGCAAACCAAACAAAGCACAAGGCATGCTCCGGGTGGCGGCAGCAGTTTATGGTACGAGTAGCACAGCCAGGGTCTCCCTGCTGGCCCGCCTGGTACCTTGCTACCCTGTCTGCCACCATCGTCCAGCGTTCGTCAACTATGCCCGGCCCCTCGGCGTCAGACAGTACAAAACAAGCAAAGCAGGCTCGTCATCCACCCACGCCACACGACTCCTTCAATAAGGCTTATCAATCGGAGAAAGGAAGAGAAATGAAAATCACATAGGGTCACCGCAAAGAAGACAATAAAATGAAATACAAATAAACAAAAACAACGGGAAGACAAAGGAAGACCACGTTCGAACCAGCTGCACCAGTTGGTGGTACGAGTAGTATAGGCATGTTCTACTTCTCAGTCTGCCCGGTACCTGGCTACCCTATCTGCCATCTCCTTCCTACTTTCGTCCACTGCAGTTTCCCTTCTACTCCTCTTCCCCCCCCCTCTCCGCATTCCCTTGGTCGGGTTTTCTTCTACTCCTCTTGTTGCCCCTCCTCCCCCCATTCCCTTGGACACCACCCACGGCGGATGCGCGGCGCTGCCTGCTCAGCTCAGCCTCAGCCTCGTGCCACCTCACCATGAACCGTTCGGCTGCTTCCAGGATCCCCCGGTACCACTTCCCCGCCTTTTTTGCAGCAGTGGGCCACAGTGCGGTCTCAACTCCAAACACCAAGGGAGCAAGTTCCGTTGACCCTTCGGTGGCTCGGAACTCCCTAAGGTCTTCGACTACGCATCTATGCCAAGTCTTAACTTGTCCGCCAGGTCTCGGGTTCTCCCCACCAGCAATCGTCCCGAACATCACCCGACTGGGTAATCGATCCTTGCTTTGCCGTGCCACCCCCCCCCCGCGAAGAAGAGATGCAGTTTGCGGATGGTCGTTTCGATGCTCTCGCAACGTGTCATCTTGAGGGCCTTCGCGTACGAGAGGGTGGCATGGTCAGTACGAAGTCGGCGTTGGAAGCCAATGACTCGCAACAGGACTTGGTGGTGAGCCGTTCGAAGCTTGGCAAAGTGTTCCGCTCATATAGGGTCCACGTCACACACCCGTAGAGCAGGGTCTCAATCACCTCGGCCTTCAGCATTCGGACTTTCAGGCTAAGGGGGGCGGTCGTCCTATCATACAGCTCCGGGCCGAACCGTTTGAGGCATGCTCGCATGAGACGGATCCGTCGGTCGATTTCGAGCGAGAGGTCAGCGTTTTCGTGGATAATGCCGCCTAGGTATAAGAACTGGGCCGTCTGCTTATACTTCTTGCCTGCTGCTTCGATAACGAGCGGTGGTGCGAGGGTTTTCTGGTCTGGCGTTTGTAGAAGCATAGTCTCTGTCTTCTTTTCCGACACCGTAAGGCCTGCTGCTTCGAAGACAGTCACGATGACTGTCATCATTTTCGCGAGCCCTCCAGCCGACTTCGAGGCAATTCCTGCCTGCGTCATCGGCGTACAACATGCCCCATACAGCCCTTCGCACGCACGCCAACGGCCAATGAAGCCCATTTTGGGTTGGGTCGGCTAGGCTGACTCTTACGGGACCAGAAACCTGAAAACAAAACAGGGTTTGTAGAGATATCTAGGGAGGATTTCGTGCCAGATCCGAATTATCGAATCTTATCGATGGCCAATAAACAGAGATCTCTAAAATATTTTCTGTTTTTCGATCGGAAATGGCCTGGTCAGACGAAACCAGACACCATTTCTGGTCGGTCCCAGAGCTGGCCAAAACTGGTTTTGAACCCCACACAAAAGGCATAACGTGGTGGGCCTAATACCTGTACATATCATCGCTATTACTGCTGTACTCTCTCGGTGTCTCTGGCACGGTATCCCGGCATATAGTGGTAGCTAGAGACTCCAAGCTCCGGTGATGCCGAACAACCGACTACACCGCATGCTCTTGGCGGTTGTCGTTGTTGTGTGCTTGAGCTTTCTGCAATACCAACGCACTGCTCCTTGATGCTACAGCGCTTGAGGACCCTTCGTCGAAGGAAGCCAACCCAGTCCAGGAAGCTCAAGTCTGCGAAAGCAAGCCCATATTACCCGGCGGGTACCAAACAGGATACGTGGGTGTTATGTACTTGTACTGTTGTGTGTTACTTGTGCTGCTGCTGTGCGTTCGCCGGATTCAAATATTGCGGTAGCTCCTCCCTCCAACGTCCTCCCGACTCAAACGAAACCCCGGCATGCTCACACAGAACACTACAAGATAGGAAAAGACGAACGCGACATAAGAATCTGGTCCATACGAAAAACAGAAGTGCACGCCAGTTCTGTTTCCTGGTTTTTGGTCCCATAAGCGTCAGCCTTATTGGATAAGCGAACGAAGAATGTCTTCGGTTATCGGTTATTTGACCCAAATAACCGAAACAGAAACCGAGAACTTTCCGGTCGGTTATCCGGTCGGTTATTTCACGTATTTTTTTTTTTTTGCGCCATGTTTGCACCCTTATGGAAAAAAAAACGTAATTTTCGAGTGCGCGTCGGCCGGTACATCGGCACATTATTACCATAAAACGGAATCACAAGCATTGCAAAGCGCACAACACAAATCACATGTGAAAACGGTATATATGTGTTGCTGTGCCGTTCGGCATGAATTGAGTCATTGGTCATTGGCATACAGCTAACAGGCGAGCAGGCGGAGCATCAACAACGAAAAAACGCGTGTGCGTAGCAGGGCGGCAAGCGGAGCCTGCTTGTTGTTCCCAATACAAAATGGACGACGGCTTCCACAAATACTCAACACTCAACACGCAGAAGATAATTGCTCGAGATTCAGTTCTTCTCCGAGGGAAGAAAATAAAATCATCGTCGGACTTAACCCGGTCTAAAATAGAAAGCAATACATAGGAAAGGTTCACTGCCGTGCTGCTGTGAACTGTCATGCTGCGATGGCTTCTGCTGTGGGCTGTTGTGGGCTGTTCATGTGCGTGCTGAAATGTAGGGGTTTCTGTACAGATACAGAGGCGTTATATGGGGATAGGGGATAGGGGACGTACTAACTGACCGGAAATAACCGGAGAAACGGTGTGAAAATGGCCGGTCATCGGTCCCAAACACCGTTCCCAAAAACCGGTTGAAAAACCGACAAAAGGTTCCGGTGCCCAACACTGCCTGTACGTGTACTACATCGATCTGCAGAAAGCGTACGACTCTGTCGACCGGGAGCTGTTATGGGAGGTACTCACACGCTTTGGCGTACCAACCCAGATGCTGACAATTATCCGTAATTTCCACGATGGCATGCGGGTCCGCGTGTGTACGGATGACGGCAAGCACTCGGAAGGGTTTGATGTCACGCAGGGGCTGCGGCAAGGCTGTGTGCTATCACCATTACTGTTGAACGTGGTCTTCGCTGCTGCGTTACACGTTGTGCTAGTACGCTTCAGCCAAGGCGAAATCATCCTAAGAGCCCATCTTAACGGGGAACGCTAAATTTCATTATTTGGAAATAAAATTTCAATACCGATGAAGTTTAATTTGATTTCGAAAAAAACGTGTTTGTATTTTATCGGGAAACGGCGCATTCATTGTCACACAAAAAGGAAATCGAAACAACCTAGAATAACGCAGCGCGTCACACAACGCCCAGCCGACAAACAGCGACGAGCGTAGACGAGAGCGAAGGTTTGCGTTGTCGCGTGCGTGCCGCCGCCAGCATTTTTTGCTTTTGGTGGCGCAGGATAGGAAGCTATCACTCTCAGGGTGTCTTGGGTGGGCGGAGGGAGCCGTCAAGCGCCACGTGCGGAACAGCAACGGTGGCGCAGCTATCGAGGTCTCGAGCGCATCCTCTGTTTTTTTTTTTTTGCTCGTTTGATCGGTTTTCGTGATGGTTGGCCGATCGAGCAGGCCGAAAAATGGGCTTGCGGCCGCCATGATTTGTTTTGAGGCGCCACCGCCGGGGAACGATGTGCTATGGTCTGTGGCCGTGGGCGCCGGCTATTGCTCCGGTCGCCTGTCGTTGAGATTCGGGGTTTATCGCCTCGACCGTGGTCACCGAAGCGGCCAAGAATCACCCCAGACTCCACCGAGGGTGCTGATCCACCATGGACATGCTACATCAAGGCTGATTAACTCCCAAATTCGAAATGGAAATTAAACAAATCACACGAAAGAAGTCCCAAAAGACCCTTCACTCAAATTGTTTTTTTTTCGAATTTGCCTCTTTGAATCCTGCCTGGTCATTCACTCTTCGGCCAATCAGATTCAACTTGAAGTAGAAGAAAAAAAATCAAATCAAATTGAAAGAACCAGAAGTCCTCGGTAGGATGGGCCCTAAGGGATTTGGTCCAACTCAGTGATGCTGGAGTAGTTGGAACGGTGGAGCAGGAGCCGTTGGCGTGCGTGCGAAGGGCTGTATGGGGCATGTTGTACGCCGATGACGCAGGAATTGTCTCGAAGTCGGCTGAAGGGCTCGCAAAAATGATGACAGTCATCGTGACGGTATTCGAATCAGCAGGCCTCACGGTGTCGGAAAAGAAGACAGAGACAAGGCTTCTACGAGCACCGAACCAGACAGCCCTCGCACCACCGATCGTCATCGAAGCAGCAGGCTAGAGGTATAAGCAGACGGCCCAGTTCTTATACCTAGGCGGCATTATCCACGAAAACGCTGACCTCTCGCTCGAAATCGACCGACAGATCTGTCTGATGCGAGCATGCCTCAAACGGTTCGGCCCGGAGCTGTATGATAGGCCGACCGCCGCCCGTAGACTGAAAGTCCGAATGCTGAAGGCCGAGGTGATCGAGACCCTACTGTACGGGTGTGTGACGTGGACCCTCAGAGCGGAACACTTTGCCAAGCTTCGAACGGCTCACCACCAAGTCCTGTTGCTAGTCATTGGCTTGCAGCGCCGACTTCGTACTGACCATATCACCCTCTCGTACGCGAAGACCCTCAAGATGACACGTTGCGAGAGCATCGAAACGACCATTCGCAAATGGCGGCGCTTCTTTGCGGGGGGCGTGGCACGGCAAAGCAAGGAGCGATTACCCAGTCGGGTAATGTTCGGGACGATGGCTGGTGAGGAGAACCCGAGAGCTGGCGGATAGTTTAAAGCTTGGCATAGATGCATAGTCGAGGACCTTAGGGAGTTCCGAGCCACCGAAGGGTCAATGGAACTTGACCCCTTGGTGTTTGGAGTTGAGACCGCGCTGTGGTCCACTGCTGCAAAAAAAGGCGGGGAAGTGGTACCGGGGGATCCTTGAAGCAGCCGAACGGTTCATGGTGAGGTGGCACGTGGCTGAGGCACAGCCGAGTAGGGAGCACCGCGCATCCGCCGTGGGTGGTGTCCAAGGGAATGGGGGGAGGAGGGGTAACAGGAGGAGTGGCAGAAAACCCAACAAAGGGAATGCCGGTAGGGGGGGGGGGCAGGAGGAGTAGAAGGGAAACTGCGGTGGACGAAAGTAGGAAGGATATGGCAAACAGGGTAGCAAGGCACCAGGCCGACTAGGAAGTAAAACATGACTAAGCTACTCGTGCCGCCAACTGGTGCAGCTGGTTCGAACGTGGTCTTGCTTTATCTTCTTTTTTTTTTCTTTCTTGCGCTTATCCTCTGTTGTTTCAATTTTATTTGTTCCTCTTCCTTTCTTCTATTGATAAGCCTTACTAAAAGAGTCGTGTGGCGGGGGTGGATGACGATCCTGCTTTGTTTGTTTCGTATTGCCTGACGCCGAGGGGCGGGGCATAGTTGGCGAACGCAGGACGGAGACGGCAGACAGGGTAGCAAGGTACCGGGCGGACTAGCAGAGAGAACCTGACTATGCTACTGTACTTGTACAACAAACGGCCGCCTGCTTTGTGCTTTGGTTTGTCTGTTATTTTCCCTTGGTTCTTACAGTCTCACTCTGTGAGTGGAGTGGTGTTTTTTTCCTAAGCACCCTTTCAAGTGTCTGCCACATTCTCTGCGGGGAGGGACAACATAGTTTTTTTTGTCTTTTTTTTCTTCTCGTATCTCTTTCGATTTTGTTTTGTTTCTTTGTTCTTATCTTTCTTTGTTTCTTTCGTTTTCTCTCGTAGAATATGTATGTCGTGCCTTTCACATCCAGTACCTAATATTATGACATGGCATTGCATTGTGTACTGTTGTGCTGATGGATGCGTAACAATCTCTGTTGCTTAGTTTTGTGACCACAGAACTTGTATCTCTCTAGGATTGAAGGATCAGCACGGACAATGGTTGTGCTGGATGTTGACGCGTAGAAAGAACGGTTTCATGGGAGGAACACACACAGAGGTATTGTTGCGTACCAGGTATGCAGCAAGCAGTAAGCACGAGAATAGACAGCGCAGTACCATGTCATCATCCTGGATACGACAGGGACGACATACATACATGATATACGAAGGAGAGAAACGAAAGAAAACAACGAAAAACAAGAACATGGAAAAAAAAGAAAGCAAATCGAAGAAGAAAAAGGAGAAAAGGAATAAACGAAAGAAAATAGAACTGTCGTGCCTCCCCGCAGGGGATGTGGCAGGTACTAAAAAAGCGTGCCAATAAAAAACAATATACCACACTGTGCTTTTAAACAGAGCAAGACTAAGACCCAAGGGAAAATAACAGACTAACCGAAGCACAAAGCACCCTCCAGGTAGCCGCAGCAGTTTGTGGTACGAGTAGCATAGCCAGGTTCTTCCTATTAGTCCGCTTGGGACCTTGCTACCGTGTCTGCCGTCTCCGTCCTGCGTTCGTCAACTATGCCAAGCCTCTCGACGTCAGGCAACACGAAACAAGCAAAGCAGGCTCGTCATCCATGAATTATTTATGAAGGCTTATCAAAAGAATAAAGGAAAAGAAAAAATAAAAGTTAAAATCACAGGGGATCAAGCGCAAAAACAAAACAAGACAAAGGAAACCCATGTTCGAACCGGCTGCACCAGTTGGCGGCACGAGTAGCATAGGCATGTTCTACTTCCTAGTCGGCCTGGTGCCTTGTCTGCCATCTCCTTCCTACTTTCGTCCACCGCGGTTTCCCTTCTACTCCTCCTGTCCCCCCCTCTCCCCGATTTCCCTTGGTCGGGTTTCCTTCCATTCCTCCTATTACCCCCCCCCCCCCCTCCTCTCGTTCTCTTGGACACCACCTACGGCAGATGCGCGGCGCTGCCTACTCAACTGGGTCACATCCTCGTGCCACCTGACCATGAAACGTTCGTCTGCTTCGAGGACCTCCCGGTATCACTTCCCCGCCTTTTTGCTGCAGTGGACCACCCTGCGGTCTCAACTCCAAACACTAAAGGGACAGTTCCGTTGACCCTTCGGTGGCTCGAAAGCCCCTAAGGTCCTCGACTATGCATCTATGTCAAGTCTTGAACTGTCCGTCAGGTCTCGGGTTCTCTCCACCGGCCACCAGACATCGTCCCGAACATTACCCGACTGGGTAATCGCTCCTTGGTTCGCCGTGACACGCCCCCCGCAAAGAAGAGCCGCGGTTTATGGATGGTCGTCTATGTCAAGTCTTGAACTGTCCGCCGGGTCTCGGGTTCTCTTCACCGGCCACCAGCCATCGTCCCAAACATTACCCGACTGGGGAATCGTTCCTTGGTTTGCCGTGCCACGCTCCCCGCAAAGAAGAGTCGCCGTTTATGGATGGTTGTTTCGATGCTCTCGCAACGTGTCGTCTGGAGGGTCTTCGCGTACGAGAGGGTGGCGTGGTAAGTACAAAGTCGGCGCTGGAACCCAATGACTCGCAAAAGGACTTTGTGGTGAGCTGTTCGAAGTTTGGCAAAGTGTTTCTCTCTGAGGGTCCACGTAACGCGCCCGTGCAGCAGGGTCTTAATCACCTCGGCCTTCCGCATTCGGAATCTCAGTCTAAGGGAGGCGATCGCCCTATCATACAACTCCGGGCCGAACAGTTTGAGGCATGCCCGCATGAGACGGATCCGTCGGTTGATTTCGAGCGAGAGGTCAGCGTTTTCGTGGATGATACCGCTTAGGTATTAGAACCGGGCCGTCTGTTTATACCTCTGGCCTGCTGCTTCGATGGCGAGCGGTAGTGCGAGGGTTATCTGGTCTGGTGTTCGTAGAAGCATTGTCTCTGTCTTCTTTTCCGTCATCGTGAGACCTGCTGCTTCGAATGGTCACGATGACTGCCATAATTTCGCGAGCCCTTCAGCCGACTTCGAGGCAATTCCTGCGTCATCGGCGTACAACATGCCCCATACAGCCCTTCGCACGCACGCCAACGGCTCCTGCTCCTCTGCTCCGACTACTCCAGCATCACCGAGTTGGAACCAAATCCCTTACGATGGCTTCGCTATGGCTGAAGCGTACTAGAAATGCAGCAACGAAGAACACGTTGAACAGTAACGGTGATAGTACGCAGCCTTGCCGCAGCCCCTGCGTGACATCAAACCCTTCCGAGTGCTCGCCGTCATCCGTACGCACGCGAGCCCGCATGCTATCGTGGAACTTACGGATAATTGTCAGCATCTTGGTTGGTACGCAAAAGGGTGTGAGTACCTCCCGTAGACAGTTGACATTGGAACAATCCGTTTCGGAAATTAGACGAAAACTGCACGCCCCCCCCGGGTCACGACGCGAGCACGGCCGTGGCCATCCTTGGCAGAGACGGGGGGGGCGATCAAGGTGGGGCGCGAACAGGAGATAGCGGACCGATTGGCAGGAAATAAAAATAGAATGTAAAGAGCACATCTCTAGACGGGAGAGGGAGTAAGGCAAACAATATTGTAGATAAAGCATAGCGGGAAGCAGACATAGAAGGTAGCTCGACCTCAACATAGGTTTCCTTTATTTCCGTCGTGTTCTTTCAGGAATGATTTGAGTGATCAACGTTGAAGCTCATGCTGCACATTGCCAGATGGCAAACATAATAACAATAATAATAATAATTGGGAGGCCTCATTGCGAGCTCGTAAACGACTAAAAAAACACATCTAAAATATATATTTCGACCTTTCACACCCGACTTCAATCAACTTGATATATGTACGAGCTGAGACAGCCGAAAAAAGGATGAACCATCCGAAGGTCGTATCTCGTGAACCACTGCGAAGTAGGACTTGAAATTTGGAGGCACTAACTCCGACACAACACTTAGGGGCCGAAAATATATGTATGAAGAATATGACGTGTTAAGATATCGACTCGATCTCGACGAGCTATCCGCTAAAACTGAAAAATGCCAACTTTTCAACACGAAATTCGTATTATAGTAGTCGGTCCCGATCAAGGCGAAAATTGGTATTGACTGATATATAAATATTGTAGCTCGAAGACACTACGAGAGGATCGATATACGTTTTTGCCCAGTTCGCCACACCGTCCAAGAGATATTGCCAAAACACAATTTCCATACGTGCAACAAGTTTATACGATATTCTTTGTTTTTTTCTGCGATGCCGTGCTCAATTTTGCGAGTTTCGATCTGAAAATTTAACCTTGTATTTCCACATATATGCGGATAAACGGGAAGCGAGCCCTTAGTTTTCTTCTGACAAGTTACGGTCGCTTTTGTACTTTTCCGGATCTTTGTATCTATCATATCTCTCGAACAGAAAAAAAGGTTTTGCTTTCCGTTTGTGCGTTGGTGCATGTTGATCAACACCATGCAAATAAAGCGCATCCAAGTAGTAATACATGCCACCAGGGAGTAACGAGCGGGGCGTGGCCAATCTCCCGCTTTGGCAGCACCTTGGCTGGCCCAGCTCGTATGTAATGTGCGCTTGACGAAAACATTAAGCACAGGCACACATGAAGCTTGGTAATTGGTATGATAACATGACACCCGTCACGGTGTACGCCGCAGAGCGGCAGAACCTATGAACGTCGTGGTAGAGACGTTGTGAGGCTTGAGACGCGCGCGAATCGTCCAGGCAGGGTCTCGTGTGGATCACGCGACAACATAAAAAAAAGTGAAATGGCCGGTTTTCACCCCCATCATCGATATTTTGTTATCGCTATCGAAATTATTTTGGCCTTATCGTACCGAAACGTTTCTGGTTTCGATATCCAACACTAATGGTGAAACAATTTATTTCATATTTTCAGCTGCACGGAAGTCGCACAAAACAGTGTCCCGTTCCTCATTTCACTCCGTACTGCACACTACTGTACTGTACACTGGGGGCTACGGTTTGAGGGAGGTTGGTTTGAGAGAATAGCCGGTTTAAGAGAGGTCAAAATAGCTTGACACACCCCTCCCTTATACTGAGCCCAGTTTTCTCTTGAACCGAACGCACCGCAAAACCCCCGCTTTTTTAGCGCAGAAAAAACACCCAGGCCGACTCTTCGGTCGCAGCCCGCACTCTCTCCTCGCCCACCACCGTACACTGACTTAGCTACTACTGCTGTAGGCAGTTTGGGGAACTCGAGGGGGTAGCCGAGCGGTGCAACATGACCGAGGTGTCGTACCATCTTCGTAAGGCCCAGCTGGCCTGGATGAACGAGGTTGGGTCAAAGAAAACGAAACAAACTTGCATCGGAGACTTCGCGCAACGTTGCAGAAGTTGTCGTGTTGCTGGGTGGGAGGTTTGCGGGTGCTTGAGTTTCGCTGGTGGTGAGAGTTTTTTTCCTGGCTTCAGTTGCTTTCAAGCACAAGCGATAAACAGTACCCCGCAGAAGTAGTACTGCTGTATCGTACGTGTGATAGCACTTGCATACGGTACTATTTTTTTTTGTCTTCTTTAATTTTAGTTTTTTTTGTTGCTTCCGAAATGTGACGCGTGCGAGGCACAACACTGCTGTGTTCCGTTGGCCGCTTAAATTCAGATGCTGGAAAACCTTTTGACACCACAAGATAAGTGTGTTCCTCTCTTATGACACACAACAAGGAGGGATCGGTCTGGATGTGGGCCCTGTAACGCACAAAAACAATGGGTGTACAACATAGAACATATTCTTTCAACTCTTCGATTGGGCTTCAGTACACAAGAGTCCCATCCGTATCTCTTGATTCCACCCACAGACACTCTAAAGCCCATACATTCGTTTAGATATTCATTAGGATAACAGAAAACCCCCTATAACCGATATAATTGAAGGTCGTGTTTATCAGGTTTTCTTGATAGCCCAAGACCCTCTCTTAAACCGTAGCCTCATCCACTGTATTGTATACCATGCTACCATGCCGTGCACCTTGCCAAACGAAACACAATCTGCTGTTTGTGTCTTGCAACACATCCTCGTCCAAGCCCTCCGCAGACAACCACTGACCTCTTTAAAGTTTTGATCGCCTGTGGATGAATAGTATTTCCGCGACTGTGAATAAAAAGCGAACACAGGAGCAATACAAACACACGAACTGAAAGCATAGAACACCTTTCAACGTAGAGCTCTAGCACAACACAGTATAGTAATGTTGGTTCGAGTTCGTTGTTTTACCCCCCCAGAGACGGGGTGGACCCCCTCGCCCTGAAACAATATGCTTCCTTCACAACTCTACGAGTGGAAAAAATCGCGAATGTCACCCTGGCGGGCCTTTGTACTCCCATACCTACGCCATTTTCGCCGTTCGCAAGTAGAAAGAGACATCCTGCATGGCGGATGTCTCCGCCCTTGCCTCCAGATCACCAAGCATCTCTGCTACTTCTGCAGGCGCCGGGGCTGGCACGATAGCCGCCTGTCGGGACCGCACCCAGTGCTTCCCAATTCATCGTCGGCATCGTTCTTCATCCTCGAAAGCACCCTCCAGCAGCTCACCCTGCGCGTCGCGCCGCGTCGCCGTGATGAAATCGTCGTGATCTTCCAAGGAGGCCCACGCCATTGCCTTGTTGAGAGACTTTTGCGACGGTTTCAGCCCTGGAGTAATATTGACACTCGCGAGCGCATCATCCAAGTCGTCGTCGACGGCCATTTCTCGCGCCCCGCAGCTAAGGAAGATCAACGTAGTCACCAGCCTATACACGCCTTCGTCGTTGTCACTCTCGTTCTTTCGCCAAGTCTTATCCAAGGCGGCTTGCATCTCGGGAGGAAGGGCGTCAGCCTTAATCCAGCACCTATGCAACAGGAGCGGCGTGAGAGTAACATATATTTCAAGAGGCAATCGAGTTCTATTAAATGAGCGCGCCAAAATAAGACGACAAAGGATAGTTACGCAGAAAAAAATACGAGTAAGAATGGTACGTGGTTTTTCTCACTCTAACTCGTAAACGCACAGCCCCCAAAAACAGCACTCACTCAGGGTGACTGCATGTGCGACGAACAGTTGTTACAACCACCACACCAAGAATCGGCACCTCGGTCGCAAATAGTTCGACACACCACTTGGAGATAAAACGTATCTCGCAATGGTGGTCTGCGTCACTGTTTCCCAGGCTGCAACGCCGATCTCAGCTGCACCCAAAAGACGTGTGGTGCCCCTCCGTCAGGCTCTTCGTGCCGTTTAACTCGGCGCCCGCCATGTACAGCTGCATCCTGCACAAAACTTTGTGCGAGACTTGTGTCGTCAGTTTCAACTTTGCGCGTGGACCCAGACCAACCCAACCCCAGGCCTGACCCTAACCCTAACCCTAACCCCAACCCCAACCCTTTGGGGGGCTCGAGGTCGGCAGGGGCAGTCACGCGGCTCCGCCGCGTGTTGTGGTGGCGTTTTTTTAAAAAAAAGCCGGGCGGCTGAAAGACCCGCGTTGACTAATGAGACCCGCATCTTGCACAAAGTTCTGTGCAGGTTGCAGCTGCACGTAGCTCGCGTCGTTAGACTCGGGGTCTCCACATTTTGGAAAGGGGGGAACATCTCTTCCGGGTATCCGTAAACAACACCCGGGTAATCGATAAGCGGATACCCCGCACCAATCCACTTGCCGCTGACACTCTCCCGATGCAAGTATTTCAGTATTTCCTGCTTACGATCGATGCAGTCCCGGTAGGTACCGGCCCCGTACGCCCAAACCATACGTTCAGTGCCCTAGTGCACCTGTCCCGCACGCACAAACCTTACGTTCGGTCCTCTTGCGCACCGGTCCCTTAATGCACTACAACCCGCCAAATCCGTCGCCGGTACCAGCGTCGCGGGGGTACCAGATAACAGCCGAAATACCCGCCGGGGAAAAATTATCCGGGTCGGGTACATTGATTCGATTTTTTAGCGGGTACCCAGCGGGGTGCAGCTCCAAGTGGTAAATGTCAGGATATTAGTAGTGCAAGAACGGCTCAACAGGATAATGGATTTTCCACTCTATGGTATGGCAGTTTGATTGGGTGTGAAACCGTCAGTGCAGACAGCTTCGACGCGCCTGTGCTGTGAGATAAAAATTCACTCTGTGCTTACTTTACCTGAACCTCTACTCAGCGTTAGCGTCTGCATGCTCTTCTGCAGCAACGCCGTCACTACTGCATGCTCTACTGCTGTAGCACCGACAGTATACGCCTAAAAGTCACAGTTCCCACCAGGAAGCCAAGGAGTGACTCCTAGCCCCCAATCAACAAACAGCCTGACCCCTGGAAGGTCTTCCTTGACGATCGCTTTGTCTCTCTTTGGACAACCTTCAGTTACAGCGTAATCGCTTGTTCTAGTATACCCTCCCCCCAGCCCCCGGACAGTTTATGGGCGCAACGGGAAACGCACTGCCGGGTAAAATAAAAAAGGCCTAAACGTTCGTCCTCCCAACGCTCGCGAAGCGTCGTTTGGTGGGGGTGCCAAATCGATCGCCATCGCCACGATGAGGGCTCTCTAGGACTGACTGCTTTTTTTTTCGTTTTTTTTCCGTTGTCATGAATCATGGTGACAAACGGCATGATTCATGAAGCCAGTTTTTTAGCTTTCCCCCCAAAAAACAAAAAATCACGAATAGATCGTGACTTTAGTCGTGACTCGAAATACGCCTGATCACTACGCAACCCACGCGCACCGACGGTACCTGAAGGCCGACATAGGGGCATGGCAGACTCTGCTTGCTGTGTCACTTGTGGAAAACGGGCGACCGACAAAGACACCGCTGGACGCGGGCTAGCAAGCACGTCGTTGCCTCAAAATTTCGAGGAGGAGGAGCCACAGCTCTCAGAAGGCCAAGCCCGACAGACGGCGCGTGAGATTGAAATCTCGCGGACCGGGCTTGGCGGACGGTGGGTGAGAATGGAATCACGCAGGCTGGGTCAGACTTCGGCCCGTAATTCGAACACAGCACGGGCCGGGCCAGGTGCGGTCATCCCGGCCCGGCCTGGCCGTGCCCCACTCGCGAAAGTTGGCTCCACTCGCGAAAACCGTCGGATTTGAAATATCGGATTTTTTACAACTTGATGATATCACGAAATATATGTGATGTTTTTCATTTTTTCGTTAGAACTGAACTGTCACGGATCGTGATTTTTTGTCATGCCAAAATGTCACGAATCGTGATTTTCTTTTGGTTCATAAGGAATGGCCTTACAGTGTCCAAGGTAGATTCAGATTTGATCATCGGCGACCCTGAACTCCAACAGCAGCAGAGTCGCGGAGATATTCAGAAACATAGATGGGCTGGAGTCGCGATTCGGGCTTGATCCGGGCCGGGCCTGGGGCTATCCACGAAAAAAGTATTGTTTCTGACAGCAGTGCGTTGGTATTCATATAGGCTGTGCCACGGCGAGTGTTGCTCGTCAGCCCCAAGCACAGGTAGCCGAGACACCCAGACAATCGATGATTTGATGATTCAGGTCGTTTATTATTATCTCCCAGCAGTGATAGGGACGGCAGAAGAGACATTGTGCGTCATCCCATAACACCTAGGTGTCAAGAATCACACAATACACACTATGCCAATATCCCGAACCGGCACGTAACTGTCAAGCTAAAGAGGCACAACGAATACCCTCCCTGACTCTTTACGTACATTGACGAACCAAGACAACAACGCACAACTCCGTGACCTAAACCAACCACAAACATGATAAGAAAGAGGAAACCCACCCCTGTGAGCGAAAACCTCTCACTCTCCCCACAGAGAAATATTGCAATTGTACGTGGACGAAATTACAATATATCCACGCCGAAATGATAAAAACTAAGGCGAAAAGTACAATGCCAGAGATCGCGGAGAACCCCGCGCGTTCCCCCAGACAAAAGTCTCCTTTTGCCCCCTACTCCCGTCATAAATTCTCAGATCGTAACGGTAAAGCGAGATAGCACCTTCTTCTTTTTTCACTTGTAAAATTAGAATTTATCTGGCGCTAAAGTTACCCGAAAAATAGTAGTCGCTACCCAGTAGCTCCTAATCATCGAATAAAGAAACAATAAAATGCCCCTACTGTCGACACGAACAGCCTAAGCCCTCCCAGCTACGAAAACTATTCGATCAATCGCAGAAAATATTTTATGTTCCACTTTTCTTCGTTGCGAACAAGCATTCGCAAAATGATACTGTTGGCAGAACAACCAATCAACCACGAATATACTCACCCTCCTTTATTTTGCAATCAGTAGACTACTGCCAAAAATGAAAGATACCCGCAAAATTCAATAAAGTAGCTACCGCCAATGCCAGCAATTCACCTCACCTCCCTTTGGTGTATCAGCGTACCCTTATTTCTCCATACCGCTACGAGTATACATTCCATTTCTACCAGGCCCCATCTGGTCTTGTCTACACTAGAAAAACACCACAAGTTTTTCGGATTTACAAAGACTGTTTGATTTGAACTTGAAAATACATTTCGAAGGTACCAGGCGAAAAAGGCTACGTATACCATCCAGAACGAATCCCAGATGATACAACGTCTATTAATATCTACGGTTTCTCCACCCTGGCCGCAAATAAATAGACCTCACGTTCGACCAAAAAAATATTTTCGATCGACAGGTGTATCCATCGTAAAATTAAATTCACCATTCATTCCTACGAAATCACACCATAATGACCAGACCTGCCCCCTCCGCCCCGCGATGTTGCCGGACCTTTCATGAAGCTCCGGCTGACGAAACACTCAGATCTGCTCGCTTGTTGCCACCCGGACGAAACCCCATCGTTACTTGGTACTGCTGCAGACAGTCCACGATTACCCCACGCCCGTTTCCTGCCATCGCTTTTTAACAGCAGCTGAATGCACGCGGCTATTATGCCACGCGACTTTGCCTCACCTAACACCCCCCGGTAGGGTTGCACACGGCTGGCGGCCGTGCGGCTTCTCGCGGAATTCGCATGCAGACATGTACCCTCACTGAGCGGTAACCCCATATCTGCTGCCTCCAAAACCTCTAGAGTGGAGTGCGTACGGCAAATATATGTCGTACGACTTGAAGTCCCCCGCTCGCAACACACGGCGGAGGTGCCTACGGTTGTCCGCCGTAGGGCTTTTAGCTGCTGTGCCCCTAAAACGCGTCGTCTCCACCTCATCATCTCCGGGATCCCCCACCATCGCAAACACGGCCTCCGCCGGCGATCCATCCATGTCCGCCGGCGATGCGCACTTGCTGCTCTCGTGTCCTCTCCCACCACACCTTTCGCAGAGCTTTGCGGTGCAACTGTCGCTATAGTGGCCCGCAGCCTTCAGGGAGGTATGTACATTATTGTCTTTTTTCGCAACATGCCGGGGCATGCCGTGGCACCACCTGCGGCAAAACCTTCCACGGCATCTTCCACGGCATACCACGGAACCTTCCACGGACCTCCACGGCATACCATGGGACCCTAACCCTAACCCTAACCCTAACCCTAACCCTAACCCTAACCCTAACCCTAACCCTAACCCTAACCCCAACCTAGGTGCCGTGGACATTGGGGTGCCGTGGAGGTTGCCATGATATGCCGTGGGATTGCCATGGAGTGCCGTGGCGGTAGCCGCGGGGGTTGCCATGGTACTACCCATGGCATTGCCATGGCAATCCCCACGGCGTGCCATGGAATCTTATGCCACACCATGGGATGCCGTGGTGATGCCATGGTATGCCATGGGCGGTACCATGGCAATGCCACGACATGCCCATGACAAGGTCAAATAGTGTAGAACCCTGCCATGGTACCGCCCAAGGCATACCATGGCATCACCACGGCATCCCATGGTGTGGCATAAGATTCCATGGCACGCCGTGGGGGTTGCCATGATATGCCATGGGTAGTACCATGGCAACCCCCGCGGCTACCGCCACGGCACTCCATGGCAACCCCACGACATGTCATGGCAACCCCCACGGCACCCCAATGTGCACGGCACCTATTAATAGGTTGAGGTTAGGGTTGGGGTTAAGGTTAGGGTTAGGGTCTCATGGTATGCCGTGGAGGTCCGTGGAAGGTTCCGTGGTATGCCGTGGAAGATGCCGTGGAAGGTTTTGCCGCAGGTGGTGCCACGGCATGCCACGGCATGTCGCGAAAAAAGACAATAATGTAGGGTTCTACACTATTTAGCCTTGCACCGGAAACACCTCCCCTTCGCTTTCCCGGCTCCACCGTGCCATCGTCGGAGCGATCCAACGATGATGACACAGCATCCCTCTCTGCTGTATCTACGGCAGGTAGCCCCTGCTCCCTGCCGGACTTCTGTTGTGCCTCACTCTCTCGACTGGTTCTCAATAGAGTCGCCATCAACTCAAGCAGTTCAGCATGAGACGATTTTGGACGCTCCTCCGCGTTTGCGGCTGTTTGTTGTAAACCTTGGAGAGTAAGACCCTGCTCCGATGCTACGGCCCTAAGATCATCAAGTTCATCACCCATGATGAGGCTGCGTCGGTACCAACGACTCTTGAGTGTTCGTCAGCCCCAAGCACAGGTAGTCAAGACACCCAGACAATCGATGATTTGACGATCCAGGTCGTTTATTATTATCTCCCAGCAGTGGTAGGGACAGCAGAAGAGACATTGTGCGTCATCCCACAACACCCAGATGTCAAGAATCACATAATACACAATATGCCAATATCCCGATCCTGCACGTGTAATTGTCAAGCTAAAGAGGCACAACGAATAAGTGTGGCCGTCCGTTTAACGAGACTGTCTTAATTTCCTCCAATCCTCCTCCGATCCTCCTCTGATCCCCGTTGCTCGCTCTTAGTGCTGCAGCCTTCGATACCGTACCTGGTACAAATCTGCACCAAGGTGCTGCACATAGTGGACCGATGAGGCGAGGACTAATCTTCCTTTTTGTCGCCTGTGCGCTGCCGGCATCGCGCGGCCAAGCGGGGCCTCAGGCTCTCTTCAGCGACACTGCCTTGTTGGTGAGGGAAAAAACGGGTATTTAGTTGAGTCGGAGCTTGATGGTGTGCTGTCGAACGAAATAATTTCCGCTCGATACAGCAGGACTGTAGAGACTGTGCAAGAATGTGGCAAGTACCGCGAAGTAGGACCTGTATTTCTGTACGGCAGTAGAGGTCCCCCAGGAAGGTGGTGGTGTGCCAGAGCAATATGACCGCCTAATCGGGAGAAGCTGCCTTATTCATTCCGGGTTATGACTGCATTTTTCCAGCTGCGCCAAGGGGTTTTGACCGCCTTACATCGGGATATCGCCTTACTTAGACTGCCTCATGCGGAGACTTTTGCTGTAGCAGAGGAACAACTGTTGTGATACGATTTATTCCTGTCACTTACGGCTCGGCCTTCCATACTTGCTTTCTTTTTTGTGTCCCTTGTCGGCTTCGTAACCTTGCCGTTCAGATGTATGTGTGGGAGCGGATTTGCATCTTTGACTCGTGTTCTAGCGCGTGCAATTGCGGTTTCCATGAATTTCCCATAAATAATCTGCATAATATTACACCAGAGTGGGTTTTTATTACAGTAGTGTCATAGTGTCGTTATGGTACTGCTTTGAATGAGGCCAAACGGCCTGTCATTACCTGGGTTCAGGTGATGCGATCGTCTTTGTATTATTTGGGAGGCGTGTCTTAGATGGAAAACCAGGGGTTTCCCAACGAGGCACGAGCCTTGTTCTCAGTCGCTCATCGCATCGTGCTCGAAAGGAACAAATTGATCCTATGTCTCCAAGCATTCAAGACGCGTGAGTATGAACGACTACCTGCTCAATAGGCAAACCTAACAAGGGACACAATGTTTTCCCGACCTTGAAGCTAAGACAACGTTGCTGTACCAGGTAGCATAACATGCCCTAGGTGAAATAATAGCAAACGACAGCTCAGCTGTGAGATCGTGGATTTCGTCGGAATTCATCTTGATGTGCAAGCTACTGTACGTGGGATACTTCGATCACACGAACTCTGGCTTTTGAAAGGAAACATATATGACCCAGCTGTAGAACTCATGGGAGGTTACATATAAACGGTCCCGTGACCTGTACTGCAGTAGGTCAGCAGAGATCCAGTCCAGGCCTGTTGCTCGGGTGCGTGCGGCTCACACTTGATGCACATGCGATGTGTGCAGCTCGTATGTAGACAAGATCTTTTGATTTGTTATATTCGTACCGGGTGTAGGCAGTACCACAACAATATGGTGATCTCAAAACACGGCAAGAAGAAACAGGAAACTGTCAAGGCTGGATTTTCTATATTTCAATTTTAGTATACGTCGTGATGACTCCCGAATTCGATCTGGTTCAAGCAAAAACACCCTAAATTCGAAATTTATTTGTAAACTTCGTGAGCCGCGAATGCCGCTGGCAAAACATCTATACTCCATGGACTATCACGTAGAATATGTGATATCATGAACGTCATGAAGATCGGAAGATAGTGTTGACGTACTGCTTGTAACCACTTTTTTCGTTGAGATCCTCTATGACTGGTACTAGCGGCGAGAAAAGAAAAGGTGCCCTGATCAACAAAAAAAAAATGGTCCGTGCAAGACAGTACCAGGCATGTACTTTCGAATAATGCAGTCTGAAAAGAAAAAAACATCACCGCCAGGGCAAGGGAATCGGATAGTTTTTTGTCTTTCTTGTTTTCCTTCCCCGTCAGTCAAGCTACGGGGAGTTCGAAAAAGAACATAAATAAAGTGACAGAATACGGCAAAAATATCCCATTTTGGACCCAACCACAAATATATCCAGCAATTTCGTTTCTGTTGAAAAACTGCGGTCTTTCCAGGGCGGTGGTGAATAAGACAGAGTAACCATTCCCAGCCAGTTGTTTTGAAATCTGAAAGTGGGGTATCCGTACGAAAACGATGGTAGAAATCGTCTCAGATTTGTGTTTCAGCTAATATGCCGGGTGGCGTTTTCGACTTTCAAAATACGAAATTTTGCCAAGATGACAAATTCCGATACCACCCCTTCACCTTTTTACGGTCTTGATAAATGGTAAGCGAACAACTCGTGCACCGGGTGTGGCACCGCTCGACCTTGCCATGTGGCGCGGGAGCAAAAGAAGAGATGGTGTTATGAAGTCTTGATTAAAGTTGTCGACGAGTTGCGTTGGTGTACCAGAAAAGACAAGACTGAGGTCAAGGGGGTTCTCATCCTTCTTCCCCCCGTGACCCTGGAAAACCATCCAAATAATTTTTTATTCAACCCATTCGGGAAAGCAAAAAAGCCACCCCGCATATGCTCGTCGGACTATTTGCAGCTGCATAAATCACACCAATCAGCCAATCAGAATTCATCAGACATTAGCGCGACTATGAACAACTGCCATGTCTTACAGCCTCCCCATTCGCGGCACACTGTCATGATCATAGTGCCAATGCCGTACTACTGTAGGTCTACAATCATCCAACGCATAGGTGCTGTCGTCGTGGCACTACAAGTAGTTAGTATAGTGCCACCAATCCAAACACAGAAATTCCAAAATCCACCAAACAGCTGCCTCCCTGCTAAGAAATCACCAAACTCATCCAGAATCCAAAAACTCAAATTCAATGCAAATTTCCAAACCATATACTGCTTAGGCGTAAGCATCAACAATCTCCCAAACACTGAACTGCCGTAACCACGGACCTCTGTCCGCGATATTCAAACGCTCATCAGTTGAAAACTACTATTAATACATCATTAAAATACCACCCGAATTTCTCGACGGTACAGCTTACCAAAACTATGTCTTCCTTATAAACCAACCACTAAAAATACCCATTCCATTGCAAACCACAAAAAATTAAAACAGTAAATGACCAATGCATAGGTACGCGCACCAAAAGCAGTATCGTAGTCTTATTTCTCCTTCCTACGTACGTAACCGTACTTTATGCAGTAGCATATAAAACAGTATTACCCAAACACTGCATCGGGGGGGGGGGTTACAAAACAACCAAGTTGCTTCCAACTAGATCGGCCAACTATGAATCACCTAGCTTCAAACTTCAAAATCCGATACCCAGTGAACAAAACAAATTCATGGGCCTCGCTCGACTCCAAGCACGCCCGTACGTACGCGCGTGCATCATCTCCGACCTTGCTACCAATCTGAGACGGATGCCTTCGCCGCGACCTTCGTTCTCTAACCTGATCTCCAACCGCGGCTCAGGTCATCTTGTCCGCCTGGGTGATAGCACTATCGCTCCCGAAGGATTGAACTCAACGAAAGCATAGGGCATATACCGTAGGGGCACGTGAGAGCACCATACACTCGTTTTTGCTTGTCCAGTATAACAATAGTAACATATCTGGTGATTTTCGAGTATATCATGCTTCAGCAGCAGTAGTATGTAACATATTTTACTACCCTATTCGAAGTACATACTGCTGCTGTCCTTCCTCCCCACTCGAAATGCAAGCTTATGCGTACCAGGTACTGTTTATACCTGCTATACTCCAAAAGCAAAACAAAAATTATATAGGTGCGTTGTACAATTTCCACTGGAAAAATCTACGCGCATCCCATCCAGTGATAGTGCGTACGTAGTTGTTAACACACTCTGGATAATGGACACAAATAGTATATTGCTTCGACAATAGACGAGGGGGGGAATCTATCGATTTGATGTATATTGTCTGCGACAACATATTGTGGAAGGTATATATCGATAGATATTGTCGGCGATAACAGACTACTGGTGATACTGTCGATCGATAGGCATTGCCGAACACAATAGATGGTGAACTTCGTCCATCGATGGTCATTGCAGGCTATAATAGAATGTGCGCGAGGTGTCGACCGATGGCCATTGGTGGCCGCAATAGATTGTGCGAGAGGTCTATCGACGGCCATTGCCGGCCACGATAGATTGTGGGAGAGGTTTATCGACGGCCATTGCCGACTACGGTAGATTGTGCGAAATGTCCATCGATGGCCATTGTCGGCCACAATAGATTGTACGAGATATCTATCGATGGACATTGCGGGCCATAATAGATTGTACGAGCTATCCATCGATAGCCATCTCGAGGATATTTAGCACTCATCCCACGATATACGAGGTATGTCATGTTCTGCATATGTATGTGGTAATGTGAACCAATGTCATGATGTTGTGGAGACCATACGCTCTCACTCACTTTTGAAGAAGACATTATATATAGATGTCGCTACTAATATAAACTCGCGCACCAAGATATTGGTAACTGTCATCAACTTGTGTGCGCTGGGTAGTTTCGGAAACTGATTCGATTTATTACCCTTACTTTATCCTACAGTCGATTTAACTCCACTTTGAATAAAACGTGGATCATTAAACTCAAACCACCTTACGCTGAAAATTCTAGTCTTTCATTTTCTCATATCGAGTTTGTTTGTTCTATACTGAAACCAAGTACGAGTTTATTTTTTCGGAGGCTGGTCATCTTTATTTTAGATTATTTTTGTGTTCGGATTTATTTTCGATTTATTACCCTTACATTGTCTTATATTAGCTGCACATTCAAAAACAATCTGGATATTAAAAATAAAACCACCTTGACAAGAAAATTATCAGCTTTCCGTTTGTTAGGTCGAGGTTTTTGTCTCGTACTGAAATGAAGTAAGTCAGATTCATGTTTTTCGGAGCCCGACCAACAATCTATTGTAGGTGGCGATGGCTATTGTTGGACACAATCGCGTACCTATTGTTGACGGCAATAGAAGCTTCGGCGGTCGTCAAGAATGGCCATCGACATGCATCATTCCACGGTATACAATAGGTTTAGATAATAGTCTACTACGAAACCACGCCTGACAGTCTAGTGTGGGTGACGATGGCTATTGATGGATACAATTACGTGCATCTTGTTGGCGGCAACAGCCATCGATAGGCGAACGTTTTGGTCTATTGTTCGAACAGTATCTATCACGGTTGCTTCCCCAACATCTATTGTTCAGGACAATGGCCATCTATGGACAACCTTGTGACTCCATTGTTAGGGCAAAGGCATATTGTCTCCATTGCCGAAAATGTATTGTTCCCTGACAATATCTATCGATAGACAGCGTTGCCAGTCTATTGTCGTTAACAACATCTAGCGATAGACAGTGCTGCTTGTCTACTGTAGTTCACAATGTCTATCGTTGGCCAGCGTTGCCAGTCTATTGTCGTTGAAAATATCCATTGACACACGCTTTTTCGGGGCTACCGTAGCGGCGATGTTCTATTTGCTTTCTATTGTCCAGGGTATATGCACATCTTACCTCGTCCATCTTATCCGTGCAGAGTGTGACCGATTAGGAATCACTATTAATAACACAGAGTACCAACCACAACAACACGGCCGACGATGCAACACACTTAACCCCCATGATGCCCACTGCCTTGTTGAGACACACAACGTTGTAGCCCTCCTTCACGCTATGCCATGCACCGACGTTGCTGCTCATCTCGATACGCCATGCACTCATTCCATACTGGTGGTGATCACAAGATGAAAATATGACATTGCTTCGTCACAAAATATTGCGTTGCTTGGTAAATCAGAGTGCATTGTAGGTGTGGAAATAGGCTGGTGATGGTGTCCATAGATAGACATTGTCCACGACAATCGATTCTCAACAGTGTCCATCGATAGATTGCCGGCCACAATAGATTAGAAATGTATCTATCGATAGCCATTGCTGGTCACAATCGATTCAGAAACATATCGATCGATAGCCATTGCCGGTCACAATATAGGTAAAGAAATCCATCTATCGATAGACGTTGCCGGTCACAATAGATCAAGAAATGTGTTCATCGATAGCCACTGTGGACTGCAGTAGATTCTGCAAGCTATATCCGTCGATAGCCATTGTCGGTGACAACAGCTTTCAACCCAGGTACTTCAGCACACTCCTGCCTGAACAATATGTTGGGGACATAACCTTGCCGACGACAATGGATCGAGGAACGTGCCAATCGATAGCCTTTGCCGACGACAATAGACCCGTACATTGCATAAATTATGTTGCTATTGCAGGGGCCATTGCCTATTGTCCAGGGTGTGCGGGGCCCCCTACGTACCAGGTATCACATATCAAGTACATCCATTCAGCCGGCGTCCCCGGTGGCTTAGTAGGTGGTCGGCGTGCCTACTAAGATCAATTTCGTGGGTTCAAGTCTCACCGAGTGCATACTCTTTTTCTTGCATAAGAAATGATAGTATTAGCGGAAGGCGTGAAAGCGTGAGTTAGCTACATTCGATGAAAATCGACGAGCAGTAGGATTGCTGAACCCAATGCGCGACAAAAAATGAAGGCACGTACCGGGGGGGAAAAGGAACGACACCTGTGACCACAGCTTGTCCAGAAGAAGACCGCTGAGGGTAAAACCTCCCACGAGTCAAGTTGGAAAGTGAAAGTGATGATAACAAAAAACAAGAAAACATTCACCGGTGGATTGAGCACCAAAAAGTTAAGCTAAACGAATAATATCGCAATCACTGAAATTTCATGTGCACGTATTGGTAGGTGGTCCGCGTGCCTATCAAGATCAATTTCGTGGGTTCAAATCTCACCGAGTGCATGCTCGTAGGGACTTTTTCTTGCATAAAAAATTGATAAGCGGAACGCGCGAGAGCGTGAGTTAGCTACAGTCGATGAAAATCGACGAGCAGTGAGAATGCTGAACCCTATGCGTAACAAAAAAGTAAAGGCACGTACCGGGGGGGAGAAGGGACGATACCTGTGACCACGGCTTGTCGAGAAGATCGTCGAGGGTAAAACCTCCTACGAGTTGGGCTGGAAAGTAAAAGTGATCATAAAAAAAAAAAAAAATGTGATGTTTACGCCAACAGGGATGATAATTCACAATCATCCATTTGCCAGTCACAACATTTTAATTTCAGGAAAAACCTAAAATGCATCAACCAAAGTCTACAGAATTATCCGTAATTTCCACGATGGCATGCGGGCTCGCGTGCGTACGGATGACGGCGAGCACTCGGAATGGTTTGATGTCACGCAGGGGCTGCGGCAAGGCTGTGTGCTGTCACCGTTACTGTTCAACGTATTTTTCGCTGCTGCGTTGCACGTCGTACTAGTACGCTGTAGCCACGACGAAGCAATCGTAAGGGATTTGGTCCAACTTAGTGATGCTGAAGTAGCCGGGACGGAGGAGCAGGAGGGCTGTATGGGGCATGTTGTACGCCGATGACGCAGGGATTGTCTCGAAGTCGGCTGAAGGGCTCACGAAAATGATGACAGTCATCGTGACTGTCTTCGAAGCAGCAGGCCTTACGGTGTCGGAAAAGAAGACAGAGACTATGCTTCTACAAACGCCAGACCAGAAAACCCTCGCACCACCGCTCGTTATCGAAGCAGCAGGCCAGAGGTATAAGCAGACGGCCCAGTTCTTGTACCTAGGCGGCGTTATCCACGAAAATGCTGACCTCTCGCTCGAAATCGACCGACGGATCCGTCTCATGCGAGCATGCCTCAAACGGTTCGGCCCGGAGCTGTATGATAGGACGACCGCCCCCCTTAGCCTGAAAGTCCGAATGCTGAAGGCCGAGGTGATTGAGACCCTGCTCTACGGGTGTGTGACGTGGACCCTCAGAGCGGAACACTTTGCCAAGCTTCGAACGGCTCACCACCAAGTCCTGTTGCGAGTTATTGGCTTCCAACGCCGACTTCGTACTGACCATGCCACCCTCTCGTACGCGAAGGCCATCAAGATGACACGTTGCGAGCGCATCGAAACGACCATCCGCAAACGGCGTCTCTTCTTCGCGGGGGGGGTGGCACGGCAAAGCAAGGATCGATTACCCAGCCGGGTGATGTTCGGGACGATTGCTGGTGGGGAGAACCCGAGACCTGGCGGACAGGTTAAGACTTGGCATAGATGCGTAGTCGAAGACCTTAGGGAGTTCCGCGCCACCGAAGGGTCAACGGAACTTGCTCCCTTGGTGTTTGGAGTTGAGACCGCACTGCGGCCTACTGCTGCAAAAAAGGCGGGGAAGTGGTACCGGGGGATCCTGGAAGCAGCCGAACGGTTCATGGTGAGGTGGCACGAGGCTGAGGCTGAGCTGAGCAGGCAGCGCCGCGCATCCGCCGTGGGTGGTGTCCAAGGGAATGGGGGGAGGAGAGGCAACAAGAGGAGTAGCAGAAAACCCGACCAAGGGAATGCGGAGAGGGGGGAGAAGAGGAGTAGCAGGGAAACTGCAGTGGACGAAAGTAGGAAGGAGATGGCAGATAGGGTAGCCAGGTACCGGGCAGACTAAGAAGTAGAACATGCCTATATTACTCGTACCACCAATTGGTGCAGCTGGTTCGAACGTGGTCTTCGTTTGTCTTCCTGTTGTTTTTGTTTATTTTTATTTCATTTTATTGTCTTCTTTGCGGTGACCCTATGTGATTTTCATTTCTCTTCCTTTCTCCGATTGATAAGCCTTATTGAAGGAGTCGTGTGGCGTGGGTGGATGACGAGCCTGCTCTGCTTGTTTCGTACTGTCTGACGCCGAGGGGCCGGGCATAGTTGACGAACGCTGGACGATGGTGGCAGACAGGGTAGCAAGGTACCAGGCGGGCCAGGAGGGAGACCCTGGCTGTGCTACTCGTACCATAAACTGCTGCCGCTACCTGGAGCATGCCTTGTGCTTTGTTTGGTTTGACTGTTATTTTTACCTTGGTTCTTAGTCTTACTCTGTTGACGACTAGTGGTGTTTTCTTCTTTTTCTTTTTTTTTCCAGCTCGTTCTTTTCAAGTGTCTGCCACGTCCCCTACGTGGGGGTACGATGGTTTGTTGCTATACTGAAGTATATACATATACCAGGTATATTTTTGTTTCTTTTTTTTGTTTCTTTTCTCTTTCGAATTGTCTTTGTTTTTGTTTTTGTTTTTTCTCTTTGTTTCGTTTTTGTTTCTCTAAGTCATGGAATGTGTATGTCGTGCCTGTCGTACGCAGTATGATGACATGGCATTGCATTACATACGTGGCAACGTAGTATCTCTGTGGCGCAGCTTTGTGACCACAGAACTTGTATCTCTCCAGGTTTGAAGAATCGGCACGGACACTGGTTGTGCTGGATGTCGACGCGTAGAAAGAACGGTTTAATGTGAAGAAAACAACAACAACAACATATACGCGTGGTACCATAACAGCCTACCCGGTACCAGCTGACCAGACAGAACGACTTCTTGTACGTTGTACATTCGATGCAGTAGACTACTATAATATTAATAGTGAGTCTAAAAATGATTGGAGTTGCTCGTACACCATTCAACCAGAAATCCTCCCAACATAAAAATCAGATCAGAGAAAATGAATAATACATTCCTCATAGGCCGTTTCCTATGCGGTACAATTTTTGAGCTTCAGATTTTGACCCGATCGCACTTTTTTATGTGAACTTGGTAAATCGAAACACAGCAGTTGTCCTATGCGGAAAAATCAGATTTATTACGCGTGCTAAAATTCGAGCAAACGCCAAGACCAACTGCTTTTTTTTTGTTGTGGTCTGGCGCCGCGAAGAGGCGCGCTGGGTGCGCTGCCCTGCGCGTAGGACCCAAGCGTCCGAGCCAAGGCTGACTGCCTATGGTCTGGCGGCGAAGAGACGTGGCGCGTGCGTTAGAATCAAGCTGTCTTGGTATTTCGTGTTTTAAAGTGTGTATGATTACTGCTGCTGCTGCTGCTGCTGTACAGCAGTGTAGTCTACGAGTATACGTACCCATGGAGAAGTGCACGCCGAATGCGCTGATTGTCTTGGTCTCTAGGCCCGAGCCCGCGCCAGCCGACTGTAGTCTGGCCACGGAGGGACGCGCCGCCCGCCGACCGCGCGTCGGGCGGGAAGCAACGTCGCTATACAGCTGTGTCACCATCCAACTCATCGATCGTTCTGCTGCTGTGTGCTGTGGTGGATAACATCTTGAATTTAGAGAGCGAGCATGATTTTTTTCGATTTGAAAATCTGATGACCCAAGTCGTCGGATTTTGGCCCAAACTCCGACGACTTGGGTCATCAGATTTTCAAATCGAAAAAATTCCAGTCGGATTTTGCATATTTGGTCTGCATAAGCACGGTCATTCATTTTTGCAATCGAAAAATACAAATCTAAAGCTCGAAATCGAACCGCATAGGAAACGGCCTTACTCAAACTTGTAGGCGGTGACCTGGCCCTTTTTGCGTGCTCATTCATTTTTGCAATCGAAAAATACAAGTCTAAAGCTCGAAATCGAACCGCATAGGAAACGGCCTTACTCTAACTTGTAGGCGGTGACCTGGCCCTTTTTGCGTACGTACTCGCGTCTTCCTCGGCCGCGTAGGATGCCGAAGTCCCGGCTCCGTCCCCCAGCCCACGAAGCTGTTGAAAAAACAAAATCCGCTCACATCTTGCTCGTCCTCGCGCTCATTGGGCAATGGGGGCGGCCATGGCGCGGGAGATGTCGAAGCTGGTGGCTCCTCCTGACGTCGTTGCTGCTGCTGCTGCGGCTGGCTGTGTACCTCCATCAGTCCGACGTCGGGCATCTTGCCCACCGTCAACCCGGGCAATGGGGGCGGCCATGGCGCGGGGGAAGTCGAAGCTGGTAGCTCTTCCTGGCGTCGTTGGTGCTGCCGCGGCTGGGTGTGTCCTTCCATCAGTCCAACGTCGGGCATCTTGCCCACAGTCAACCCCCTATGGCCCAAATCCTTGTCCTCCCAACCTTGCTTTCCCTCGCGCTCAGCTGGCAATGGCGGCGGCCACAGCGTGGGGGAGGTCGAAGCTGGTGGCTCCTCCTGAAACGGTTGCTGCTGCTGCGGCTGGGTGTGTTCCTGCATCGCCTCCTGTCCATGCTCCTCACGGTTCGCATCCTTCTCCACTTGTTCCTCACCCCCAACCAGCTCCTCCTCACGCCCCACCAGGTCCCCATCGCTCAGCTGCAAAATTCCTTCCTGCATGCATTCCTCCTACACGTTCACCACCTGCTCCTGCTGTTTTCTAAACATTGACCACCTGCTTCGGCTTCTGCGATGACAAAACCCCTGTGGTTGCGGCTGCACCCACTTTTTCCATGTGTTCCTGCACAGCTTCACATCTCAGTTTCATGTAGTCTTTGATCTGTTTTTTTTTTTTTTCCACACAGCGTCGAGGACGCGGATGAATTAACTGCAACTGCATACCCTACGCGTGATTTTTCGCTCGACGAAATTGCAGTCAAGGGTGTTTCGCTTGATGGTGGGGCGTTGCTCTCCCATCTGCTCTAGCTTCTACTTGTTGTGCGTAACTAACGTCGGCCGGGTCTCGCTGAATGGCATGTTGTTGCTGCTGCTCCTGCTGCTGCTCCTGCTGGAAGTGGTCTTGCGGGTAGTAGTGGTCGCTGTACTAGTGATACTCGTGGAAACGCTGCTCCTGCTGGTGCAGGTGGTAGTGACCTTCTGAGTACTAGTGGCCGCTGTACTGCTGTTGAAGACAGGTGGTAGTGCTGCTGCTGCGGGTAGTATTCTGACGAGTAGTAGTGCTCGCTGTGGAGGCTGAATTGCTGCTGCTGCTGATACTGGTGATGACGTAGCTGGTGATGATACTGGTGGTAACGTTGCTGGTACTGGTGATAAACGTTGCTGCTGCTGCTGTTGTTTCTGCTGCTGAATCTGCGGCTGCTTCTGCTGCTGCTGATTATCTTATTACGCCATAGCCTCGAGATTCTGCCATTCTTCGGCCGTCCAATACCCTACCCCGACGGCGGCCTTTTCCCCGTCGGTCAGTCCATCGCGTCATTTTTGCTTCGCGAGTATGGCTTTTATCGAAGGAATGTCTACGGCCTCAGCAGCCACCTCAAAACCCATTTTTGCAACCTCTCAGCGAGTCCCCCTCAGCACGGTGTCCAGTAGCAGTCAATCCCTAACGCCCACCCTCTGGCACGAGCCATCCTGACTTATAGGTCTAGCTAGCGTAAGCGAACAACTCGTGCACCGGGTGGGGCACCGCTCGACCTTGCCATGAGGCGCGGGAGCAAAATAAGAGATGGTGTTGTGAAGTCTTGATTAGAGTTGTCGACGAGTTGCGTTGGTGTACCAGAAAAGACAAGACTGCGGTCAAGGGGGTTCTCATCCTTCTTCTCCCCGTGACCCTGGAAAACCATCCAAACATATTTTTACGCAACCCGTTCGGGAAAGCACTCAACCCACCGCATATGCCCCTTGGACAATTTGCAGCTACATAAATCACACCAATCAGCCAATCAGAATTCATCAGACATTTGCGCGACTGTGAACAACTGCTATACCTTATACAAATGGCACCTGATTATTATACCTACTGAGCTATATTAGGGGAACAATATCAATCAATTACCCTGATCAGGGTAAATCCTTAAATAACACTCTCCCCCCCTCTAAACGACGGGATCTTGGGCGCGTGGGTACCGTGTACGGCCGTACGCCTCGACGTACCGGATTTGTTTCAATACCTGGGGAACCCGGGAGATATGTTTTCTGTGACCGCACGCGCAATCGTTCTTACAATAGAAACGTTCGAAGTGAGATTTTATAACCCGTGTCTTTGACGACGTGAAATAAATGGGAATGAAGGTGTTACCTACTGAGCTATAGTATGTATAGCGGTAAAAGATCAATCGATTACCCAGCCCAGGGTATTCCTTGTAACAAGACAAGACTGCACGATATATCGAAAAAAAAGGCAAACGTTATTCCAAAAACAATCGAAACAAACTCCATATATCTCTGCGAGGAGAGGGTTCTGGCTGGCTTCGACTGCGGCGTAGTGCATCCGGCGCCTTCACACACCTCATAAGAAACGTCACCCAACCTCGTTCGTTGTGGGTTATCGTGGCGAGCTCTATAGCTGTCCGCGAAAAAAGTGACATGCGTTGAGTTGGGGGGTGTTTTTCGTTTTGTCTCTTTTTGTGCGGGATGCGTTTGTGCGGGTGGGTACGGGATTTCAGTTTTTTCGGGATCACGAGGTTGTCTTGAATCCCGCATAAAACCGCGGAATGACCTGTTGAATTAAGAAAATCCTAGTGCCCCAACACAACTTGTTGTTCTGCGGCAGTACCACGATGATATCAGTATGATATTTTAGCTAAAATATGTATAGTGCGAGCAGTACCTGGTGTGCCTGTGATGAGACTTCTGACTCTTGAACATCGTGCTCAAAACTCATGGAGCATAATAGCGGGTAAAGGCGGTCGGTCATGTTTTGTTTCGTTTTTTTTGCGATTTTGGTATTACTACTACTGCTGTTGTACCAGGTACCCTGGAAGTGACTTTGTCATCCATATTTTTTTTTTATTTATTTTTTTTTATCCATCACTTTTACTTCCCAGCCCACTCGTACGAGGTGCTACCCTCGACGATCTTCTGGACAAGCCGTGGTCACAGGTGTCGTCCCTTCTCCCCCCCGGTACGTGCCTTTATTTTTTGTCGCGCATAGGGTCCAGCATTCCCACTGCTCGTCGACTTTCATCGAATGTAGCCAACTCACGCTTTCGCGCTTTCCGCTACAACAGCCATCATACCTGAGATACGTCACGAGAAAGCTGATTTCCCGTGATTTCCCGTGACAATTTCCGCAATTTTTCCGTTACGCATGTCTTTGATCGTATCGATATACAGCAGTACTACAGCAGTTAACTGCTCCGTAGTGCCGTGGCATGTGATCTTTGCATTGTCTACTGCCTACCCTCCTTGTTGCATTACCACGTAGAACGAGTATCTGTGCTGTGGCTTTCTGACCATAGAGCTTGTATTTCTCTTGAATCAAGAATGCGCACGGACACTCTGGACGTGCTGGATGTCGACGGGTAGAAATTACGGTTCCTTTTGAAGAGCATACCACACAGATTGAAAGAGAGAAACACGAAAAACAAATAACTACGTACGTAATACCTGGTACAAAAAAAATAAATACATCGTACGTAAAGCAAAAGCAAAGCAGCAGCACATCCGAACAACATAACACGAACACTCTCGTGGCAAATAAAAACCAGAGAGCAGAACCAAAAATACCCTGCACTTGAGACAAGGGGGGTGGGTATTATACACAACGAGGACAGAGAGGAAAGGAGGAAGCAAAAAACAAAAACGAGTACGTTAAAAAAAACAACCCAACAACCAACAACCAAAACAAAAAAAAAAGGAACGGCGAACAACAACGAGACTCGATGCAGAATGTGAGGGTATTTACGTGCTGAGCTATACGAGGGGGTAAAAGACCGACCGATTACCTAGCCCAGGGTATAATCCTTATAACACTCGCCCCCCCCTCTGAACGGCGGGATCTTTAGGGCGTCAGAACCGTATACGTCTGTACGTTGACCTACCCGCTTTTCGTTTCGTTACCTAGGGAACCAGGGAGATGTGTTTTGTTATTTATTTAGGCCGTTTCCTATGCGGTTCGATTTTTGAGCTTCAGATTTTGACCCGATGGCATTTTCAGATATGAGCTTGACAAATCGAAAGGGCCTTCCTACGCGGAAAAATAAGATTTATGTGCGTGTAGAGATTCGAGCAAACGCCGAGACCAACTGCTGTTTTTGTGATTTGGCGCCGCGAAGAGACGCGCTGGGTGCGCTGCCCTGCGCGTAGGACCCAAGCGTCCGAGCCCACGATGACTGCCTCTAGTCTGGTGGCGAAGAGATGTGGCGAGTGCGCTAGAGTCAACCTGTCTTGGTATTTTGTGTTTGATTTTGTTACTTGACTTGCTGCTGCTGCTGTACAGCTGCAGTGTAGTCTACGAGTACGTATCCACGGAGAGGCGCGTGCCGAGTGCTCTTCTCTTGGTCTCTAGGCCCGAGCCCGCGCCAGCCGACTCTAGTCTGGCCACGGAGGGACGCGCCGTCCGCGCGCCGGGCGCGAAGCAACGTCGCTATACAGCTGTATCACCATCCAACTCATCGATCGTTCCGCTGCTGTTTGCTGTCGTGGATAATATCTTGAATTTAGAGAGCATGCCATTTTTCGATTTGAAAATCTGATGACCCAGGTCGTCGGGTTTTGGGCCAAAATCCGACGACTTGGGTCATCGGATTCTCAAAGCGAAAACTTTCCGGTCGGATTTTGCATAATCGGACTGCATAAGTAGGGTCATTCGATTTTGAGATCGAAATACAAATCTGAAGCTCGAAATCGAATCGCATAGGAAACGGCCTTAGGCACGCGCAAGCATTTCTGTAAAAGAAACGTATGAAGAGAGGTTCGAATCCGTGACCCGGACGACGTCAAATGTGAGAATATTACCTACTGAACTATAGGGGTAAAACATCGATCGATTACCCAGCCCAGGGTAATCCTTATAACAAGAAGCCTACCTTTTGGTTCAGAGTTCCGAAAGCTACTATTAATATTAATATATTAATACTCACAATGCTGTACTGTTGCTGCGGAAATGTAGCTGGGCTGGAAATAGGTGCGCCGCTCAACCTTGCCATGAGCTAGTAGACGAAGCATCAATTAATGTTGTCCATGCCGAAGTATATTAAGTAAATACATACGTAAGGTAAGTTTCGAGGTTCACAAATAAAAACGAACCCCATCTGGAGAGACAGAACCATGTCTGAGATTTCCCTATGAATATATTAATTGCAGCTACATGAATCACACCAATCAGCCAATCAAAATGTGTAAGACATTTTCGCGACCACGAGCAACTGCTATGTCCTACACCATTTGCGGCTAGAGGTGGGCACGTTATGATACTGCCTTGAATAAGGTTGAAAGCCCGGTAATTACCTGGGTTAGGCACTGGAATCGTTATTTTAATACTTAGAAGGCGTAGCTTTGGTGGAAAACGAGGGGTTTTCCAGAGGGGCACGAGCTTGGTCTCAGTCTCCGCATGCACGAAGGAAAGGAATAAAGCTGCTCTTCCCTCTATATAAGCAACCAAGACACGTGAGTACCAACGAGTACCGACTTAAAAGGCAAACCTATCCAGGGATACGAAGTGTCCCGCTCGCATGATCTTATCAAGTGGCGTCGACGGCAGGACTTTGACAAAAAACCGGTTAAAACCAGTTTTTGGAAACCCAGCAGGCTTGTTCGAGTAGAAGACGGTTCTAGGAAAAAACGCATTTTTTTTTTTGCCGGTTAACCGGAAACCGGATAAAACCGGAAAAAAAACGGAAAACCGGCCTAAAAACCGGCAGAACCGGACATATTTTAAATTTATTTTCGACAGAATAAAACCATTATCAGTTCACGATTTATAGACTACTTGCACAGCAGCAACTGCAGGACTACGTAGTATTAGTGGAGCATGTTGCATACTATTATGGAGGACCTACCGGCGGTAAAATACCGCCGGTATACCTGTACCGAGAGGATTCGGTACGTTCGGTCTGGAGTTCTATACCGTACCGACAATTTCGGTACGTTCGGTCTGGAGTTCTATACCCTACCGAACATTTCGGTACGTTCGGCACGATGTCCGTACCCTTACCGGCGGTATCGGTATGATACACCGTACCGATACCGAGAAGCTCGGTATGTTCGGTACGATGCCCATACCGGTACCGAGAATTTCGGTACGTTCGGTACCATGTCCATACCCTTACCGAGAACCTCGGTACGTTCGGTACCATGTCCATATCGTACCGGCGGTATCGGTATGACACAACGTACCGATACCGAGCTTATACCCTACCGAGAGTACCGATCCCGGGCTAATCGGGAAGTTAGGCTCGGGACAACCCGGTGCCGGTACAGTACCGCCACATACATAGCACGCAGCAGCACAGCAGCACAGCAGCGTACCCTGCCTCATCGGTACAGCGGCCCTCATGAGCACCACAACACCCCCCCCCAGCAACAACGACAATGATGACCCCGCCGCTGGCGACCAAAGCTCATCATCGCCAGCGCCGGCGCCAGCTCCTCCGGAGGCAGACGTTGTCGAGGCAGAGGTCGTGGACGTTCAGGCAAGACAAATAACACCCGGTGTGGTAAGGCGCCCATCGAACTCTGGAAATGAATGTGATGACAAAACAAAAAAAAAAAAAAACTGTCGCAGACACACACATTCTTGATGGGCAATACCATGGTACTGCTGTGGAGCGACGCTCGGTTTGACAAATACCGCTGGTATCTGCGGTACGGTACCGGTATGGAGGTCTATACCGTACCGAGAATTTCGGTACGTTCGGTATGGAGTTCTAGATCGTACCGAGAATTTCGGTACGTTCGGTCTGGAGTTCTATACCCTACCGAAAACTTCGGTACGTTCGGCACGATGTCCGTACCCTTACCGGCGGTATCGGTATGATACACCGTACCGATACCGAGAAGCTCGGTATGTTCGGTACGATGCCCATACCGGTACCGAGAATTTCGGTACGTTCGGTACCATGTCCATACCCTTACCGAGAATTTCGGTACGTTCGGTACCATGTCCATACCGGTACCGAGCGTACCCGTACCGTACCGAACACACCCTTGGTAAATAGGACCTACGGTACCGACAAAAACCTACTGTACTTGGTATATATTTCCCTATTTTCACTAGCAACATTTGGTCCTATTTACTATTAATATGGTCTCCCGTAATACGCACCTGGTACCCTGGCGAGTGTTTACATCAACCGAAGCTCGGAAGACCAGCTCTTAAAAACATCCCTGCTTCACAGCAGTAATTCCCAGCGACAGCTATTAACAGAATATTGATATGATCACTATTTTAGTACCATGGTATGAACTTCAGAAAAATAGATGTGTCCGGAAATGTAATTTACGTTTTAATATGAATAATCAACATGTAAAACTCATCATATTTCCGAACAGAGTGAACAGAGGGTACAAAATATCCCAAATTACGCACTATATCCTACGTATAACAAGTTTGTGACGTAAGAAGGATGCTGCATTTTATGGTGCGATGGTTGACAAAAGCTGGGTGTCACCTTGGTTTCGCATGAAATTGTGCTAATCATGGTGAAATTGTTACACTGCCGTTTTGTACCTTTTCAAATATGTTTGCACGCTGACCGTAAGGCTTTCCTGTTTTACCTGGATGTCAGGAAAGTTAATTATGTGGGTGCTGCTGGTTCAGGTGGCGTACTGACTGTAGCGTCTTGCGGTCTTGGGTGTGGGTGCTCCCATCTATTACTAGGGGTTTGCCATAGTGCCATAGTTAACTTGCCCCCCCGTTTGTAGCTGTCATCCATATGCAAGTCCGCCTCACATGCGGTTCTTAGTAGGGTGCAGCTCACCCTTCATGCGACTCGCCAGACACCTCACAGCGCTTCGCGCTTGGCGCAAGCAATGTCTGCCTGGTCGGTGAAAACCCGACATGCTCCGTCCCGGCATTGTAGGGATGCGAGGGTCTATCCTACGACTACGGCCATGCATGAGATCGAGTACATCTCTCCTATCGAGTACACCCCTATTTGTTCCGGTGGCGTTTCCAGGTTATATATGTTTAGGTCGGTGCCCTGTAATAACTACTGAAGGGGTGGATGTTTCACCTTACAAGCAGCAGTTACTACACGCGAACAGCTGGCTGCTGCTGTTCGTTGCTCGATAGTCGAACGAGAAATATACGCGATAAGTTTTTCACCAGTCAAAGGTTGTTTCTTTTGGTCCCACGCAGTACATCATCGCGAGACCCGTATAATTTCGTGTTGTCGTTTTTGTCTCCTGTGATACATGACCACGGTCCATGCCGAATACTTGTTGTGTAAAACCCTGCCGATAAGGGTATCACTATTATATACCCAGGAACACCTTGAATGTATCAGGTATAGAATTTGAGCTCGTCGAGCCTGCTACACGTCCTCCATCCCTTAATATATTTTAGAGATTCTACTTTAACAGATCAGTACAATGTGTGTAATAGCCTTGTTAGGGCTGTAATAGTTGAAGCTCTACACAAATATATGATTTTTTTTTTTTTTTTTTTTCATCATCACGTTTACTTTCCAGCCCATTCGTAGGTGGTTTTTACCCTCGACGATCTTCTGGACAAGCCGTGGTCACAGGTGTCGTCCCTTCTCCCCCCCGGTACGTGCCTTTATTTTTTGTATATACTACCAGGCGGTACGTGTATGGTACTATGCTACTATTGTCGTGGCACCATAAGTAGCAGTGCTAATCGTTCAAACACAGAAATTCCAAAACCAATACAAGAGCTGCGTCCCTGCTTAGAAAACACCAAGCTCATCCAGAATCCAAGCACTCAAATATAATGCAAGTCTCGAAACCATACTGTATTGGCGAAAGCTGGAACAATCTCCCCGACACTCAATCAACTGCCCTAACGGACCTCTGTCCACGATTTTCAAACGGTCATCAGTTCAAAACCTACTACACGAACACAACCGCCTCCCGGCAGCGTACACATCGCCCTGCAAATTCCAAAAGCTCAAATTCATAATATCATACGCCTCCAAGTCAGTATAATACCACCCGAATATCTCGTCATGTTATCAGTGATGAGTACAACAGCGCCTCAAAGTTATGTCTTCCTTATAAACTAGCCACTAAAAAAACCCATTGCGTACCACTAAGAATTCAGGCAGTAATCAACAATGCATAGGTACGCGCACGGACAGTAGCACCACAATCTTGAAGCTCCTCCCTACGTACGTGACCGTACTTTATGCAGCAACATCAAAAATAGTACTAACCAACACCTGCATGACGGGGGGTGCACTCGATAGGATAGACGTACTGGATATCATGCATGGCCGTAGTCGTATGGCCATAGACCCTTGCATCCCGACAATGCCGGGACGGAGCATGTCGGGTGTTCACCGACCAAGCAGACATTGCTTGCACCAAGCGCGAAGCGCCGTGAGGTGTCCGGCGAGTCGCATGAATGGTGAGCTGCATCCTACTAAGAATCGCTTGAGAGGCGGACTTGCATATGGATGATTTAATTTTCGGTGTAGTCATTGCCAGAGACAGCAATGCGGAGCGGGGCGGGGGTATACAGTCCAGTTACGATACTACGTGATTAAAATCAAAACATATTCATGGGTGTCGACTTCAACGCACGTGCATATGTACGCGTGCATCATCTCCCGCCCCTTGCTACGAATCTGATACGGATGCCTTCGCGGCGACCTTCTGTCTCCATTCTGATATCCGGCCGCGGCTAGGGTCATCCTGTCCGCCTGGTTGATAGCAATGTCGCTCTCGAAGGATTGAACTCGACGAAAGCATGGCACAGAACCGTAGGGACACGTGAGAACACCATACACTCGTTTTTACTGGACCATTATAACAATGGCAAGATCTTGGTTGATCTTGAAGGCAAGATCTTTGTTGATCTTGAAGTACATCAGAGTACAGTAGTGGAATGCAAAATGCTACCATCCTATGCTCCTGTACTTCCTCCAGACTCTCCAATCAGCGTGCAAGCTCTTGCTTCCAGATTATACCCACTCCAAAGGCAGTATAAAAATCAAGAAAAATATACGTAAGAGTTGTCCGGAACTTCCACCGGAACAAAGCTACCCACATTCCATCCAGAGATAGGGCGTACTGGTACGTGTTACATACCTGGGACGTTCGATTGGTGGATTGAGGCTGACTCGTATGGGACCAGAAACCAGAAAACAAAATAGGATTTCCCTTCATCGCGTAGAAACCCCAGGGTGGTGCCGTCGGTAGACATGAGCCATTTCCGATCACTGCACTGCCCAAACATGAAAACCTGTGCTTTCAACACACAGTACCATACCAGCTACCACGTAACCCATTGTTCCCAAACTTTTACCGGGTCTCCCTCAGCACGGGGTCAGTAGTAGTCCATCCCTGCGCTTACCCTCTCTCACGAGCCACCGTGACTTATATGTCAATCCGCTGGCGAAAGGAGACAACTCGTGCGCCGGGTGGTGCGCCGCTGAACGTTGCTATGATGCGCGGGAGCAAAACGAGAAATGCTAGACGAAGTATCAATTAATGTCCATGCCGAAGTAAATTAAGTGCGTCAAGGTAAGTGCGAGGTAGGGCGCCTCGCATCACCTTCTCTCACCTTCAGAAGTCGTTCACAAATAAAATAAATCTCACCCGGAGAGACAGAACCATCTCTGAGATGTCCCTAGATGAATTGAAGCTACATGAATCACACCAATTAGCCAATCAAAATGCATCAGACATTTGCGCGACTGTGAGCAACTGCTATGCCGTACGACATTGCAAAGCGTGGATCCGGCTAGCTTGAGATGTTGCAAAGAAACAACGGCAACATTGCGATCACGAGCATGATCCTCACAAGAATGGAGAAAAGTGCTTTATAGCGCAACGTTAGTTCTCGCTGGTAAAATGTGTCGAGCAGTGTGTCCGGTTCGTTGAAAAACACACACTAATGGATTAATTGGTTTCCACCTACGACGGGAAACAAGCCTCTCCCCCCCCCCCCCCCCCCTGCGGTGAAACAGACCCCAAACATGTTTTGCGCCTACGGCGAAGAATAGACCGCGGCACTTTAAAACCATGGTGCGGCAAGCCGCACCAAGCCCTACACCTTGTGGTGCGCTACATACCATTTTAAAGAACATGTGGGCCAGCTTAACATTCCTTTCCTGTTTCCGTCCTGCTGTGTAGATACATAGTAAGGCGAGGCGGTCTGCAATGTTGATTGAGTGGAGGAAATGTTTTGATTATTTCGAAAGTACTGCTTTTAGTTCAGTGTTTCGGTGTTCTTCAACGAATGGTCGATAGTATTACGGCCAGGCTCTATTGTACATTGTACAACTGCCCAGTCTCTTCAGTTTCGATTCGCTAGCGTTGCTAGATGTTTCTTCAGGGTTGGCGAAACGAGGAAAAGCGCGAGACTCTGCTGTAGAAAGTGCGTGGTCGAACCTTAGTTTCTGCTCTGTATTTCGACAATTCTCAAACGTGGGCATGATGACGACGGCACCGCCAGTGCAGAGCAAGACTACCAGAGATTTATGCCAACGTCTTGTCTTGTGCCTCAGAGACGCTTGACAACGTCTTGCCTCGTGCCTGAGCCTCTCCGTCAAATACCCTCTGCGTTTGTCCTGGCCCAGAGAACACATGAGCATGTACCTCAGTATGACAACAGAGACCTCCGACGCCTTGCTCTCAAGTGCTTGAGTCCCTCTGCTTGACCTTCTGCGCGTTGTTCCTGGCCGCGTTGAGTGTGTGCTCACGGGATCCTTCCACCGCTCGTTCCGCCTCGCGTGCAGGTGGAACATGACCAGATACAAGAGGATGGCGTGCTAGGCTCTGGTAGTCATAGCAGACGAAGGACTACCCCCGAAGGTGGGCAAAGGGCTGACCAAAAACCCGTCACGTAAAGACAGCGAGCTACGGCCGTAAGCGAGGAGTTGCCACAGCCCGAGCAAAATAGCAGAGTACCAAACTGAGGGGGCGAGCGCACGGCGGTGTACTGCTGTACAGTAATAACGGTTTGTGTTATGCGGCATGAGGCACCTATCTCCCTGAATGGTCACGCAACACCGGACGATTTCACTGGTGACTTCGTTCGAGCTTGTCATACGCCCAGTAACACCAGAACGGGTGATGGCTAGGTCACGACGATGTAGAGTGTAGAGCGTGGTACCGAGGGTCCATGGCAGACCGGCCAGCGCAGCCGTCGTTCGTATTGATGGAGATTGAAGCATCTATCAAAGTTGAAGGCTGATGCGCCCTATTCGTGCCTGCGCCGGTCCCGACACGCGGACCATGCGTTGCCTAGTTGCAGTGATGACAAGACGGGCGGTATTCTAACCATCTATGGCGGGATACCTTTCTATACTGCTTACATGCGCATGTATCTCCTTCTACACGTGCATATGTCCGTGCATATCCACTACTACGGGGGCCATAGTAAATAGGACCTACGGTACACAAAAAACCTATATATTTCGCTATTTTTGTTGACAATATGTGGTCGTATATACTGTTCTCCAGTAATAGTCCTGTGATACAAAGTGCAGTGGTCAAGTACACATTGCGCGATCTTCTTGCTTTGAAAGGGGCGCGTATGACAACTGCTGAACGTTTCAAAATAGGATGTTCCACCCGCTTATGATACCACATATTTCCCAGGGAACCAAGCCACAAAACGCCGTATGTACGTTGCTTGTTTGGAGCGTGCTACTTTTTTTTTAAAACCTCCGGCGGATTGGTAAAAAGAAAACTTAAGCTCACCACACTTGCACGTTCAAAATTCGTGTCGTGTGTCAATTGAACCCATAGTTCCCGTTGCAACATCACAATAGGCTGCTGTTGCCACTGGCGCTAGGGCACGTTGACCCGACCTGACCCCCGAGAGGGGCACGTGCGGTGGAGATAGCCACCCGCGAGAGTCATCTCCTTCGGGTAGTGTGGGACTCGCGCGAGCTCACCCACTAACTCAACATAAACCTAGGCTATTAGGCCTTCCCGCCGGACGTGGTCCGATAACGGTCCACCCTACCCGTTGGGGCGTTGGCCCTCAGAGCGTGCTACGGGTTTCGATCCAGTGGTTGATGATAGTCGAGCTGGACATGCAACCCAATATTCAAGTAAATTGTAGCGGCAGGCTTTTGGCACGTACTGTTTAGCCCACAGCCTTGGCCGTGACCACAATTGTCTGTCCACCACCAACTGCTCATGGTGTGCGGGACACGCATTTCGACACGCCCAGTGATGGCGACGTTACCATCAGAATCAGCGTCGGATGGTGCAGAATCGGGGGATAATCTACAGGGCATGGACATCGCGCGCACAAGGGACTACCTAAATACGCTGGTGGAAGAGTCGGTCGCAAACGAAGACCAACAGGTGAGGCAACGGCAGTGTGTCTTGTGCCACGATGTTTAGAGTATCAGCGATTTGAGTCGGTCGTGTCATGTACGGCCGCCGGACGCAAGCAACGGCACGGGTTGCAATCAAGGGTAGGTAGCACCTTCTGCCCCGAAAACATTTCTGACTGACCGAGCTCCTTATCCAATATCGCAGGAAAATCAATTGAAGTCTTGCAACATTCTTCGTGATGTAGTGTTCCTACTGTAGGAGTTGCCTTAGTTCATCGGAGTCCGTTTTAGCTCTTCTCTAGAACATTTGTTTGGGTGAGGTATACAGTCCCAACGAGAGGATAACAGCTACGGTAGGGGTAGCTTTTGTTTGGCCATTTTTTTGTCACTGGGACTGATGGGGCTTCTCAATCATTGCAACTGAGGAAGTTGGTTAGCAGCTGCAGCATCGTTCGTTTTTAGCATCGTTTTCGATGTAGATAGGCCATGGGACTGCTGATCGGTGTAAACGACCAATTTTCTTAGAAAGTGCAGTTCCAGCCCCTTGAAATTGCATCGGTAGCCATGACGGGGCACTAGTACAAAATCTTAAATTCAATAGCCGTAAGCTTTGGGTTACGTTTGACAGAATCCCCTTCTCAGAAGCGAGCAGGACGCATCCGATATGGCGACCCCCCAGCGCGAACACATGACACTGCCTACAGCAGCTGGCGCACGCTTCATAATTTTATGCCCCATGTCACCACCATCATCGCTGCTTCGAAGCAGAAAGCGATGTCGCCCTCCACCTATATTTTTACCTGGTTCCTATATGATACCTCAGCTGTGCAACCTGGCGTTCTTGAAAACGCACAAGACCGGGTCGACCACTTTGTCCAGCCTTTTCTATCGCTACGGCGTTAGGCACGGTCTTAAGGTGAGACGTGCTTTTAGTAGATCATCAGTCCCCCTTGCGCGGCTGAAACGCCCTTCCTGTCATCCTTCGCAACCCACGAATACGCTGTGCCCGAACACAGGTGGTTAGGAAATGATCACGCCGGAGTCGGCGTACTGATTTTTTAAGCACCCCTCCACGAGGCATCCGAATGCTTGCCTCGAGTCTTACAATACCTCGACAGGATCGCCAGCCGCCATGTCGTGTCCCCTCCTATCAGCAGTGCACATACGTATACGGAATGACATATCGGTTACCATACCTCGCGCGACCTGAACAGTTCCCACTTCTTTTGACGTACGCGAACGAAGGTGGCACGATACGACAACGGCCACAACCGAATCGGGAAGCCCCTCCCGATTGAAACAGCTTTCCCGAAGGTAAGATTTGCGCTTCTACCATCCAAGTGTGGACAGATATGCGTATGGGCAGCATGGCTATTCCAAATCCTTTTTTCTCTCAGCCGTGCCTCACGATGCAACGCCCCAAAGGCTTCCTCTACGTCGCGTGATGGCTACGTGTACTGTTTACACGTAAATGAGTATTCGCAAAGCCTTACGGTTAATGGGAAGTACTCAAGAAAAGGGAGAGCATCTCACAATTACCCGTCATGTGCATGGCGCATTTTGTGTGTGAAAATCATCTGGCGTGCTTGACCCGCAAGGAGACGTTAAGGGTACTGCTGTATTGCTGTAGCACTTTAGGGCCTGGATGTTTCCGACTCATGGGGCTCCTCGACAGAGAAAGTACCAAACCCATCGCTGGAAAGTCGTACGTCTTTTACACACTTCACACGGGTATTCTATCATCACCTAAGAACCATGCATGGTCTTGTTTGTCGGGTTGCACTTTCGGTTTTTTCTCGAGGGGTCAGGTTCTGTGTGACTTACGAATCACTTCATATTTGTATGGAGCTCCTCATGTAACGAGCCTCAGAAGGCAAAAGAAGGTGCACCTATATCGTAGCGTGCATAACTCGCGTGTTACAGCAGTAGGGTCGGAGCCTATTGTTCCTGTGGATACTCGCCCGAGGGGCTCTCTACCTGTCACCCCCATCAGCCGGTTATGAGGGAGTTAGCAAGCCAAGCTTAATACCCACACAACCCCGCCAACTCGAAAACACAGAGTACACCAGGTAGAAAAATTCCCATCGGCTTCTACTCACGAAGCATTCTGGGTAGAGCGCCTCTGTCGAGGAAGTCCGTCAGTGAAAAATGTTTGAACCTCCAAAGTGTTGCTGTACCCCTAATTACAACCCCCTGATGGAAACCCCTACTGTATTCGAAACCCCTAAATGAAACCCCTACGGTAGCACGGCTCAGGCATCACGTCTTCTGTGTCACATTGTATCGCCTTTAGCAAACGTGTATTCGGCAACGAAGGCACACGTTCCAACACATCGGTTAGCCCATTGGAGAGGTCGCGAGGTGCGTCGCAATACCTTGATCCTCGACGTTGTTTGGTTGTGTTTGACGTATGCAGGCCCTGATATTTTGCTAGGGGATACGCCCTGCTGCCTGACGTTAATCCCGTCCGAACTTCGGTCACACAGAACACTACCGTATCTGACCCGAGCATTGCTTGCCTCTCGTTTGATCTGCAGATTGTGGAGCAAGCACAAGGGCGGGTGGACATCATGCACTATCACATCGGCCCATCAGCTTCTCTGGAGATGACATGGAGTGTGGCAGCGGAGCATTATAAGACCATCATGAGGGATCCCGACAATATCAACTTCGTCACAATCTTCCGAGAGCCCCGATCTCATTTCTTGAGTTTTTATTACTACTTCATATCCCACAGTCCAGGAAAGGTGAGCGCTACTGGGTCCGGGCATCAGAACGAGTAAAGATTGATAAAATTGATGAGTACATACTCAGATGGCTCACCGATGACGGTCTTCATAGGCTAACACAGAGTCGCGGTGAGACGAGCTCGAGCAGCACTGCACTGATGATGATTTAGACGATAGTAGATCGCTTGAAATGGGCGCTTGGGCGACAAAAGCTTATGGTACGATGAGTTGCAGAGAGTTCAGTTGCGGGTGTGAGGAGAGAACAGGTGGGTGTGCAAACATAACATGCCTGTTCTGCTCGTCCTTACGGCAGTATTTACCTGCGTACGGTGATATATCCAAACCGTATTCATACCTTCATACACACATCACCCCGATCGATACGTACGGTAAAGTTCGCTACCTCAGTCAATCCGTTACTTGGTGGGATGTCGTTCCAAACACATACGAATCCTCTTCGAGTACTTGACCAAGTAAATCGACACGACAACGCGGACACCATGCACGACAATGTAAGTAGGCAGTATCCTGCAGACCGTTACTGACTTCCTGACGAACCCCTACCGGTGAACTTCCTGACGAATCCCTACCGGTGACTGGTGGATCTTTCGAGGATCTCACTCTTGAACATGCGTACCGTTAATGACTTTGTAATGAACATCTACTGGCGACCAGTGGATCGTCCGAAGATTTCAATATTTAGCAACGATACTCTCGTGGACGAACACAATATATCCGTGAGTAGTCGTGCAAGGTCAGCGTTGGCTGCCCAGGGTGGGAACTGCACACGTTTTTTTTTTTCGTACACCCTGCGTCAAACTCGTGCTACGGCTACAGGGTCCTATTCGATGTTGACGCTCAAGACCGGACGGAAAAGCAATCCAGGGATTATATGCTACAACAGTGCAGGTCGACAAAAAAACACGGTATTACGGGGGGCTATAGCAAATAGGACCTACATTACCCACAAACACCTGTATGTTTACCTATTTTTACCACAAGTATTTGGTCCTATTTACTATGGTCCCCCGTAATAGTTTCACGGGCAAGGTTTGCCAAAGCTTGCTCTTGGTTGAAACGAAAATACGTCTCGTGGTTGCAACGAGGGCCTGTCATCAGAGTTACGAGCGCGTTTGTCATGCTCGCGACTAGTTCTTCATTCGTGATTGTTACGAAGGCTTGTTATGGTGCCAATGATTGTCTACAATGGCTGCAAAACCATACATCTCGCTTACATCGTAACGACATTTATTGCTGCAGAATGTGTGATTCTCTAATTCCTACTACGCTTGATTTTTTCCTGTTTTATTTTTTATAGCTCCTCAATGTTTTGCAACCAAAACATTTCCTGATTTCCCTGATTTTATTTCATCTTAAGAGGAAACCTAAGCGTTCCGTTTTGTTTGCCTTCTTTCAATTTTTTTAGTTTGGGAGATATTTGCTTTCCCTCTTTTTTTTCCTCTTGTTTTTCAAGAAAAAGAGGTGATGAAGCCAGGACAAACATTCTTCGTGTTTCACCCGATTGCACTCCATTCTTACAGTCATACCCACCGCTCTTCTTCGACCATGCCACGTTCTGTCGTTTTTTGCCAAGGCTCATATTGAGAGTTTTTTGCTGCAACCCTCGCGTTCTCGCGACCAGCTCTGGGAGACGATGCACAACCCCGTTGCCGGAGAACTGGGAATCACTACACAACAGGAGCTCGAAGATTTCGTGGACAACGCTATCCCCAAGTTCAAAGCGGTGATTGGCAATTCGAAACCGAGACAGAGGGGACGCCTGATTCATCGAACCTCTGTGCCGTGTGCGGGATCTACGTACGCGTTGCAATGATAAGAAGGCGCTCGCTTACGCACAACTGACATTTACTCCGGAGAGTAACTTGAAGCTGCAAAGCTCAATGTAGTCAGCTATTTTCTGGCGGTATACGTAGTGTGCTCCACCCCCCACGGGGACAACTCATTGCACGTTGTGTGGGTCTGCTTCTCTCACGGCCACCTGTACGTTGCACATGTAGCGGGGGTATCGGTGCTCTTATACCGCGCACTCCTACTTGCTGCCGCCCGCTTGACCTGCGACCAATGCAGGTACTTGTGACAGATCGGTTCACCGAAGGGTTGATGCTGCTGCGGAACATTTTTCGGTGGCATTTGATCGACTTATCATATATCAGTCTCAACGAAACTAACGCAAGGATGAGTGCCGCCGCCGCGAAGAAAACGACCGACAAGAAGAAAGGCGTCAAGGCCCACCGGCCGACCTTCGACGACCTCTCAATCCAGGTGCCAAACATTCCCTACGTTACTTATGTGCATACTTGAGCGCGGTCGAAAACCTGGACCCCTGCAAGTAGTCGCCGACGAGACTTTGGCAAACTCCACAACGACCCTGCTCAAGCGTGCCACCATATGCACCGACACCGCTCTCTACTTTCTTGTAGGGCACCGGGTGACTTGTTCTGTTAATACCGTACGTACGACATCCAGGCGAGTTTCAGTACGTAAATTTTGCTCTATTTGTACTCGCCATGAGAGGCACCGGATTGTGCAGACAGTTGGGTCGCCCTGCTTATTGGCGCTCCAGCAACATTTCAGTTGATACATGTCGGTAGATTCGGGTTGAGGGAAACCGGGTGATGTGTGCAGTCGGACCCTGCTTTATTCCATGGCGCCACGGCGACGTTACGATGCACGAGAGGGGGGTTTTCCGAAGAGTTTACTCTCAGATTCTCCGTTGCCATATAATTCTTACCACTCTGTATAAAATTCAGCAAACGTTTTTCGAAACCGTTTTGCGAGGCCATTTCTCAAAGCGACTTTCACTTCACTCTTCAGAGTCCAGCATCGATCAGGCAAGATTCTACAATAAAAATCAAGAATCGACCGGGCGCTAGATTTGACAGTGTGGCCACGAGCAGGGATAGCTGAGCGAGGGACAAGTCGTCTGCGCCAAGCCGCACCTCCCCATCTTCTGTGTTTGTTGATCGCCGAACTTCCTCTAAACGTTTTGTTTTTTTTAACAAATTTCGTAAAACGAATGCCCCCCCGCGGTAAATTCTCCTGTACATTCAGGAGCAGCAGCTCGTAGTATTCATTCGTGTACACAGTAGTAGTCCTGCGCCCACACGAGTATGCATGATGCACGTACTACGGCCAGCACTGCTATCAATAGCAGCAACACATACACGAGCCCTTGCCATCCATTCACTCACGCACCTATCCAGCCACTGCAGCCACTGGCAGGGGCACTGATTTTAATTGCCACACTGAGGTATACATACATCCGATCCGTACACGACATCCCATTTCTTACGTAGACAGATTGGTTTCCAACTTGAGGATGGTTTCTCCAGTTTGTGGTCTGCCTCGCTTTCTGCATGCGTCTGCGTTTGCACCGTACACCAACACGACCACACATAAGAGTCCCATGAACAGAATGAGCGCTTCGTGCTGCCTCCCCTCGCTCCTCGAAATGTCGCGTTGAACAACAAAATAATATCAGGTAGGAAACGGTGCATGGACTCCATCACCCCTAGCGCGCAAATGGGCAACCAACACTGTCTTAAAAATAGTTCGTATGAAGGAATCCAGTCTCTAATCGAGGAGACGATGTTGTACATCTCGTTCTAGTCGCCTTGAGGGGCGCAGGATGACAACGGCAACGAGACACCCCTTTATTTCGTGCCAGCTCGGAAGCGAGGCAGTATATATATATATATATCGTTTTGGTCGTCGGTTGACTTTGGACGCGAGTGATGTGTCAACAATTAAAGCGACGGCTACTGAACGCACGTCGATCGAACTTGTTGTCACTGACCGTTGGACATCTCTGTGGCCGTCTCAGGCTCAAAACAAGATCGACGAAATGACAATCATGGACAGAGCGATTTACGAAGCTGGAAAGATCCAATTCGAAAAGGTTTGACTACCCGGGTTTGCCGGAAGGGTAAAGGTTCTGCTGTAGACATGTGTTGTATTCGTGTGTGCCCTACGTACGCACTCTCGTACGTGAGTGTAGTGGAAAGTGAAGATTGAATAGGAGTTCCGTGTTGGGCAGGTAAGAAATGACCGCAACACATGCCTGCGTTTGGATCTGAGGTCAAAACCATATTGAACCAGTACGGTTGACCAGTACGGTTGACAATCGCAATATTTGATGAAGTGAACCAAGGGCGCACGAGTACGCCCGCTTGAGTGCTGCGCCCACTATCCAAAGTTGCATTTCCGATAGTTACTGCCACGGATCCCGCGTGTACAACCTTTAACTCCAATACTTGTGTCTGATTGATGCGGATTGCTCGCCTGCCGGTCGCGGTTCAGACACTAGCGCCGCTGGCCCAACAAGTGGAAGCTGACGTCGCTGGGTTTAACTCACTGCAGAAGATCGTCAATGAGTACCTGGAGAGCAATAAGACGAGCGCGGCGAGAAACATGTGAGGGATCAAGCGAAGAAGACGCATCAGGGTACATACTTCGTAGGTCGCTTAGTATTCGACACACTTAGAAGATAGAGTCGAGGACATGTATGTATCTGTGCGCGCAAGCTCGCAGTTCCGTAAAACGCGAAGAAGAGGGTGCTAACGAGTATACTGCGGAGTAAACGTTAGAGTCAAGTCGTTGTTATTAGTGGCATGGTTCCGCCTAATGTTCTCCGGGAGTCTCACGAACGGAAGATATATTTTAGTGACCCCCATCGATGAATATCAGATACTATTATTAAGACACATGTCTCCTGCCGTCCCAACCGGGGGCTGGTCAGAGTACTCTCGAGGCCATGCACTTATAGAGAACAAAGATAGAACGGTATCGTATCCATATTATAGTGTCGTCTCGTAGAAGGAACGGCGGCCGTGCAGGTGGCCACACAGGAAAGGCTTGATATAAGGCAGTCAATAACCGGTCATGTTACGTGGTTCATATGGAATGTCCCCCGGGGGAACATGCCTGCGGTATATACGTATGCCACAAAGACTGTTACATAGATGCAGCTGACAATCGTGTACGAGAGCACCCTCAACATCCTCCCTGCTCACATGCTCGATAGGCGGGGTAGCAAAGTATCGCCCACCATACCACGGTGGTTCAAGCCACATGCTCAAATTCATGTCATCATACACAAAAAAACACACAAACGTCAGAAGCCCGGGAATTCATTTTAAAGTTGAATCTCAAGTTCAAAACTCAAACTTCGAATATCAGTTCTCAATCTGAAAAACACAAACTCAATATCTAATTAAAACTTGAATCTCAATCTCACAAATTAAATCTCAACCTCCTCAAGGTGAAAAAAAATCTCAATATCAAACAAACTAAACTCATTTTAACTTGAACAGCGACCGGCTAATCAACACTCAGTCTTCCCATGGCGGTTGGCCCAGCTGTCATCAGCAGAGTGAATTAGGGTCGAAAACTTAGATACCGCCCTCACGGGATGTCAGGTCTTGTCTGGTGCGCAAGCCATATTGAACTCATTACCAGTTCACGGAATGGTTACAGCCCGTCGGCCGCATCTTCGTCATACTCTTCAAGGAAACGTCAGTCGAAAGTAGGGTGTTCCTAACTGCGGTCGCTCCGTATTTCTTCGTCAGCTTTTCCGTTTGCGACTTCTGTGATATCCTCATTAAGCCCGCGTCCTTGTGCCGGGAATAGTGAATACCAGCATACCATCGGAGCTCGCCAAAGTTTTGGATAGGGACTAGGTGGCTCAAGTCCTCGCAAAATCGGTTACACCCCACCTTACGGCCTACCGCAAATATGTCGTCTACGTGTACCACAGCAATGATGGAAACAGACCCTGCCTCAATCAATCGCAAAACGCACGCATCTGCGAGGCTCTGTTCAAACCCAAGACTCTTCAGGCGAGTGACATGGTGGCTGTACCAAGATTTGGATGCTTGTTTCAAGCTGTACAGGCTACAGTTCAAGCGCCCTACTTTACCGGACAGAGCTTCGCAGCCTCGTGGCGTCCGCATCAAAACCACCTCCTTCAGTTCGGACTCAATCCTGCTGTACATCGAAATGACACAAGTCCAACTGCAACTCTCAGGCTATCTCGGCCATCAAGGTATACAAGGCGCGGCGGGGGTGGGGGCAAAGATCTCATGAAATAAACTCCCGGGCGCTGGCTAAATCCTCTCGCTACTAGTCGCGCTTTCGCCTTCACGAACTTGCCATGCTCATTCGCCTTCCACGTGTACACCCACTTGGCCGAGACCACGTTTCCGCCCTTCCGGCTGCTAGGCATCCCCAAAACTCCTAGCCTCCTCGAGCCCGGAAATCCCCTTCTCCATAGCGTGGGACCAGTTGGTACTGTATGGCGATCGCATCGACTCGAGGTATGTAGCGCGCTCCTTCAGCTCGCTTGCGTCGAAGGTGGGCAGGGCGGGGCTTGTTCGTTGGGCGGGGGCTGGTGGCAGAGTGCGTGGTCTGCTGAGTGGGGTGTGTCAGCTGACGGTGCCGAAGTGGTTGCAGAGTGATATGCCCTCGTCCCCGAGCGTGTCCGCCCCGGCTGCAGGAGCTGGTTATCCGGGAGCCCCTCGTCGACCTGGGGGTTTGCGGTCTCCGGAGGAGCTGATGGCGACATCACCCCCGGCGGCGGTGGCACCATCGGTGGCGCCGGCGTCATCACAGGGGGGGGAGCCAGCACCAACGTCATCGGCGGCACCGGCGTCATCACCGGGGGGGCCGCCAGCACCGAAGGAGAGGTCGTCACTGGCGGCAGGTGGCTGACGAGAAAGTCGCCGTCCCGCGTGTCTGGTCTGGTATTTGCCCCCGTGTCCGGCGTACGGGGGGACGGGGAAGGGATGATCGGCGTGCGCTCCGCCTGCCAGGTGACGTCCCGAGTATAGCTCGTCTGATCAGACAACGTGACGGCCTTCGCGCAGCTCAGCGGGTGGTGCTGCCCCCTATTGAGGTGAAAGCGCTCAGCCTTGCGCTCCGACTTGTGTGTGCGGTGTATGCTTCGGAATCCGGGCTGCATCAAGGCGCGGGTATTGGCCGGCGGCAGACTCTCAAAACACATCTCGTACGGCGACTTGTGGTAGGCGTTGGCTGAGGTCGCCGTGGTGTTCAGGCCGTCGTTCATGTAGATAGCCGTTTCCTCCCGGTAGCGGTCCAGGTTCGGGAGCTGCCCGGGCAACAGCCGGGGGGGCTCTAGGCAGGCTGCCAAGCCACCTTCTTGGATCAGTCCGAGCCCGTGCTCAACAACGCCGTTGTTCTTCGGTCCGTCAACCCCCGTGTGCTCATGGCGGATCGTCTTGTAGCCGCAAAGCCTCCCGAACGCCTCGAACTCGGTGCGGTTGTCTGTCTGGAAGCACACGACGTCGCCAGCGACGTTGGCCAGAAATTTCTTGGTCGCTGCAACGACGTTGATCGCACTCTTGCTCTTGAGGGGGTAGAGCCACCCCATGCGTGTCGCATCGTCCTTGAACAGAATCATGTACAGCCCCCCCCCCTGCAGGTGCGACGTTCCTGGGGCCGGCGACGTCTATAAAAACGCGGTGCAGTCGCTGCTCCATCCGAGAGGAAGTCGTCGATGGCAACGACACACGCCTTCCCGTCGCCTGTACACACCCACTGCACGTGGCCAGGGTCCCCGTGATCTTGATGCCCTACTACCTGGTCGTCTCGCGCCGCAGGACCTCGTGGGCGTGGCCATTTCATACGTGGTAGACGCTGATATCCGTTTCCGTGAGGCGCCGGACGCCGGGAACGAGTACAGCAGCAGCAATCACCGGGCGCAACGCGGGCGCTAAAGGATGGGGGGGGGTGGGGGGTTGCCGCTATCAAAGGGTCTAGTCCTGCCGCACCTATCATCACCCCCGGTGACGGCGTCATTGAGGACACAGCTGGCGTCCGCACGGGGTGAATCACCGCAGGCACCGACGCATGGGGGGAAAGGGGTGGGGGTTAGCCGCTATCAAAGGGCCTAGTCCTGCTGCACTTACCATCACCCCCGGTGACGGCGTCATTGAGGACACAACCGGCGTCCTCACCGCGTGCATCATTGCAGGCACCGACGCACGGCGGGGAGGGACGGGGGGGGTCAAGCGCTATTAAAGGGACTACCCCTGCCGTCAATGCAGGCGAGAAAGGGTGGGAACACCGGCGCAAGGGGGGGAACGGCGGTGGGTTACATTCAGGCGTGAACCAGCGCGGTCTCGGGGGAAAGTCAATCAGCCACCCATTAGGTGGGCGCCTTGGCTGTCGAGGGAAACCGGTTCTTTTGCCTGGATAGTGTGTAAGGACAGGAGATTAGCCTTCAGCTGTGGAAGGAAGGACACGCTTTCGAGCGTCACTTGCACATGTCCCGATGCGCTATGGAAAGTCAAATCGACACTCCCCTCGTATTCGACGCTCAACATGGTATCGTCTCCAATACATACCTGGGAATTCTCGAGGGAGGGGGGGGCCTCGGATATACAGGTCATTGAGGTTGAAGATCATGTGCTACGACGCGCCGGTGTCGTCGACCCAGCTCTCCACAACCCCATCTAGGATGCTACACTGACCAAGTAAGGGGCTCATCGGCGTAGCCTGCGCCGTCAGCAGATGTGATGATCAGTGTGACAGCTCGTCGGTAGTCGGGTACTGTTGCTGCTGTTGAAAGTGTTGTTGCCGCTGGTACTGTGACTGGCGCTCCTGTTGATGCTGCTGTTGAAGGTGCTGTTGCTGATCCTGCTGATGTTGATGGTACCGTGGTTGTTGCTCCTGTTGCTGCTGCTATTGCGGCTGGTAATGTGACTGGTGCTCCTGTTCTTGCTGCTGTTGAAGCTGCTGTTGCTGATGCTGCTGTTGATGGTACTGTGACTGCTGCTCCTGTTGCTGCTGCTGTTGAAGGTACTGTGATTGTTGCTCCTGTTGCTGTCGCTGTTGCTCATGGTACTGCGGCTGATGCATCTGCCGCTGCGGCTCTTACTGTGACTGTTGCATCGATGGTGACGCTTCCTGTAGGGTTGGCGTTTGGGAGTAGTGGTGCTGCAGTTATCGCCAGGTGACCATGGTTGATGTACGTGTTGCGGGGTGGGTTGGGGTTTGGGTACATAGTCTGGAGTGGGCGGATTTCGTGACAGTCGGCTGCAAAGTGGCTCGGCCGATCGCACCTGAAACAGCGTCGGCGGGGGTCGGATTCGTGGATGGCCGGTTCGGCACCGTGCGGTCGACGTAGGTCGGGGGGGTACCAGGCAGCGGCGTAGATACCGTCAGTACCTGGGCGGTGTCCCGCGGGCCCCACGAACCGAGTTGCATCGCGCCTCTGTGGCGGCAACCAGCCGCCGCCGCCGTTGACGCGTGCGTCCTGCTTCGGCTTATTCCTGGACTTGCCGCGGTTTTGCCCGCAATTTCCTCTGCCTTGGCCATGGTGTTGCCTCTACTGCTGTCCGGCCGCCCAGCGTTGGCCATGCTGCTGCCATTGTTCTCCAGCCGACCAGCTTTTACTATGCTGCTGCTGCTGCTGCTGCCCGGCCCTGCATTGTCCGACTCCACCTCTCGCGGTTCCACCTCCGCCGCCCGTATAAGGCCCGGGGATTGCGAAAGCCCCGTGTGGATCAGGCCCACCGCCTCCAGTCGCGACCTAAACATGAGCCGTGTTATCTGCTCCCAACGTCTCGCGCTCCAGCTCCCGGAACGTCGCTCGTACCCGGTCCTTGATCACGGTCGTGGTCAGAGTGCGGTTATCACGCTGCAACATCTTGTCGATTTCATAGTCCAACGAAAGGCATTGTAACGTGTGTAAGTTGATCTCACGCTCTGTTATAATGATCCCTACTTCCGCCAACTCCTCGCAGATTATTCTCATGCGCTCGAAATACAACGCAGGCTGTTCGCCCTTGATCATCTCTGCGTTCATGTATTCACGGGTATATGCATTCATCGCTGGGGGCGTAAGCTTTGCGTATCATGGCCATGGCGAGGCTTGGGCTACCAAGATCCCAAATTTTGCGCGGCCGCGACTGGTCGGTAATGTATGGTTTATGCGGTCGTACACTCTGCGTGCCGCGTCTACCTAATTTCGTTCGTGGAGGCTGATGAATTCCTCCGCGCTTTTTCCAATACACCCTATGAAGTAATTGGGTTAGAAGTCTCTTTCAGTGCGTCCACGCATCTTTTGCTGACGGCCGATGACGCGAACTGCTTTTTCCATGTGAAGAAATCTACGTCACCCGTCTTAGCATCTAGCTTTGGGGCAGGCTTATTGTGATTCACCATGAACGTCCCTGGGTGAGCACGCTGCTATGGTGCTCCTACAATCCCTCCGCCATGCTGGAGTCTCGACAGTCTCTCCATCCGTCGTTTCTCCACCGGGGCCGCATCCCCCCGATCTCTCCTCCGCTTGCATCTCCGTTCGAATTTCATTCTGAGCAGTTCGTGTTCCAGACGCGCGACTCTGTCGTCCTCCCTCCACAGGCCGTCCCTTGGCGGGGGCTGGCTCTGCGCTCCTGCGCTGTGAGTCAATGACGCGGCTCCTGCCGCAGCATTGTCTGCCGCCATTGCTGTGGCGGCGGTGTTCGTGCCGTCCTCGGCCTGGGCCGTGTCGACCTTCGCGGGTCCTGCTCCGAGTCACCCATAAAACCAGAATCGCTCACACGCCCTCGCGAGAGACTCCCCGGCTAATCCCGAATCAGAATTAGAGCAGAGAAAGACGCCAGCGTATCTCCTACCGTGCCAACCGGGGGCTGGTCAGAATACTCTCCAGGCCATGCACTGATAGAGAAGAAATATAAAAGGGTATCGTACATATATTGTAGTGTCGTCCCGTGGAAGGGTTGCCGTGCAGGTGGCCACACGGGGAAGGCTTCACATAAGGAAGTGAATAACCGGGCATGTCACGTGGTCCATATGAAATCTCCGCCGGAGGAATATGCCTGTGGTCGCTACGTATATCACAAATACCGTTGTATAGATGCAGCCGACAATCGAGTACGAGGGCACCCTCAACAACACAATAGTTGCTATTTTTTGTCATGGACGAGTAAAGCGCGCAAGATCACGACACATCGCGGCATGATTACATGACGACGCTCCACACTTTTTGAGTGCCATTTTTTGTCCCGCTCTGGACGCTCTCCTGTTGTTTTCTGCACCACCAGGTATACATACGAAGATTTTTTTCCGATACTTCCCGCCAGCGTCGCCGTTCTGAAGACATCTACGCCCAGTGCCCTCGTCCCGCTTTGGAGAGCCGAGGGCGTGTGTATACGATGATCCGGCCATTACGGATGGCTATCGCGGATGCCCAAGCCTCGGCACACGAGGAGTTACGACAGCCAGCTATGGCGATTTTGAAGGCGACTGGGAGAGCAGCATCGCGTAGTCTAATAGCGGCGCGCTGGTGTCGCAACCTGTTGGGGTAAGTTCGGTGTTTTTGTACTTGAACCCTCTGAGGATCTCAGAGGGGAAAACTGACGTCCGAAAATAATCGTTACAGTGACGACTACTGCGTGATTGGGAGATGATACAAATTGTTCTCTCAATTGAAAGGCAAAGTGTCGTGCGGCACGGACTCAAGCAACAAGGTCCTACCCGTACTTCTTCCCCCCCACGCCGCTCCACAGTTCATCGACGGTCACCACCACTATAGTTTCCATTCCTTTCTCGAAGGTTTCTCGGGTCGCTCATGTGTACTTCTTACTCCGTCGGTCAAAGCGCGAAACGTCAGTCCGCATATCTCGATGAAATTCGACGAGTATGTCGTGGGACTGCCAAATCCCATGAACGAGAAAATCAACGCAAGTCGTGGGGGGGTGTACTCGATAGGATAGATGTAGTCGATATCATGCATGGCCGTAGTCATATGACCAAGCCGAGGGAAGGGAGGGGGAAAACGACACCTGCCTGTAACCATTGTTTGTCTAGGGTGTCGCCAAGCATAGCTCGTTTTGCTACGGAGGGCGGAGAGATATGTGAAACACAGAGAACAAACCAAAGTCAACCAAGAGGATGGCTTGTTTCTTCCGCAACATGTGACCGTGTCTGGAATTTGTTGTGAGACGCATGTGCATCATTTTCAGCGAAAAAGATAGCCTAGCTAGTTAACGGGCGCCCCTGCTGGTGAATGTTCGGGAGTTCGAGTCGGGTGAACACAAGGCGAGCTCTGTCTTTATGATGTTGCTCTGCGGCTGGAAGCGCTGACCGTGAGGGAGAAACAAAAGTAGCAATACGTGCGAGGGCTGGGTATGTTGAACGCCAAGGTTTCTGTAGTCGTCAGGGGACACCCGGGGTACATCCCCGGTTTTATTATGTGGATATGGATCTTGGGGTATAACAGCAGATGCTGCTACTTGCTGTACCATGGTATATCATTGGGCACAGCAGCCACTCGTTCTTGTTTCTTGAATATAATTAGTGTCTTATCTTTCTTTTGTGTCGACGAGGTAGATTATCTCACTCTGGTGATTAAGCGATGCTGGCCCTGAGTTGAGCGTGGTCATACCTGCCTGTCGTAAAAAATCTGCAGGTTTCCCGGGGGGGGGAGGTTTCCCGGGGGGGGGGGAGGTCGTCGGCACTCGGGAAATGTTCGAGTACTTGTACGAGTGTTGAGAGTTGGGTCTCTTTCTTGTCATCGGGTATTTAGCTGGGAGTAGCACACCACTGCTGCTGTATACGGGTTTACATGAAGTGATATCATGTACTGCAGCAATGCGTGCGGTGGCATACCTTGGGACTGCAGTTACGTCATGTACTGTAGCAATGTGTCCAAGATGTGGTGGCATATTTTGAGACACTTTTTTCGATGCTTTTTGTACCATGGGTGAATGACAGTTTCAATTTCATGGTCACTATATGGATCTTCTATTGTAGATCTACAATCTACAGAAAAGTAGAAGCAAATACATTTAAATGAGAGATGATAAAAGTGTCCCCGGGGGCACTCTAGTTCACGACGCTCGCGGGGGCGCTTTAGCTTTATGCGCCCCCTGGTATTGGGCGCACGTTGGGCTAAAACCCCCTTAACAATATGGAGCATGGCACCAAGCGCGGTGACCATAAGACACTAAACCTGCCAGAGGATTGCCTACGAGTACGGCATCTACAGCCGCACAGTACTTCCGCCGGTTCTCGTTCCTCGCTCAGGATACAGACACGTTCGTTTTGTCAATCCTCACGACGCGTCGAAACGCTTTTCGGGGGTACATACAGCTGAAGGGCCTTCGAATATACCACGTATGAAGCACTCTACCATGCGTGATGACGTCGGCCGTTGGATATTAGGCGTGTCTGGAGGTTGTCTTGGGCATCTATTTTCACAGCAGTACCGAAGTTCCACCGGTCGTCGTTTATCGCCAGATATTCAGACGTAGTTGTGTTCCCAAAAAAGGTATGAGCGAGCACTTTATGCGATTCAAGCTGGTGTAGGATATCCGTCTATAGATACATTGGTTGTATGATACCCCTGCTCCAGCCTCGACAGGTGTCTCAGTTGCCAGCCAAATACGCGAGAAGGCAACGAGAGCGCTTTGCTTTGCTGAAAAAGGAAAAATCGTACGAACCCTATATTTAACGACAGTGACACGCGGCAGTACTATTAATATTAGTAGTGCAAACTACTGGACGGAGTGCTTTTTAAAGCACACATCATGGTTGTTGTAGGGACAAACGTGCTGTAAGACAGCGGTTGCTCATAGTCGCGCAAATGTCTGATGCATTTTGATTGGCTGACCGGTGATATTTGTGTAGCTTCAATTGCATGCTGTACACCCAAGCATCTAAGCAGTAGAAACCCCGAGATTGCACCCAGCCCGCCCGGAACGCAAAAATACACGAACGGCAAGAGAAAGCAAGCGATAAAGAGATAAACAACTCGAAGTACTGCCGTTTATGATGCTGATATTGCCGTACATGGAATCACCGAGTGCATGCTCGTAGGGACTTTTCTTGCATAAAAAAATTATAATAAGCGGAAAGCGCGAGGGTGAGTTAGCTACATTCGATGAAAATCGACGAGCACTGGGAATGCTGAACCCTATGCGTGACAACAAATAAAGGCAGGTACCGGGGGGGAGAAGGGACGACACTTGTGACCACGGCTTGTCCAGAAGATCGTCGAGGGTAAAACCTCCTACGAGTTGGGCTGGAAAGTAAAAGTGATGATGAAAAAAAAGAATACATACGGGATATAATACGCACACATTAACTCCTCCCTGCTGTCTGTCGTTGTTGGCTTGTTTGACTTTGGCTGAGGCTTGCGTACTACTTGTTGGTCTTTGTTGTGTGGAGAGAGTCAAAGCGACAACAACAACAAATGCTGGACTACTCTACCGTCACTACACACCACTATGCCCCTACTACGCAGATGTAGTACAGGTAGAAGCAGCATGCACTCTACAAAATACTATTAATACCTGGTACAACAACTACTACGACTACGAGCTGGTTCCAGCGACAGCCGAGACTTGATATCTTCGCAAATTTTGCACTTTGGTTTTTGAGAGCTGGAAAATGAAATTTGGCATGGTTGTGCGTCATGACAAGATGAAAAAACTGACGACCAGCTTTTTTGAGTTTTTATGTCCGTGAATGAGGGAGGGTTAAAATTGCCAAAAAAATCAGAAAAAACAGAAAAATGTATCTCGAGCACACAAATAATATATTAAAAAAAATACCGGTGGTCAGTTTTTTCATCTTGTTGTCATGACGCACAACCATGCCAAATTTCATTTTCCAACTCTCAAAAACAAAAAGTGCGAAAGTGCGAAGCTGTCGCTGGAACCAGCTCGTATTAATAGTCGTAGTATTAATAGTAGTGTACCAGGTAGTATTTTGTGAAGTGCTTGCTGCTTCTACCTGTACTACATCTGCGTAGTAGTGGTAGTGGTGCATATATTAGTGACGAAGATAGTAATCAACCCACCATGGTATCGCGTGCATGTGGTAGTGTAGTATCCACCACAGAAAGAGTAAAACAACACATTTCCTGCCGACGACTATATTACTCTTTCCTTCGAGCAATACGCTGACCCATGGCCCCCGTTTCCGCCAAGAACAGGTATACGGGTGTTACCTGTGACTCCCGTTTCGCCTTGCGACGCCCCCGGGATTTCACGTTACCAACATCCCGAAAGGAAACCTTGTATATATATATGTATATATGTACAGTATGCAACACTTGTTATTGTCCTCGAAGAAATGCATTCGAGCGCTGTTTTCAGTTTGCTTGCCATTTTTTTGTGAAGTCGCAGTTGGAGGTAGTGAGAGTGACGAGAGAGACCAGTCGGCACCGTGATCCCCAACAAGCAGTTCCGCAACAACAGGTTTTTTTCCGACGTATTTTGTGGACAGGCACATTCTGCCTTCGAATACTCGTAGAGTTGAGTTTCGTTAGGTAGAACTAAAAAAACAAAACCGTTATGACAGGCGCCACCACTATAGTATACTACTACTGTACTACTACCGCTACTACTACTACTACTACTACTACTACTACTATTACTACTACTGTACTACTACTACTACTACTACTACTACTACTACTACTACTACTACTACTACTACTACTACTACTACTACTACTACTACTACTACTACTACTACTACTACTACTACTACTACTACTACTACTACTACTGCTACTACTACTACTACTACTACTACTACTACTACTACCGCTACAACTACTACTACTACTATTACTACCACTACCACCACAAGTACTACTACTACTACTACTACTACTACTACTACTACTGCTACCACTACCACCACCACCACTATTTAATACTACCACTACTACTACTACTACTACTACTACTACTACTACTACTACTATTACTACTACTACTACTACTACTACTACTACTACTGCTACTACTACTACTACTACTACTACTACTACTACGGCTACTACTACTACTACTACTACTACTACTACTACTACTACTACTACTACTACTACTACTACTACTACTACTACTACTACTACTACTACTACTACTACTACTACTACTACTACTACTACTACGGCTATACTACTACTACTACTACTATTACTACTACTATACTACTACTACTCTTACTACTACTACTACTACTACTACTACTACTACTACTACTACTACTACTACTACTGCTACCACTACTAACTACTACTACTCCTACTACAGTAGGACTGCTGCTGCTGTACCGACATCTGCAACAGCAGATAGATCTTCTCCTGCTTCTCCGTCTCCTCATCAGTAGTAGGAGGATGGGCCTGACAACGCCACCTGCAGCATGTCTTAGGATACGTCCCGCACGTTGCTGCTGTGGACAGGCACAGTCTGCCTACCAGTACTCCTTGATAGGTAGAACTAAAACCAAACTGTTTGATGCTTTTTTGTTCTGTTTGGCCCAGCCTACACACGTTGCCGCATATACTGTTTGTTGTAGCTCGACCCACTCGCCTCATCATTACAGTATTTGGTAGAAAGCTTCTTGGCGTAATTTTTTCATGCATTTCGTCCCGCCGAATTCGGAAAATAAATAAATACCTCTATTTCCAGTACGATTTTTGTTTATGTGTCCCACCATGTCCCACCGATGTCCCATCGCCCTAGCGTGTACGCACGTATATGTACTAGGTATTCATTACTCATATATACGTACGAAGTACGAGTTTATTTATTCATTTGTTTGAAAAAGACTGCAGAAGAGAAGGGGGAAGGGGAGAGAGGGCACTCGCTCGCATGTCATATACAACATACATTATCGATATCGGAAGTAATAGGCGTGAAACATGCTGTAGTGCATATATATGGTATTCATGTCAACATCATACGCCTGCGGACCGCCTATCGAGAATCGAACCCGAATTACTACTGCGTGTAGAGCTGGATTATTCACACGAGTACAACTTTAGTACATACTCTAGCTTACTGCATAACAATGTACAGGAGTTTGAACTGGATGTCGACGGGTAGAAAAAAATGTGAAGAACACACACAGTTCACAGACGATAACATCATGTCTGTTGTCTCTGCGGTCTTTAGTCTCGAGTTTCGATCTTGAGCAGCAGCAGTGTACGGCGGTAGCAAATGCCTACGATATTCCTGCTCGGGATAAGCTAACGAGTATCTTTCGGGGTTCTACTTTCTCCGTTCTGTTTTGTTTTTTATTATTGCACTGGCCCAGCGAAAACGGACAGCACACCGCACAGCTCGGCAGCAGCATGCAGCAGGAGCAGCCACACAGCTCTGCAGCAACAGTGCATATATAGCACCGCCTTCAAACCCAAGTACAACCCGCCTCTCGGTGGAACACAAACATGAACGGGGATAAGAGATCCCCAACAAGCGGTCAGAGAGCTGATGACTCTCTGTTGGCCAATGAAAAAGTTTTTCGATAGAGATAACGACAGACTGACCAGAGATCTCTGTGCCGCGAAATATTAGAGATCCCCAACAAGCAGTTCCGGGACGACAGCACTTTTTCCAATGTATTTTCAACAGCGGGGTTAATATTCTAGTACCGAAATATGCGATGAGGATCGCAAAATGAAGAAAACATTTCACAGTGAGAGGAGGCACACAAACATGAACGGGGATAAGAGATCCCCAACAAGCGGTCAGAGAGCTGACGATGCTCTGTTGGCCAATGAAAAACATGTCGCCGATTGTTTACTGCAAGGTATTAAACGACAGATTGACAAGAGATAGCTGTACAAAATATTAGAGATCGCTCAAAGAATGCTCTTCTTGTGTTGGAATAGCAGTATGGTACCTATAATCGTTCCTGCTCTGTCGTCCTGCAGGCATATGCTTTTGTGCACCTGGCGTATTTTCAACAGCGGGGTTATTAGAGCTGATACAACAGTATCTATACTCGTTCCTGCTCTGTCGCCCTGAACGCATATGCTCTTCTTGTGCACTTGACGCTCTGCCATCGCTCGTCATATAAGAGATTCCCAGCACGCGTTTTGGTACAGCAGTATGATATCTAACGAGCGATAGCATACTCTTGTGCACTAGTTTTGCTGCTGTTGTTCTTGGGGGCGATCGTCGCAAGCGCTTAGCGGACCCACTTGGTTCTGCTGCTGCTATTGCAGACGTGACCGCTGGCTGCTGTTGTCGTTGCGGCTGCTGCTGCTCCCCAGGGACATCGCTCTCCCTTTGCACTTCACCTCCTCATATATCACCTCATCACCTTGCACCTTCACCTCACTTATCACCTTGCACCTTCAACATATGCTCTTCTTGTGGTCCTGCTGCTGCTGTTGCAGACGTGTCTGCTGGAGCTGCTGTTGCTGTTGCGGCTGCTGCTGCTCCCTGGTGCCATCGCTCTCCCTTTGCATCTTCACCTCCTCATATATCACCCCATCACCTTGTACCTTCACCTCCCCTATCACCTCATCACATTGCACCTTCGACGTGTGCTCTTCTTGTGTACTTGATGCGATACCGTATGTTGGTATATGATACCTGGTATGACGGTACTACGGTTTGATATACTATGAGGAAAAAACATGGTATGGGATAAGGGATATGTTCGTGGTATGTTATATGGGAAAAACACCGTATGTGGTATGGTATGTTGGCGGTAGCTCAGCGGTCTAACCTTTATAAACGAACGAAAGAAGAATATGTGGCCTCCAGCAGAAAACATCCTCCGGGGTTGATCAAGCCCCTAATCAGCGCCTGTTTTTTTTCCTTCATATGGTCCCCCTCCCTAGCCGTGCGTTCTTTTACTCAAGTGGTTCACTCCACTTTCGACTCTCTAGTCGAATGTTTTTATGGTGGCTCTCTCCGCTTGATTTCCCTTTTTCCACCCGCGACAGAAGACGCGAAATACGACGTCTGGAGGGACTCGAACCCCGGACTTCGGTTGTTCGAAATATAAAAGTTGAACTACTGAGCTACTTGGTCAGCGGGCGCTGAAACCATGATAAAAGAACACTCGACCAGAGAGTCGAAAGCGGAGTGAACCACTTGAGTAAAATAACGCACGACGAGGTAGGAGGACCATATGAAATAACTGTTCGGAATATTTAGGTTAAACCGCCGAACTACTCAGTAAGCGCTGACGGAGCAGCTCAGTGGTTTAACCTAACTACATATTTCGAATAAAAGAAGCATTTTTGGGCTCGATACGGCCTCCCACCGATAACATCCTCCAGGGGTTGATCGAGTCCCAATTCAGCGCCTGTTTTCTTCCTTCTTAATCGTGTGTTATTTTACTCAAGTGGTTCACTCCACCTTCGACTGTCTCATCGAGTGTTATTTTGTTGCGGTTATCTCCACTTGTTTTTCACCTTTCTCTTTGTAGCTCAGTGTAGCACCTGTACTCGTCGTTCGTACCGATGTAGTCGCGGAGACGCCGCGGTGTAGAGGTCGTGGAGAAGTCGCATTGGTGAGGTCGCGAGGCGAGGGTCCCTTGTAGCCGTCGTTGCGGCAGACGTTAGCAGAGCATAACTCTTCGTTGATATTTACCGAGGAGATGCTAGACCTATTCTGACTCGGTGGGGAGGACTTTTCGTCCTCCCGGAGTCTTGCGGCGAAATACGTTCCCGGTCGCTATCTTCCGGGGACGGGTCAACACCGTCAATGACGTGAGACCGCTCGTGACCCGAGGTATGATATTGCTTGACCGGTGACATGTCCTTCCGCGCGTACGTGTTACGAGATCTACGATAGGTATCTCCAACCCTGGCTTCCACATCGCCCCCCTCTTTATTCGCCTCAAGCCTATCTTAGCTAGGAATGGTCTTCTGGCGGTCATCGGGAGGATGACTTGTTTAGGAAGCATGCTGATATATCGGATCGAGACACGGCGGCCTTCATATGCGTGTATCCACTCCTTATAGTCGACGTGTTGAGCAAACACGGGTGTCAAACACCAGTCCGGCGAAGATGCATACATCTTCGAGCTTACACGCTGACAGCGTATGCTAGAGTTGTTTGGTATTTCAAACTTTATCCCAACGCACTAATGCCGTGTGGCCACACGTACTATTGGTGCGCTCCCGTGGTTGCAGTTCTGAGAACCACGGGCAGCCAAACCATAATTCTTATTATCGCGATTTGTTGGGCTATCACGCAAGGTCGACTTGGTTGATTCAAGTGCATCAACTGGTGACTTCGTTTTAAGCGGGACGGAGTCGCGTGGCTACCGTTCCCTATGTTTGTGGGATGTGCTTCGAGCAATTTTGTGACAAGACGGTGGATTGTTGTTTGGCGCTATTTTAACGCAGTGTTGGGCCTGGGCATGTAGTGTCATGTTTTTTCTTACAGCCCTCTGCCGTTGGACACAACAATTTTCTTAGCGTCTCCTTGTCCCGGCTATTCCCACCGGAATGCCGGCTAGAGTGCCCGTCAGATCATGATAGACACAAGTGTGTTTGCCATGTCTGACGGTGCTACTCCCATCACCGTCGTTCGCCTACTTTACGCTTCCGTTTCGTGAGAGGAGGGAGGGGGGGCGAAGAAGGTGGGGTTATCGCGATTTGCAAACCTTTCTGGGTTTGGTTTGCGGCGATTAATTCGTGACATTGGGGTATTTCGTCTGCGCGATACTAGAGGTCCGACTCCGGGCCGTACTCTCGAAGCCAGAGACGATAATTGTAGTTGTGGGGGCTTTTACTGCCAGGCCCACGTCTGTCTATGGTCTACCACCCTGTCTACGAAGTAGGATTCGATTTTAGGTTGAGCCTCGTATGGATGGTCCAAAATGCGGGTGGGGGTATAGTTTCCCTGAAAACAATTCCGCGAGTTCTCAAATTGAGGTGCTGGCGGTGTTTCCTGTCGAAGCTAGGGCTTTATGAGGGCAAGGTGGACGGACACCTCTCGTATGTCGTTCGTAAGTCTTACTCTATATACCGCTGGTGATAATTGTGAGCAGACGGCATACGGTCCTCGCCATGGTAGCAGCACTTTTGGGTTGGAACCATCCGCTTCCTGGTATGGTCTGCACACAAGTACTTCCTGTCCAGGTTTGAACGGGGTACGGTTTGAGGTTGCTGCTTTGTTCTGCCTGTTTATCTGCACGCTCGGTTAGATTTCGGCGTGCGAGTTCGAAGCGATCTGCAAATTGTCCCGCGTGTTTTGCGTGAATTCTTCGGTATCTGCTGTTATTCCTACATGAGGAATCCCGAAAATGTTATCGACTAGAAGTCGAGGTAGTCACCAGAACATCAAGAAGAATAGCGTATCATGCATCGTAGCACTAAAACTAGTGTTATGAGCTAATTGGACGAACGATAAAAGGGATGCCCAGTTGCTTTGGTCTATCGCGGTATGCATGGCCAGCATGTTGTGCATGGTGGAGAGTACGCGTTCTGATACTGAATTGCTCTGAGGTCGATACGGAGTCGTTCGGGTCTTTTTGTATCCGATAATCTGTTGCAACTGGTATATTACCTCGTTTTCAAATTGGGGGCCTTGATCTGAGCACAACGTCTCTGGTGGGCCGAAAATGCTAATTGTTCGTTCGATGATAGCCCGGGCTACTGTTTCGGCCGCCTTATCACGTACTGGCAACAGAACTGCAGAATGTGTCAGATGGTTCATCATCGAGAGAGCATATTAACATTCGATCCCTGCGGCTGAGGTTGATACCGATTTGTACTCCACTTAGTCAACCAATACTCTTTGAAACGGCCGCTCGACAGGTAAATGACCTCTTGGAAGTTTGGGTCTGACGTGTGCTGTTTTTCGTCGTTGGCAAGCTTGGTACTGCTCGCACCAGTCTCTAACGTCGCGGCCTATAGATGGCCACCAATATTTCTGATGGATTTTATCGTGAGTCGGTATGGATGCAAGGTGTCCTCCGGACGTGACGTGGTCGTGGTAAGCGTGCACAATTAGACCAAAGGTTCCTGGTACTACCAACTGATCGAGAAATGTGTTTCTTTTTCGAAGGTGTCCCGGAATGCACGATTTGTATAACAGTCCGTATCGTACTGAATAGTACGACATGCTTGATTTCGTTTCTTTCTCGGGTAAGGGCGCGTCTGCGTGCAGAATGTAGTCAATGTACGGACCATACCCTGCTGCTTGAGCTGAGCAGAGGTTTTCTTGGTCGACGGACATGAAAGCATTGGTTGCGCTCGCGAAAACTGATTTCACACTCAAAAGTTCTCTATCGCTGCGTACTGGTTCTCGGTTAGCCAGTTTGTCGGCGGAAATCTGGTAAGGGCGGGAAGCTCGCGCTGTTCGTAATTCAGGTTCATCTGGTACATTCCGGCAAATGGGTTCAGGTGACAGCTCAGATATTTCTTGCTGGTGCTCAAACGCAAACAGTGAAAGCGTGTCCGACACGACATGCAGTTTGTCGGGTTTGCGTTAGACAGTGAAATCATACGACTGTAACGCGATCGCCCAGCGTTTTAACATGTTCGATGTGTCTTGCATTGAGTATAGGTACCTTAGTGCCGCGTGATCCGTCACACACGCACGAAGTGTCGTCCCGATAAACAGGGCCGCCAGTGCTGTATTGCCAACACAACAGCGTAACATTCTTTTAGTGTAGCGGAGCAGTGGCGTTGGCCGTCATTGAAGCGTTGACTAAAGTATGCGATTATTACGAGGTCATCGCCTTTCTGCCGGGCGAGGAATATTCCCGCGCCTGCCTTTGAAGCGTCAACGTGTATCGCAAAGTCTTTACAAAAATCGAGAAACTGTAGCACGCGCGCCTGAGTGAGCAATTGTTTCACTGCTGCGTGCGCCTGGTCGTGTTCTGAGCCCCAACGTTTAGCAACCTCCTTGACGGCCTCTTTTTGTGTGAGGGCTACCAGGGGTGTTAGGACGCTAGCTAAGTTAGGTGTGAACTTGCGAAGAAAGTTTACCATTCCTAGTACTGACCGCAACTCTTGAATGGGTTTGGGCGTCGGCAGGTCACCTTTTACGCGATCCTCACCGATCCGAATTCCGTCGGCGGTCAGTATGTGTCCCAAGTATTTGACCTCTCGGGGCCCAAACTGTACCTTTGATGGTTTCAGTGTGAGACCGGCTGCTTGCAATTCTTTGAACATGGTTTCTAGCAGTTGTAGGTGACCTCCCCAGGTTGACGAACAAGATCAACAGTCGTCCATATGTACCAAGAGAGCACGTTTCGGACCAAAGTGTGCGGAAGCTAATGACTTTACCCGCGAGAACAGAAACGGCGCGTTAGCCATACCTAAGGGGAGGCGTTTGAAGACCCACTTTCCATTCTGCGTGACTAAAGCAGTCTTATCTTATTCGCTGGTTGCTACTGGTATTTGATGACACGCATTTTGTACGTCGCACACCGTTATATAGCGTGCTCCTCCGACCGTGTCAATATGGCTTTCTAAGTTGGGGATTGTCCATGCCTTTTTGACCACATTTTTATTTAATGTCAACCTGTAATTTACGCAGAACCGCGGAGTGCCATCTGACTTCGCGACAATAGTTACTGCGGAACCTCAGGGACAATGGGGGCTGTTCGATGATTCATTATTTTCCGTTTGGTTCACGCACTTGTCGATAGTGTCCTGTACGCGTGGTTTTGCCAGGTACAGATTTCTATCTTCAGGGCGCGTTCCAGGTTCAAGAGAGAACGTTGCCTCGGCTAGGGTGCATTTACCTATAGCTCTTGTGGTGACAGAGAAAAAATACTTCGGTATTTTGTGCATGGCTCCAGTACTTGTGCGCTTTCGCCAGGTGTGAACGTGGTCTTATCAAACGCTTTAGTACATGCTGCACGGAGTTCGTTGCGCTTAGATTCTATTGTCCTGCTGTCGGTCTGAATTGCACCGGTCGCGTTGTTCAAGGCTACTGATATGGGCACAATATGTCCTCGCAATGTGTTCTGTTTCAAGTATACGTATTGATAGGACGGGTTTGTGACCTGGACGACCGCTGTTTCATCCGTGGCCGACCAGTGGCATACTGTACGAGCAACTATCATAAATTAAAAGGCTTCGGGTACAGTAGATGACTCAATGTCCTCGACCGTGACGATCAGTGGTTCAATTAGTGCAGCAGTGGTTTCATTTGTTGCTTTAACCGAATCTACTTGTACTGCCATCTCACTTTGAGGGAGGATGTAGCATTTGTTATTCAAAAACACCGGTACGGGCTCGACACTAGTATTAACTGAGACGACGGAGCACTGAGCTGTCGCAGTTTTCTCGAGGTGTGTCGTAGCATTCACTCTGCGGTGAGATGCTTATATTTGGATTTGAGATGTTTTGAACGACAATTGCTCTGTGCTCTAATCGAGGACGCCGCCAAAGGCGTTCATGATAGAGTTATCGAGTAGAATAAAGTCTGGCCCTAGAGAGGGCAACACAAACGCTTCGACTGGCAGGATAGTATCTCCAAGCGTCAGTTCAAAGCGAACGTGTCCTACCATTTTGAGGGGTGAACCATCAGCACTGCTGGGGTTGATCGCCTCCGCCGGCACTGCAAAACATTTTCAGTGTCTTTCATTGTGGGGTGTGTCTGGACGAAGTTAACAAAAATGCACGGTACATCGGTTGCTGTGTCAATGGTGACATTGTGCGCAGGACGATTCTTGACTCTGGCGTTTACCTGTACGCGTTTCAACGACGAGCTTAAAGCGGTGGGATATTTGGGACACCCACTCATTGATGAAGCGTGGAAAGCATAAAGGTGATTTACCTGGTTAGCGTCGCATGATGAAAAAACCTGATGATGTTTTTTCTTCTCATTCAAATTGCGGTTCACAGCCGAAACATACAAGGCTTGCGGTACCACGGAAGGTGAAAACGTATCACTCTGACGCTGACTATTGTTCTCGACTCTGCTTGTCGTTTCTACGGTGTGTCCCACTCCATGCTGTGCTGCTAAAACACTCGGAAACTGCTGCTTATTTGGTAAGTCTGTTACAGTATTCGACTGGTTGTCTGCATGTACGTGTTTTGCACAGGTGTTCGCCAGAGGGGTGGCGCTCGTTTTCGGGCCATCTTTACCCCTACTCTTATCATGAGACCTACCGACGCTGGCTCCGGTTACGCTAGCTGTTTGCGCTATCGTTTGTATCGCGAGCTCGGTGATCCTAGCTAACCTACTCCCCGAACCGGTTTGAAGAAACCGGCGCGGGCCCCCTCACTTCGGCTTTGCTGACTACCGAACCCTTTTCCTCATGTGCCTTGATTAATGGTACTCGGACCGCGGGGGAGTTAGGTTGGCAGCACACGATATAATCACACTCCTTACCCGCTGCGACCTTCGCCTCGCGGGGTCCGTGCTCGCCGACCTGCCCCGCTTCTCCGCCGGGCCGTGGAGTTCATTCTGGAAAGTGACCTTGTTGCCGCGTCCCCGCACTGCTGCGATGTTTGAAAATATGGCCTTTTTGATGTTCGTCATCGAAGCAATTAGCTGTCGGTGAGGGTCATGGGATGTGCCGGTGAGGGCAGATGCGTACGTTGTCGGGGGTGGGCTGTGGGGTCCGTGTAAGGCGTTCGTCTCGTGCTTTTTAGCACGCGTACGAGATGCTTGGTATGTGGGGGGATCAAGCCATTTTCGAATGTAGCCATCAGTGAGGTGTGCCACGTGTGGTTGTACGGCGAGACGTTCGGGGGAGCGGTGCGTTCGGCTTCGGCCAGGAGTCGTTCAAAAGCTAGAGTTACTCTCAATCACGTAAGAGTCGACAGATTCACTACTTCCTTGCTTGATGTTAGCGATGGTGCGAGCGAGCAAGACGATGCGGTTGACCAGGATGAACAGATTTGTGAAGGCGTTGGTCCAGTCACGGTATGAGCGGGGGGCTCGGATTTCACGAGCGTCTAATCACCGTTCGGTTCTGCCAGTTATTTGTCGGTTCGCCACTTTAAAGTCTCGCACTGCAGTTGTTGCATGGTGGTAGCTGCTTCACCGCTGACTAGAAGGGAGGGGTTCTTGACTGCGCGGTGGTCGATAGTTGCTTCCGGTGTGCTGTCAGGGGAGTGTAAGCGGATGCGAGAGCGGAAGAGTGTCATGATTTCGGGCACGTCCTCCGAGGGTGATCCGACCAGTTTTAGTGAAGACGGAAGGTCTGTCTTTCTTATGGAAAAAAATCGGTGATCAACAGGCTGGGCCGAGATTTTGGTTGACTGGTTAGTCTCTTCGGGTACAGCAGAGGATGTACGTGTTGTCTGCATTACGAGAGCGTTGGTGGATGGGGCCACAGCAGAGGATGTACGTACTGTCTACTGTGAGCTAGCATTAGCGGGTGGGGACACAGCAGAGGATGTACGTGCTGCTTGCAAGGGTTAGCTAGATAGGTCAAGGGGGGGGAGTGACTGTTGCTGTCAGAACTGCTCGACTCCTGGATTGGGGTGGCTGCGTCAGTCTGTGTTTTGGTGGCCCTTGAAAAGCTACGTCGAGATTTTGTTTTGGTAACGTTGAGACTCCTCTCACCTCTCCCAATTACGCTGCCGTGGGTCCGTCCACCGGGCGCGTGCTCCCCGGCATGACCATCTGGAGCACCCAGGCTGGCGGAGGAGTACCGCCGAGCATGCACCTACGAAGGCACGCCGCCGTCTTGAGGCAGACCGGGTCACCGGGGGGGAAGGGGCTCGGTCCTGCCATGATGTTCTACGCCAGACTGGAGGCCTGAGCTGTAGTTTCCGCAGGCTGTCATCGATGGGGCTGGGCTCGTCGTCGTCACAGCGGTTGGGCTCGTCGTTGTTCTCTACTCCGTCCGGCTGCAGTCCTTCTTGTCCTGCGTGGTCCTGGGGCGCCAGAGCTTCGAAGAGTCGCTGATGTCGCCGCGGTCAGGTTGAGAGGCTGCGGCCTCAGTCGCGAGACGTGTCTTCGCCCGCTGCTTTTTTGATCGACCTCCGGAACGTGGCATAATTAAAAAGTACTGTTAGGGGGGAATGGATTCGTTTTAGTACGTAACAAACAATAAAGGATGTCGCATGGTCGTTTTCTAATGTCTAGGAAATCCACCAATCCGTGTTTGGGCAAAAAAAAACCTTTGCCACCAAAAAATACGTTCTATGATGCTGCCTCTCAAAAATAATCTAAAAAGCAGTGCCGGCATCGATGTTGTGGCGTTGAGCTATAGCTGAAAAAAACCCAGCCTTGCTTTTCGCGCGACACGTGCTGCAGGACAGCGCACAACCAAGCCCAGAGCGTAGAGCAGCAGCGTAGACACGGACGCGCGAGCGTGAACGAACCAAATGTTCCTGGGAGGGGCTTGGGATTGGCGACCGGCAGCACGAGTAAGCTGCCCCCCCCTGTGAAACACATCTTGTACAGATCAAGTCGCAGTATGTGGTCCTGGTTTACTGTTGTTGGGCACGTGTAAGCAAGAAGAACATAGAACTACTTGTGGATATATCACTCTCTGAGCGTGCTCAGTTGGTAGATCTCTGGCCTCTCAGAGCTCCCACTTGGAAATCGCCTCCTTGTGTTACTTGCCGGACCTTTCCAGCGATTCTTTGTTTTCCCCATTTCTCTTGGCACTTTCAGTCCTCTTTTCCTTTTTTTTTGTTTCGTTTGGTGTGCGTTCGTGTGCTCTGACCACGGCACGCGGTCGAGCGCGGCACCGTCGCGGGTGTCAGCGGATGGTGGCGAGTAGAGGGGGGGTTGAAAGGAGCGCGATGGCCGTTTTCGTGGCTAGGCGTCGCGTGTGCCTCGAGACTCGAGGGAAGCATGAATAGGCTCTGTCTGGCCTCCTCGTGTGGTTCGGGGTATACTATGTACGAGTATATAAGGGTCGTTTCGATATGCAAAATAAAATCGAAGCGGTGCTTATTTTTGCGACGAAACTAAAAATCACAGAGAGAGGAGGCAGTGTGAGCACCAACTTTGTCGAGCTGGCGAACGAGGGCCACGGTAAGCACCGGGCTTCAAGCGAGGCGGGCGACGGGGCTCACCGTGGCAGAGAGGGAGGAAAGCTTTACCCGGACCGAATCGGTTGCGAGATGGTCGCGAGAGGGGCGGGCGGCGTACGAGGCTGAGAGAGAAGCTCTGCTGTTCGTTCTGTTCTTTTTTCTCTGTTTGGCCGGTCTAAGCTGTTCCGATCAGGCAGGAAATTATTACACGAGAGGATACGGAGGATTTGTTTTTTTTTTTTTTTCCGAAAGTTCGGTTTCATTTTCAATGTTTTTGCGGTGCTGCTGCTGTGCCGTGCTGTGCTTGTCGTTCGTACAGGAGACATACAGCATCCCACAAGAAGAAAAAAAGTACCCTACCTGAAGGAAGTACATACGTACGATATGTGATCGAGCGTAGCGGGCGGAACCGCAGGCGACGCGAACCGTATGTGGCGTCCGAGCCGTTTTTTCTTGGAGCATGGCGGCGGGACTCTTGGCATTATCAAGTCACCACTCTGCAACTACAGTCATGAAAAAACTATTTTCAATCATGGACCTCTGTCCGGTTCGCATAATTTGATGCACTTTGTTTTCCTTCCTGAGCGACCCACACAGCATCGACAATCGGCTGCGTGTTGTTCTACTGTACTCCGTGGAAGCGCGCCCACCTCTAGCCCACGGGCAAGTTGTTGCTGTGCGTGCAGCTAGGCTTTAGCCTTGCGGCCAAGGCTGCATTCACCACACGCCTGAAATCTGCATGGTGCTGCTGTATGTACTCGTACGCACCTACCACTCTGTCCGGAATCGTAAAGAACAGCTTATTTTCGTATTTATGATTAAACCATTACTATATTTCCGGACAGGGTGGTACGGTAGAGTATTTTTTACTCGATTGTTTTCTCACGTGAGACAACAATAGTGATGCGTTCGCATCTGAACGCTAGGGGTAACTCGCTTCCTGCTGCCTCAAGGCCCGATCACAGATGGTCTTCGCTGCTGCGATGACACCGGGTGTGATGTCGATCGCTCGGCGTGCGGCCGCTTTAATGTCTGACACCGTTTGCGCGATAGACTGGATGTCCTTTTGTTTTTTTCTCGTGGATATTTGTTTTCGATTTTCCCATCTGCCATTGACTCATCAAACGAGGGTCAACTCGTGAACCAGATTTCTTGTCGGCTACTCGTCGGATTCAGACGCGGATTGCACTGCTGTGTGTGCAAAGTCCTGCCGCATCGATTGACAGGTTTATATTTTCTAGTAGTGTCCAATAGTTCTTCCCTAGACAGAAAGATACGAATGCAACCTGAACAATCGAGTTTCCCGCATATTTCTACAAAAAATGACAGCACAGAAATCTACAGATCAAAACACACCCAGTCAGTCGATTCTCCATTGATGGAAGGTGTCTGTGGAACGCTATCCTCGAATTCGTTTCCTGTGTCGAGAAATCAGGTGCTCGGTGCTACACGTGAAAGTAGTCTAAACCCAAGTACATGGAGTGGTGGCAGACAATTTTTAAAAATTATTCGTTCGATTTTTTTTGAACGGATTTTCGAATGGACTGGACAATTTTCTACGTCTAAAACGAATCCATGCCCATGGCTAACAATGGTCACCAACGTAGCACATGTTTTCGTCGTTCGTACCGATGTAGTCGCGGAGACGTCGCAGTGTAGAAGTCGCAGTGGTGAGGTCACGAGGCGAGGGTTCCTTGTAGCCGTCGTTACGGCCGACGTAAGCCGAGCAGAATTATTCGTTGATATTTGGCAAGGAGATGATAGACCTAGCTGACTCGGTGGGGAGGACTTTTCGTCCCCCCGGAGTCTTGCGGTGAAATATTCTCCCGATAGCTATCTCCCGGGGACGGGTCACACACCGTCAACGATGTGAGACCGCTCGTGATCCGATATCTGATATTGCTTGACCTGTGACGTGTCCTTCCGCGAGTGCGTGTTACGAGATCTACGATGAGTATCTCCGACCCTGGCTTCCACATCAGAGGTTTAATCTAAACATTTTCAACAAAAAAGTCCGCGTTTCGAGTCCCACCAGACGTCGTATTTCATATTCGTTTGCCCCGGCTAGAACGATTTGAGTAAACGCACGCACGAATAGGAAGGGGGACCATATGAAGGAAAAACCAGGCGCTGATTAGGGCTTTGATCAACCTCGGAGGATGCTATCGGCGGGAGGCCGTATCGAGCCTAAAGGTGTTTCTTTTTTTTCGGGATATTTTGGTTAAGCTACTGAGCTACTTTGTCACCGGCTGATTGAGTAGCTCAGTGGTTTAACCTTAATGAATCAACAACAACTCACCGGGGCGATACGCAACTTCGAGGTATAGTTACTGCCCAGAGTACATGCCGCATCACAACAAGCGCACGGGACTCACGCTCGACACTCGTGCAACACGCGAAACACATCAACCGCTGTCAGTTTTTACTGTACACTCGGCTAGAATCCAACAGGGTGCTCGCATCTATGAACATGTGCCGTCATCAGGTCGTTCTCGTACAACAGTATCGTGAAGAGTTAAGAGCGTTGAATTCACAGAGGGATGCAAGTGGCGTTCGATGCTCGATTTTCCCAGAACGTGAAGGTTCTCAACACCGTACAAGGCGTTTTAAAATATATCCGGTCGACGGACCTTTCGAAAATAGAATATTTGCTCGACTTTAGCCCCCTTACCGTCGTCGAGAAAACGGCCGCTGAAAAACAATCGCACCCTACGTACTCTGTGCGAATTCAAAGCTCTTTACGGTATATTGGAATTTTTGCGTGTCCTCTAACTTGACGTTCCACACAATTGAAAATCAGAGAAACGTTCAGTGAGAGGTCAAGAGAAAATACAACAACCGAGACCGCGCGCACGATGTACACATCCTATCATCAGCTAATTTGTGCCACGGAATGTGTGAGCATCCACAAAGCTATGTAAGTAACATTTTGGTGTTGTATTTGGCACCAGCACAGCACGCATGAGCTGTCGAGGAGCCAACTTGTAGCTACTTTGCTGCACTGCAGTAGTCAGCAGCCTGCGGAGTCGTCAATCGGCAGCATAGTTGGCTATAGCGGGTAGACCACAAAGGCACCGGGTGCTACGGCAGCACAACCGTGTTTTGTTCTGTATCCCTTCACGCCTTTCCTAGCCGTAAAACACGGGGAAAGGTGGGGTAAGCTGTTTTTATTCAAAAGGCTTCGCCAATATCACAGTAGTCCACAATCCATAACCCCTTTCAAAGCCCCGCAATACCAAGAGGCCAACGTTTTTGGACCCAAAGAGAGAAGCCAGCGGAGATCACCCAACTCCGGAAACCGCCTCGCTACGCTATGCTCAACGACTTTCAATGCCGTCGGCGCACTTAGATCCAACACACGCTCCTAGCGTGTGACAGACCAAGGCTGCGGTAGGCGGGCCACTGTTAGGTCCTATTTGTTCAGGCAAACAAAGCCAATCGCATCCAAACGTTTGGCAGTCTTACATGTTTTTTTGGCTTTTAAGCTTCACGATGTGTACCGCCATCGGATAGTTTGTTACGCGGTTGTTCCACACATATGTTCAAAGTCCCATTTTTGAGTGAGGTACCCAAAGTCGCACGCCCTAGTGGCCTTAACGGCAAAATGATAATAACGATATAATACCCGCCCCCACGCCGCGATATGCTACCCCCCCCCCCCACATAGTTTTTATAGGTTGGGTTGGCGTCAGTTGGCAACGACACTGCAAAACAAGCCGCTCACCATTAATACTTGAGGTAGACAACCAGGGTATCGCTTTTGTTTTGATTGTCGGTCACAGTTGATGGTCGAGTTAGAGCATTTGCGCGAGGTGAAGAGCCTTTTCTCCGCACAAGGGGAATCACGTAGTGTACATGGTAAGGCACTCAAGAGGCAATCATATAGGACTCCCATTGCTGTCTCTGGAAGTGGCTACAATGGAAATCTAATTAACCCATTGAAGCTGTCATCCTTACGCAAGTCCGCCCTACAAGCTGTTCTTAGTAGAATGCAGCTCACCCTGCGTCCGACTCGCCGGACACCCCACGGCGCTTCGCACTTTGTGCACACAATGTCTGCCTGGTCGGTGAAAACCCGACGTACTCCGTCCAGGCATTGTAGGGATTCGAGGGTCTATGGTCATACGACTACGGCCATGCATGTTATCGAGTACCTCTCTCCTGTCGAGTATCCCCCCCCCCCAACCCCCCAACCCCCGTACCGTAGCTCTAGTCTACGACACTGGAAACCAAACCCGGAGAGTCCGAATATTGGCCGATTATTAAACATTCAGTCGACACTTAAAATTGCTGAAGGTGATCGAAGGCGGCATGTGTTGTCGCTGTGGTCACACTCGGAGGCGGAGCAGCAGCAGCGTAGAGCATCCGGTCCGTTTGACAATGGTAGCATCCGGTCCTTTTGACAATGATATCCGGACTACGAGTGATCACTGAACACACGTGTAAGGCCGGTGGACCCAGATTTGGCGGCAGCTTTGATATTATGTCCATCTAGCAAAAGGGTTCGTCTCAACCGCAGAAGGACTTGTCGGCCGCACTGCCGTGAAGGCAGCGCTCATCGCACAGCGGGAGGAACGTGTCCAATCACCATTTTAATACTCCTATTCAGCCGTCGCATGTCGTCATCTTTGTCAGATGACGTGCAGAAGTTCAGGGGCGGAATGAGACCTGACGTATCTACTGTAGTCAATTCTGGGTTGATTCGTACGCGATGGCGAAAGACAGGGCGACGGCGCGGTCGACACGAGGGAGTTCTATCAACAAACGTAAAACAGGTCAGTCGACTAGACGTTTACGAGGTAGGGAATTGCTCAGCTGGGACCACCAACATCGAAGGCATCAAATATCTCCTCCGGTTTGACCACAAAGCTTTCTCCGATGAATAGCCGCTGGTGCTAGATTCAACACTTCCCGGTTTTGAGCGGTCTCAGTTAACGAACCAAGGTGTGTTTCGTCAATGGAGGTACTGTCCAGCACCAAGAGGGCTAGAAAAGATCCGTCACGTGCCGTCCATTGTGCAGCGCTGGCCTCCGCGTTCGCGGTTCCTGCGATGAGGAGACGATGACCGGTCACTCTGCCGACTCCCATTGGGTGCTGGGTGGCGCACTCCACTCCGGGAGACGGCACGTGCTGAGTGAACGGCAGCAACTGGATAAGGAAAATGCCTATAAGTGCCCTTCTGCAGGGTATGGTCTTGAGATGTAGGCTGCCCCGCGCATTTCCACCAGGTTGTGGCATCCTTGACTCAGCGCCTGAGACGGATGGCTGCCGGAGAAGTGCCGGTAGACCTGGCGCAGGGTGGCCAGCAGAAGCATTTCGAACGCTAGGATGAGCTCGTACCACCAAGACCTGTAGACAAGCATGGTGTGGGGGGGGGGCGTTTTCGCCCCGGTCTCGGGTACTGTTGTTCCAAAGTCAGGGAGTGAGCGTCACCCCCCCTCTCTCGGGGACGGAATGGCCGGACTCGGAGGGGTCTTAGTCGCGTACCAGTAACTATTAATACTTGGATTTAGTGACAGTCCTGTAACTCCTTGAATTTCTTGATAACCCCGTAACTACTTGAATTTAGTAGTGTTCTCTCTCGCGCTCAGCAACGAGTGTTATTATCGTTTCGTTTCGATCGCGGCCATGGTTGAATCACCTAAAAAACGATACTTCTCAACTATTACGACTCTAAACGCTACTGGAAAAAGTGCCCGGATGGAAGATATACACGACAGAAAAGTAAGTACCGATCAGTACGAGTATCAAGCACGAGTTTGATAGATCATTTTGGTTGAGCACTCGTACGAAGCTATTCTCGATGTCTCACAGCAATTCGAGTTTGTTGGGATCGGATGGCTATACTGTACCAGTAGGTACTTCGCTATACCAAATAGTAATAGTAGACCCAGCAGCCTGTACCTCGTCTCTGATCGGTATAACATAGCCGTCTACAGCTATAAGGCGAACACAGTATTTTGTATTGGCGGTAGCTACTGATGGCAACATCCCGTCGCATGGAGCACACACTGAAGCAAGCGCGTGCGCGCAATTGGGCCGCAAGCACAGCAGACATCCCTGTGTGGCCTATCGACTCAGTTAGTTGGTACCAGGGTACATATCAACATCGATCGTAACTACAGAAAACCTAACACAAAGACGCTGCAAGAAGAGTCGGCCGTCAGTCGTCGGGGCAACGGCAATAGCGCGAAGAACGTATCTTATTTGACACAAGGAAGTAATGACCTCCTCAGCTCAAGTTCGAGTCTTCCGCCGCCGTGCACATCCCGTAATACGCAAATTTATCCCCATACCTTGGCCTGGTCCCGGTGGTAGCGCGAGTCACTACCATGAGATAGCACATGTTTGTGAGGCGGCAATGGAAAAGAGTGGACCGCAGAAAAGGGAGAGCCTCGCCCAGTTTGTATTCTTCGGCCACTGTGTGTGTTGTTCGCAATCAACCGTTTTATTGCAAATATTTCATTGCATAGTACCTCGTTTTCTGAGCTGTGAGGGAGGAAGATTCATCCTCTCGGCGGGATACCTGTATCGCAGCTATCTGCAATCCCCTGAGTATCTCGCCCACCGTACTTTGATGTCTCTCCCCATCATGATGCCGGCCGGGTTCCTGACTACAGGTAGAACGGCCTACAGTCGCCTCGGATGACCAAGCCTCCGAATGGTACGGTACCATTCAATTCCTCCGATCTAACACGAGGAAAAACAACGGAAAGTAAAAAACAACAACGGAAAAAATATTTGGAATCCCGGCTACTTCTGGCTGCCCCGCCCTCTTTTCGAAATAAAAAATGAGGAGGGTGGAGCGGCGGAAAAAGGGCACACATTCCTGGCTTGAATGACCAACCCAGTGACTGCCTCACGCGTCTGCTCACGCTTGTACCAGGAACCTCGCGCTTGCTTCGCCCCACGTGGGGATAAGGACCTGCACGCGATGCCTTCCCCGGAAGGAGTGACTACGTGAAAGATCCCTCGGATCACTAAACCAACCATACTTTATCCCAATCCCCGATACAGACAAGCCTCATTATCTCTTTGCCATATATCGTGTTTTGTTCCTTACCTGGTACTCCGTAAGCGGATGCCGTTACGTCGTCGACGTACAAAACTACCCTCTTTCCACTCGTTCACATTCCGTTACACATGCCTTTGCTTCCTCTCCTAAGTCGCTTTCGGATGTAGCGCGAGGTACAGCAGCAGATAGATCATGGTGCCTATACCAAGAAACAGTACGTGTACAGTACGTGAGGCTGGCATGCACGGACATTTACGGATACCGATCGTGTAAGTAGATTGGTTTTGCCCTTGATGAAACGCGTTCGAGCGCTGTTCTCAGTTTGCTTGTTTTCTTTTTGTGAAGTCGCAGTTGGAGTTGGTGCGAGTGTCGAGAGAGACCAGTCGGTACCGGCACAAACGGTACCCCAGCGGGCGGGGTCTGGTTCAGACTGAACGTCTGTTTTTTCCTTGGAAAACAAAATAAAAGGTTCATGCTTCGCGCTCGCGCGCCTCCTTATTAATTCCGAACGGTTACTATATTACGAGACAGAACGGTATGCCCGTACAGCAGTACGATAGCACGGCGGGAGCAGGACGCCCCACCCCCCAACAGCCACCTATAGGTTGTGGCTTGCCTGGTCCATACGACGGTACTGTATACGGCAAACGACGTCTGCCGATATCTGTACATCGCAGAATGTCTCCCTTCGCCTCTAAGAAGAGCCCGCGGCTCTCGGCTCTGGTTCCGAGCGACGATGGAAGCCGGAAGCCTACCCGTCCCTACGTACGGAAAGACACACTCCTGTCGCAAATCATGCTATCATAGCGTCATGTAGAGTCCAGGCGGTGGTGGATCAGTAGGTACAGCTTACAAGAAATAATATTTAGCAGGCATTTATTTTCTGAAGTCGGGGAGACGAAATATACGACGGTAACAAAGTGATAGACAGACGATTAGACAGAACAGTCATGTCTGTACCACGCAGAGGATTGGAAAGTATAAGCGAATTACTTTTTGTCTTGAAGTGGAAACTGCGGCTGCGGCGTGCTTTACTACCAAGAAAACGACAGATTGACAAGTGATCTCTGTACCGCGAAATATAAGAGTACCGAAATATACGATGGTCACAAAGCAATGGACGGACAAAATGGGACAAAATAGACAGAACATGTCTGTACCACACAGAGGATCGCAAAATGAAAGCGAATCATCATGTCGCCAACAAGCAGTTACAGAGTAATCGACAGACGAACGAATGTAGACAGAAGATGTCTGCACCACACAGAGAATCGCAAAATGAAAGCGAATTGAGCTTTTTCGTGTTCTTAGTATTGATAGTGACGCACCAGACTCTTTCATTGCCTACAATTACTAGAAGAGTAGGAATGACGAAAGTCACAGATATACGGCGGCACACCAGTGGTCTGCAGCGGGGGTTTTTTACATTCATTGCGCTTGTTCGCATGACGGTTGCAAAGTATTCCGGAAAAAAAGTCCATTTGGTACAAAGTTATATATACGTCCGCTATGAAAGGATATATCGGCCTATATAAGATTATATAAGATGATATATCGGCCTATATGAGGTGAAATACGTGATACAGCTATCCGTTATGTGGCATAATATGACGGCTTGCTGTCTTGACGATATGTCTTGCATCTTTCGGGCGGAAATTTCGGGCGGAATATTCGTACAGCAAATACCTGGTACGTACGTACGAGTACGAGTACGAAACGTGACGCACACAGAAGGGGACATACCAGGGATCTGTGCTCACTGCTGTCTTCCTCTCGTGCGGGTTTGATCCGCGATGAGCGAGTCGAACCAGCCATGGCCCGCGGCCACAAACGAGGCACAGCTACAGTACAGCAGTCGCCTTCGACATCGTCAAGCGCCGCCACACGACATAACCTGGCGGAGAAGGGGTTGCTGCATCATCATTGATGCATTTTGTGTACCGGGTAGTACGTGGCGGGCACAGATCGCCAAGTACCGAACCAGTGCTTGCCACCAGTGTGGCACAGACCCTAACCACGAGCAAGTACCGATGTGACACGGCGGTGAGGTACATATACAGGTGATAGTAGCACACGAAAGCACGATGTATAGATATGAAGTGACGTATCACAATATACAAGGTGTATGATATATATATAAGATATATCGCACGATAGATGACATGATACCATCATATACCCCGCTTATATCACATCTCAGAGCGATATATCGAGAAATGTGTTACGAATATTCGATGATACCCCTGCACAGTAGGCTGCAGAGATTGGCGCTGTCAGTCTTTCAACTGACCGAGCAGACATGCTGTGTGTCGAGGATTTGACGAATGGATGACTCTTGAAGAAGGCCGCTTCAGGGCAATAAAGGCTTAGGGCGATGATATGTGGTAAATTCAGATGCGGTTTGACGACTGAACGTGGGATGTGTGCAAACACTCCAGTTCCTCAATCTTGGTGGCCTCTTACACCAACGTCTATCGACGGCCTGTGGCTGCAACTCGTCGACTACAAAAACTGCTGAAAAGTGATCTAAATATCCCGTTACTCATAGTGCGGTGGAATTACTTGAACCGCAACTTACGAAGCATTGACTCAATAGGCTACGTACATTCTGCCTATTTCTTAACACTCCCCCTCAATGCAAGTCGCAATGCATAAGCGATGAATATCCCAGGGCGATAGAACATGACTAAAGTCCTGATCATCGCTAACGATCACCAGCACTTGTTGGAAGAGATAGAAACTATACTAAAGCGCCGATCATGGCTAACGATCGCCAGTATTTTTGGAAGCAACGCTACTTCTTCACTAGAACACTGACGATGTATACAAAACCATAAAGCTTGTGCAGTGTAACTCTCCCATTCCCGCTAAAGTAGCATGTAAAGACAACCAGGAAGAAATAACCCCTACTGTTTGATCATCTGAACTTTCTCACTTTCAGGCCCTGAGTTCGCTGATCAACTTGAGGAGGTACCGCTGCCTTTGCTCACTGAGACGCTTCGTGCCAATGTCAGCAAGCTAGACCTTTGTTTTCACATGTTTGACGGTGTTTCTGCCCTTCTTGATAAGTTTCTGGATGAAGAAGAACCGTAGAGCCACGTGCTTAACTCGCGAACTGTACGTCCGGTTCCGGCGACGTGCAGGGCCGAGGTGTTGTCGATACACAGTGGTACGCTGTCGAAGCACGTGCCGAATCCCAGTTCCTTCATCATGTCAGACCAGAACACCGCCCCCTTCATCGTTAGCGCTGCGGCCAACAGTTCTGCCTCCATAGTGGATTGTGCTGTCAGTCCCTGCAGCCCCACCTTGAAGCTAACCGGGGCGTTCGCAAGGAAGACAATACACGAGGACATCGACTTGCCGTTATCCGGGTTGTTGCCCCAGTTTGCATCGGAGAACGCAGTTAACGTGAAGACACCTTGCTTGTACGTGATGGAGAAATCCACCGTTCCGGCCAGGTAGCGAAGTAGGTGTTTGGTTGCCGCCATGTGAGCTTTGGACGGTTTAGACATATCCTTGCCATTTGATTGACGGCATATATGATGTCGTAGCGAGTCAACTGTCCAAGGTACATTACGCTGCCCGTGATGGCCTGGAAACGCTGTTTCCCCTCCTTACTTAGAAGCCTCTCCTCCGGCTGGCCCAGCGACAGCTCTTTTCCCACACTAGGCGTGTACGCTGAGTTGCAGTTTGCCATACCGTACCGCTTCAGCAGGGACTTAGAATATTTCTCCTGGGTGATGGTCACCGTCCCCTTCTCGCGGTCACGGGGAACACCCATCCCGAGCACGAGTGACACGTCTCCCATGTCCGTTATTGAGAAACGACTCATGAGCTTCTGCTTGATCCGTTTCAGCACTAGGACGTCTTTTCCGAGCACGAGAACGTCGTCGACATACAGAGTCAGGATATAATCGACACCGCACTCCGAGTAGGTGTAGACGCACGGGTCCGACTTGAGACTTTTGAAGCCAATTTCCACGAGATCTTTGTCGATCGTGTTCCACCAGTTAGTCGGGCTCTGGCGGAGGCCGTATAGTGTTTTCAACAGCCTCATTACCAGTGGGACTCCGTTTTTGTCGAATTGCTCGTATCCGGGTGCCATCTTGACGTATACTTTCCTCTGTGACATCGGCGTTCAGAAAGGCGGTGTTGTAGTCTAGCTGCCAACACTCCAGATTGTACTCCGCCGCTATTGCCAGCACCATACTGACGCTCTGGAGTCTGCAGACGGGGGCAAACGTGATGCCACAATCAATGCCCGGCAATTGCCTCCATCCTAGTACAACAACCCGTCCCTTGTGTGATTTGTCCGTCTTGATCTTGTAAACCCATCTACTGCCGATGACCTTGTGTCCCGCGGGGACATAGGTCGCCGGCAGGAGGGTGTAGACATTGTTCTTTTTCAGGCTTGCCATTTTCTTGTCGGAGGCAACTTTCCACTGAGCTTTAGCAGGTAGAGTCATGGCCTCTTTAAAGGTATTGGAGTTATTTCGGTATTCTCCCCGGCAGAACAGCTTTGAATGGTCGTCGCGGCGTAAGCGTATTCAAGAGCACAATCTACTCGGTACGTCTCATGCGCGATATCCGGCAGGTGTCCTTGGTATAGAGCCTCAGCCACTGAGCTCAGACAGCACGGGCCCGGTGGTAATCGCCGCTAGGTAACCATAATCTGAGCGGTTGTGGACGTTACGCCTCGCAAATGATTGTGCTGCAGTGCCGGCACGCGTAACCGCAGGTGTCGCTTCTTGACGCGAATATCCCCGCTGTTGAAACGGTTGTAATCCAGCCAGTGGTGTTCCCAGCGACGCTCCCGCGGCTGATATCGCCTGCTCCTGTGATCGGAGAACAACCTCCTGTGAAACTCCGTTCATAGGCTCTCCCCCAGGCATCACCCCTTCTTGCGGTGGTCCTGCAGCTCCTCCGTCCAGTGTCCCTCCTAGAGATCTCGCTGATCCGCTCCAAGAGTTCAATCACCGGTGGGTTGTTTGAGAGCCCGCCGACGGCGATGTGGTCAGCAGAAGCACCGGGAAGCGATTCCAACATGAAAGTATAATCACGAAGATTGCGTAGAAAGTCGTCGTCTATGCTGTAGTTGTGGTCGTTCATGCCGCTGCTTGGCGGATTAATCTGTTGCGAAGTTTCTTCCAACGGTGGCGGGAATAGGCGCGATGGTGTCTCGATTAAGAAGACGTTCCGGCCCTCCATAATGCGCCGGGTGGCCGGATTGTACACTCGATAGCTCTTACTGATATTGCTGTACCCAACCAATCGTCCTTCCACCGCCTTGAGTTCAAGCGTGTGGGAGTAGGTCTCAATAATCACGAAGGCCCGGACACCGATGACTCGAAGAAGTCTCAGATCCGGGTCCGTTTTGTGTAGCATTTTATACGCAGATTGCATACTGATTGCCGAATGCGGCGCCCTGTTGCCCAGAAACGCCGCCGTGAACATCAATTCTTCCCACAGAAACTTTGGCAGTCCGCTGTCGGCAAGCATACACCGCACCATAGCTGAAATAGCTCTTCCAACGCGTTCGGACATGCCAATTTTCTGTGGCGCATTGGTGCTGGCGTAATCGAGCGACACTCCCGTCTGAAGGCAATAGCCCTGGAACTCCTTGCGGACGAATTTGCCTCCTTTGTCTACCCTCAACCGCTCGACGCGGAATCCACTTGGAATCTCCACAGATTGTACGAATACCTTAAATGAGCTGAGAGCGTCGTGCTTGGACCTTTGGAAATAGGTATCCGTCCATTTTTGTACTCGTCGGAAATCTTTGTGATGTATTTGTAGCCCCCGAGGGCCTCTGGGGTTAAAGGTCCCATAAGGTCGACGAAAACGAGTTGGAAAGGGAGTTTAACCTTGTGATCGGCGGTCTTGCGATGAGCCAGCTGGTGACTCTTGCCCACGGCGCACACATCGCAGTCTGGCACAGGCCCATCGAAACTCACCCCGTTGTTATCAAAGTGTTTTAGAACGTTTTCAAGCTCTTGCGGTTGAGTGTCCTAGTCGCCGATGCCACAGGTTGGCGTTTGCCGCAGCCTGCATTGCCAGCTCCGGGCCGTTGCCAACGCCGGCGAGGTCCAGCGAGAAAGATAAAGATCGTGCCCCAGCTCTTGGAGCGGAAGCATGTGGTTGTGGGTTTCCAGCCTTGGGTTGGTCATGCCAAAGATAGACAACACACCGTTACGCGCAGCTTGACCGGGAACAGGTTACGTCCTAGGCCAGGCACAATCAGACACGAAAGTTTAATTTATTGTCGCACTGCTTTGTCGTCGATGACGTGACCACCGAGTACTCCCTGCGTAGTGCTATTCAATTGCCCACCCCTTGCGTTTGACAGTTTTTGCGGCTCGTCCAACACCGTATACGCTTCCACTCTGTCCCGAAATCCGGGGATGATGGCGACGTCGAAATAATGTCCTGACGCAACCACTGTCCACCAGCATATTCACGGGATCGTTGGTGTGACCGCGGCATCGCGGTGAGACCGATCGTGAGAGCCGACCCATCTTCCGTACTGGAGACGCCTTCGAAGACTTCGGGCTGTCCATATGTGTTCTTGACAATTCGGACATAAAGGGAGTTGCCAAACGAGAGCCACAGATAGTGGAAAATAGCCACCATCACTAGAGCACGGACCATAGGCGTCAAACCCTCGACGATGTGCTCTCGGAATCCCAGTTGATGGGCCGGTTCTTTCTCAACCATGAAGAGCGAGTCTTCTCCGCTGACGCCGCCGAAAGATCCGAAGAACCTACGGGTGTCGACTGGTTTATTAGTGGGGCCGAATAGCCAAAATGCTTCCTCCTCCGTCGGCGCTTCCACTGCGGTGAGTGAGATCGGGTGGTCGATGTAGTTAGCGGCATAGTTGGCGTTACCGGCGTTTGCAGTGCCGACACCATGCTGGGGGCGGCAGTCCGCATCTCTATGCGTAGTGCTCTTATGGAAGGAGCACCTCTGGTTTCTATCTCCCCGTCTCCTTGCGTCTCCTGATCCTGTCTTTCCGTGGCGAGGCAAGTACTGTTTTCGCTGGTGTTGTTGACCCCCCGGATTGGGCCCACGCCGGTGCTCCTTCTTCAAGATGGCGCAGTCTGCGTGATGTGTCCGAATCATTTGCAGTAGTTGCACTGCACGTCACTCTTGGTGTGCCCTACCACCTGCATGGCAATGCCGTGGCCTGCGATCGACTTAGCGTTGACAGAGCGCGAAAGTTTGTCGACATACATGGTGCGTACCATGTGCCGAATGTCGTCCAGTCCAAAGTCCCGCCTCTCGTAGCTGGCGGTTCGCACCCTCTCGTACTCGGGCGAAAGGTCTTGGAGAATGATGTCCTCGTACCTCTCGTCGTGTACTGTCTATCCCATTTCCCCAAGGAGATCACGGCATTCGTTCGAAACGAAAAATATGTCGTTCGGATCCTGGCTGGGCTCCATCTTCGTGTTGACGATTTTTTCGTGGCACGCCCTTCTGGCCTCCTTAGTGTGGCCGTTGTACTTTTCAGTCAGAGCGTTCCACGCCAACTGTCGATGCGCCACTTCATCGTCTGGCCGCTTTCCCTCAGACGTCTTGACGGTGTTGTTGGCGGAGTCAGATGTGGTGAGAAGTAGAACACTCCAGAGATCTTACGTTCGCCTGTAGCCAGTAGTGCTCAGCGACAGCATTCAGCGTTGCGGTGTCGGTGCTGCCTAGAGTAGATGATGGCCGGGCCTTGCCTTGAAACACTTCAAATACGGCCTTGGTGTAGAGAGACAGGCAGACGCGCAGCTTGCTTGTGTATTCTTGAAACTACTCCTTGCTCCAGCCGGCGAAGACGGGGGAGTTCTTGATGACTGCCTTGGTGTTGTTCGACGCCACGCCCTCCATGGCGACCTCTCGACGCTAAAGCGGAACTGTTCCTTCGAGGCACACGATATATTTGTAGATGATGGCTGGGCTTTGCCTTGAAACACTTCGAATACGGCCTTGGTGTAGAGAGACAAGCAGACGCGCAGCTTGCTTATGTATTCTTGAAATCACTCCTTGCTCCTGCCGGCGAAGATGGGGGAGTTCTTGATGACTGCCTTGGTGTTGTTGGACGCCACGCCCTCCATGGCGACCTCTCGACGCTAAAGCGGAACTGTTCCTTCGAGGCACACGATATAGTAGATAAAAAGGGAATCCGAGTCTCGGTCGCTGTACGGTAAAACAAAGGAACCAAGAAACAAACAGACCTAAACAGACAAACAAACAAACAAACAGGCAAACTAACAGACAAACTCGCCCGAGTCTGTGTTGGAATATATAGTAGATGCAATAGAGTAGATAAAGACGAACGCGTCTCGGTCGTGGTGTTGAAAATCATTTAACAAACACCCGCCCGAGTCTGTATTAGGCCGCTGAATCGCGGAACTGAGCTGTGCCGTCGGATCGCTGAAAAATCAGAATAAAGCTGAGGAGCTTTGTGTGAAGTCAAAAGAAAGCTGAGAAGCTTTGTGTAAACTCCCCAGCTGCTGCTCTTGCTCCGGGCCCACGAAGGTTCCCGCTGCTCGCGGGGAAAACCGACGGCTCAAAAACCTGTTGAGAATATTCGATGATACCCCTGCACAGTAGGCTGCAGAGATTGACGCTGTCAGTCTTTCAACTGATCGTGCAGACACGCTGTGTGTCGAGGATATGACGAATCGATGACTCTTGAAAAAGGCCGCTTCAGGGCAATAAAGGCTTAGGACAACGAACTGTGGTAAGTTCAGATGCGGTTTGACGAGTGAACGTGGGGTGTGTGCAAACACTCCAGTTCCTCAATCTTGGCGGCCTCTTCCACCAACGTCTATCGACGGCTTGTGGCTGCAACTCGTCGACTACAACAACTGCTGAAAAGTAATCTAAATATCCCGTTACTCATACTGCGGTGTAATTAGTTGAACCGCAACTTACGAAGCATTGACTCAATAGGCTAGGTACATACTGCCTATTTCTTAACAAAATGTCCGTTCTATGGACATGACTAAGAAATATCAACTTAGTCATGTTTCTTTGGGGGGTATGTAGATGTCATAATATGTATACCCCCGATTTAGGTGATACCAGGCTCTAACTCGTACCGGTGGGTTTCGTTAGATAGAACTCAATAAACAAAGCCGTTATGGCAGGTGCCACTACTCATTGTAATATTATATGGTAGCAGGCTTCTTGGCATTTTATTTCCATGCATTTCGTCTCCCCGAATTCCGAAAAAAAATGGTGACTTCTATTTTCAGTACGATTTTTGTTTATGCGTCCCACCAGGTCCCACCGAAATCCCGTCGCCCCAGCGTGTACACACATGTATCAAAGTACCAAGTATTCATTACTCGTATCTACGTACGTACGAAATACGAGTTTATTTATTCATTCGAAAAAGACTACAATCAGAAGAGAAGGGGGAAGGGGGGAGAGGGCACTCGCTCGCATGTCATATGCAATACACATGATCGATATCGGAAGTAATTAGCGTCAAACATGCTGTAGTGCATAGTATTTATATCGATATCATAAGCCTGCGGACTGCGTATCGAGAATCGCCCCCGAATTGTTACTGCGTGTAGAGATGGATTATTGACGGGAGTACAGCTGAAGTACATTGCTTAGTGCATAACAATGTAGTTTCTCCGTGCCGTAGTTTTGTGACAGCAGATCTTGTACTTATCTAGGATCGAAGAATCGGCACGGACACTGGTTGTACAGGATGTCGACAAGTAGAAAGAACGGTTAAATGTGAAAAACACAGCAGTTCACAGACGACATCATGTCTGCTTGCTGGTCTCTGCGGTCTTTAGTCTTGAGTTTCGAATATTGAGCAGCAGCAGTGTACGGCGGTAGCATGTCTGCGTTATTTCTGCTCATGATGAGCTAACGAGTATATTTCAGAATTCTGTGTTCTCCGGTTTGTTTCGTTTTTTTTATTGTTGCACATCCTGGCCCGGGAAAACGAACAGCACATCGCACAACTCCGCAGCAACAGCGCATATGTAGCACCGCCGCACAATCCGAACCTTCAACCCAAGTACAACTCGCTTCCCGGTGGCACGCAAACATGAACGTGGATGAAAGTTTCCAATTAAGCGGTCAGAGAGCTGATGACCCTCTGTTGGCCAATGAAGAACATGCCGGTTGAGATAAACGACAGACTGACAAGAGATCTCAGTACCGCGAAATATTAGAGATCCCAAACATGCAGTTAGTGCGGCAACGACAGCATTATTTCCGATGTATTTTCAACAGCAGGGATATTATTTTAGTACCGAAATATGTGATGAGGATCGCCAAAAGAAATCATTACACAATGAGAGGAGGCACACAAACATGAACGGGGATAAGAGATCCCGAAAAACCAGTCAGAGGGCTGACGAAGCTCTGTTGGCCAATGAAAAACGTGTCGGTTATTTACGACGACAGATCGACAAGAGATCGCTGTACCGCAAATATTAGAGATATCTCCAGGAAGGCTCGTATGTATACCCGTTCTTGCTCTGTTGCCCTCAAGGCATATGCTCTTGTTGTGCACTTGACGCTCTATACTCGTTTCTGCTCTGTCGCCCTGAGGGCATATGCTCTTCTTATGCACTTGACGTCTGCCATCGCTCGTTATATAGGAGATACCCAACAAGCGTTTGGGTATAGCAGTAAAAGATCTAACGAGCGATAGTATTTGTTGCTGCTGCTCTTTCGGGGCGATCGTCGGAAGCGCTTAGGGGACCCACTTGGTCCTGCTGTTGCAGACGTGACTGCTGGTTGCTGTTGTCGTTGCGGCTGCTGCTTCTCCCTGGTCCCATCGCTGTCCCTTCGCACATGTCACCTCATCACCTTGCACCTTCACCTCACTTATCACCTTGCACTTTCAACATGTATATGCTCTTGCGGTCCTGCGTGTCTGCTGAGGCTGCTGTTGCCGTTGCGGCTGCTGCTGCTCCCTGGTGCCATCGCTCTCGCTTTGCACCTACATTCCCTTCACTCATCACGTCATCACATTGCACCATCAACGTATGCTTTCTTGTGTACTTGATGTGATATCGTATGTTGATATATGGTACCTGGTATGATGGTACTACGGTTTGACATACTATTAATATACGGAATAAACACCGTATGTGATATGGTATGTTGATGGTATGGTGTATGGGAAAAGCACGATATGTGATACGGTATGATGGTACGTTGTCGTGGATGTAGTACAAGACTTAATTTGCCTGGTGGTATGGTATGTTCCAGTATATAAGGTCCGTAAGGGTCGAATACGTCGTACGAATATCATCTGTAACGACCTTGTATACCCATCATTGGAAATTGTTCGAAATTCTAAGCCATGCGGACAGACAGAAAGATTTGCAATTTCCGCAGCTGAGACTCAATTTTACAGATATGACAATAGCCTTCAGATTTTGGAAGTGCCGGTAGTACTCCACGACGAAATTTCAGCAAGGGCACTAGAGTACTACGGCAGAATGTTAGAAATATGTGTTTCAACACACATGCCCCAGCAAACCCAATCGAACCGACCGTTTTTCGTTGTTTTTTCCTCCGTGGATTAGTTGCAGCCGCGACGGCCACATCAAATATTCCATATCAACCAGTGGGGTCGTACCGCGCACGAGCCGTGGTGGCAGTGCTGAGGTGCAATCAAAAGCTGTAGTGCGCGTCGCGGCACAAGCTTGTGGTCAGTCACGACCTTGGGCCGTGAAGAAAAAACGGCAGAATTAGAACAAACTCCCCCCTTTTGTACGAACCTATACCGCCACCGACATTGCGGAACAATAAGGTAATGTTTCACCAGGAGAGGAAGCGCCCCCCTTCCGGTTGTTCCGCTCACGGACAGTGAAAACTGAAGAAAAAACAGTACGGCATCAACCTGTTCTGACACGTTGCACCTGTTCCAAGAGCTACTGGTTGCGAAGCCGCTCTTCCCACCAACTTTGCTTGATCTCATCTACTCGCGGCACCAAGAAATGCACGCATGTCCTCACAGTCTCTACCAGCGTGGTCAACATATCCCCACCAACGAAATTGCGACCACAGCGCCAATGGCTGGCGTGGAGCTAACAGTACTACGATCAAACAGGCGACTATCGAAGCAAAAAAAAATAATTCGACGTTTAGGAACTTGCAACACTTGCCACGCTAGGGGTGCACCCGTGTACAGCAGTGGTTTTTTCTTGGTCTCTTGGACTGAGGGGCTTTACACTATCAATATGTCACCCATACACTTTGAGAAAGCATTAAAGTGAAACCCGATGGCCTACGTAGTGTATATAACGAGTTGTACGTACGACACCATTGGTGTTCCGCCGATGTTCGGGGGTGATTCCTCAGTTGAACCGTGCAGAACTGCACTTCATATAAATTAGTTGGAACCAGAGTCTAAGAGAGATATATGTACCATGTAGCAAAAGAGCTGAGGAGCCACGGCAACCATAACTGTTTTCCCTCTAAGAAAAGCCACCCTTATCGTAGCACGCGCCTTCCCCGCGGCTACAACCACGGGTCCCAAGAGCCTGTTTAGTCTGCCAACCACAAATGTGCCTTTTTCATCCAGAACTCTCTCCTATGGCGGGGGAAACAATGAGCAACGATTGTTTCTGATGAGATGGGCGTATCTATACAGTTGCGAGTGTACCCATTGTGAGGCAATAACGCCACAGTGAAGTCATCGGGTAAAGCCATCAAGGTTCCTCGTCCGACCCGCGTGCTTTCGGTGTTTCTCATGTCACTCCTGCTCGTGTTGTAATCCCACTTTACATCGAGCAGAGATGCGGCCTTGTTGACGGCGACTTGATCATCCCCACACTCATTTACTGCCTCTTCCACGACTTCCAGAAACCGCTGCATGCCCTCACCGCCTGCTCGAAACAAACCGAACCCCATACACATCGTCAATCCGTATACGGGGTCTCGATACTGCACTGGGACAACCCCCCGCTGAATAACGATGTTACCGTCGATCGCGCGCAAATCTGGAATTGGGTCGGACAACCACAAGGCATCATTGTCGGATAAGAGAACGTCGTAACCTCCTTCGAGCAAACATATCATGATCTTCGTCCTGGTAACCCATATGCTGCGTATGCTCGTGATGCCATCGAGTATAACGCAGGAAATGCCAAATACAGCATCCAGCGTGGCAGCGGATTCATCGTCTGTGCAGACAATATACATGCTACTGATACGTTCAGGTGAGTTCTGCTTCATGACCAACAGGAAATTCTCCTCCATTTTCAGGTAGCGCTCATTGACTAGTTGCAAAATCAGAGGGGGTTTCACGCCCGGCGATATCACTCTGACGGCATCCGCGCACGTGAAATCCTTTACTGCGAAGGATTCCCGAGACATGGCGGCCGCCCCTACGGACGGCCCAGTTGCTACCCCGAGCGCGGCCCCGGCTAGGGTTACCAAAAATGCCTTCACTAGGCGGAGAGGATGAAGCTGTGATGACATCGTGCTCGGGACCGAGGTCGTAGCTTATATTTGGTCACATGCAGGAAAGGTCGGCAGCAACGTGGGGCACAAGGAGTCGAGTTAGAAAGGTGGGGAGTCTACTCCTGGCGTTCCGCAATGTACAACATTCAAACTACAGCATATGTGCCCGCAAAAGTTTTAGACCTGTGTGACGATGATGATAATGATTTTCACACATCAGATCGTTTCCGACGTGTTGAAGAAGCGGCAGAGCCGTGTATAAAGCGGTAGAGTTCGTTTAGGAGGAGGACGTAGAAAAACAGCGAGCGCTCCCGTACAAATTGCGCAGCAACTTGAGACGCCGTTGGGCCCAAGGCCCGGGGGGGGGGGGTGAGAGGAGCCGTGTTGAAGGTCTTCTTGCCTTCCGTCTGGTCTTCTTGTGACGTCCGTATGTTGGTCCATCAGCTGGATATATCATAAGACTGATCGTACCAGCGAACTGCAACCTTGTCCTCGGGACTCAGCCTGTGCACTGAGCGCAGGTTTGCTTTGTTCTTCTTTCTTACTGTCTCCTTTGTTTTTTTTTTTTGTTTGCTCTCCGTTCTCTTCGATGGGCAGCGTCCATCCTTCCTCTTCGATGGGCAAGTTAAACAACGATAGGTCGCGCTCCAGACAACCCATCCTGTCCTGCTCTTGCCCTGTCAAGTAATTTTTTTCCCCCCTGCAGTTCCCCAAACATCACTTGCTTGGGTAGTCTCTCGTTACCCATACGTGCTACGATCTCCGCGAAAAATGTCCTCCGCGTTCGCACCGTCGTCTCGACGTTCTTACGGCCAGTCGTGACTAGTGAAAACACATGGCAGCTGAAATTTTTGTGGTGATTGGCAAATGGATGATTGTGAAGTAGCATCCCTGTTTGCATAAATATCACATAGGTGCATATAAAATAATTTCAGTGATTGCGATATTATCTATTTTCGTTTTTTTTTTCTTGTGCTCAATCCACCAATTACGCGTACGCACTACGAGTATCACTGGATGGAATGCGCGTAAATTTTTTCCAGTGAAAATTCCGTACAACGCACCTATACTTCTTTTTTGTTTCGCCTTACGTAGGAGTATTATAGGTAAAAAATTTAAGCAAGAGCTGATGTCGAGTAGGAAGGACAGCAGCAATATATACTATTAATATGAGTAGGATAGTAACATTTTCCACACTACTGCTGTAGCATGATATACTCGAAAATCGCCAGATATCTTGCTATTGTTTTACTGGATCAGCAAAAACGAGTGTAGGTGCTCTCACGTATCCCGACGGTATCTGCCGCATGCTTTCGTTGAGTTAAATCCTTCGGGAGCGACAGTGCTATCACCCAGGCGGACAAGATGACCTGAGCCGGGGCCGGAGATCAGATTGGAGAACGAAAGTTGCGACGAAGGCATCCGTCTCAGATTTATTGCAAGGGTGGGGAGATGATGCATGCATGTACGTACGGACGCGCTCGGAGTCGAGACCCATGAATTTGTTTTGTTCAATGGGTATCGGATTATGAAGCTTGAAGCTGGGTGATTTATACGTGGCCGATCTAGTTGGAAGCAACTTAATTGTTTTGTAACGCCCCCCCCCCGTTATGCAGTGTTTGGGTACTACTGCTTTATATGCTACGGCATAAAGTACGGTCACGTACGTAGGGAGGAGCTTTGAACATGATACTGCTGCCCGTGCGCGTACCTATGCATTGTTTCACTTTTTTTTAAATTTTCAGTGTGTGTGTGTGTTCTTCACATTAAACCGTTCTTCTACTCGTCGACATCCAGCAAGCCCAGTGTCCGTGCTGATTCTTCACCCTAGAAAGATACGAGCTCTGTGGTCACAGACTACGATACAGAGATAACACACCGTAATGCATTAATAGCCTACGTAATACCATGCCTTCGCATTAGGTGCGGCCGACACAACATACATACATACGCCAGCAACCAAAATACACCATAAAGAAAGACAAGCAACGAAAAAGCCAAACCGAAAAAGAACAAGAAAAAGAAAGAGAAAAGGAGGAGAATCCCAAATAAATAAATAAAATGGGAAGCCAAAGCTCACACACATACATAGTTACCCCGAGCATGAGCCAAACGGGACGTGCAAGGGGAAATATACGAGAAGGAAAAAGGGGACTATGCATCCCGGTGAACACTTAACTAAGTAAAAAGAGCAATAGTGAGTGGGCCAAAATACGCTCGTCACCCACCCACTATGTAGTACTTCTTTCATAAGGATAAGAAGGGAAAAAAATCAAAATGCATACCGAACGGCCGCAGCAGTTGGCGGTACGAGTAGCAAAGAAAAGTCCAACCTATTAGTCGGCCTGGTACCTTGCTACCCTATCTGCGGTCTCTCTGCTACTCTCTTCTACCGCGGTTTCCCCTTCTACTCCTCCTGTTCCCCCCCCTGCCCCCATACACTTGTACGGTGTTCCCGCTACCCCTCCTGCTGTTACCCCTCCCCCCATTCCCTCTAACACTACCTGCAGCGGATGCACGGCGCTGTCTACTCAGCTTTGCCTCAGCCTCGTGCCACAGTGGAATGCAATGTTGTTATTGTTGTTTTCTTCACATTAACCGTTCTTTCTACGCGTCGACATCCAGCACAACCGGTGTCCATGCCGATTCTTCAAACCTAGAGAGATACAAGTTCTGTGGTCACAAAGCTACGCCACAGAGATACTACGTTGCCACGTATGTAATGCAATGCCATGTCATCATACTGCGTACGACAGGCACGACATACACATTCCATGACCTAGAGAAACAAAAACGAAACAAAGAGAAAAAACAAAAACAAAAACAAAGAAAATTCGAAAGAGAAAAGAAACAAAAAAAAGAAACTAAAATATACCTGGTATATGTATATACTTCAGTATAGCAACAAACCATCGTACCCCCACGTAGGGGACGTGGCAGACACTTGAAAAGAACGAGCTAGAAAAAAAAGAAAAAGAAGAAAACACCACTAGTCGTCAACAGAGTAAGACTAAGAACCAAGGTAAAAATAACAGTCAAACCAAACAAAGCACAAGGCATGCTCCAGGTAGCGGAAGCAGTTTATGGTACGAGTAGCACAGCCAGGGTCTCCCTGCTGGCCCGCCTGGTACCTTGCTACCCTGTCTGCCACCATCGTCCAGCGTTCGTCAACTATGCCCGGCCCCTCGGCGTCAGACAGTACGAAACAAGCAGAGCAGGCTCGTCATCCACCCACGCCACACGACTCCTTCAATAAGGCTTATCAATCAAAGCTGAGCAGGCAGCGCCGCGCAGCCCACGATTTAATATTGCCCCTTAAGGCTAGGCCTTCCTTTGTTTCTCTTTTTGAAGTACCTTGCCGACTTCGTTACCTTGCCGTTCAGAGGTGTGGGAGTGGGTTTTTAGGAGCCGCATCGTCGACTGATGTTCTAGCTTGTGGAACCGGGGTTTCCACGAATTCCTCACAATTCTGCATATACGGCTCATCAGAGTGGGCTAGTGCTATGGTACTGCTTTGAATGAAACTGAAAGCCCGGTAATTAGCTGGGTTCAGGCACTGGGATCGTATTTTTAGTACTTGAGAGGCGTATCGACGGAAAACCAGGGGTTTTCCCAGCGAGATGAACGGCTTGGCTCCCAGTCTCCGCGTGCACGAAAGGACTAAAGCTGCTCGTCCTCTATCACTAAGCAAACAACACACGTGAGTACCAACGAACACCAGCTTAATAGGCAAACCTGTCCAGGAACACAAAGTGTCCCGACCCCTGATCTCAACATTAAGGTCTTACCTAGGAGGGTCTTCCCATACCGTACTGCTTCCTCTGCAGCCGTGTTCCCTCTTCACCCCACACCGTGTACCTTATTACACATGCATATGATTACACCGCTATCCACCCATCGTAACAATGTAATATGCCATTGGTGTATCCAACTCTTAATAAGAAACAGGAAAGCTGGCCCAGGATGGATTTCTTCATTGAGCTTGGATATGTTATATATTTATTTCATTATAGACTAACGAATCCCGAATTCCAATTTTTCTTGTTTATTGTAAGCCTGGCATTCTTATTGCTCTTTTTCTTGGTATAGGTATCCTGAACTACTGCTGTACTACTAATATACGGGGATGTATGTATTAGGTATAGATCAGCTGTTTGTGACGTTATATGCATATACAACTAAAAATACATATATCCAGGCAAATACAACACCAGCAGGAGTAGTTTAACCAGAATCAACGTACAGTATAGGTTGGAGACATGACAAAAAATAAGAAACCTGGCCCAGGGTGAACTTATGAGAAGGGGGGTACGTTGTCTACTAATTCCAGAAAAAAGACTCCAGAAATATCTATCAATCTCAGCCTCCTTTCTTAGTGCTTGTTTTTTTCTTATAACGCACATAGACTTGGTGCTGAATGCTTCAACTATTAATAAGTAAATTGATGATGTTATACGCATGACCTGATATGATATTACTACTCGTATATCAAGGTACGTATAGCCAGAAAACCCTCGCACCACCGCTCGTTGTCGAAGCAGCAGGCCAGAGGTATAAGCAGACGGCCCAGTTCTTGTACCTAGGCGGCGTTATCCACGAAAATGCTGACCTCTCGCTCGAAATCGACCGACGGATCCGTCTCATGCGAGCATGCCTCAAACGGTTCGGCCCGGAGCTGTATGATAGGACGACCGCCCCCCTTAGCCTGAAAGTCCGAATGCTGAAGGCCGAGGTGATTGAGACCCTGCTCTACGGGTGTGTGACGTGGACCCTCAGAGCGGAACACTTTGCCAAGCTTCGAACGGCTCACCACCAAGTCCTGTTGCGAGTCATTGGCTTCCAACGCCGACTTCGTACTGACCATGCCACCCTCTCGTACGCGAAGGCCCTCAAGATGACACGTTGCGAGAGTATCGAAACGACCATCCGCAAACGGCGTCTCATCTTCGCGGGGGGGGTGGCACGGCAAAGCAAGGATCGATTACCCAGCCGGGTGATGTTCGGGACGATTGCTGGTGGGGAGAACCCGAGACCTGGCGGACAGGTTAAGACTTGGCATAGATGCGTAGTCGAAGACCTTAGGGAGTTCCGCGCCACCGAAGGGTCAACGGACCTTGCTCCCTTGGTGTTTGGAGTTGAGACCGCACTGTGGCCCACTGCTGCAAAAAAGGCGGAGAAGTGGTACCGGGGGATCCTGGAAGCAGCCGAACGGTTCATGGTGAGGTGGCACGAGGCTGAGGCTGAGCTGAGCAGGCAGCGCCGCGCATCCGCCGTGGGTGGTGTCCAAGGGAATGGGGGGAGGAGGGGCAACAAGAGGAGTAGCAGAAAACCCGACCAAGGGAATGCGGAGAGGGGGGGGAAGAGGAGTAGCAGGGAAACTGCAGTGGACGAAAGTAGGAAGGAGATGGCAGATAGGGTAGCCAGGTACCGGGCAGACTAAGAAGTAGAACATGCCTATACTACTCGTACCACCAACTGGTGCAGCTGGTTCGAACGTGGTCTTCCTTTGTCTTCCTGTTGTTTTTGTTTATTTTTATTTCATTTTATTGTCTTCTTTGCGGTGACCCTATGTGATTTTCATTTCTCTTCCTTTCTCCGATTGATAAGCCTTATTGAAGGAGTCGTGTGGCGTGGGTGGATGACGAGCCTGCTCTGCTTGTTTCGTACTGTCTGACGCCGAGGGGCCGGGCATAGTTGACGAACGCTGGACGATGGTGGCAGACAGGGTAGCAAGGTACCAGGCGGGCCAGCAGGGAGACCCTGGCTGTGCTACTCGTACCATAAACTGCTGCCGCTACCTGGAGCATGCCTTGTGCTTTGTTTGGTTTGACTGTTATTTTTACCTTGGTTCTTAGTCTTACTCTGTTGACGACTAGTGGAGTTTTCTTCTTTTTCTTTTTTTTTTTTCAGCTCGTTCTTTTCAAGTGTCTGCCACGTCCCCTACGTGGGGGTACGATGGTTTGTTGCTATACTGAAGTATATACATATACCAGGTATATTTTAGTTTCTTTTTTTTGTTTCTTTTCTCTTTCGAATTGTCTTTGTTTTTGTTTTTGTTTTTTCTCTTTGTTTCGTTTTTGTTTCTCTAGGTCATGGAATGTGTATGTCGTGCCTGTCGTACGCAGTATGATGACATGGCATTGCATTACATACGTGGCAACGTAGTATCTCTGTGGCGTAGCTTTGTGACCACAGAACTTGTATCTCTCTAGGTTTGAAGAATCGGCATGGACACTGGTTGTGCTGGATGTCGACGCGTAGAAAGAACGGTTTAATGTGAAGAAAACAACAACAAAAAAAACGGGACATCTGTATCGCTCGCCGATCCTAAGGGTTAGATCGTCTGCGACCTTAGTTCGCAAAAGCAGGATATGGCATTCGGTGACGAGAGGATTCGTTAATTGAGCCGTTCCGATACTACTGTATGTATGGTTCTCTCAACCGACTCTCATTAGAGGTATCGCTCGGCTTAAGACCATCTATACTTCATGGATTTACATCTCGCCGCAGCTCTCCATAATACCAGGTAGCATTATGGATCATGTCAACTCGCCAATCTGTGAGAGACGCTTTGCCTTTCCAGAGTCAACGGACGATATCCTGGTATGTATCTCGTTATTGTTATCTCACTCCCCCCCGGCGCGGCCCTCATCGGATGACGTGGATTTTTAATGTCGAGCCGGGTCTGTCTTTGATAACCTTGCGTAATTGTTACTGCGCACAAGCGTCCCATCCATACTTCATGGTTTTCTCTCTTTACCCGCCCTGTGTTGATGTTATCACCCGGCTTGAGACCAGTCATGCCTCGTGGAATTACCTCTCGCCGAATTTTCCATAATAACATCACCCGGCTTGAGACCAGTCATGCCTCGTGGAATTACCTCTCGCCGAATTTTCCATAATAACATTCCGAATGATTCACATTCCGTTTATGAATCTGGGTGAATCTATGCACTACGCATCGCCTTCCCTTAGCCTATCTCTCTGGGATTCCGACACTTGAAGTTATCACCCGGCTTGAGACCAGTCATGCCTCGTGGAATCACCTCTCACCGAATTTTCCATGATAACATTATTATCGCCCAGCTTGGGACCAGTCATGCCTCGTGGAATTACCTCTCACCGAACTTTCCATACTAACATTGCGAATGATTCACGTTCCGTTTGTGAATCTGGGCGAATCTTTGCGTTATGCTTCGCCTTCCTTCAGCCTAACTCTCTGGGATTACGACGATATACTACTGTTAGTTATCCCGTTCTCGGCCTGCCTCCTAGTCATATTGGTTGACCTGGCTTGTGTTTTTTTTTTTTTTCGGAATAATATAGATACCCCGCACAAGTAATCCATTAATCATGCTCAACATACCCAGATAATGTCAGTATGACCTCTCGTACTCGACTCTCCTGCGACTAAACAGCCGAAATAGACTGTACGCACGCAGTCCACCTTGGTGCGTTGTCTTGTGTAGTTATCGGTCAAAGCAAAACATGACGGCTTTCTCTTACGAGCCGTGCGTACTTTCTCGTCGATGAACACATTTATTAGTGACAACTGAGTGGTCCGTTCGTTGGACATCATATTACGTTCTGGCACTACTGTTGTACCTGGTACGTATTACCGTGGCCTGGTCTTGTGTGTAGGTTATCTCTGTGCCTATGCACTGCGATACCAACGAACGTATAATATATGAAATAGATACCCCTGGCATATGGTAGTACCTGTCAGTTACTTGATGTACGACATACGCCCGACCCATTGATCACTTGCCCGAGCAAGTGTTCGATAAATGTTGAGTCTGCACGTCCGACCAAATTCGTCACGCACGCAACTCCTGTTGGATGCATCGTGTGCTAACAGCAGAGTATACCTTGACTTGATCCGTTTCGTCGATCTGCACACCTTAGAACAATCGGTTCTGTACGGGGTTTTGGAGACCATGCCTATCTTCTGTATATATGCCTGGCTCCCGTTTGGTCCTGCTGCGCGAGACATTCGGTGGATAGGTGCTCGTACGATAAAGCTCAAGCTCCCATACTACGGCCATAATTATAATACGGTGAGTGTATTCGTCGTTGCAACATGAGCGCCGGCCGCAACTACCATGCGCGTGAGTATGTCAACCGGACCAGATCCCCAAGAACATCAAGGGCATCAAGTGTGGTGGAGATGGCCACCCAGGGAAGCCATCTTCCCCCCGGGTAGTGTACTAAATGTCCCTGGCCTTTATATTAATGGTACCTGTTAATTTGGTTGATATTATATATACGCTCGATCCATCCATTTCTTGCCCACCTGTACAAGGAGTCTTCGTGTCCGACCAAATTCAGCATTAACCCAACTCCTGTTGGAGACAGACGTAATGCATTATTATTAACAATGGTGTATATATAAAAATGACTTGGTCTGTCTAGTCGATAGATATCCAAGCCACGAAGGCCTCCTGTATACCATGCCGGCCGTCTCTATATCTCCTTGGAGCGCAGAACTGCCGGTCATCCACCAGCGTCGATCCGGACCGGACGCGTTAGACATCCCAGGCACGAACGATACCTGCTCGACATATCCTGCCCCCAACTACCATGCACACAAGGCGACTATATATCTCTTGGTATGCAGAGTACTTGAGCCGCAACGACAATAAACAAGGTTTTATATTTACCGGGTACGTACCACACGTGTACACGAATTTATCAAATTGCATTGCGGACTTTTTATACCCACGTTTAACGTGAGCGCATTCGGCGGTCGTGGTGCAGCGAGCAAGACCAGCTCGTGTGTTGCTTGTCGTCACCTGGCGCGTGGTTGCATTTCACATGAAACTGTCCCTCTACTCGCGGACGTCCAGCAAACACATTCATTACTTGTGCTCGTGCTGATTCTTCACCCGAGAGAGAAGCAAGCTCTGTGGTCGCGAAGACGCGTCGTGTGACCACACTCACCCACCGACCATTACTACCATTGACATGTCACCGAGGAATGATACGAGTACAGCATACCCCGCGTCGCCGTATAATAGTTCGTGCGTTATATCAATCATGTATGTGCACTTACACTCATTGGTTCGCTCATACAGTCAGTATCTTCCCGATACCATACAATACCAACATGAGTTAGTTCGCCGGCGGATCGGTCACGTAAAAACTTGCTCCCATACTATCAAGTATATAACTTGGGTTGGTTGTATCTCGTGACTCGGTTTCCGTTGTATCATACCCAGTGCGCCTTCCCACGGGGTGAGTCTCTGTTACCTACCAGACGGCGTGAAATGCTAGAAACATTGCCATGTGTAATCCGTGACAATTGACACCATGTAAAGACACTCTCACCGATTGATGCGGTGAATTGTCGTCCCGACCTTTTCCGAGGAGCGGGGTGCCCCCCGGAATTACCACATGCGTAATCCATGGCTATTGATACCGTGTAAGGACACTCCCACCGATTGATGCGTTGAAGAACAGAAATCACAGCGGAGACGGACGGCCCAGGAACTAGAAACTACGGAAATTCTGGTAGATAGACCTTCAATTTTTCAGGAAGGTTTTTGCTCTGTATCACGTAGTTCACTGGTCAGCTGAGGTCGCGCGCTTCCCGTTTGAGATTGCTGTGCTTGTCGAACTGTGTGAGAATGATTTCGTGTGCGAGCTCTCTTCTTGTTCACCAGGTATCTAATATTGGACTTATCAATTACATCGTATTTTTCGACGTCCGCTTAAACTGCTCAAGCTTAGTTTCGTTTCGGCTAGTCCCTTACCTCAGGGATACACGTAAAGTATGCGTTGGTTTTCGCTCATCAATCATAGAATATTTCAACCTCTAAATTCGCAATTCGCCCGTTCACAACAAAACACGGATTGTTTCTCGATCTGTTCCAGAGTCTCCTCACACGCCTTCCCGTTTTTGTTTTTGTTTTTTCTCTTTGTTTCGTTTTTGTTTCTCTAGGTCATGGAATGTGTATGTCGTGCCTGTCGTACGCAGTATGATGACATGGCATTGCATTACATACGTGGCAATGTAGTATCTCTGTGGCGTAGCTTTGTGACCACAGAACTTGTATCTCTCTAGGTTTGAAGAATCGGCATGGACACTGGTTGTGCTGGATGTCGACGCGTAGAAAGAACGGTTTAATGTGAAGAAAACAACAACAACAACAACAACAACATAGCGCGGTTTTTTTACATGTCCCCTGTCGCCCTGGCCTTGAGAGGCGTTCGCCCTTTTATCGTTTGGTCGTATCGTTATCGAATATCGAATAATCGATACTATTATCGAAATAAAAAACTTTTTCCGGTTCGATAATTTTACTTTTTATCGAACGATATATCGTAATTTTCGGTAAGATATCCAACACTAGTGGGTGGGTACAATAATCGTGTACCTTTCGTGTACCTCTTGGGGGGTAAGTAGAAAAAATCGGGCATACTCGCCGTAAAACTGGCCAGCATTCACTGAAACAGATAGGTACCCGATTTTGGCCACTTGCCTTTTTCTAGATTGCCTTGACGATGGCTGCTTGGTGATGCACTCTTCGGCCAATCGGATGCAAACTAGAATGGAAAAAAATGAATGAAATCAAATTGAAAAAAAGCAACAAAAAAGTGCTCAATACGATGGGCCCGAATGACGTGTATTTACATGGGAACTACTTCTTCTGAAGTTTTCATTTCTCAAGTATTTTTTTTTAATCTGAAGTTTTGTAAAACTCGAAATTCGTACGTGATTAATTTCGAAATTCGCGTGGTGCGAATGGATGGGAACAGACGACCACGAGACCACGAGTGTATCTTGCACGGGGAGAAGAGACAAGTTGTGTCAGCGGGAGGGGACTGCTGTATGTGACAACAGGGATATAACTGGCATGGTGCCACCCGGGCAACTCTGCGTGTCTGTAGGTACCAGTTCCTGTCTTTCGAAATATATGTCCCCCCGCCTCATTTTTATCTCTTTTTCTTTCCATGTATTTTTTCCTTTTCCTCTTCCTTCTTGTCTGTCTGTTAGCTATCTCCTTTTCTACTTTCTGCTGTTTCTATTTGATTTGCCTTCTCGTCTTCCTTGTTGTTTTCGTTTTTTTTCCTCGTCCATTAGTATATTTTTTGCTCCTCTGGTGTTCTTATTAGAGGAGCAAGGCCATCTCTTATGGGAAGGTTTTGAAAACCGAAAAAAAAAACTTAACCGAAACTGTGTTATATGCGTGCTTTCACGTATTTTAGACCCGAAGTCCGACCGAATCAGGTTCGCTCTTCTCTGAAAACTTTCAGTCTTTTGGGCAGAGGTATCTAGAATCTAGACCCGTTTTTATTTTCTCCAGGGGTGTCGCTCGAAGTTTGTACGATGTTGTCATTTTCAGACAAAATAATCAACAAGGCATTATCCGATATATAGCGACGTTTCAGCCGGAAAAATGGTCTCTTTTTCAGATAAATCGCGTCCGAAACTGAATATAGAGGAAACTAGAGTGTATCGATATTTTTTCAAACTGCTATCCTGAACAGACGGCAAACGGCGTTGCATGCCTCTCGCAAAAATGTCCGATGGGACTCCAAGAAAAACATTCCCGATTTGCCCGTTTCCCTAGTCAAACACGCCTGCGAAGGTGCTGAAACCTTGATTTTCCAGGAACCCAAAACCCAAACCGGTTTGCCATTGCCCTACGTATGTTTTTGGTTTACTCTTGTATCCGTTATACACCCCTCGCGTAGCTTGGGAGCCTGTAATCTGCGAAAATCTGTGCATTCCCTAGTGTGTTTGTCTTGCTTTCTTGCTGTCTTGCTTGGGTCGATTTTTTTGGTTCTTTTCCCTCTCTTTCCTTTTTGGTTTTTGACTTTTGGACTTCATTTTTCGATTTTTCGACGTCATCAAGTTGCTTTTTTCATCCTATCTATTTTTTTCTGGGTATAAATAGTTTGCGGTCTTCTCGGTTTGTGTGGCGACTTCTACAGCAGCGTACCGCACGTACCTGATACGCACGAGCGCGGACCTCACTTTTTATTTGTTGTCTGAGGTGTAAATGTGCTATTATCTGTTGCTATACGAGTGGGCTGGAAAGTAAAAGTGATGAAGAAAAAAATAAATAAATAAATAAATACTAATACGCCGGCGTCCCCGGTGGCTTGGTAGGTGGTCCGCGAACCTATCAAGATCAATTTCGTGAGTTCGAGTCTCACCGAGTGCATGCTCGTAGGGACTTTTTCTTGCACAAAATTGATTAGCGGAAAGCGCGAGAGCGTGAGTTAGCTGTACATTAGATGAAAATCAACGAGCAGTGGGAATGCTGAACCCTATGCGCGATAAAAACTAAAGGCACGTACCGGGGGGAGAAGGGACGACACCTGTGACCACGGCTTGTCCAGAAGATCTTCGAGGGTAAAACCTCCTACGAGTGGGCTGGAAAGTAAAAGTGATGGAAAAATATATATATATATATATATATATATATATATACCGGCGTCCCCGGTGGGTAGGTAGTCCGCGTGCCTATCAAGATCAATTTCGTGGGTTCAAGTCTCACCGAGTGTGATAGAAATAATAACGATGTGAATTTCACTGTTGTTCAATAGAACAGAAAGGAAAGAGATGGATCGAAAGGTGGCGCTTATGTGGCCGTGCTCTAGAGAGCGGTGTTGTGTTGGGGAGTGTTGGGGAGTGAGCTCGGTGGGGCTCACAACACTTGTGCGATCACCCTAGTAAGTTGATCACAACTTACCAACTTTACTCTACATGTCCTACATGTCTACATGACCCTCATGATCTGATCATGTGTTGGTACCCTCAATATTCCATGTACCAGTACCCTATGATACGATATACTACGAGTACTCTTATTGTTTCCCCGACTGATAATCTTGTCTCATATTATCGTAGATCTGTCAAGATCAGAACAATAGACAGTTCTTCTATCATACCTGGTACATTCTAACCGAGTGCATGCTCGTACAGTGCGTAGGGACTTTTTCTTGCATAAAGAATTGAATCGCGTAAAGCGCGATAGGGTGAGTTAGCTGCATTCGATGAAAATCGACGAGCAGTGCTATGCGCTGGTAGACGGGACGACATCTGTGACCACTTCTTGTCCAGAAGATCGTTGAGGGTAAAACCTCCTATGAGTTAGGCTGGAAAGTAAAAGTGACAATCCAAAAAAAAAAAAAAAAAATAGGGTTATTTATTCATTTAATTTTTTTATTGGTACCGAGGTGTAATAGCCCGCGTCCCCGGTGGCTTGGTAGGTGGTCCGCGTGCCTGTCAAGATCAATTTCGTGGGTTCGAGTCTCACCGAGTGCATGCTCGTAGGGGCTGTTTCTTGCATTAAAGAGATTGATTAGCGGAAAGCGCGAGAGCGTGAGTTAGCTACATTCGATGAAAATCGACGAGCAGTGGGAATGCTGAACCCTATGCGCGATAAAAAATAAAGGCACGTACCGGGGGGGAGAAGGCAAGACACCTGTGACCACGGCTTGTCCAGAAGGTCGTCGAGGGTAACACCTCTTAAGAATTAGGCTGGAAAGTGAAAGTGATGAGCAAAAAAAAAAAAACTCTTCCACTCCAGAGTTATTGCAGTCTGTCCAGCAGCCACAGAATGCATATGCATTGCATTGTGGCGATGAGTTCATGTGAGAACAACGACAACAACAACAACAAAAATTATTGGTCCGATGTCTGTTGCGCGCCGCAGGCGCGCAAGCCCCCCGGAGGGGATCCACGGGAGGGCCGCCGGAGGGCAAAAAATTGCCCGAAAACCAAGCAACCAAGTGTGTTTTTAAACGGCTGCCGAACTTGAAAAAGGGCGTGTATCGACATCACAACCTAATTTCATTTCTTTTGGTTCGACTTGTAGAGCGGATGAAAAAAGGGCCTGAATAAAAAAAGCGTCTGCGGCGAATTCAAAAAGGGGCGGGCTCAAAAAAAATTTGCCCAAGGCGAACTTGAAAAACAGCGTTTCATATATTAATAGTTCAATGACGGCGCACCAAAAAGACAACAACAATTTTGGCTGCGGCCAACAAACGTTGCGGCCCCAAAGTCGCCTGAGGTGCTGGCGCAACTAGGCCCTCCGCGGCCGTTGCAGAAAACGGCTATTTTGAGCCAGGGAAACAGCGCAACAGCTAATTATATGCCTGGTGACAACTTGCAGTTTTTTATGACGGGACGGGACGGTAAATTTACGGTAATACGACGGGACGGGACAGTTATTTCCAACGGGAGAGCTTCTGTTGGCGGGGCGGGACGGTAAATTTACGGTGTCACGACCGTACGGGACGGTGATTTCCAATACGATATATTTTATCGGCGGGACGGGACGGCGCAACCGTTTTGACGGCGGTTTTTTTTCCGTCCCGTCACGCCGTTACCGTCCCGTCACAATACCGTGGTATGCCTTGCTGGTTTTAGACCAAAGCCTGTCATGTGTTAGCACACCCCTTGCTAAACACCCCAGCATTGTGGCCGGGGTCTGCCAACACTCACTAATATACCGCTCGTACCCTCTCATTAACACACCACCTCAATCTGGCCGGGGTCCTTAGCAACCAATAATGCCGTTAGCACACCTCCTCGTTGTCACACCCCATAGCTGCGGAGCTATCGTGCATGGTGTTCATCACCGGGGACGCGTTAGATAGCACACCCCATCACAACAGCACACTCGGTGATCATATTTTGAAAATGTAAAAGGGTTGATCTTTCTTTCGTGTTACACGGCATCAATCTTGTACAAAATATTATCTTATACTCAACGTGGAAAAACTGTCTTGAAATTAATGCGGTGGTTGTTGGTCGGAATTACCAATAGTGTGGATAGATATATCACGGATTCAGCATCGGGGGGTCTGGCCCCGATCTCCGGGAGAGAACGAGCAGTCTCCGGTAGAGCGCCTTTCCCCGCCCGTCTGTCACCGAGATAGGCATCCACGCCCGTTCTTTCGCCGGGGTCACCGTGAGCTGATGCGCGGGGCAGCCGTGGCGCGATCGTGGTGCCGCGGGAGGTCGCGTCGCGTGGAACAAGGTGGAGGCATTCCGAAGGCGGCATAGTGATGTGGACACTATCGCATTCACCACTACGACGACCCGTACTAAATACCTGGTAATAATGATAGCTGTGCAGAAAGGCATCGGCAATTAACTCCACGCACTTACCAGCACGAGGTTGGATGCGTGCTGTCAGCGGGCCACTCCTCCACGAGTACCCGCGTACTCCTCTCCAGCAACACCTGAACAGGTACACGGCACAAAACAAGGGCAATACCCAAAAACAGAGTTATCGGTAAACCCGATCCGTGTGTATGTCAAAAACAGGTACATACTGGAATCGAGTCAAAACCCACCTCACAAGCGATCACCAGATTGATTGACCAAAACACAAGTCGCATATATTTTCCCGTCTTCGACGGACAATGAAACAATAACCTACAAGTAAACTTGCTGCCGGCAAACTATATACCTCGACGTATCTAGGTTCAGTTGTGAGGGCTCAGGTTCGGGTGGAATCAGGTCTCGATTGGGTCAGGGTGCCAAGCGATGGCAGGATGCTGCCCAGAAACTGAGTTTGGGTAACAAGTGAATGCTTTTCACCTAGCAGGTACTTTGTTTCAGCCGATGACCGACAGCAGAGTTTTTTTTTGGTTTGTGCTTTTTTCGCTTCTTCTATTTCGTGTGCCCGAAGACGGAAAATAAATAATTATCTCTATTTCCAGTACGAAAGATAGCATTTCCGAATCGAAAAATAAATAACTACCGAAAGGTTCCTCGAAGATTTTATCTGCCGAGCGGTCAACCGATATATTTGAAACGCAGGGTCTACTGATGTGTTCGATGTGTCCTTGGAACTGCTGCTGATGTACGATACGAGTGCGATATTTCCTCTTTCATACCCTGTTATTTCATACCCTGTACCGTTAGGGGTGGGACTGAAATATTTTTAGACGTAAAAAAATTACAAAAAATGAAAACAAATCTTTAAGAAAATAACCAATCAGCGCGTGGGAAAGAATCGACACGTCACAAACAAACTCTTCAGGTGGTATCATATTTTTTTTTTTTTTTTTTTTTCATCATCACTTTTACTTTCCAGCCCACTCGTAGGAGGTTTTACCCTCGACGATCTTCTGGACAAGCCGTGGTCACAGGTGTCGTCCCTTCTCCCCCCCGGTACGTGCCTTTAGTTTTTATCGCGCATAGGGTTCAGCATTCCCACTGCTCGTCGATTTTCATCGAATGTACAGCTAACTCACGCTCTCGCGCTTTCCGCTAATCACAATTTTATGCGAGAAAAAGTCCCTATGAGCATGCACTCGGTGAGACTCGAACTCACGAAATTGATCTTGATAGGCTCGCGGACCACCTACCAAGCCACCGGGGACGCCGGCAGCTTATACAACGTATCAGGTACCAGGGTATGTCGTCATGTATGGTACACGAGAGGAGCTGCAGCGTGTCGCTCAAAACAAAAAGGGCGGGGCAGCACACAACAAAAAACAGCATGACGAGTGCTTGAGCAGCAGCGCACAAACCGGCGCGTGAGCGTGAGGGGGGATTACTGGTGGACCCTCCGCCTCGATGGCTGACAACCCGCAAGTGCAGCCCCTACCGGGTCAGGTTGAAGGTGGATCTGCTGAATCAGATCCTGATGCGGCTGTTGGCGCTACTGACCCAGCTGCTGCTGCTGCTCATCCTGCTGGTGCTGCTGCTGCGGTGCAAGATGTTCCCATCCACAGCCATCGAGCCCGGTCGCGGCTGTCCCACGTCCCCGCGATGCCACGGCGGACAACAGCATTCGCTCGGTACACGATCGCCGACGCCTCGTGGACAGAACGACCGGTACGCTTCAGATATGCCTCTCGATTCGCTTGGACATTTTTTTTCCTTTTGCCCTTTTTTTTTTTTTCAATCGTCTCACTTTTACTTTCCAGCCTGAACTCGTAGTAGGAGGTTTTACCCTGCTCAGCGATTTTCTGGACAAGCCGTCGTCACAGGTGTCGTCCCTTCTTCCACCCGGTGTGTTTATTTTTTGTCGCGCATAGGGTTCAGCATTCCCACTGCTCGTCGATTTTCATCGAATGTAGCTAACTCACGCTCTCGCGCTTCCGCTAAAAAAAAATATAATTGATCATTTTTTTATCCAAGAAAACGTACCTACGAGCATGCACTCGGTGAGACTTGAACCCACGAAATTGAATAGGCACGCGGACCACCTACCAAGCCACCCGGGACGCCATGTGTGTGTGTGTGTTTCTTCACATTAAACCGTTCTTCTACTCGTCGACATCCAGCAAGCCCAGTGTCCGTGCTGATTCTTCACCCTAGAAAGATACGAGCTCTGTGGTCACAGACTACGATACAGAGATAACACACCGTAATGCATTAATAGCCTACGCAATACCATGCCTTCGCACTAGGTGCGGCCGACACAACATACATACATACGCCAGCAACCAAAATACACCATAAAGAAAGAGAAGCAACGAAGAAACCAAACCGAAAAAGAACAGGAAAAAGAAAAAGAAAAGGAGGAGAATCCCAAATATATAAATAAAATGGGAAGCCAAAGCTCAGACACATACATAGTTACCCCGAGCATGAGCCAAAAGGGACGTGCGAGGGGAAAGATACGAGAAGGAAAAGGGGGACTATGCATCCCGGTGAACACTTAACTAAGTAAAAAGAGCAATAGTGAGTGGGCCAAAATACGCTCGTCACCCACCCACTATGTAGTACTTCTTTCATAAGGATAAGAAGGGAAAAAAAAATCAAAATGCATACCGAACGGCCGCAGCAGTTGGCGGTACGAGTAGCAAAGAAAAGTCCAACCTACTAGTCGGCCTGGTACCTTGCTACCCTATCTGCGGTCTCTCTGCTACTCTCTTATATCGCGGTTTCCCTTCTACTCCTCCTGTTCCCCCCCCTGCCCCCATACACTTGTACGGTGTTCCTTCTACCCCTCCTGCTGTTGCCCCTCCCCCCATTCCCTCTAACACTACCTGCAGCGGATGCACGGCGCTGTCTACTCAGCTTTGCCTCAGCCTCGTGCCACCTGCCCATGAACTGTTCAGCTGCTTCGAGGATTCCCCGGTACCACTTTCCCGTCTGTTTTCCTGCAGTGGGCCACAGTACGGTCCCAACTCCAAAGACTAAGGGGGAACCTTCCGTTGATCCCTCGGTGGCTTTGAACACTCTCAGGTCCTCAGCAATGGCCCTAGGCCAAGTCTTGGGCTGCCCGCCTGGTTTCGGGCTCCCCCCACCAGCGATCGTCCCGAACATCAACCGACTGGGCAATCGCCCCTCGTGTTGCCGCACCAGAGCCCCCGCAAAGAAGAGTCGCCGTTTACGGATGGTCGTTTCGATACTTTCGCATCGTGTTATCCTGAGCGCCTTCGCATACGAGAGGGTGGTGTGGTCGGTGCGTAGTCGGCGCTGGAAACCAATGACTCGCAGAAGGACTTCGTGGTGGGCTGATCGAAGCTTGGCGAAGTGGTCCGCATTGAGGGTCCACGTCACGCAACCGTACAGCAAGGTCTCAATCACCTCGGCCTTTAGCATCCGGACTTTCAGACTAAGCGGTGCGTTCGTCCTATCGTACAGTTCCGGACCATACCGTTTGAGGCATGCCCGCATCAGACGGATTCGTCGCTCGATTTCGAAGGAGAGGTCAGCGTTCTCGTGGATAATGCCTCCTAGGTACAAAAACTGGGTCGTCTGTTTATACTTTCAGCTTCGATCGCGAGCGATGAGGTGGTAAACGTCTGATCCGGTGTTCGTAGGAGCATCGTCTCTGTCTTCTTCTCGGATACCGTGAGACCTACTGCTTCGAAGACAGTCACGATGACTGTCATCATTCTTGCAAGGCCTTCCGCCGACTTCGAGACTATTCCTGCGTCGTCTGCATACAACATGCCCCACACAGCCCTTTGCACGCATGCCAACGGTTCCTCTTTTCCGACAACCCTGTCCTCTTCGAGATGAACCAAATCCCTCACGATGCATTCGTCTTTGCTGAGGCGTACCAGCACGATGTGTATCGCAGCGGCGAAGAACACGTTGAACAGTAACGGCGATAGTACGCAGCCTTGCCGCAGCCCCTGGCTTACATTGAACCAGTCCGAGTGTTCACCGTCATCCACACGCACGCGAGCCCGCATGCCTTCGTGAAAATTGCGAATGATTGTGAGCATCTTGGTTGGTACACCAAGGCGTGTGAGTACCTCCCACAACAGTTCTCGGTCGACAGAGTCGTGCGCTTTCTGCAAGTCGATGAAGCACATGTACAGGGGGATTTCCTTCTGCCGCCCGAGCTGCTGCAACCGGCGCACGACAAACAGCATATCGGCTGTTGACCGTGCGGGGCGGAAGCCGCACTGTTCTTCAGGGAGTATATGCTCGGTCTCGCAGTAGCTGCTTAGACGGGACGCAACGATTTTCAGCAACACCTTGCCTGCGTGAGCAACAAGCGAAATACCTCTGTAGTTGTTGCAATCAGTTCTATCCTTCTTTTTATGAAGGGTTTTTATGATTGCATCTTTCCATTGCTGGGGGACTTCTCCCGTTACCCAAACGTTCACAAGGATACTGTGAAAATACTGCACGAAAGCGGGGTGGTCAAGCTTCAGTACTTCGACCGGGAGACCATCTGATCCAACGGCTTTCCAGTTTGACACACCCTTCACTGCTTCCATCATCTCGTCAATGGATGGTTCATTTCCAAGGGACAGTTTCAGCGGTTGTGGTGGCACTAGGTCGATGATCGTGGCGTCAAGTTTCAGCGATTTCGTGTTCAATAATTTGTGGTAGTGCCTCGCCCATCTTTCACGAATTCGCGCTTGATCCCGCAACAGCGTGCCATCCTCGTCCATGATAACCTGTTCACTCCTCGCTTTCGTGCCATGGCCGAGGTTCGTTCAGGTGTTTTCGACTATTAAGAATTATTCCCCATCAAGAAATTGATTGTCACGGTATGTACAGGTCCCAAAAAAGTGACTGAAAAGAGGCGATTTTTCGCCAGATCGTTCTCTGCGGATACTATGTCGATTCGAGCGGGGTTTGTTTTGCTGTATGTATAAGACGGATTTCGTGTGCGAGCTCTCTTCTTGTTCACCAGGTATCTAAATATTGGACTCATGTCAATTACATCGTATTTTTCGACGTCCGCTTAAACTGCTCAAGCTTAGCTTCGTGTCGGCTAGTCCCTGACCTCCTCAGGGATACACATAAAGTATGCGTTGGTTTTCGCTCATCAATCATAGAATATTTCAACCTCTAAATTCGCAATTCGCCCGTTCACAACAAAACACGGATTGTTTCTCGATCTGTTCCAGAGTCTCCTCACAAGCCTTCCCTTTTTCGCCAGATCGTTCTCCGCGGATACTTTGTCGATTCGAGCGGGGTTTGTTTTGCTGTATGTATAAACACACCCTGGACAATTACTATTTCAATAGTCTATTGTGTCTTCAATTGATTCAGGAGGATGTGTGTTAATTGGATTTGTCTTGACAATTGTTTTTGGTGACTGTCTATTAATTGAAATGTCAATACAATTGATTTCGGCGATTGCCCATTATTGAAATTGGCCAGGCAATTGTTTTCGGCGATTTTCTATGAATTGGAATTGTCCAGGCAATTGATTTCGAATACCATCTACTAGTTGGAGTTGTGTGAGCAATAGGTTTCGGGTGTTGTCTATGAATTGGAATTTTCCAAACAATTGGTCGCGGAGACTGCCAATTAATAGGAATTATTCACCAAATTGATTTCGGGTGCTATCCAATAATTGGAATTGTCCAGACAATTGATTTCTGGTGTTGTCCACTAACTGAAATTGTTCAGACAATTGATTTCGCGAGCTGTCTATTAATTGGATTTGTCTGAACATTTGATTTCGGCTGCTGCTTACTAACTGAAATTGTCCGCACAATTGATTTCGGGTGCTGTCAATTAAATGGAATTGTCCAAACGGACTTCGGCGATTGGGAAGTAGTTGGAACTGTCCGCACAATTCATTTCAGATGCCGCGCAAGAAATCAATTGCTCGATAAATGTCATGGCCGTGTGCCTACAGTAGTTATTATATTATGATAGACACTCCCCATTGAATTGATACTACTCGTTATATGGCACAACAAAGGACCTTGCAAATGATTGCGTATTGAGGGAAGTTTCCGATCCTGTTGTAGAGGCAATACTAGCATGGTTGCTATTAATAGCATGGTGGTACTGTTGTGTACTGACCAAATCAAATGTAGTTCTACAAGTAGCTGCCAGCTTTCAAATAACAGAGCCCTTTTAAACTCGATAGTCATGACAATTCCAGTTAGTAGGTCGCTTCCGAAACCCATTGTCCGGACAATTAGTAGACGGCATCTCAAAGCAGTTGCCCCGACAAGTCCAATTCATGTAAATCACCCGAAATCAATCGTTCAAGCAATTCCAATTAATAGACAGCCTGTGAAATCATTTGCCAGCACAATTTCAATGGATAGGCAGTCTCCGAGCTCATTTGTCGGGACAATTCCAATTATTGAAAAGCACCAAACGTCAATTGTTCAGACAATTCCAATTAATGGACAGTCTCTAAAATCAATTGTCAGGGTAACTTCAATTGATATAGAATCTTCCAAATTATTTGTCCGGACAATTCCAATTGTCAAACAGTGCCCGATATCAATTGTCCGAATAAATCCAATTGTTAGACAGTATCCGAGATCAATTGTCTAAACAATTTCAATTGCTAGACAGTCTATGACATCACTTGCCCGGACAATTCCAATTAATAGACAACTTCGTGACTCTGCTGCAGGATCAATAGTCTATTGATAGGTTTATTGTCCAAGGCATAAGCAGAAAATGGCGGGACACCTCAACGTTAGCTTTGTATTTTATGTCCGCGGGTAGGAAGTTTTGATACCGCTTAGCCCATGTGCTCAGGTGTAATCATTAAAAAAAAGATTCACGAAACAAAGTAATCCGTATGCACTGTTGTTTTGAAATCTACGGGCGGTTAATTTAGGAGACTGCCCACCAATGATGGCCTTGTCTGAAGTAGTTTTGGAGATTTCGTATTAATGGAAGTTGTCGGGAAAATTGAGTTTGTGTACCGTCTATTCATGGGAATTGCCCGGACAATTGATTTAGAAAGCAGTCTGCTAATTGAAATTGTCCGGGCAATTGATTTTGGAGACTGTATAAATTGGAATTGTCGGGCCAATTGATCTGGGAGACTGTCTATTAATTGGAGTTGTCGGGACAAATACTTTTGCGTCAATCTACTAATTGAAATTGTCCGGACAACTATTTCGGGGGGCCGACTATCAATTGGAATTGTCGGGACAATTGATTCAGGAGACAGTCTGTCAATTGGAATTGGCCGGACAATATATTTAGGAGAAGGTCCACTAATTGGAATTGTCCGTACCATTGATTACGGAGACTACCTATAAAGTGAAATTGTCTGGGCAATAGGGTCAGGTAGGGGTCACTTAATAGAAATTGTCTGGATAATAGAGCTCGACGCCTTTCAATTAACTGGAATTAGGGACCACAATAGACAGTCCATTGCAGTATGAAGCTATTAATAGACTATTGGACTATTGTCTATTGTCCAGGGTGTGATTGTATAAGACGGAAGGCGGCACTTGTGGTGGTAGCGACCTACAATGTGCGTACCCTGGACGTAAAGGGGGAGAACGGGTACGGGCATGACGAGTGCGTACTAGCGAAAGGACAGCAACTCGGTTGTGACTTTATTGGTCTACATGAAACCCGACGGTCCGGCAACACGAGATTTCGTGCAGCTGGATACCAAGTTTCATGTTCAGGTCAGGAAAAAACAGCAGCGAGACAAGGACTGTATGGGGTGTGTGTTCTTCTATGTACTCGTCGACATCCAGCGAGCCCAGTGTCCGTGCTGATTCTTCACCCTAGACAAGATACGAGCTCTCTCTGTGGTCAAAGACTACGACACAGAGATAACACACCGTAATGCATTAATAGCCTACGCAATTGTTACGGCAAGCTCCCCGGCGTGAGCAGTCAACGCTCACCTGACTCGCCTCCTCAGTTCGTACGTTGGACCCTTCGGCAGTCCCAGTGGCTCCAGGGCTTCGCTCAGGCGAGAGCGAAGAAAACGATGACCAAAACCCTGGATTGCGAGCGATGCAGATACTCGATTATGCCCGTTATCACGCGTAATGATGCGTATATGCGAGCGAACAGTCGGTTTAGCCTTTAATCCTTTGATCCTTTAGTTTTCAGTCTTTTAATCCACTTTTTAGGTTTTGCACGTATTCTCTTCCTTGCCTGGCTAGCGTCTAAAGACACCCGGTGTTGGCCACAACGCGGCATGAGTTGTACACCTTGGTCAGGCGTTTGACATTCATCAGACTGAAACTGTCTGCTAAATGAAACGCAAGGCCCACACCCACAGAGTGATCCGCCATTACTCTGCGCCCGACGACTCGTGGCTGCAAGCCTCGACCCGTCGTATTTTAGATTGCTCCCACGTCCCTCTGCCGCAACACCCCCCCAAGTCTGGTGTTATCTTCCAGATCGTAAGAAAGCGCGGCCCCGGATGACGGAGCTCCTCCCCTTTCTCCCCCCCTGCCCATTCCATCCCCGCCAGACCCGCCGTTTGGACCAACGGTTTAGGCCGGGGTGGTCGCCAGCGCCCTCCCTTGCTTTAGCTCTTGTCCATTCAGCTCCTCCCAGTCTCCGTCCGGGTACCTCACCCGCCAGTACGGTTCGCTGAAGTCGTACACCTCTCCGTCAAATACCTTTCTTCGACCTCTGATGTCCGTGAACTCCCTCCTGACCCGGGTTTCTATCGGGTGTGCTCTGACCGCCGCTTCCTTGGAGGCCGCCTCTCTCTCCCCCTTCGTCGGTGTCCCAGCAGTACGAGCCCTGCAACCCGCGTCGTGGTAGAGTTCCCACAGCGCGTGAAACATATCCAATTGCAGTGGGATGAAACTCTCCCTCGCCAACTCCTCCGTCATCCAGCTAGATTCCCCCCCATCCTGATATCTTCCTTTGTACTCCCAGGACCACGCGTCTACGCCTTCCCACACGACTCTACGGTCGCTCAGCGTATAGCGGCGCTGAAGTCGTGGATGCCTCGGCCAGTCCCACATCCGGTCCCCACGCCAGGTGTGCAAACTCGTCGTCGAAAGCGTGGCGCAGACCTGCTGGACGTTCGTGAAAGGGCTTCATGTCCGCTGCCGACACCATCCTTTTCCTGATACTGCGGCCCTTCAGGTTGACTGCATAACTGAGGCCCTGGTGCACCACCTTGCTTACCTGCCACGGCCCCGTCCAGTGTTCGTGTGCCAGCTTCGGGTGAACTCCTTCTCTCGACAATGCGCTCGCTGCTTCCTTGACCAGCACGTGGTCCCCTGCCTTGGCTTGCCCCCCCGGCGAAGCTCGGCCTATGCTGCCGTTGTGGCTTCGCCTAGCTCGGTCTTTGGCGGCTTGCCTCTCCTCCAGGGCTTTGCGCACCTCTTGAAAGGCTTGCTGTTCGTCTGCCACGAAGGCATCCAGTCCTCTTCTGTACTCTACGCCATCGATCGTCGGCGTAATCGAGTCCAGCTGCGTACGGGCATCTCGGCCAAACAGTAGGCGGAATGGGGTCGGGTTCGCCGGCAGGCTGGGGTCGGAGGTGACGCGCTGTATCCAGCACGCAGGTAGTACGTACCTGTCCCACGACCGGGGCCACGACTTACAGAGCTCCGACAGCACCTCCTGAAGCCATCCCCCTGCTCGCTCGACTGCCCCCTGTGCCCGGGGGTGGTTAGCGGGGCCGTAGTCAATCGACACCCTTAGCCACTGACACAGGTGTTTCACCACTTGCGCGGTGAACTCCCCCCCTGCATCGCTCCGGATCGACCGCGGTACTCCGAAGGTCAAGAGGAGTTCTAGCAGTTTGCGGCTCACCCCTAATGCTTCCTTGGACCGCAGCGGGTATGCATACAGGAACTTGCTGGCTCGATCCACCACGACCAAAAGGTACCTGTTGCCCGCCAGAGACTCCTGCTTAAGGTCCTGGATATCTACCTCGAGGACTTACCAGGGTCGTAAGAACCGGGCCGGCATCATAGCCACACGTTGACTACTGGCCCTCTTCCTTCTCCTGCACCCGCACGAAAGCACATACTCGCGCACATCCCTGATTAGAGTCGGCCAGCTGTACTTCCCTTTAACTAGCAGCGTTGTACGTGCCACCCCTGGGTGACCGAACGTGCTGTGAACCAGGGCCAACACCCCTGGCACCAGGGTTCTGGGTATGGCCAACTTTGGTTCCTCTTTCCTTGGGGTGTGCCATAGGATCCCCTCATCGTCCAACAGGTACGAACCGTCTACGCCGGAACTTTTCTTGGCCAAGATAGGTCCTAGCACTCCGTCCCTGCTCTGAGCTTCCGTTAGCCGTTGCGCATCCTGCAGTGTAGCGGCTGTCCGTGCTAATAGGGGCGGAGGGGGGATTGCAGACTCCAAGTCCCTCGACGCGTCTCCCCGGGGTGCATGAGTTGGGTCCTCGAGTACGGCGTCGGGCGGGGGAAGGGGTAGTCGTACCGGCTTAGGGGTTTGTGTCGAGGTTCGGGATGATGACCGTGTTACCGCTCTGGTGACGGTCGTGATGTCGCTCGGCTCTTCCCCGGGGATATCACCGTCTTCGCCTCCGTCTCTGATTCGCCCACCGTCCGATTCCGGGAGTTTTGGGAGCAGCCGGATTCCCCCACTCGCTCGGCTTTCCCCCCCCTACCGGAGTGAGGGCTACCCCTGCCGCAGCTATGGCGTCCACTGCTGCCAGAGCGTCCACCTCGTCGGCCCCGAGTTCCGTAAGGGGGATACCGTCCAACACCGGTCCCTCCGACCCCCTGTACGTCTGACGGCTCGACCCATCGCCCGGAAATGCGTCATCGATGTCCTCCCCTGGTTGTGTAGAGCGCGATAGCCTCGATAGCGCGTCGGGGAGTTGGTGGCGGACACCCGGCCGCCATCGCAGTTCCATATCATATTCGTTAAGGCGAAGGGTCCACCGGTGTAACTTCGCCGAGAGATTTTGGCTTTTGAACAGCCAGATTAACGCCGAGCAGTCGGTGATCAGAGTGAACCTCCTCCCCCACAAGTAGGGTCTGAAGTGTGTCACTGCCCACAACACCGCCATCACCTCTCGCTCCGAGGGCGACCTCCTCGAGTCGGCTCGTGACCACTTGTGGCTGGCGAATGCTACCACGTGCTCTGAGTCGTCGATATCTTGCGTGAGTGCCGCTCCTGCCCCCAGCTCGCTGGCATCCGTGTGTAACTGAAATGGGGTGTTCCAGTCAGGCATGGCCAGGATTGGGGGTGAGGTCAGGGCCTGAACCAGCCCCGCCAGCGCCTTGTCTTGTTCCTCCCCCTTCGGCACCTTCATCTTTCGCGCCCGTTTCGACGAATACCTCTTGTCTCGAAGTAGATTCGAGATAGGAGCTACGAGGGCGCTGTATCGGGGTACGAACTTCCTCAGGTAATCGGTCATACCCAGCAAGGCTCTCACCTCCTCTACTGTATCGGCTTTGGTGAGCTGGGCGACGGCGTCGATTTTGGACTGCGACGGACGCACTCCCAGCCTGTCCACCACCATGCCAACAAACTCCTGCTGCGGGCAGCACCACCAGGATTTTGAGACGTTCACCGACAGGCCCGCCGCAGACAGTTTCTCCAGCACTTGCCCCACAAGGGCCAGATGTCCTTCCACCTTCTTGGGGTAGATGATGATGTCGTCAAGCCAGTTCTGTACTCGTTTGCCTTTCAGCAGGCCTAGGGCCCCACCAACAAAAGCGGCGAAGCCTGCTGGTGAAGTCTTCAATCCCAATCCGCATCGGTTGAGTTCCCACAACGTCCCGTGAGCGTCTCTGAACGCGGTCTTGTGCTTGTCTTCCTCGGCGATCTCCAGTTGGGTGAAGCCCGACGCTAGGTCTATCGAAGTGAAGCAGCCTGCCCCCTTCATGCCATCGAAGATGCTTTGGATGTCTCCGAGGCCTCCACTGTCCGACTTTAGCAACATGGTGAGAGCTCGATAATCCTGGCAAACCCTCGCCGTCCCATCTTTCTTGCGGACGACCACGCAGTTAGCCGCCCATGCCGATGACGACCTGCGGATGGCCCGGGATTCAAACTGCTTCACCACTTCACTCTGAATCGTGGCTTCCTCCTCCGGCGAGTATCGCCGTTGTTTGGCTGCGTGTGGCGTGCTATCCTCTCTGATCAAGGGTAACCGAAGCTTGGCCCCTTTGCAGGCAAGGACGATCTTTGGGTTAGCTGGGAACAATCCTCTGTCGCGGTAGATCCGCAGTAGCTCGAGTAAATCCGCCTTGTGCCCTTGGCTGAGCTGCCCCATGTTGGCTTCTGCCAGGTCGAACCCTGCGTGTTCTGCAACCCTTTCTCCGTGTTCCGTTTGCCTTTCCGCTCCCCTTCCGTCTACCTCCGAGCCTGGGATCCTCTCCTCGGGTCGCTCTAGCAGTAACCGCATCCTCTCGGTGTCGCTCGCGTTGGTTGCGTATACCTTCGCCACCACAAGACCTTTCTGGATAGCTAGTGGCGCCTTTGTCCGATTGACGACTTTGCACTGGAGGGAGTTGCCCGGGTACCACCACTGTACTCCCCTCGCTACCCCCAACTCCGCCCCGAGCTCCATATCGAACGGCCTCGTCGGGGCTACCAACACTAGTTGTCTGTCCTGGGGCTGGGGACCCCTCACAAAGGCCTCCGTCTGCACACTGACGAAACCCCCCACCTCTATCTTCTTCGCCATGCGCAGGTACCACTGCAAGCTGCCGTCGTCCTCCCACGCCACTTCGCTTTCTCTCGGAGTTGTCGCAGGCCCTGCCAGGCCCTCAGGTTCCTCTGTCGTTCGTGTCGGCGCAACGGCGCAGAAACGATCCCACGCTTTCTCCATTGTTTCTGTTGCCGCCGTCGGCGTTCCGTCGCTCTTCCTACGCCTCGCTCGCCAGCCCGTCACCTTCCCCTGCCGCTGTACTGAACTTCCTGCCTTCAATAGTGGTACCCACGGCGACTCCGGAGCTGGCTTGAAGCCTCCCCCTTCTGCGAAATTGATGATGCTCTCGTTTAGTCTCAGGAATGCAGCGCCTAAGATCAGTCCGTAGGGTAGCCATTCCACCACCCTCACCGTCATCCTGCGGACCCGGGTCCTCCGGCATGAAAACCAACGGAATGTCGCATGATCCTACGATGTTCATGGGGAGAACTCTACTCCGAGTTGGGGTGGCCGCTCTGAGCAATCCCTTACCCTTGGGGATGATCATCCTCTGCCCCCCCCTTGCGTTTCGCTCGACCGAGCGGATGAAAGCCTCCGACGCGTAATTCCCCCCCCCGGCTCCCGTGTCGACCAACACGTCCACCGGCAGCCGACAGCTACTCCTGTCAGGACGCCAGACTGTTGCCCTGACCCACACCTGTCTCGTGTTCACGTTGACCCCCTTGATGGATGTGATGGTTGGCCTCTCCGTATCCGTCTCCCCTTGTCGCTTTGCTGGGTTCCCCAGAGGAAATTCCCCTGGGGCGCACCTTCAGGCGTCCTGGTCCGGGGTCAGGGTTTTGACCGACTGCACGGTGTCCGCCCCGTATGCTTGTTCCATCTCGGCCCGTGTCAGCTCCAGTAGAGCCGCTGCCTCGCTGCGGGGATAGTGGCCAAACGGGATGGTTGTGCTGTCGTGCGAAAAAACGGCATCCGTTCCGTTGCTGATGGGGGCATTCGTCGCCTCTGGCGTGATAGAAGCAGACCTTGTGGTGCCTGATGGCCTCGTTGATGATTCCAGGGTCGTCCGATGGGTCCGGCAGGCCCTCTTCCGTTGCCACCTGGTTCGATTCCTTGTCGTTGTTCCTGCCGGCGGTTGGGGCTGACCGTCCCTCCTTCCGGGTGCAGTCGTTGCGCTTGGTAGGCCTTCTTTCCAGAAAGGGGGTCCCGTGTCGGCCCGGAGTGGAAGCTGGCACATTTGCGAATGCCGCTGCTGGTTCTCCTTGACTGGATTCGGTGTCCTCGTCCTCCCCGTGCGCTTGGGAAACCAGGCTTTCCAATAACGCCATGAGTGGCTCTGCTAGCGCCCGCACCGCGTTGAGGTGTCCCGATGCCCTGCGCTTGCCCTTTCCGAAAGTGTCTCCTGTCGGAGTGGCGTCCTCTTCCTCTTCGTCCAATGATCTCTTCAGGCTCCGTAACCCGACCGCTCCGAGTGCCCGGCTTCGACTCGTCGGAGTAGCGCTTTCCGCACTTGAGTGGTAGCGGGGTGCCCGGCCGGCCAGGTCATACACGAATCTACCGTACATGGTTCTGGAGATGCTCCCCCGCTGTATCATATACTCCGACCCTGGGTTGTTGACGTCCACGGGCATTCGTGCTAGCTGTGTTGTGATTTCCTTCTGCACCAGGACCAGATGAGACTCCAGCGACAGCCTGTCGAGCATGGGTGGGAGGAACAGGTCGAGCGCTCGTTCCACCAGGGTGATCAGATCCATCTCTGTGATGAAGCGCCAGAAGTATACTTCCTCCGAGGCGTAAGGCCTGGAGTGGTCGACTTGAGCCGCCCTCATGTGGAGTACCAACCTTGTCGACGCGGACAGCCAAGCTTCGCCCTTCGTAAGTTTGATGTTCTTCAGCGCCAGTCGAGCTGTCTCTCGGGTCCTGCCTTGTTTCGACACCTCCGCTACAAGCAGGCGGGCCCAGTCTGTGACCGTGACTTGATGAAACGGAACAAGCGCCCGTCCGCCCTGCACCGGGTAGATTTCTACCACCGTGTTGTGCACCATCGCGTCCCGCGTGGCTAGGTTGGGTGAGACCAGCTTCATGAAGCATTCCACTCTCATGGGAGTCAGGCTGTCCGCCTGGGGAGGGATGCTGGAACCATTTGCCGCTGTTTGATCCACGGGCATGGCCCACATCCCACCCTCCTCACCTTCCATCACCTTTTTCAACCGGTCGCAGAATACCACTGGGTCGTTCCTTGACGAGAATGTTTTTTGCTGTCCAGTGGAAAGGCCTACAAACGCGTGTCCTTCTCCGTCCTTGGGGGATTTCATCAGGGAGACAATACGGTTGGTGGTCGCTCTTGCATCCTTGCGCCTGTAGCTTTGGCCATCCTCTCCCGGCGTGAAAGGCGTAGCACGCGGGGACAGCTTAAAGTGGTGGGGGTTAACAGGGGCCTGCGACGTCGCTAGGTTGTACGGTGTTTGCGTTGCCTGTCCTCCTCCGAGTGTAACCGACCCTTGAGGAATCATCCACTGAGACGGACTCCTGTCCGGAAGACCGTATTGCAGGGGTTGCCCCCAGGCGAGCGGGGCCCTTGCCGGAGCCGGCGCGAGTGCCCCGTATTGCCCGTACTGGCTAAGGTGCAGTGGTTGTTGATACTGTATCTGCTGTGGCCACTGTTGGTACTGGGGTCCATACTGACTGGGTTGCGGTGGATGCTGGAACGGTATCTGCTGTGGCCACTGTGGGTACTGGAAGTGCGGGGTTCCCCTGTCTATAGCTGAAGGCGGGAGCGCCAATGATGGCAGTTGCAATGGCTGTCCCGGTTGTGGCGGCGTCTCGAGCGATTGTTGGTCCGGCTCTCCCCCGACCGACGGCGCCGGAGACCAGGGTTTCTGTTGGGGCGGCAGTCGAAAGTTCGACTGCACCGGGCGCTGTTGGCGGGGTGGCGGAGGCGGCGGATTCAGGCCTCCTCCCCCGTCGGCGGGTGACGCACTAGTTCCCATCCCCATTAACGTAACCGACTGGGAAAGCGTCGAGGCGGCGGAGGTGGCGGCGTTTCCCCACCCACCGAGGCTTGCAGTTGCAACGACGACATGATCCTCCTCCTGATTTGGTTCTGACTATATTTCTTCTCTTCTTTCTTTCTTGTTCACTCTTGTACGCTCCTTGTTCTCCCTTTGTGTTTTTTTGTGTGCTGTTTTTTTTTTTTTTTCTGGTAACAGCGGCGACCGGGAGGGATAGTGTGACGTTTGGACGGTTTCGGGGGTTTTGTCTCGGAACCGTATTGCATCTGCTCATGTGGGTCTTTCGTATGTGTATGTTCATCAGATTCCACCAGTTCGCCAGGCCCAAGCTTTACCGAACCAATCGCATTATTAATAGATTCCATCAAGTCCGCAAAACAAACATTACAGAACAGCATCAGATTCCATCAGTTCGCCGAACCCCCCAATTTGTTTTTGCGGACACCAGCCCTCGAGCAGCTGGTGCTCCTGCTAATTGCTCTCTCCGACCTGCATGGTGCTCGTAACCCTATCACCACTTCCTGATCCTGCCTGGGTCGATCTCCGGGTTCATCATGTTACGGCAAGCTCCCCGGCGTGAGCAGTCAACGCTCACCTGACTCGCCTCCTCAGTTCGTACGTTGGACCCTTCGGCAGTCCCAGTGGCTCCAGGGCTTCGCTCAGGCGAGAGCGAAGAAAACGATGACCAAAACCCTGGATTGCGAGCGATGCAGATACTCGATTATGCCCGTTATCACGCGTAATGATGCGTATATGCGAGCGAACAGTCGGTTTAGCCTTTAATCCTTTGATCCTTTAGTTTTCAGTCTTTTAATCCACTTTTTAGGTTTTGCACGTATTCTCTTCCTTGCCTGACTAGCGTCTAAAGACACCCGGTGTTGGCCACAACGCGGCATGCGTTGTACACCTTGGTCAGGCGTTTGACATTCGTCAGACTGAAACTGTCTGCTAAATGAAACGCAAGTCCCACACCCACAGAGTGATCCGCCATTACTCTGCGCCCGACGACTCGTGGCTGCAAGCCTCGACCCGTCGTATTTTAGATTGCTCCCACGTCCCTCCGCCGCAACACAATACCATGCCTTCGCACCAGGTGCGGCCGACACAACATACATACATACTACGCCAGCAACCAAAATGCACCATAAAGAAAGAGAAGCAACGAGAAAACCAAACCGAAAAAGAAAAGGAGAAGAATATCAAATAAATAAATAAAATGGGAAAGTCAAAGCTCAGACACATACCCCGAGCATGAGCCAAAATGGGCGTGCAAGGGAGAAGAAGAAACGGGAAGGAAAAAGGAAAAAGGGAAAATGCATCCCGGGGAAAGTAAAAAGAGAAAGAATGAGTGGGCCAAAAAATATAAAAACAAAAATAATCACGCTCGTCACCCACCCACTATGTTGTAGTACTTTTTTCATAAGGATAAGAAGGGGAAAAGATAGGAAAAAGTTTAGTCATGGAAAAAAACCAAAGCACCAAGCCAATACATACCGAACGGCCGCAGCAGTTGGCGGTACGAGTGGCAAAGAAAAGTCCAACCTATCAGCTGGCCTGGTACCTTGCTACCCTGTCTGCGGTCTCTTTGCTACTACTACTCTCTTCTACCGCGGTTTCCCTTCTACTCTTCCAATTCCCCCCCCTGCGCCCATATATACACTTGTACGGTGTTTTCCTTCTACCCCTCCTGCTGTAGGGTGCTCGGAGCATAAATACGGACGAGATGTTCGTAGTGATAACGGCCAACGGCTTTTGTCGTTCGCTACCAGTTGCAAGCTAGCGCTCATCAACACATTTTTCAGCACGCGCAAGGGTGGGATATCGCATAGTAGTACGTACAACGGCACCAGCCTGAATGATCGTAAGCGAATCGACTACATACTAACTCGTCAAGTCCACCAACAACCTAGAGTACACAATTGAGAGTTTCGGAAACTAAAAAAAAAACAAAGCGCTCAGGGTCAGGGTTTGTCGAAGTCTCTCCGCATAAAAGACGTTGACGGCTATTTTTTCCCTGAGCGGATTCTTTTTTTCCAGAAGATGCTCAGGGTTACGGGCTGCAAAACAGGGTTTAACCCTGAGCAAAGAAGCTGCTCAGGGTAATGGTCATGGCACAGAGCACAGGTAGTAAAGGATGCCTGTACCGTCACACAAGCAGCCCGGGACTGACACTGACTCGCCGCCATAGCTAAAGGCGACAAGGCGTGCCATCTCCTCAAACCAGCCGTTGTTTGGTTCGTGATTTTGGCGGCGAGGAAGTACCGAGTAGCTTCGGCAATCTCAGCAGGCAAGGAGGTGGAGCATGCATCATCTATCTTTAGAAAAAACGAAGACCATCGACCTAGCAACCTCACGCCGCGTGACGGTGAGGAGGGCGGTGATGGCGTAGAAGGTACGCGAGGCGGACGACCACTCGCCAAAGCGTTGGGGCAACCGGGCGCACCACCTCCTCCACCAGTAGGCGGTTGGTTGTGATGGGGTTACAAGTACTACTGCTGTAATCGCAGCAGACGAGGCGAAGTGAGCCGGAGCAGCTCGACAAATAGAAGCACATCACGCTGCAGACGAAAACGAAGGCACGCAACCTCGAGCTGGGTGGCGGCTTGGAGGACAGCGACGGTGGAGATCGTGTTATAGTGATGGAGGAGCGGAAGGGGCAGGTCGGGGCGAAAGGTGGTGGAACACGCGGCGGTCGACTGCACGATGCTCGAAGCTTGCTGTGAAAAGTGGGGAAGCTTGAACGCAGGTCGACGTCATTTTTATTCCCCCTTCCACCCTGAGCAATTTGTTTTTTGAATTTTTTCCAAATCCTGGGAGCACCAACCCTGAGCACCCACCCTGAGCACCCCACCTTGAGCAAAGTTTTTACTTTTTTCGAAATGTAGTAATGTGGGGAGGACCCCCAGGTTCGACTCGACATCTGTGGCACTTCGTACTGACCTTGTACGTTCGGTCGCGCATACGCAACAAGCTCCTCTTCGCGGCATTCCGTTTTATTTTTATTTAGTCGTTTATTTGTGCAACAACCACGAACTCTCCAACTAGCAGAATAAGAGTTGTTTGCTCAACTTTGGCCAGACAGGTCAACGTACGAAATATGACCTCTGCATGGGATAGAAAAGGGTACAAACAGCTAGACACCCCACGCAGATCTGCCAAAGAAAGTGGCGATTACCCGTGCTGCCCCCCCCATACGAAGGGGAGAGAGCACGTCGGCAGTTGTACTCACGGTGACGAATACAACCACTGCGCTGCTGCGGCCCAGCGACAGCACGCAAAACAATGATACGTAACGATTGTACAAACTCTACCTGTGCTTCAAAGTCTTGTGTGTTGTGTTCCCTTGTATGATGCATACAATAAGTGGAAAATTACGAAATTACCACAACAGAACAACAAGAAGGAACAGAAGAGATTTTACCAGTCCAACAAACCAATGGTATGTACCTGCCTAACGAGGGCAGAGTGCTGTTATTGGTGAATGAAATTAGAACGGTGTTTCGTGGGTGGTTATACGAAGAACCAACGCTTATGCTACGTAGCGTTAGCGCTCCAGGTGGGTTCACAGAAGACTCTGCAGACAAACACCTACCTGAAATCGACAAAACAAAAATATCTACTCGCAGATAGACATAACGAACCGAACGTGTTTGTTTCACTGATACTTACAGCGGAAGAAACAAACAACAGTAGTATACGATAGATTTACTCGCCACCGAAGGCTTACCAACGCGGCTTGAGCATACCGTATTCCAGAAGACGGGTAGAACCACGGCCCATAGCGATTGGAGAGCGTTATTCGCTTGTCAACGATGATCGTGGCGAAGGGCGCCTTCCATAGATCGCAACGATGAAAGGGGTAGTTTACTCAGTCTAAGAAACACTGACTCGTGTCCTCTTTGATTTTTTCTTTCGTGTTTTTCTTCGTACGATGTGAAGAAAAATACCGAACCTCTTCTGTGTTTTCACGAGAAAACAAGAACTGCCACAGGCGCGAGCCTTCGTCGACGCCAAATGTGGGGAGGACCCCCAGGTTCGACTCGACATCTGTGGCACTTCCCTTTCTTAGAGGGTGTAGCGTGTAGGACACGCCAGGTTTTGGTATAGGATCGGTACGGACGATCTCACGAACAACCATCAACGATGATGGAAGAGGAAGAGAGAGTGTGTGCGAGGCACACGGGCCTCGCATTCCAATCCGCAGTGACTACTTGTCACGGGACAATGTCACTGCTGACGACATCTCTGCTGACGACAACAAATAGTCATGGAATAGGGATGACCACAGTCGTACAATAAGATATACGGATATCCACGACCTCGGCGAATGGTGGCATCTCCGCGGGACAATACCCATGCGACGGTCTGGTCGAGAACCTGGAACCCACAGTAATAAGTGAATTAAGTGAATTAGGTTTACCGCGAGTGTTGTAAGAAGTTAATAAGCCGGGATATCAATTGGGTGGAAAATCGGAAAGATCGTCAATCATAGGAGGCGGCATGATCAAGTGGCCCCAAGAAAAAGCAGATAATATTATCCGGTCGTGGTGGTCATCATATGAGCAAAATATATTGGGATAAGATCGGAATCTTAGACATATGCGCCAATTAGATCAGAAAGATAGGAATTTAAGAATTCGGGGCACAAATACCGGATTGTGTTGACGGTTATGTCGACGATGCGGAAAGAACATGGGAATGCGAGCTAATATTATACCTGGTAGTATATTTAAATGGAATAGGTTCATTGTAAGAAATAATGAAGAACGGACGGACAATTCGTATATGATTCATATAGAACTTGGTCGATGGTAGGATCTGGATTGAATTGGCAGCTTACGACAGTTTAAAACCCGATTGGATGAGGACATCTTCTTGTCCAATGGGGGTTTGACCGGGGGATGATTGGTTAGTCGATACAAGTAATTAGTTAGGATAAACAGCACAGCTTGCTGAGAGAGTTGGGTACCCGTCTTTCTCGTCAGCAGCATCGTCTATCAGCATCGAGGATAGATCCGACAGAGGAATATTCGCGGGCAGAGGTTGGCGCAAGACAGGCAGTACAGCAGAAGAGTGAGGATTGCGAAGAGCGCGAAGATAAGGCAAGGATTGTTTCTGTGTGAAGATTTGGTTGTGCTTGAGAACGGAGAAGGAGGCGGAAAGAGACTGAATAATCATAAGAGCATTTATGTTTAATTGACTGAGTGAACTAAAAGCAACACCTTTCATCACAAGCTCTCGACGGGAACCTGGTCATAAACGTGGTAGGAAAAGTGACCGCTTTCTGAATGGACAAGAGTGTCCGGCTAGCGAGGTTATAAAAGGCCAGCGAGAAGTATCGCGCGCATCGTTAAACAAACTAGACCGGTGCGCAGCCAACCATAGGCCAGGAGTGCTTCGTTGGTGAGAGAAACCGGACCCCGAGTACTCTTCTAAAGAAATTGATGAGATACTGCTTTTCGTAGGCTTGAAGTCTCGATTAGCCTGGATAAAACCCACTCGCGGTAGACCTAGTTCACTTATTACTACATTGGCGCCGTCTAGGATACGTTGGGTGAGAGATGTCAGGTTCGGCGGTGGGCGGACCGCTTAAAGCTGCTATTAAATAGTTCCTCGGAAAAACAAGCAGAGGCTCGCGTGACGACGCGTTCGATGACCAATACCCTCGAAGTGATTTCGCCTACCTTTTCTTCGCGCGACCAACCCGCGTCAAGTCTTCAAACCCCGACCAGTTCTCACTCTGACGCTCTCGGTAAAGCGTCAGTTTCATCTCCCGCGGTACCCGCACGGTCACCAGTTTCATCCGTTAGTCGCCACGCTTGCTCTCGCGAGCAAGAGCATCCTCTAGGCGCGGCCGCAGAGTACCTACCGCCCGAACAAATGGACAAACTACTTGAGGCTTTTTCAGTTTCGGGACCCACGACATCCACCGACCGGCAACGGCACACAAAACAACCTTCAGAAAGTGTTGACCAGGAGGTAGCGGACAAACTGCGCGAAGAATCAGAGATCGTTGACCAAGAGGTAGCGGACAAAATGCGCGACGAAGAACGCGCCGTAGCCAGTGTGGATGCTCGCATGCGCACGATTTCCCCGCTGAAGCTCACGCCAACCTTATGTGCGCGCGTGAATCGGCCGAGACGCAGGATCGTAGTGCTCGGGCTGCCGATCTTCGCGCTCGCGAGAAGGTCGGCACGTTGCAAGATAAAGTACGGGTTCTTCGCGCGCGCCAGGAGGTTGCCGCGGAGACGCAGAGGACATTAGACGCCGAGTTGGCTGCTGCGACGGCAGCCAGTAAGGTTGCTTCGGAGGACGCGGCTCGCATTGTAGAGGCCGGCGCGGTACAGCGGGCGTCCCACATCGACGATGTACGTCTTCACCGCTCCGTCGTTACTCGTTTGATCGCGTCCGCCTCTACGGCCCTTGCTTCCACTGACTTGCCCTCCGCCCACGCTGTTGGTAGAAGCGTCGAGACCGGTCGCATCGATTCACGGGGTTTTGCCATTCACCGGCACACAGCATCGCACTCACACCCTCCGACGCGCCCCGGATTACCGGACGCTCTAGCAGATGTGCCCGCGTCTATGGTTGCCGATGTTCAACAGCGTTTTAGTATACCTGGAAGTTTGCAGGGTGGGGCTCCGTCCGGGTTACCGTTATCGCCTAACCGCCCACGACCACCTGCCCCTCCCAGCCATCCGCCCCGCCCTACAGCCGCTGCAGCACAGGGGTCTACGCAGATGCGTCCCGTGCCCGGCTCGCAGGATGCACAGCGTGGTTTAACACCATCTGGTACCACACAGTACGACCAACCTCTCGGGACGGGCACGCTGCCGAAGGAGGTTTTCGATTCCGCACACTACTCCGCAGCGCCGCCTCGACCGGGACGTCTGTACTCCGCGCCAATCTAGCACCACTCAGCACGACACTCCGGGTCGTTACAGCATCACCACCACGCTGCATCATACCTGGTCCCACATGCACCACCTAGCAACGCACCTCGTGCTTACGGCACCGCACCTTCTTCTTATGGCAACGCACCTTCTTCTTACGGCCTCGCACCGACCACGCAGCAGTACGGCAACTGGGACTGACTATTCTTTTTCATATTTTGGTGGTTCTGGTCATATTTAGTTTTCATTCTGTCTCTGACGAAAATCCAACGATCGTTAACCTCGGACTCAGAGCCCGCACCAAACTCGACCGAAATGGTGTGACCGTGAATACGTCAACCACTTTAACCAATTTACAGTCGAGTTTGGTGCGGGCTCTGAGTCCGAGGTTAACGATCGTTGGATTTTCGTCAGAGACCGAATGAAAACTAAATATGACCAGAACCGCCAAAATATTAAAAAGGGTGGTCAGTCCCCGTAGGACGCCAACGACGTAGGACGCCGACCTACGGCGGCGGCAATTTCGGCAGCCGTTCATTTTAGAGCAGACGACAATAGGGTTACTGGACCATGCCCTGTCGCCCGCTGTCTTCCTGCCGATTCTCAAAAGATAGCCTACCCCGCCCGTACGTTGTCGTCTTCATCTTCATCTGACAATCCGATACCGTATGTAACCACGCGTTGCGAAAACGTTCGGGAAACCGAGACTAGAGTGTTTCCGCCGCGCACCAAGAAGCCGGCACAGAGAGGAGTGATTTCCCCCCCCGCAGAGGTTAATGTAGTTATAAGTGAACTAGGTTTACCGCGAGTGGGTTTTATCCAGGCTAATCGAGGCTTCAAGCCTACGAAAAGCAGTATCTCGTCAATGTCTTTAGAAGTACTCGGGATCCGGTTTCTCTCACCAACGAAGCACTCCTGGCCTATGGTTGGCTGCGCACCGGTCTAGTTTTTTTTAACGATGCGCGCGATACTTCTCGCTGGCATTTTATAACCTCGCTAGCCGGACACTCTTGTCCATTCAGTATGCGGTCACTTTTCCTACCACGTTTATGACCAGGTTCCCGTCGAGATCTTGTGATGAAAGGTGTTGTTTTTAGTTCACTCAGTCAATTAAACATAAATGCTCTTATGATTATTCAGTCTCTTTCCGCCTCCTTCTCCGTTCTCAAGCACAACCAAATCTTCACGCAGAAACAACCCTTGCCTTATCTTCACGCTCTTCGCGATCCTCACCCTTCTGCTGTACTGCCTGTCTTGCGCCAACCTCTGCCCGCGAATACTCCTCTGTCGGATCTATCCTCGATGCTGATAAACGATGCTGCTGACGAGAAAGACGGACCCAAACTCAGTTCTGACTAGGGGGGGGGGGGGGCGAGGTGCCCAACTCTCTCAGCAAGCTGTGCTGTTTATCCTAACTAATTACTTGTATCGACTGACCAATCATCCCCCCGTCAAACCCCCATTGGACAAGAAGATGTCCTCATCCAACTGCGTTTTAAACTGTCGTAAGCTTCCAATTCAATCCGGATCCTACCATCGACCAAGTACTACGTGAACCATATATGAGTTGTCTTTCCGTTGTTCATTATTTCTTGCAATGAACCTATTCCTTTTAAATATACTATTACGGGGGAACATAGTTAATAAGATCAAATATTGTTAGTCAAAATACGTAAATATATATGTTTTATGTACACCATAGGTCCTGTTAACTATGGACCCCCCCCGTAATATTAACTCGCATTCCCATGTTCTTTCCGCATCGTCGACACAACCGTCGACACAATTCGGTATTCGTGCCCCGAATTCTTAAATTCCTATCTTCCTGATCTAATTGGCGCATATGTCTAAGATTCCGATATTATCCCAATAGGTTTTGCTCATATGATGACCACGAGCGGATAATATTTTCTGCTTTTTCTTGGGGCCTTTTCTTGGGGCCACTTGATCATGCCGCCTCCTATGATTGACGACCTTTCCGATTTTCCACCCAATTGATATCCCGGCTTATTAACTTCTTGCAGCAGAAACGCTCTAATGTTACAGTCGTCTCTGTGGCGTAGCTTTATGACCTCGGCCTGCCCCGTCCTTGGGGTGGGCCGAGGAAGTCCGCCAGGACCTGCAACGGTCTAGCGACAGTCACACGAACATCGAGCTTCTGGCTGAGTAGAGAGGGTACCTTGCGCTGTCCGGCTGGTGGCCTGGTCGCTTTAAGGACCGCGTGGGGTGGTGGTGATATTTTGTCTTCTTAACCCCGACGCCAAGGAGTTCATCCCTCAGGCGGGACGGGTACATCACCACAGCAGAGAGCGCTACACGGGCAGTCGGGGGAGTGGAGAGGTTGGCCACAGCGTGGGTATGCATGCACGACAGGAAGGATGGGAGTGTCTGCGTTGGCTGGGACGGCTGCACCCAGCCAACGGAAACCAAGGCGCGTACCGGACTACGAAACGGAGAGCCACTTTCGCCATAGAGAAGAAAAAGAAACAAAAGGAGAAAAAAAGGAGGCGGGGACGAATCTCACGTCGGCTGGCAAAGAAAGCAGCACGCGAGGCTCGTAAGAGACAGAAGGAGGCACTGGTTGCGGTAGCGACCTACAATGTGCGCACCCTGGCTGTAAAGGGGAAGAACGGGTACGGACATGACGAGAGTGTACTGGCGAAGGGACGGCAACTCGGCTGTGACTTCATTGGCCTGCAGGAAACTCGGAGGACCGGTAGCACGACGTTTCGTGCGGCAGGGTATCGCGTTTTCTGTTCAGGTCAGGAAACAAGAGCTGCTAGGCAAGGGCTGTACGGAGTATGCCTAGCTGTAAAGGAATCGTTGTGTAGTAAGGCTGTGTACACTCATCAGTTCATTGACGAGCGGCTTATGTCTATGCGCTTTGAGCTGGCTAGCAAATGCGAGGCAGTTAATTTCGTCGTTGCGTATGCTCCAACTGATTGTACCAAGGACGTTGAACTGAAACGTAGTTTCTGGCAGAAGCTGGAGGACTTGGTGGAAAAGATCCCGACGAAAGAGTGTCTGTTTGTGCTGATGAATGCCAACGCGCGAACTGGACAGAGGATGGAAGGGTGTGGTGATGATGAAAGTAGAGTGCTTGGAGCATATGGGCGTGATGTTCCTAACGATAATGGCAGACGACTCCTGTCGTTCGCCACCAATTGCAAGTTAGCTCTCACCAACACGTTTTTCAGCACGCGCAAGGGTGGGATTTCGCATACACACAACGGCACCAGCCCGAGTGACCGTAAGCGGATCGACTACATCCTAACCCGTCAAGCCCATCGACCTAGAGTACAAGATGTTAAAGCCGTCCCACAGCCTCCTGCCCCAGCTAAGGCTGACTCAGACCACAACATCTTGTATATCAAAGTCCGACTTAGTGGTCACTTTGCGTCCAACAGACGAATACGTAGACCGACAAAACGCCGAGAGTTCGACAGGCAGCTTTTTATGTCCGATGGAAAGTGTCGTGAACGAGTAGTTGAGAGGGTCATCTCCACTCTCAACCAGCTTAACCAGCCCCGTAATACGTCTGGCATGGTTGAGTTTTTCACTGCGGCTATTATTGATGCGGTCGAAAAAGAGGTACCACCCCCTCCACGTCGCCACCGCAGACATGGATGGTGTGAGTCTGCCGAAACCTTGGCCGCATTCATATTAGCATGGACAGCGAGGGAGGATGCACGGTAATTCTTGCGTGCCCATCCCCGGGATAGAACCGCGTGGAAGACACTGAGATCTGCGTGTGCGAACCTGCAGAAGGTGATTGCCGCAGGACTGCATGCGTACTTCGAAGCGTACCTCGCTGAAACCGAACGACTACTAGCGAACAACGACCAGAAGGGCTTTTACAAGCACCTTAAGAGTACGGTGGGATTGGAAGGGACTCAAGTTTGAAACGAACAGTTCATTAGGGACGAGGATGGCACGCTGTTGCGGGATAAAGTGCGAATTCGTGAACGGTGGGGGAGGTTTTACCACAAACTTTTGAACACGAAATCGCTTAAATTCGATTCCACGATCATCGACCTCTTGCCACCACGACCTCTTAAACTGTCGCTCGGAGATGAACCATCCATGGATGAGATGACGGAAGCACTTAAGGGCATGTCAAATTGGGAAGCTGTCGGGCCAGATGGTCTCCCGGCGGAACTCCTGAAAATCGACCACCCCGCATTCGCCCAGTGCTTTCACAACATCCTTGTCAATGTTTGGGTAACAGGAGAAGTCCCCCAGCAATGGAAAGATGCGATCATCAAGGTCCTTCACAAAAAGAAGGACAGAACTGATTGCAACAATTACAGAGGGATTTCGCTTGTTGCCCACGCAGGCAAAGTCTTGTTGAAAATCGTCGCGTCCCGCCTCAGCAACTACTGCGAGACCGAGGAATTACTCCCGGAGGAACAGTGCGGCTTCCGCCCCGCGCGATCAACGATTGATATGTTGTTCGTCGTGCGCCGGTTGCAAGAGCTTGGAAGACAGAGGAAAATCCCCCTGTACTTGTGCTTCATCGATCTGCAGAAAGCGTACGACTCTGTCGACCGAGAGCTGTTATGGGAAGTACTCACACGTTTTGGCGTACCAACCAAGATGCTGAGAATTATCCATAATTTCCACGATGGCATGCGGGCTCGCGTGCGTACGGATGACGGCGAGCACTCGGAATGGTTTGATGTCACGCAGGGGCTGCGTCAAGGCTGTGTGCTGTCACCGTTCCTGTTCAACGTATTTTTCGCTGCTGCGTTGCACGTCGTACTAGTACGCTTTAGCCATGACGAAGCCATCGTGAGGGATTTGGTCCAACTCAGTGATGCTGGAGTAGTCGGAACGGAGGAGCAGGAGCCGTTGGCGTGCGTACGAACGGCTGTATGGGGCATGTTGTACGCCGATGACGCAGGGATTGTCTCGAAGTCGGCTGAAGGGCTCGCGAAAATTATGACAGTCATCGTGACTGTCTTCGAAGCAGCAGGCCTTACGGTGTCGGAAAAGAAGACAGAGACTATGCTTCTACAAACGCCAGACCAGAAAACCCTCGCACCACCGCTCGTTATCGAAGCAGCAGGCCAGAGGTATAAGCAGACGGCCCAGTTCTTGTACCTAGGCGGCATTATCCACGAAAACGCTGACCTCTCGCTCGAAATCGACCGACGGATCCGTCTCATGCGAGCATGCCTCAAACGGTTCGGCCCGGAGCTGAATGATAGGACGACCGCCCCCCTTAGCCTGAAATTCCGAATGCTGAAGGCCGAGGTGATTGAGACCCTACTGTACGGGTGTGTGACGTGGACCCTCAGAGCGGAACACTTTGCCAAGCTTCGAACGACTCACCACCAAGTCCTGTTGCGAGTCATTGGCTTCCAGCGCCGACTTCGTACTGACCATGCCACCCTCTCGTACGCGAAGGCCCTCAAGATGACACGTTGCGAGAGTATCGAAACGACCATCCGCAAACGGCGTCTCTTGTTCGCGGGGGGGGTGGCACGGCAAAGCAAGGATCGATTACCCAGTCGGGTAATGTTCGGGACGATTGCTGGTGAGGAGAACCCGAGACCTGGCGGACAGGTTAAGACTTGGCATAGATGCATAGTCGAAGACCTTAGGGAGTTCCGAGCCACCAAAGGGTCAACGGAACTTGCTCCCTTGGTGTTTGGAGTTGAGACCGCACTGTGGCCCACTGCTGCAAAAAAGGCGGGGAAGTGGTACCGGGGGATCCTGGAAGCAGCCGAACGGTTCATAGTGAGGTGGCACGAGGCTGAGGCTGAGCTGAGCAGGCAGCGCCGCGCATCCGCCGTGGGTGGTGTCCAAGGGAATGGGGGGAGGAGGGGCAACAAGAGGAGTAGAAGAAAACCCGACCAAGGGAATGCGGAGAGGGGGGGGAAGAGGAGTAGAAGGGAAACTGCAGTGGACGAAAGTAGGAAGGAGATGGCAGATAGGGTAACCAGGTACCGGGCAGACTAAGAAGTAGAACATGCCTATGCTACTCGTACCACCAACTGGTGCAGCTGGTTCGAACGTGGTCTTCCTTTGTCTTCCTGTTGTTTTTGTTTATTTTTGTTTCATTTTATTTTCTTCTTTGCGCTGACCCTACGTGATTTTCAATATATTTTCTTTCTCTTTCTTTCTCCGATTGATAAGCCTTATTGAAGGAGTCGTGTGGCGTTGGTGGATGACGAGCCTGCTTTGCTTGTTTCGTATTGTCTAACGCCGAGGGGCCGGGCATAGTTGACGAACGCTGGACGATGGTGGCAGACAGGGTAGCAAGGTACCAGGTGGGCCAGCAGGGAGACCCTGACTGTGCTACTCGTACCATAAACTGCTGCCGCTACCTGGAGCACGCCTTGTGCTTTGTTTGGTTTGCCTGTTATTTTCCCTTGGTTCTTAATCTTACTCTGTTGACGACTAGTGGTGTTTTCTTCTTTTTCCTTCTTTTTCTGGCTCCTTCTTTTCAAGTGTCTGCCAGATCCCCTGCGGGGGGGTACGATGGTTTGTTGCTATATATACATATACCAGGTATATATTTGTTTCTTTTTTCTTGTTTCTCTTTCTCTTTCGAATTGTCTTTGTTTTTTGGTTTTTTGGTTTTTTTTTCTCTCTCTCTTTGTTTCGTTTTAGTTTCTCTAGGTCATGGAATGGGTATGTCGTGCCTGTCGTACGCAGTATGATGGCATGGCGTTGCATTGCATACGTGGCAACGTAGTATCTCTGTGGCGTAGCTTTGTGACCACAGAACTTGTAGGATTGAAGAATCGGCACGGACACTGGTTGTGCTGGATGTCGACGACGGGTAGAAAGAACGGTTTAATGTGAAGAAAACAACAACAACAAACACAGCCCCCACCACCTACTAAGGCTGATTCAGACCATAACATCGTGCACGTCAAGGTCCGACTTAGTGGTCACTTTTCGTCTAACCGAAGATTGCTGAAACCCCCAAAACGCCGAGAATTCGATAGGCAGCTTTTCCTATCCAATGGTGGGTGTCGACACCGAATACTCTAGAGGGTCGTTTCCACTCTTAACCAACCTACCCAACCTCGTAACACGTTGAGTTTTTTACCACAACTACTGTCTGTCATGAATGCTGTTGAGAAAGAGGTGCCACCTCCACCACGTCGCCACCACCGAAACGGTTGGTGTGATACTCCCGAAACGTTGGCCGCTTTCAAAGTAGCGTGGACAGCGAGGGAGGATGCGAGACAGCTCTTTCGTGTCTACCCCCGAGATAGTACAGCGTGGAAGAAGTTGAGATCCGCCTGTGCGAATCTGCAGAAAGTGCTCGCCGCAGGAGTCAATGCGTATTTCGAAGGAGTAGGTTTCGCAATCTGGGAGAAGGGATATTTAGGGGTGAAAATTGGGTAGCGCGGTCTGCACTTCGGAATCGGGAGTCAATGCGTATTTCGAAGGAGTAGGTTTCGCAATCTGGGAGAAGGGATATTTAGGGGTGAAAATTGGGTAGCGCGGTCTGCACTTCGGAATCGTCGTCTGCAGTTGAGAAATCTCCTGGTTCGATGCAAACGCGGCGCAGCCACGTTTATGGCCAGTTTTAACCCGTTTTCGCTGCGGTTTGGGGTCAGGGTTTGGGTTAGGGTTAGGGTTAGGGTTAGAGTCAGGGGTTGGGTTGGGTCTTCGCCCGTACCTTGATCCCAACAGGAACCAAAATACCTGAACAGCCTACCAACCTAAAGATCCCTTCTCCCAGATTGCTAGAGGACCTCTTCTGAAGAGTACCTCGCTGAAACCGAGAGATTCCTCGCGAGTTCCGATCAACGAGGGTTCTACAAGCACCTGAAGAGTACGGTAGGGTTGTAAGGTACGAAAGCGAGGAGTGAGCAGTTTATCATGAACGAGGATAGCACGCTGTTGCGGGATCAAGCGCGAATTCGTGAAAGATAGGCGGGGCACCACCACAAACTATTGAACACGAAATCGCTGAAACTTGACCCCACGATCATCGGCCTAGTGCCACCACGACCGCTGAAACTGTCCCTTGGAAATGAACCATCCATTGACGAGATGATGGAAGCAGTGAAGGGTATGTCAAACTGGAAAGCCGTTGGACCAGATGGTCTCCCGGTCGAAGTACTGAAACTTGACCACCCCGCTTTCGTGCAGTATTTTCACAGTATCCTTGTGAACGTTTGGGTAACGGGAGAAGTACCCCGGCAATGGAAAGATGCGATCATAAAAACCCTTCACAAAAAGAAGGATAAAACTGATTGCAACAACTACAGAGGCATTTCGCTTGTTCCTCACGCAGGCAAGGTGTTGCTCAAAATCGTTGCGTCCCGTCTAAGTAGCTACTGCGAGACCGAGCATATACTTCCTGAAGAACAGCGCGGCTTCCGCCCCGCACGGTCGACAGTCGATATGCTGTTTGTCGTGCGCCGGTTTCAGGAGCTCGGACGGCAGAAGAAAATCCCCCTGTACATGTGCTTCATCGATCTGCAGAAAGCGTACGACTCTGTCGACCAATTAAAGAACTGTTGTGGGAGGTACTCACACGCCTTGGTGTACCAACCGAGATGCTCACAATCATTCGCAATTTTCACGAAGGCATGCGGGCTCGCGTGCGTGCGGATGACGGTGAACACTCGGACTGGTTCAACGTAATCCAAGGGATACGGCAAGGCTGCGTACTATCACCGTTACTGTTCAACGTGTTCTTCGCCGCTGCGATACACATCGTGCTGGTACGCCTCAGCAAAGACGAATGCGCCGTAAGGGATTTTGTTCATCTCGAAGAGGACAGGGTTGTCGGAAAAGAGGAACCGTTGGCATGCGTGCAAAGGGCTGTGTGGGGCATGTTGTATGCAGACGACGCAGAAATAGTCTCGAAGTCGGCGGAAGGCCTTGCAAGAATGATGACAGTCATCGTGACTGTCTTCGAAGCAGTAGGTCTCACGGTATCCGAAACGAAGACTGAGACAATGCTCCTACGAACACCGGATCAGACCTTTACCACCTCACCGCTCGCGATCGAAGCTGGAGGGCAGAAGTATAAACAGACGACCCAGTTTCAATACCTAGGAGGCATTATCCACGAGAACGCTGACCTCTCCTTCGAAATCGAGCGACGAATCCGTCTGATGCGGGCATGCCTCAAACGGTATGGTCCGGAACTGTACGATAGGACGAACGCACCGCTTAGTCTGAAAGTCCGGATGCTGAAGGCCGAGGTGATTGAGGCCTTGCTGTACGGTTGCGTGACGTGGACCCTCAATGCGGACCACTTCGCCAAGCTTCGACCAACCCACCACGAAGTCCTTGTGCGAGTCATTGGCTTCCAGCGCCGACTACGCACCGACCACATCACCCTCTCGTACGCGAAGGCGCTCAGGATAACACGATGCGAAAGTATCGAAACCACCATCCGTAAACGGCGACTCTTCTTTGCGGGGGCTCTGGTGCGGCAACACGAGGGGCGATTGCCCAGTCGGTTGATGTTCGGGACGATCACTGGTGGGGAGAGCCCGAAACCAGGCGGGCAGCTCAAGACTTGGCCGAGGGCCATTGCTGAGGACCTTAGAGTGTTCAAAGCCACCGAGGGATCAACGGAAGGTTCCCCCTTAGTCTTTGGAGTTGGGACCGTACTGTGGCCCACTGCAGGAAAACAGACGGGAAAGTGGTACCGGGGAATCCTCGAAGTAGCTGAACGGTTCATGGGCAGGTGGCACGAGGTTGAGGCAAAGCTGAGTAGACAGCGCCGCGCATCCGCTGCGGATAGTGTTAAAGGGAACGGGGGTAGGGGTAACAGCAGGAGGGGTAGAAGGAACACCGTACAAACAAGTGTATGGGGGCAGGGGGGGGAACGGGAGGAGGAGTAGAAGGGAAACCTCGGTAGAAGAGAGGTAGCAAAGAGACCGCAGACAGTGTAGCAAGGTACCAGGCCGACGAATAGGTTGGACTTTTCTTTGCTATTCGTACCGCCAACTAACTGCTGCGGCCGTTCGGTATGTATTTGCTTGGTGCTTTGATTTTTTTCCATGACTTAACTTTTTCCTATAATTTCCCATACTATATCCTTATGAAAGAAGTACTACAGTGGGTGGGTGACGAGCGTATTTTGGCCCACTCATTCTTTCTCTTTTTACTTGGTTAAGTGTTCCCCGGGATGTATATTTCCCTTTTTCCTTCCCGTTTCTTCCCCCTTGCACGCCCATGTTGGCTCATGCTCGGGGCATGTGTCTGAGCTTTGGCTTCAACGAAGCTCCCATTTTATTTATTGTTTTGGGATTCCTCTCTTTTTCTTTTTCTTTTTCGGCTTGGTTTCTTCGTTGCTTCTCTTTCTTTATGGTGTATTTTGGTTGCTGGCGTATGTATGTACCTGGTATGTTGTTGTGTCGGCCGCACCTATTGATAGTGCGAAGGCATGGTACTGCGTAGGCTATTAATGCATTACGGTGTGTTTATCTCTGTGTCGTAGTCTGTGACCACAGAGCTCGTATCTTTCTAGGGTGCAGAATCAGCACGGACACTGATGGGTTTGCTGGATGTCGACGAGTAGAAGAACGGTTTGATGTGAAGAACACACACATGCCGCACATCCCAATGCAGAGTATGACTATTAATATGTCTATCCACTACCCAAAGCACGCCATAGAGCAAGAGGCAGAAAAAACAGGGGAAAACATGTTTCTCCGCACCTTCTAGTATAAAGACGTCAATTTGTACTCCTGTGCTAAAAAAAGCAAATGATTCGAACAGCTAGTATGTGCCCTGTGTGGGGGGTGTCTGGATGAGGTCAAGATCGACTTCATCTCCACTCCAGAGAAATATCATATACAAGTTCATTATGCATCCGCACTAAAATCAAGTAGTTAGGGATATTTGGCGTTAGTTTTACTTTTTCAGATTTTTTTAATATTTTTTGGCTGGTCGGTTCGAATAGCCTGCCGCTTTTTTGGGTCAAATCAGGCCTCCAGTCCCACCCCTAACCGTAGAATGTGTCGTGTCTGTCGTATCATACACGATGAATATAAATATATGTTGTGTTGTTTCCTTCTATTAATACCTGTCGACATCCAGAACAACCACTATTTCTTCAATCGGGACGTTCTACACGATAGAGGTCCACCCAGAGTACGTAGCTTTTACAATCTGTGAAAAATGGAATATAGACGAGACTACGCAGCTTGCAAAGTTGAGTCGTATCAACTAATTGATCAGTTGAACTCACAGCTGACGTATTTCAAAATTTATAAAATCTGTGAGCTCGGTGTTTTTTACTTCGAATTTCGGTAGCGCGGTCTGCTTAAATTCATACTTTGGAATCATCGTCGATAATTGAGAAATTTGCTGGTTCGATGCAAACACGGCGCGCAGCTCGGGTGTGTCTTAACCCCTCCCAGAGAGCATTGGAACGAACCGGATGGAATATTATTTGCTGCATGAATTGATGCTGATTGGTTGTGGGAAACGAATAGATTCAGTGCAGCCCGAGAAAAACTGTATATCTAGGAAGAGGAAGAAGAAGCGTTGCACCCCCTTGTTCTTGTTCGGGAGGACCGAACGGCCCGACCGAACGGGAACATACAGGATCTTATTGAATGTAGATGGACACCACGGAAGATGGATGTGGACACCAATGTGCTCTAGGCATGAGCAAAAGATATCGTTTGTACTGATTCGGCTGGCGAGGCCCAGGATTCTGCATGGACCCAAACACGTTTTTTTACACCGGCACGGAACGAATGACCACGAACAGCCTCGTTCCGTTCCGCTCGTTCCCATGCTCTCTGGGGGGGGGTTAAGACAGGGGGAGAGGTCAACACGGGCCGTGCTGCGGACCACTAACAACCCGATATCTAGTCCTGTGGGATCTTTCATCCTTGACTTCGAGAGGTATCCTTTTTTGCATGCGTGTTCCGAGGTCTACGACCGATGCGTGTTACGCTGTCCGTGACACATGGGATTATTCATCCGGATGATTTTTGTTGTTGTTGTTGTTGTTGAAATAAGTCAGTTCTAAGTTTAGGTGTTGTTGCTTTCTTCACATTAAGCGGAGTATCTCTACGTTCACGAGAGATGCATGTTTTGTTCACAACCGACGAATTTAATCATTTATAGTCATGGGCTCTACCGACGGAAACTAATAGCTGAAGTTGCCCAGAGGCAGAGAGAAGAGAAGAACGGCCACACTCGTCCCGCGCCCCCGCCTAGCTTCTCGTGATAGGTGCACAAGCAGAGCACGGCACTGCTCGCTGCCGATTGATAGGCCTAGAGGCTAGGTCTACTGTTGTGGTTTCTAGCAGCAACTGCGGTCGGCGGGCTACAGCATGCAGCGGGAGGAGGAGGAAGAGCAGGGGCAACGAGCGCTTTCCCGGTATGTGCCGAACGGGGAGGGGGTCCCGGGCGTTCCCGGGTCTAGACCCCGAACTCGATCACAATGGGGCGTGGGGCGGTCGACTCCGGTACACAATGATACACGCCCGCAAGCAAGCATCGTTAACTCGCTCGCTCGGGGCGGCCAGCCGTGACTCCCACGTGTTGTGGCGTCGTACATGCACGAAGCTATTATAGCTGGCACGGGTAGAAGCACGAAGTTATTATAGCTGGCACGGGTAGAAGGCAGCTCACGTCCTTTCCCAACCCGCGAATACGCTATACGAAAGGCTATACTGCAGTATACCTAGGAAAGAAAGACATACCCGGACCTAGAGTACTGGGCATTAATATGGGAACACCGTTGACGCCGGAGCGGAGGGCATATGTGGTGTACGGGTATAGGCCAGGTTGGTTCCTTTGCCCTTTCTCGCAGAACCCGTACCCAGGAAGACACATTCTCGCATACACCGGTATACATCGCGAGCCACAACGGACTGTTGTACGTACCACAATGCTGTGTCATATACGTGGCGAGACACATATGTACTGCTGTATGCTCCAACTATATACAGGATCGATGGCCAAGGAATTGTGGCCGGCGCCACTAACGGTACGTACAATACAAATCGCGAGACACACTTGTACTGCTGTATGCCCCAACTACAGGGTCGATGGCTAAGGAATTGTGGCCGGGGCCACTAACGATACATACCATACACATAGCGACACACGTGGACTGCTGTAGGCACTGCTGTAAGCGCCAACGACGCGGTGCCGGCGCACCTAGAAGCGATATATCATACTATGCATAACGATATATACCATACTCGCATGTGCCAGTACACTTCCAATACAAGGCGGTCGATGGCGGGGGGGACTTGGGGCCGGTGTCACTGAGAATACAACTCGCGAGACACAGGGCGTCACGATGTGCGGGAACTCACCACGAACAGACCATACTAGTACGTTCTACTGGTCATATCAGCAACGCTGTGCCGGTGCACTAAGCGCTATCGACGTTATCGTACGTCAAGACGCGCAGGACCTTACTACGAGTAGCCCATACTAGTAGTGAGACACTATGTGCCACTGTCCGTATCAACAACGGTGGGCAAAAAAAAAAAAAAAAAAAAAACTGGTCGGTGGTGAAGGAACAAGTGCCGGTGCAGGTCTCGTGGCCGGCGCCACCGCGTCGGCCGGTGACCCGTCCCTCACCACCGATACATACCATGTTCCACTGTTCATATTAATAGCGCTGTGCCGGTGCACTAGAAAGCGGTCGGTGGTGAAGGACTAAGTGCCGGTGCAGGTCTCGTAGCCGGCGCCACCGCGTCGGCCGGTGACCCGTCCCTCACCACCGATACATACCATGTTCCACTGTTCATATTAATAGCGCTGTGCCGGTGCACTAGAAAGCGGTCGGTGGTGAAGGACTAAATGCCGGTGCAGGTCTCGTGGCCGGCGCCACCGCGTCGGCCGGTGACCCGTCCCTCACCACCGATACATACCATGTTCCACTGTTCATATTAATAGCGCTGTGCCGGTGCACTAGAAAGCGGTCGGGGGTGAAGGACTAAGTGCCGGTGCAGGTCTCGTGGCCGGCGCCACCGCGTCGGCCGGTGACCCGTCCCTCACCCCCGATATATACCATGGTCCACTGTTCATATTAATAGCGCTGTGCCGGTGCACTAGAAAGCGGTCGGTGGTGAAGGACTAAGTGCCGGTGCAGGTCTCGTGGCCGGCGCCACCGCGTCGGCCGGTGACCCGTCCCTCACCACCGATACATACCATGTTCCACTGTTCATATTAATAGCGCTGTGCCGGTGCACTAGAAAGCGGTCGGGGGTGAAGGACTAAGTGCCGGTGCAGGTCTCGTGGCCGGCGCCACCGCGTCGGCCGGTGACCCGTCCCTCACCCCCGATATATACCATGGTCCACTGTTCATATTAATAGCGCTGTGCCGGTGCACTAGAAAGCGGTCGGTGGTGAAGGACTAAGTGCCGGTGCAGGTCTCGTGGCCGGCGCCACCGCGTCGGCCGGTGACCCGTCCCTCACCACCGATACATACCATGTTCCACTGTTCATATTAATAGCGCTGTGCCGGTGCACTAGAAAGCGGTCGGTGGTGAAGGACTAAGTGCCGGTGCAGGTCTCGTGGCCGGCGCCACCGCGTCGGCCGGTGACCCGTCCCTCACCACCGATACATACCATGTTCCACTGCCCATAGTAATAGCGCTGTGCCGGTGCACTAGAAAGCGGTCGGTGGTGAAGGACTAAGTGCCGGAGCAGGTCTCGGGGCCGGCGCCACCGCGTCGGCCGGTGACCCGTCCCTCACCACAGATATATATACTATGTCCAAAAATCAACAACGTTGTAAAAAAAAAAAAAGGGGAAAGCGGCGGTGGTGAAGGACTAAGTGCCGGTGCAGGTCTCGTGGCCGGCGCCACCGCGTCGGCCGGTGACCCGTCCCTCACCACCGATGCATACCACACACGTTGAGACAACGTAACGCTGTATGTGCTACGACGCATGTAGCAGTACCGCGGTGCCGGCGCACCGGAAGGCGGTCGAGAGTGGCGGAGTAAGCGCCGGTCCACATCCCGGGACCGGAGCACCGGCTTACAAGTCGAGTTCGAGGGGAACGCATGCCGGCGCATGCTTCACCCCCCCCCCCACCACCCCCCCCCACCGCCGCCTCTATCCAAGTCATTCCCTCAAGGGAACGGCTGGGGGACGAGATGCGCGATGCGGAGTACCAAGTTGCTCACCCGTTGACAGGAAGATGCCGGTGCATGTCAACAACCGCGGCGAACGCCGGCGCGTACGAACGGAGTGCCAGCGCACATGAGCACGGGGACAAGTAAGCTCCACCCTCGTCCAGGCCGGTGCATGGATAGTGCTCACCGTCGCCTCTATCTAAAATTCGTTCCCGTCCCCCGCCCCCCCCCCCCCCCCCCCCCCCCCCCCCCCCCCCCCCCCCCCCCCCCCCCCCCCCCCCCCCCCCCCCCCCCCCCCCCGCGTTGTCCGTCGTCGCCGCACCTGTGCCCTGCCTTGCGTCCGCGCCGTACTGTCGCGCTCAATTTGTTTGTCTTCGCAGGGGCCCGGCAAGAACGACCGCGGAGAGAGGAACCGGGAGGACGCCCGGTAGCGACGGTGACGATGAGGCTCCCGTGTCGATAGCAGACTTTGCCACTTTCAAGCAGGAGGTGGCGAACGAAGTCGCCCAGCTCCAGGCGGCCATCCAGCGATCGGACGAGGCCATTGAGGCCTCGCGTCGCTCCGCCCACGGGGGAAGGGGAGGCGACGCCAGCGGGCCCGGACCGCAGCCCGATGGAGCCGCGGGCGGCCGCGCGGGCCTGCGCGGGTCCCTCAACGCCGCACAGAGCAGGCTCGCCGTAGGCCCGGGGCGAGCGAGGGACTACGGCGGTACTCCGGGCGGCGCCGGAGCCGCCGGAGCTCCTCTCGGACAAGCAGGCCCGGGGGGCTACGGCGGGATTCTGGGCGGCGCGCCGGAGCTGCCGGCCCTCCTCTCGGACAAGGAGGCCAGTTCGCCGTAGGACCGGGAGGGCGGGGCTACGGGAGCGTCTCCAGCGGTATCGAGGCCACCGCGGGCCCAGCTGGAAGGGCGACCTACGGTGGTGCTCTGGCCGGTACCGGAGCCGCCAGCGTCCACCTCGGCCAGGCGGGCGGGCTCGTAGTGGGTCCGGTGGGGGGGGCTCGACTACGGGGCATATGCGGGCGGCACCGGAGGCGCCGGCGCATTCTCCGGACAAGTGGGCGGGCCCGCCCTGGGCGGGACAGGAGCCAACGGCGCTCCATCGGCTGCACTCGGCCATGTGGCCAACGACGGGCCGGGCGGGCTTGCGGTCGGGGCGGATACGTACGGGGACGGCAGCGCCGGCAACCCGTTTACCGCTCGGGGCCGACAGGTAGAGAAAATTATGACCAACCGCGCGGTGGCCTCGTGGGGCAACCCCGCGACCCGACTTTGGCAAATACTATGCGGCGGCCGCCCGGCATCGATGCAGCGGGCGGCCGTGCAGGGGTACGTGGGGGCCTCGGTCAACATATCGGCCGGCGTACACGGCATGCTGGAGGAGCTGGACGACCTCAACTTTCTGGCCTTCACACCGCGCGGCGGGGCCGGCATCACCCTCCCGCTGGCGCAACACCTGAGCATTTTGGGGCACGCGATCGTCACCATCGCGTCCCGCGGACTCCCACAAGGGGGTGCGGATCTCCAGGTGGCGCGCGCCCGCTTGGAGGCGCTCGCCCGAGCCTTCAGCGCGGGGGCGACGATCCTCAACGATCACGTGATGGAGCACTTTGCGGTCGCCGACCGCCCGGCAAACCGGGCCAGGCTGGCGGCTCTGGTGACAAAGGACCTCGAGACCTTCGCGCTCGACCTGCGTTGCATCTCCGACTCCTGCGGCCACGCATGGGCCTACCCCCCGCCGCTGGAGTCCTTCCCCGCCATCCCGGGGCCCCGTTGGCCCCGCCTTTCCGGATACGTGGCCCTCGGCGGTCTGATCAACGCCGAAGTCCAGCAACCTCGCCGCACTTCCGCCATGATGGCCGGGGTCGGGGCCGGTGAATGCCGGCAATGGGGGAAGACCGGCAAGTGTCGCTTCGGTGACGCCTGCGTGTTCACCCACGTCGGCCCCGCCCGCAAGACGAGCAGCGGCAACAAGCGCAAGGCGGCTACTGGCGGGGGATCGGCCGACAGCGGCGTCGCAGCCAGCGGCGCGGCATCCGGGGAACCCCCGGCCAAGAGGGCCAAAGGAAAAGGAAAAGGGGGGGCGGGGGGGCGGCGGCGCGAGTAACGGAAGCAGCGGCGGCGGCAGCGGCGGCAGTAGCAGCGGCAGCGGTAGCGGCGGTGGTTCCGGCAGCGGCGGCAGCGGCAGCGGCGGCGGCAGCGGTAGCGGCAGTGGCAACGGGGCGTCGAGCGGGGGGGCTTTCACTCGCTCGGCGGCGGCCAGGGCTGACGAATAGGGGGACGGGCCTCGCCCCTCAGCAGGGGGCGAGGCCGATCGTAGGGCGTATGGAAGCAGCAGCGCGAGATGCACAGCTTGCACGTCCGGGGCCGGCGTCCGTTGGGGGACCAGGTGTGACGAGTACGTTGGAGCGTTGTGTGGTATTGTTGCGCGATATGCAGCACGTCGCATCCCCTACTAGCGCGCTTCGGTCGGAGATTATGGACCGCGTAGCTCAACAGTATGTACAGTATTTTCGGGCGAGCGGTAGCCACTTTGGATGTATGCCGGCGATCGAGACATCCCTGAACGTCCCGCGTGTGAAAGCAGCTAGGATTCGCTTTTGGTTCGGACGACAGAAAGGGTTCCCTGGGGTAGAGCAGTTAGCGGAAACCGTCGAACACGGCGCGCCCGTCCACGTGGAGGGGAGCACAGACATTGGGGCGGCCTTGGCATACTCAAACCATAGCAGCGTAGCCCGACACTCTGACACTATAATCGCGAAGATTTTTGACGACGTACGGTTTGGGCGGGCAGTCATATTTCCGCGCAGCGAGGCGCACACCATTCCCGGCCTGCGGCTGTCTCCGCTAGCCGTGATTGTATCCCCGTCAAAAACCCGGATCATCCACGATCTGACGTTTTCGTCGTCGCAGTACGCCCACAGCGTCAACGCGGATACTGACTTCGAGCGAGCCCCCCCCGTGGCGCTGGGCCACGTGTTGCGAGACGTTATTTGGCGCATCCTGTACCTGCGTCGGCGGTTTGGACCGAGCGCGCGTATTGTGTTGAGCAAAATCGATGTCACCGAGGCGTTCCGTCAGGTTAGCGTACAGTGGGCAGGGGCGCCCGTATTTGGATATAGATTTCGCGAGTGGATTGTGACCGACCGCCGGCTCCAGTTCGGATGGCGCAGTTCACCGGGGTTCTTTTGTATGTTTTCGGCAGCCCTCGAACACGCGCATGGCCACACGTCGTACGAAGATGCTGTGGTGACGGAACAGGGGCGTATCGCGACGCAACACGTCGCGGTCACCCCGCCGAGGGCAACCGACCGGCTGATCCCCTTGCCACCTGGGTGCCGGGTCCCCGTTGGGAAGGGAGGGGGGAGGCGTAGCCAATTTTTCGCGCGGTATTATGTAGATGACGGGATACTAGTGGAGGTACAATGGTGGCCCGACGGTCGGCGCTGTAGACGCGCGTCCGCATCTTTGGCGTCGGACCATTTTCGGCTTTTCGGGGAGAGATCCTCACGGGACCCCCCTCTGCTGTCTTCTCGAAAGATATCACAGTGGGACACCGTGTTGTGTGTGCTGGGGTGGGAAATTGATACCGTGGCAATGACTATTTCCGTTCCCGTAGCCAAGCTGGAGCAACTCCGCGACACGCTGAGCGAGTGGCCTCCGGACCGCGCGTTCGCGTCCGAGGGCGAGCTCCGCTCTCTGACCGGTCGATTACTGCACTTGTGCGAAGTCGTGCGACCAGGAAAATACTACTTCGTTCGACGCATGCTCAACCAAGTAGGCCTGGCTCCGGTGCGCGCGTGGAGCGAGAAGTTCCACGTGCCGCACGCGCGCGCGGCGTCGTCCTCACGGATCCAATTGGGCCCTGAGTTCCACGCCGACGTATCCTTCTGGCGTCTGTTGGTAGAAGGAGGGCTAGGCTCCGTGGCGGGTCGCCTCTCTGCCCCCCTGTTCCGAAGTTACATGCAGCCGCCGGCGTTTACACTGTGGTCAGACGCTTCCGGCGACGCCATGGGGGGTTATTTTTTGGGGCCCGTTCCCGGGGCCGGCGTATGGTGGCGTGTCGAATTTAACGCCGACGTCCGCGCTCGCCTGCGCGAGAAGGTTAGTGGTTGGAACGATTTGTCGATTAACGTGCTCGAGTTGCTGGGCATGGTCGTAACAGCGTGGATATTCGTGCACCAGTCGGACGCCCAGCCTAGCTACGCGCGGGATACCATCCTGATGCGGGGAGACAACACGTCCGCTGTGCACTGGGTCTCCAAGTGTAAGGGGGGTAGGGAACCCCGATCGGGGGCACTCATGCGCCTTCTAGGGTGCATGGAGGTAGGCAGTGGATGGTGTTTCGACGCGTTGCATGTCGCAGGCGTGGAGAACACCATTGCCGATGGGATATCACGGTGGAAGCCCGATGTGATCGACGGTAACCTCCGCGCGTCCCGGCCCGATGTTGCTTGGCGCCGACAGGTCTTGGGGCCAACGGGCGTCGCGCTATGCTCAGGAGTGCTGGCAGCCAGCTCATCCGCCAGTCGGTTGCGCCGTCGTCTCACCGAGCTTATACGTCAGGTTTCCGGTCTTGGACCGCTTTTCGGGGGTTGATAAGGGAGGCTCCGTATTTCGACACGTCAGCCTCCAATTCCGATAAGATTCAGGCGTTACTTGAGTTCGTGGCGTGGTGCGCGTCGGAGGGCAATCAAGCCGGCACTATAGCCAGTAAATTATCAGCTGTGTTGCACTTTCACCGCGTGAATGTGCAGATGGAGTTGCCCACGTCGTCGCCGCTTGTCAAACGCGCTTTAAAAGGGGTGTCACGGACGCACGTTGTCGCCGGTACCCCGAAAAGAATTCGGCGCCCTATATCGTGGGTCACGTTGTTGGAAGGACAGGGCCTGGCCCTGTCGTGGGGCCCGGGCGGCCGAGTGCTCTGGCTGTCGCTAGCGTTGGGCTATTTTTTCATGGCGAGGTCTGACGAAATATTCGCCTCCCCGTCCGGGGTAGTACACCCCGTGCATTGCTTGACGAGGGGGGACATAGCGTTGTTCGCGGGGGGACGGCGGTTGAACTCGGCGCAGTGGCACCAGGCTACCAGCATCGAGGTTCTATTTCGAGGCCATAAAGGCGACCAGGCTCAGCAAGGATCGGTTATCGTGCGCACACGGGACGACGCCTTCGGGGCGCGTTCCGGGGTAGGAGCAGGCGGCGGTGCCGTCGCTCTTATGGTGGAGTTGCTGTCGGGATATCCGACGTTGCCGGAAAGCGCCCCCCTGTCGTCGTATCGGTACGGTAATGAGGTCAGAGTGTGGGGGTACACGGAGGCCCTCGGGGCACTCCGCGAAGTGGTTGCCGAAGCAGGAGACGATCCCAGCGAAGTCGGCCTCCACTCATTGCGTATCGGCGCAACCACTACCCTAGCGGCGGGGGGGGAAGTACCGCAGAGGGTGATTCAGAGAGAAGGTAGATGGAAGTCCCCAGAGTCTTCCAAGACGTACACCCGCAATAACCCAGAGGACGCGGGTATCGTATCTCGTAAACTAGCAGAGACGGATAACATAGGGCAGAGGCAGCCAGGCCAGGGTACTGTCTGGGGCCAAACACCGTAGTATCGACGCGACCGCGGTATGGGGGGTATGTCAATGGTTTTCTACCATTGGGGGTCTCGGTCGCCCGAGACTGCGTTTGTTAGAGCCCCGGCCAGTCGGCTGGGGGGGGGGGGGGGGGGGAACGCCTGGGTACTGGCAGTACGATAAGGCAACGAGAGTCAGCGGCCGGTGCCGCGGCTCTCGTACCACGCCAGGAGACCCCCCCCCCCCCCGACGTCGGAGAGAATAATAATAACATGACAATTCGAAGGATATACAACAAAGCGGAGTATCTCTACGTTCACGAGAGATGCATGTTTTGTTCACAACCGACGAATTTAATCATTTATAGTCATGGGCTCTACCGACGGAAACTAATAGCTGAAGTTGCCCAGAGGCAGAGAGAAGAGAAGAACGGCCACACTCGTCCCGCGCCCCCGCCTAGCTTCTCGTGATAGGTGCACAAGCAGAGCACGGCACTGCTCGCTGCCGATTGATAGGCCTAGAGGCTAGGTCTACTGTTGTGGTTTCTCCCGCCCACCCGCCCCTTTCTTCTTTCGAAGGTGGGTGGAACGGAGCGGCCACAAGGTGTTGGCCACACCGTATTATACTTGTATTATTGTCTGCGATTAACTGGTAGCGATTCGGGGCTCTCACCAGAGAGAGCGGGGTATGTCAATGGTTTTCTACCATTGGGGGTCTCGGTCGCCCGAGACTGCGTTTGTTAGAGCCCCGGCCAGTCGGCTGGGGGGGGGGGGGGAACGCCTGGGTACTGGCAGTACGATAAGGCAACGAGAGTCAGCGGCCGGTGCCGCGGCTCTCGTACCACGCCAGGAGACCCCCCCCCCCCCCCGACGTCGGAGAGAATAATAATAACATGACAATTCGAAGGATACACATTAAACTGTTCTTTCTACCCGTCGACATCCAGCACAACCAGTGTCCGTGCCGATTCTTGAATTTTAGAAGAGGTACAAGTTCTGTGGTCACAAAGCTACGGCACAGAGATACTACGTTGCCACGTACACAGCAGTGAGCAATGAAACGCCATGTCATCATACTGGATACGACAGGCGCGATATACACAAACTATGAAATAGAGAAACGAAGGGAAATGAAGAAAAAACAAAACAAAGAAGACAAACCGAAGAAGGAAAATAATATTGATAATAAAAATAAATAAGAAGGAACAAACTGTCGTGCTCCCCCGCAGGGGAACTGTCGGACCCCCCTGCAGGGGATGTTGCAGACACTTAGTAATTCGACTCGTAGACTGGTGTGTCTTAACCCCCCCCAGAGAGCATGGGAACGAGCGGAACGGAACGAGGCTGTTCGTGGTCATTCGTTCCGTGCCTGTGTAAATAAACGTGTTTGGGTCCATGCAGAATCCTGGGCCTCGCCCTGCCGAATCAGTCCGAACGGTATATTTTGCACACGCCAGAGCACATTGGTGTCCACATCCATCCTCGGTAATGTCCATCTACATCAAATAAGATCATGTATGTTCCCGTTCGGTCGGGCCGTTCGGTCCTCCCAAACAAGAAAAAAGGGTGCAACACTTCTTCTTCCTCTTCCTAGATAATATATATACAGTTTTTCTCGGGCTGCACTGAATCTATTCGTTTCCCACAACCAATCAGCATCAATTCATGCAGCAAATAACATTCCATCCGGTTCGTTCCGATGCTCTCTGGGGGGGGTTAAGACACGAGCACCTCTAGAATCGACCCGATCAGGTAAGTAAGGTCCTTGTGACCCCCTGCCGTGTTACTCCAATAACCTGGACCCTCTTGGGTCTGGCGATTCCTTGCTAAATATGAGAAAGAACTCTGCTCAGCTTACATCGGCCGTAAGGGCGGCTACAACGGACTTTCGCTTCGCGACATTTCCACGGCGACTTCTCCGTGACATCATCGGCTCTCACTGCGAGCATCGGCTTTACACATGGCTCAAGTACAATAAAACGTCATTTTTCGAAACGAGATCGGTATTTTGACGATTTTGGGTTAAGGAGCCCCGTCATTCAGAACCCATTTTAACGGGAATGTGCTACCTCTATTATCGTAGAATGCGTCTTCTAGAGAAATACACAACTGGATTTTGAAAGTTGAGAAAATGACAAGTAGTTGAGGAAAAAAGTAGAAGATTAACCGGAGGAAATCTGGGGTGTGTGTGGAGAGGTATTGAATCGTTGGCATGCTTGGACAGAGGGGGTGGGCAAGAGGTGCATAGAGTTTTGTTATCTAAAATGCAGTGAACTTCGTCTTTACACCGCCAGACAACTATCCATGCATCCATGTTCAACATAGTATATTATACGAGATACCACTTCCATCGGTCACGTTGCGTTGGGTATCTCATGTGTGATCGTTCTGTGTCGTCAGAGATCAAATTCTAGAGCAGCAGCTAGCTGCAGTAGTACGGACAGAATGTATTTCTAGTTTTTTGTTGCCTATCTTTGTGACGACACCCCCGCAGCCCTCCACCTGCAACAAATATACCGGCACTGCCAATCTATCCGGAAAGTACCAGGTAATCCAACGTGAGAAACCGTTTCACAATCGGATTTTATCTCGAACAGATATGCACTACTACATGAAGTCGACTTCTGACGCTGAAAACAGAATCTTTTGCCCTCGACCAGAACACAGGTAAAGGACCCACTGCTGTAAGAGTAAACGACAGGAAAGTGAGAAATTTGAGAGCGGTTATACTGAACTCAGAACAGAACGTACATTTGACGAGTAATAAATTCGGACTGGACCAGCATTCCTGTTTCTTATTTTTTCCCACTATTATCAAGTACCAGGTATTTGGTATTATTGTAGCTGGCCCGAGAAAAACGCCTTTAATTTTTTTTCGCGCTTCGGGCAAACAATCTAATATATTTCTGGACCCCTACCTATGATCCCTGAGCCGACGAGTGCAGTTGGTTGAACTAGGGAGACAGCCTGGGAATTGTTGACACGGCAGTGAGAAAGAAGACCATCTACCGTGGTACTCATAGTGCTAGCTTGATAGAGCATCATTTCGGCTCGAAAGGACAACTACTTTTAGTTCCATTTGCAACACCGGACAACTACTTGTTCAAGAAGTTGCGCAATTAGTTGTCAGGAGACAAGTACTTTTCAAGAATGCTGCGCAAATAGTTGCCTGGCAGACAACTAGTTCAAGAAGTCAAGCAAATAGTTGCCTGTAGACAACTACTTGTTGAAGAAGTTACTACGCAAATAGTTGCCTGGCAGACAACTACTCCTCAGGAAAGCTGCGCAAATAGTTGCCTGTAGACAACTACTCTTCAGGAAAGCTGCGCAAATAGTTATCCAGGACAACTACTTTTCAAAAAGGCTGCGCAACTAGTTATCCTAGACAACTACCAGGTACTTTTGAAGAATGCTGCGCAACTAGTTGTCCTGGACAACCACTCTTGAAGAATGCTGCGCAACTAGTTGTCCTGGACAACTACTTTTGAAGAATGCTGCGCAACCGCGCAAATAAATACGTGTTCTGGACAACTACTTTTGAAAGTTCTGCCACTGGGTGAGGACGAACACTGGACTCCCGAAGCACCCGAAAAAGGCCTTCTTGCTGCCAGACTTCTCTTTCAATTTGACTCCGTACTTCCAGATCTGCGAGGAGGCTCGGTGCGGGTTGGGCATAATGTCGTGGGTATCCGGAGGCTCAAACTCCTTGATCGCATCTGTAACTGCAGCACCCGCCTGTACGTTCGTTCGGTTCAGAGAGTCAAAGGCGTGTGGCGCGATGAGAAATGGGTATTGCTCTGGAAGATGGCCGGCAAATGTGCAGACCAACTTGGTCATTTCCTCGGTTCGAACACACACAAGCACGGAACAACAGCAGTAGTCACCAAAACTAAAACCAGTGTACGGTACAGCAGTGGAGAAATACAAATACAAATACATGTATGTGTTCAGCGACAGCCGTAGTCACCAAACGACCATACAGCTGCCAATTTGCAAAGGTCAATTATGTTCGACGCACCTCCATCGCAGCTGTGTTGTCGTCGATCGTCACTGGTGCTGTTGCAGACAAGCCAGATCCTCCGCTAGGTTGAGGAGCATCATTTGCTTGTTCAAGAACTTGCGCAACTAGTTGTTCTGGATAACTACTTGCTCAAGAACATGCTCAAATAGACAACTACCCGTTCAAGAAGTTACGCAAATAGTTCCCTGTAGACAACTACCTGTTCAAGAAGTTGCGCAAAATACTTGCTGCCTGGCAGACAACTCCTCTGGAAAGCTGCACAAATAGTTACCTGTAGACAACTACTCCTCAGGAAAGTTGCGCAAATAGCTATCCAGGACAGCTATTGGGTAGTTGCAGCCGTGCGCAACTACCATTTGTATTTGCCCGGCAGTAGCTGTATAGTGGTACAGGTCCTTGTTTTCAATGACGTGAAGCGTTTGATGCAAGCAGTTAGGCACGGAGTGCCAGTCGATGTTATCGAGGGAGAAAATTTGGAAGCGTCACTGCAATATACATGGCAATCATTCCAGCACGTTACAGCACAGCAGTGGTTTGTTGTTGGACAGGCTCATGGAGGACATAGTGAGCGGTGGCGTTCTACCTTTACATCGGTCGGCAGCAGGTACGGTCCGGGGTTTGAGAATATCCCCATTGGCTGCGGTAGAGGAATGAAAGAAAGTGAGAGTGATGATATTAGATTTGACAGTAGGACATGGAGTGAACTCAGACACTGATTTCGACAAAGCGCCTGCGTGTGATTTGGGGGAGGTCCTATTCAGATATATCGCGCAAACGTGCGCGCGTCGCGAACAAGTCGGCGCCGACGTGCCCATTTATAGTTCAAAAATGGACGTGAAGGGGACGCATTCCGAAGAGTTTACATTGAGTGGGACAAAGCACCTATTTTTTCATATTTGGTAGGGGAGTACACTGTTCTTGATTTCAGGTTGGCGTTCGGTTGGCGTTCATCACCTGGATGGTGGGGTTTGATGGCTGCGGCAATTCTTCATTCGCATCGCAACACTGACGTTAATACAGCAGCAGTGGTTTTGCCAGAAGCGCGATTGATAGCAAAGGATGTTAAGGTTTTGGTCCCTGCGGAAGGATCAATGGCGATGTGTGCTCCTCCTGGAGTCGATGTCGTACCTGAACTACATGGTCACTCAGAGACGTAGTTTTACGCTTAGATGTGTGTCGACGATATGCTGAATTTGGAAGCATGTAAGCGTGGTAACGAGAGTCGGCTGTTAACAGCAACACTTTCTGCGATTTCGGATCACTTGAAGATGTTTGGGGATGACAGCAAAAATCCTGTGTGCCTGTTTTTTTGTCACATAAGAAATTGACGAATTGGGCAGTGTGTCAAGAAGTTTTGGGTTTTGACATCGATACGCAACGAATGAGGATGAAATTGCCGGAACGGAAACGTAACGAATTTTACTACTGTTGCGAAAGTGGCCATCGACTAGAAAAACCGCAACTGCTATTACGGGGGTCCATAGTTAATGGGACCAAATTTTGTTAGTAAAAATAGGTAAATATATTGGTTTTTATCTATACCATAGGTCCTACTAACTATGGACCCCCGTAATAGAGAGATGTGGAGTTCGACAGGAAAGTTGCGTCATGTCACCACGGTCATGAGACCAGGTCGGTTCTTTGTGTGGAGGTTGTTATTGATGGTAGGACTGGAAGGCCAGCAGGAGGGTAGCAACACGCAGTTGGCTGCCGTACCTAAGGGGACTATTGTATTATTAGGCCAAGAGTTTCACGCGGATTGAGATTGGTGGAAAGGGGCTCTGCACGAACCATATTTGGTGGACGGTGTGTCATTGTATTCACCTTGTTTTTCTCACACGCAATGGGATCCGGAACGGCATTAGTTTTCGGACGCTACTCTTAGTGCGGTTGGAGGTTTCTGCGGAGGTGTGTGGTGGAGACACGATTTATCATCTGAAGAGAAAAGTAGGTCCGAGATAGGGGCAAAGTGCGCAAAGCATAACATGATTTCAATTAATTTGTTGGAATTTGCTGGGGACGGGAATGACAGCGTATGTGATGGTAGTGCAGGAATCGGACCACTCGGCCACTGTTGCAGCGCCCGCTGTTGTGCTTAGAGACAACGTGTCGGCGGTCACGTGGGTTAATAAGTGCGGGGGAACACGTGATCCAAGAGCTGCGCTTTTGATGCGATATTTGGGCAGGTTAAAGATGCGAGCTGGTTGGTGTTTTGAAGCTGCGCATATTCCGGGAGTCAGTAATGTTTTGGCTGATGGTATTTCCAAATGGCCTCGCGAAAATACTAATTCGTGATTATCTTCCTTTTACCCGCATGTGCAATGGCAGGAGACGAGTTCGGGGGAGAGTGGTGGACCGACGTGTTAGGGAATCATGCAGGCTTACTGGCGACGGTCGGAGTGTCTCCTTCGACAAACGTCACGTATAAAGCTGCCTGGCGTTTGTGGACGCAGTGGCGTTTAGTTGCTGTTCACAGAAGCGTATATTTGGACATGGAGTTGGGGGAGGAGGCGGCGGCGAGTGAGATCGCGAAGTATATGGCGCATTTGTATTTTTCTCGTGGAAACAAAGCGTCGACGGTTGAAGGGAAATTCGAGCTGTACAGCACTTTCATCGCCGAGTGGGAACAGAATTGCCGATGAAGCATTTTCTTATAAAGTCCGTGAAGGCAGGCATTGCAAGGGAGAGTGCATGGAAAGGGGGAACTTCAACTGATTCGACGTCCAATTTCGTGGGCCATGTTGAAACAGGGATTGTGTTGATTGATCTCTCAAGGTATAGGCGCAGCTGGCACGGGAACGCGTAGCTGACTCCAGACAATAACACGGAACTCCTCTTATATTACATCCTCGCTGTCGAGTTGACTCGCCTCGTATGCAGTATAGGGCTACACCTGAAGAGTGGCATCGGTGGGTATACATTACCCCCATATCCCAATACCCTACTGCCACGATCCCTTTCCAGCATGGAACTCCCCAATCTACCATGAATCTTATATGTCGTGTGTCTGAGTACAATCAACATCCCCCCTACTCATTATACCCGACAATACTAATATCCCCCCTGCTCCTGTGCAAGATCAACATTCCCCCTAGTTCTGTACATGAAAATGTACGACATCGCAGGGCTGATATATCTCAATATTATTATCAACTCGAATCAAACTCAGAAAGTCAAAAATCCAATCCGTAACTCAAAAATCCGATCCTTAGATCAACACTCAAATCCTCAAATCAGTAGTCTAATGCTCAAATCCACAGCCTCTCTGTCGCAAACACATACAACTCTCGAAATCCAATGCCAGGTAAACGGCGATCTTTTCGGATTCAGTCAGGTAAAACGGTATTTTCCGCGGAATTGGTCCAAAGATATTCGATGGAATCTCGTCGACTTAGTACAGCGATCTCCGGGGCCCTCCCCTCGCCAAACGCTACTGGTGTCTACAGGCACGCTATAATAATCCTTCGTACTGTCTCCAGCGCGCACGGTCGAAAAGAACAACTTACGAATTCAGCGAGACTTGAACCCCCGACCCACCCTAGGGAATTATATAGCACTACCTGCTAGACCGCTCAGTCAGTACTGACTTTGAAGAACAAAAGCACAAATTTTCAAGAACCAAAAAATCAAACTCCCAATTTCCGAAATACCACCCAAACCTTGCAAATCAGGAAACATTTAATATGGACCGCACACGCCCACAGGCGCTTCATAGTCTTTCTTCAGCTTCGTCAAAAAACCTCTCTCTCTATTTTATAGGAAATGAATGCAAATCATGGAAAACACACAAACAGTAGTCATGCTCATCAAAAATAAAATTATGGGAAGAACCTATAATGCTAGAGATCGCAAGGAACCCCGTTCCTCCCGACAAGAGTCTCTCCTTGTCCCCTACTCCGGCTATAGATACACAGATCGCGACGGTAATGCGAGATAGCATGCATTCCTTCACTTGAATTTTATTTGACGTTGAAGCTACTCGAAAACTCCAATAACTCTCGCGGAATCCAAATCGACCAGAAACACAATTCAAAAACACAAACAATGAAAATATTAACCCAGATTCACAGGAAACCACATTCAATAGAAACCAGCCCAATGTCCCGAACACTACTGCTGTTGCCTCCGCCGCGACTGCCTCTCCGTCCGCTCTCATGGCGTCACCGCAGCTCGGGTCATCCAGCTTATCCTCCTGGGTGAAATCAAACGTCGCCTCCGCAGCATTGACCCGGCACACACAAGGGATGGGATGTGCATTCGAGCGATTAGGTCTGCATTGGGTGTTTCTCTCTTTTCACGCATTCACTGCTTGCAAACTCCTCTTTGGTATAGTTCAACTTCTCAAATGCTACTGCAAATAAACAGTCACTTGTCGACGAGAATACCTGGTCACACATTAAACCATGTATTCCACGACCACAATATGCTGCAGTCCGTACTTGATGAACATATACAGCAGTGCTAAGCAAACTGTTTTCGTCTCAGCTCATGCTTATAACTCTACCATCATCATCAGTAGTACCAGGGCAACAGACGCTGGACGAGGCGGTGTTCCTCTACTCTGCAGTTCAGTCAGTATATTACACAAATATGTGCAATATATACTATGATGTCAGGCTCCCAGTACCATACTACTTCTTCTGCTGCTGTACTCGAATAGTGTTTATCCGTCCACAAATATCCTGCCTTTTGGCACGTAACAAGTGGCGCCGGTCGTGCTACACAGCTCCACATCAACCCAACAACTCAAAAATGAGATACCCGCATACGAAGATAGATGTAAATATGTGAAACGCCGCAAACAGACGTGTTGCTGTAGTTGGGCACAAGAGTTCAACACATACACCTCTTTCTGCTGTACTTGCTCGGTTCTGCCAGCATCAGACCAACGGAATGCCAAACTCAGCAATAGGATGGGCTTATCAATCCTCTTACTGTATATGATACGTAATGATGTCCAAAAGGTGCTCGTGGGCCAAGGGTTTTCGTGCAGTCATTGAGGTCACATCATTCGCGCGTATCCCAATTAAATTCTAGAGTACCTTTTCTTTACCCTTTTCATTTCATACTCGTACTCGTATCAATGCCCAACCAGAGCCCTCGACCAGTCAACCATAAAACTGACAGACGTCACATTAATAGTCCTGCAGTGCGTCTACAGGATAACTTCAGTGAGGGAAGCTATATACGTATACGTCTGTGCATCTCATTTCATTTAAAAAAATAATGATATAGGTCAGCTATGAGTTCCACTTCCAACATTCCCAAATCTCAATCTCCAATGTTTGGAGATTTTCTACTATTCTGAAATCGATACACAATCAATCCGAAATCACCACAGCAATCAATCAACAAAGTCAAACGTGCCTGGTGCGGATATAAGTCCTTGCTGGTGGCGCCTCGGTCCTTTCTCTTTCATCCTCTCTCTCCTGGGGCAGCGCATCCTGTCGCACCCGTGCGCTGGTCCTGGACAGATGGTGCAGACTCCCCCCCTCCTGCGCCCATCTTCACTTTCTGCTTCGTCTCCTTCTTCAGGGGCAACGTCCCTCCCATCAACCACCTGCGGGCGGGGTGCTTCAGCAGTCCAGGCAGACGATTCTGCCAGAACACTTTCAGCGTCGCTCCCGCGGTCTCCACCTTCCCTCCCTCCCTCCTTCTTTCATATTATATTATACGTTCTACATATACGTCGCCAGCGCGCAGCGAACCCACCGATCCAGGTAGATGCCTGGCTATCCCGGGGTGTTGCACCAACGACGGTTACGCGGCGGTCGAGACGACGGCGGCGGCAGCAGCGGTAGCGAAGACGGCGGTTGCGGCGGCGGTGGTCACGGCGGCGGCGGTAACGGTGGTTACTGCATGCGCTTCATCGTCGCAACAAAAGTGCAGCAATCCTCTGACTGCTGACGTTGCTGACGGTGCTGCTGGAGCTGCTGCTGCCCCTGTAACTGCTACTCTCCAACGCCTTCGCCACCAGTACCAAGCGAATATACCAGGTCCGGCTCAAACTTGGCCCTGCTGGGATCGCTACTGCTTCTGGTGCGGCACCTCCTGCCTCTCCTCCAGGACCTCGACCTCTTTTTTCAAAATACACACGCTGGCTCCCTGAAAAAGCACATCATCTAAAAAGAATAGACATGCTGGAAGCAGATTCCCACCACTCTAGGTTGGCCTGGGCTACGCTTGCCAAAAGATCACCGGCATTCACTAGTGTGTTGATTGATCTTTGAAGGTATAGGCGCAGCTGGCACGGGAACGCGTGGCTGACTCCAGACAGTGACACGGAATTCCTCTTATATTACATCCTCGCTGTCGAGTTGACTCGCCTCATATGCAGTATAGGGTTACACCTGACGAATGGCATTGGTGGGCACACATTAGCCCGATATCCCAATACCCGACTGCCAGAATCCCTTTCCAGCATGGAACTCCCCAATCTACCTTGGATCTTTTATGTCGTGTTTCTGAGTACAATGGACAGATTGCCAATTGTTCCGGAGTGGGGGGGAGGGGGCAAAGTGATGTGGCTGATCCTGGCGGATTCATATTTGGGGGGGGGGGGCGTGCGTCGGAGATGTTTGCATACAATGATGGAAAAATCCACAAAGATTTGGAGTGACGAGGGGAGATGTGTCCTTTTTTTGAAGGATGGTTCAGTTGCAAGCGCCTGACGTGTGGCGGTGTGCGGATCAGGTTGAACTTACTTTTGTTCAGAGAACCAAAAGGGGTGTAGTGTTACGCAAGAAAACGGTGGTTGGCGCGAGTGGATTCAATTGGGATAGTATGCCACCGCCTATTTCATACTTGAAGGGGGAGGCCGGTGGTTCCGAGGTGATGCTCGAATTGATGATGCTGCATCCAATTTTGGACGTACGAAGTCCTTTGGCTACATACGCAGACGGGAATATATGGAGAGTGTGGACTCGTAACCTGGCCACTGTGCCACTGAGAGAATTAGTGGGAAGGCAAGGTTTGGTACCGGGTGAGTATGCATTGCATTCAGGAAGGATTGGGGGCAGCACCGAGACTTGCTGCAGGACGGGTGTCGACAATGGAAATCCAGCGTCAGGGGAGGTGGAAGAGTGATGCATCTATGATATATGTAAGAGCGACAAGAGAGGAGGAGGATAGGGTTTCAAGAGTTTTAGCTTCTAATGCAGTGGCCAGAGGGATTCAGCCAGGACAGGGGAAAAATGGGGAGGGGGCAGAGTAAGAAAAAAATATTAATGTGGGGTTTAGGAGTGGGGATGGTATGAGAGGTTGAGCATTTATAATGGATTGGGAGCACACAAATAAGGTACAGACTGTTTTAAGGTGGGGTTAAGGTATGGTAGGTTTTAAGTACAAGCTGGCACTCTATATCGGGTTTGTATTATATGCTACTGTAGGTTAATTGTGAATAAGATCCAGCACTTATTAATAACAATTCCAGATTCATGAGCAAAACAAAGTAGAAGATTGGACGGAGGAATCTGGGGTTTGTGGAGAGGTATTGAATCGTTGGCATGCTTGGACAGAGGTGATGGGCAAGAAGTGCATAGAGTTCATGACGAGTGCAGTTGGTTGAACTAGGGAGACAGCCTGGGAAGGGTTGACGCAGTGAGGAAGAAGACCAGTGAGGAAGAAGACCATCTACCGTAGTACTCTATTCGTGGGGGTACGAGCTGCAGGGGTTTGATGTCCTTAGAAGGTCGGCGAGTCGAAAGAAGAATGTTAAAATCAAGGTTGTGGAACACTTTGTATCCCTGGACAGATCTGCCTTTTAAGTCGGTAATCGTTGGTACTCACGTGTACTGCTTGCTTAGCTATAGAAGAAGAGTAGTTTGTTCCTTTCGTGCACGCGGAGACTGAGACCAAGCTCGTGCGTCTCTGGAAAATCCCTGGTTGTCCATCTAAGATACGACTTCCAAGTACTACAAATACGTGCCCAGTGCCTGAAACCAGGTAATTACCGGGCTTTCAACCTCATACAAAGCAGTATCATAACACTAGTCACCTCTGATGAGCCGTATATGCAGAATTATGGGAAATTCATGGAAACCCCGATTCCACGAACTAGAACATGAGTCGAAGATTCGGCTCCTCAAAACCCACTCCGACACCTCTGGACGGCGGGGCAACGAAGCCGGTAAAGTACGTGAAAAAAATGAAGGGAAGACCTATAGCCTTAAGGGGCAGGAAGAAATCGTCGATGAAAGCCATCGCCATGCCGCCCGCACGGGGGGGGGGGGGCGAGGAAGATGCGTGGAAAAACGAAAAGTGAGTGCGGGAACGAAAAGCAAAATAACACGGAAGACGGCAAGAACCACCTAAACCCAGCCCACAACTCCGAAAACGCGTTCTGGGCCACAAATGAGCGGCCGATTACCCAGACTAGTCCCGACACTGAGCGGGGGGGGTAGGCAGGAAAAACTACGCAAAAACACATCCCCAACACAGCCATAAAAAATAACACACACACACCAGAAACATGTCGAGCAGACAAAACATCATCTCCCAAAGTCCAGGAAAACGACACAAAAAACAAATGTATATATATATATATATGTCGAGTGCAGTCAAGAAGCAAAAATCAGCTATCCACGGCGGCACCTCGAGGTTCATCTATACTACGCTAGACACCCCGTGCAAACGCGCTAGCCAAGTGAATTTGCAGACACCAGGAACCTCGTACAGCTCTCGTCGAAGTCGTGTAGCACGCCGGAGAAAGAGGAAGCTTGATTGGTCCCGGGTCGTCCAAAAATCGAACCAAATATACTCCATCCGTTGGTGTAGTTGCGCTGATTTTCCCGAGCCACCACAGACCGTCGTCGCCCTTTGTAGCAAAATTGGGCCCGTTGGGAAGTACAGTGTTGCTGTATCGGCGGAGCCAATCGGCGTGCGATACGCAGCCGTAGCCGGGTGCCAGAAATCGCTCGCCGTTACTCCGAGAAAGCTCCCCTTGTACCGCGCCAATTATCATCCGGCTGTATAGGCGGTTGGTTTGGCGGTGTTAGTTCGGGGTGTCGGCCCAGTAGCGCAAAATTGCGTGACGAGAAAGCTGGAGGTCCACTTTCCGTTCCCAGGATGGACGGGATAGTCCAGTCCAGTGCGTCTCGTACATCACCGCGATGACGCCACCTCGACCTCTACCCGAGTGATGTCCAGTAATCTTTTCCACTTCGAGTCGTTCAAGAGGGGTTGAAACGTCGTCCTCGGTGACGTGGTACGGAGAGGATTTTCTTGGAGAAATTGTTGAGCACGTATTGCGTCAACCCCGCCGGCAAATACTTCGGCATGTCGCCATGGTCGTGGGGGTTGGCACAGGGCTTGCAGCGTTGAACAGATACGCGCCGGCAAACCTCAGCGCCGGGGATATCGGAAGGAAGATCCAACTACAGGAGTTTTGCGCTGAGAGGAGATCCATCCGGAGTGTCCGCTGAGGAGCAGGGCCCAACTGCCGGAACTTTGTAGGGCCCGTCCAGTTGAGTGAGATTTTGGCCTTGAGGACCTTGGCGTCCGTGTCTGGTTTCGCGCCCTGGCGGATGGTGGCCGCCGTATTGTACACCCACACCCAACCGCCAACGTCAAATTTGGGGACCGGACGCAGAGCGTCGGAGAGGGCGGAGTTGCGGCGGTTCACGCGAGCAACAGTGAGGGCGTGGTGTTCTCGAACGATATCGTACGCGCGCGCTGCTGGCGGTCCGTCGCTAAGTCGCAGTAGGCGAGGTGGTCGCGGGCCAAACTCTAGTGGCCGGCGACTCCAACACGCTCGAAAATCGTGAGAGGGAGGCGTGGAAGCCGACCCATATGTACCTCGTTGGGAGCCAGACCCGTAGCGGCGCTGACGGAATTGTTGTAGGCAAATTCGACGTGGGGGAGCTGTTCATCCCAGTTGCTTTGGAGCTCGTTGACGACCATTGCCAGCATCTGGGCCATCGTGGGGTTTACATGTTCCACCCCACCGTTGCCGTTTGGGTGGTAGGAGCTGGTGGCAATTTTTCGAACCCCGAAAAGCTGATATACGGCGTGAGAAAGCTTGGAGCAGAACTGGAGGCCGTGGTGGCAATTTTTCGAACCCCGAAAAGCTGATATACGGCGTGAGAAAGCTTGGAGCAGAACTGGAGGCCGTTATCCGAGAGGATGCTGCGCGGGCACCCCCAAAGAGGGATATACCGGTTGATGAGAATGTTAGCCGTACCCTCAGCGGTGAACTCGGCCGCTGTGACGGCGTACATGTCCGCTCGGCGGCTAAAACGATCAGTGAAAAGCAAGATGTAGGTATTACCTCGAGGCGTCACCGGGGGGGGGCCGAAATAGTCGATGCTGACGGCGATTCCGGGCCCTTCTGGCAAGGGCAACGTGATGGAGGGCCACCGGACCGCCTGCCGCGACGTTTTTCCGTGCTTGGCACTTTAAACAGTTGCGTAGCCACCACCGGGTGCAGATGCTCATACCGATCCACCAGCAGAAACGTTCGAGCATACGTAGGGTGCGCGCGGTTCCTAGGTGGCAGGAAGCCGTGGAATGGCAAGCCTGCATGACCCAGGGGCGCATGAACAGCGGAACATAGATGCGAATAGGGTCGTCGTTCAATAAACAGGCCGTACAACCCACCGGGCGTTACGTATCCGACGCAGGGAGGGGGGACGGTTGTCGGACAAGTAGAACGATGCCCGCGTCAGTGGTGTGCAAGCGGCCTTTGTTGGCCGGCTCCCGAACCTCTGAAAAGGGAGGGCGCTGGTGGGAAGGGAAACCTGACGAAAAGTCGTCTGACAAAATTCCGGCCGGCCAAGGGCTATGTAGCGCATAGCGGCGTTGCACGTGGGCTCAGCCTGGTGTTCCCGAGCCCAGTCGGCGTGCGAATAGCGCGCTGCGGAATCACCGAACTGAAACTCGGCAGCTGCGCCGAGGGCGTCCAAGTCGGTCGAGGTGACGGGAGGTGCGTCAGTTGGCGGCAGAAGTCGTAAAAGAGGAGTTCTCACGGGCTCGGCGCGGTCGCGGCCGGACGGGATGGGTACCGTCGGGACGGACGAGGCGGCAGGAATCGGGGCCAAAACGACGGGTGCGGGCGGTCGCGACCGTGGGGCTCGCGGCGGGGTGATACGCCGGGCTGATGATCTAGAGGCCCCGCCGGGACCGAAGCCATAATCAACAACAGGCGGCACGGTGCCAGTGGCGGCGGCTGTTGGTCGGCCCGTCCGAGTTGAGATGCGGCCTGAAGACGGCAGAACAATCAGAGGCGCCGGGTTGCCAGGCGGCGATGGGGCAGACGCGGCCGGATCAGCGATCACAGCGATCGCTTCTCTGTACAGTGATCGTCAGAAGAGGAGCGCGCTGGGCGACAATCGTCGCTGCAGCGGGGTCATCTGCAGAGCCCTGGCCTGAACGGGAAGACGCGGCCGGAGCAGTGCTCACGACGGAATCTTCGGCCTGTAGAGTGCTCGTCGGGAGAGGAGCGCGCTGGGCGACAATCATCGCTGCAGCGGGGGCTTCTACAGAGCCCTGGTCGCTCCCTGGGGGATGTAAAAAACCAAAGCGAAAGCGGCGTTGGCGAGGGGTGAAAAAGCCCCCAAGCCAGGACGGCGGTCGACGGTGGCGACGGAAGCAGATACACGAGCGACGAATCTCCCTGAAGGAGCAGAGAGGTCGTCAAACCTCATACGTGACCCGTGTGTGCGAAAATCGCGAAAATCCGAAGAGGCGAAAGGCAGCCCACCCAAGACGGCACGTTCACTGCGGGACACCAGTCCACCCAAACCAACACCAGGGGTCGGCGAAGAGCGAGTGCGAAACCCGCAGGCTCGGATGAGAAAGATACCACCGTCCTCGACGGGGTTGAGGCAGCTAGACCCACTGCGGTCGTGTTCGGTGGCGGGCTCCGGCAAGCGTGAGAGAAAGTCAGCATTTCGGTTGGTGCTACCCTTGCGGTACTCGAGGGTGTAGTCGAACGCGGTGAGGAACTCGAGCCACCGCTGGACTCGCGCGTTGTCTTCCCCTACTTTGCCGATGCTCTCAAGTGCTTTGTGTTCCGAAAATATTCGAAACTTCGTGTCCCACAGGCAACCTCGGAGTCGCTTGATGGCCCAGACAATGCTGCCAGCTTCCAGGTCCAACGGTGTCCAGTGCCTCTCGGAATCGAGGGTAACGCGGCCGATACAAGCAATGAGACGCACCGAGCCGTCCGGTTGTTCTTGTTCGAGCGCGGCACCAAACCGTCGATGCAGGCGTCGCAGTACACGTGGAAGGCGCGGGAGCCGTCGGCTACGGCGTCCCAGTCAGGCAAGACCAAAATCGGTGGGGCAGCGAGCTCGGCGAAGATCTGGCGGACGATGACTTCCATAGCCGGCGTGAAGACGTACTTGACCCCCTTCCGGAGGAGACCGGTGAGAGGACGTAACTTTTTAGACAGGTCGGGCAGGAATTTGCGATAATATCCAACGCCGCCCATCAGGGCGCGGACCTGCTTGAGGTTCTTGGGCATGGGCATTCTCATCAAAGCCGAACTTTTTCCGCATCAGGGCTTATACCCGTGGGCGAAGTAGAGTGGCCCAGAAAATTGGCGTCCGTGGCGCCGAAGCGAGCCTTCGAGGGAGAGAGCTTGAGGTTGTGTTTGCGCAGGTGTTCGAAGAGGGTTCGTATCGTCCTGACGTGGGCCGTCGGGTCAGAGTCGAAAACGATCACATCATCAAGGTAGGCCGCCACTTGTGCCAGGCCTTTAACGACTTCGTGAATCACTCTGACGAACCAGCCGGGTGAAGCACTGCTGCCTTGGGGCATGATGAGCCACTCGTAAAGGTCCGTGGGAGTGCAGAACGCCGTGAGAGGGACGGTATCCTTGTGCGTGGTAATCTGGTGGAGCGAAGAGACCAAATCGAAGAGGGAAAACACCCGTCGCTTCTCCAGGGAGTCGAGGACTTTATCCACGCGAAGAATAGGCAGCTGGCTGAGGTTTCTGATCTGGTTGAGTTTTTGTAGTTCACGGTGATCCGAACGCCTCCAGACATCTTCGGGATGACCACCAGCGGGCTCGAGTACGGGGAAGTCGCGTGCTGGATCAGACCTGCCGCTGGGTACTAATCCAAGGTGGCCTCCACTTCCTTGGCCAGGATGGGGTTGATGCGGTGCGGCCGTGACAAGAGCGCTTCCTTCCGGGACCGAGATCACTAAAGGCATCAACGAGCAGGAACCAAAATCCGACTTGGACTTCGAGAAAACGTCAGGAAATTTGCAGGGAACGTCCCCCAGCTGTTCGATGACCCCAGGGGTCCAGCCTGTGCCGTGGAGGTCAAAGGCACCTCCCGCAGATGTGACGGCAAGCGTGCACAGACGCGCAGGAACGAAGCGCACTGGCTTGAGGTCGAACGCTCAAGCAGTGCAGGCGAGGGCGAGGCTGGAGCTGCGAGGGGGGAACAGTAACTGCTGAGACCGGACACACCTCACCTAGTCCGGAGGGAGGGATGGGGGCTCGGTTGTCCTGCTGCAAAACGTCCAGCGGGACGCTCAGCAACGGGGCGTGGGCGACGCCGAGGACATCCCGCGGCTCGAGAGCCGCCACTCCAACGAGGGGAAGAACCTGTCGTCCGGAGGAGACGAAGTGCTCCTCGACCGAGGATAGGTCGGGCTGGGGCATCATGTCGACCAAGCAGTGTCCAGTGGGGGCCGGGGAGCCATCGCTTCGAACCAAGTTAACAGCAAACAGTTAAGGATGGTCGGACAGGGTGACGCCTGCCGCGCCCTCGTAGCGTAGATGGAAGCCTCCACCCAAAGCGGCGGAGTCGAAGGCGTACACGGACATGCCCGTCGGGGCGTGGTGAACTAACTCCAGCTCATCGAAAACACGTTGATGAGACGACCGAGGTGACAGAGAGCGGTAGGAGCGACTATTAAAGAGCATCCAGCTGTCACGTCCCCATAGCACAGCATGCTGCATCACCGAGGGGGGAACCACGCTGGCCCAAACTGCGAGGGAACAAGTAGGCTCATTGTCTCGAAAATATTGAATGCTCAAGCGCACACTCGTCGAAGAGGGCCGATTCGCCAACCTCCCCCCAAGAACGAAGGGCGCCTTTCTGCTCGCACGCGAGGGATGCCGCACCAACCGAGTGCATGCGATCCAAAACATCTCGTCTGATGAAAGTCTGCGGGGAGCCAGTGTCAAGAAGCGCCACGCAACCAAAAGGTGCAAGAACGCCAGCTCCGCTGTGAATCGCGATTTTGGTTGTAAAAGAGGCGTCGTCGAGGGTAATGGTGCCCCCGACGAGGCAGGGGCCGTGTTCTGGCAGCGCAAAGGAGGGATCGACACTAGGTGCGACAGCCAAAACCTCGGGGCTGTGATCAGCCGGCGCGTCAGAAAAATGGGTCAAAAACTCCAAAGGAGGACCTGGGCAAGCACGGGCCACGGCCAAAGGGCGGGGCGGCGCTGGTGCAATCTCATGAATTCTGTCAGTCCTGGTTGGGGTGCAGAATTGATGAGAGGAGGCGGGGTGTGCCAACCCGGCCTCACTTGAGCTGAGAGTGTCGCGAACGGCGGAAAGAGCTTTCCCGAGCAATTGTTTCCCACGCCACCGAGAGGGATCGTGAGCTTCGAGGTCGTCTGCCCGGAGACCGATGCCCCACACGACATCAAAAGGGCTGGCTTCAGCCAAAATTTTGGTGCCAGTGCTCAATAGGTGCTGCTTCATGACCGGGTTCTGCGAGAATGTGGCAAAACTACCAGCAAGGACGGCGTCTTCCCGAACACGGTCCCAGATAGCGCAGTCGAAGTTGTGCACGCCTCGACCGAGGCGTTTGCGCTCGCGTGAGTCTGGCGAGGCCATAATCCACTCCGCTGGGGCGTCGTCCTGCAAAAGGTGAGCATTTTCAGTCATCATATACAGCTCCGTGCAGGAATATGACACATCGTCAATGACAAAAGACGAGGGGGAACACTGCGAAAAATAAGAGGGGGGCTGCCAGAACAGTACCACCCGCTCCGTTGTATGCTCGAGAGTAGGGTCAAAGACCGACGGTGCCGAGCCGTCGGTGACCGCGGCGTGTGGGGTGGGGGGGTGCTTCTCTGAGAACACTGAGCCCTTGGTGTACGAGACGAGTCCGTTTCCACGTTTACTGGCTCTGTGTCGCCATTGCTCGTAGGCAAAAAATCGCCAGAAGGTTCTCTTGCTGCGCCCGATGATCTCTGTCCTGGACCAAAGGGAGCAGGGGGTTCTGAGCCCGTTCTGCTTGACGAGAGCTGTGATTCTTCCGAATTTAACGGGTATGCTGTCCGGTAGATCTAGCCGGAGGCCGTGGAGTCACCACTGGTTCGACGGACAGTGCCAGGTTTTTCCTGTTCCACTGGAGCCGAAGGAGCGCTGAGCACGTGGAGTGGCGTGCGCGAAGAACAAAGAGGGCTTGCAGACCCTGTAGACGTCTTCAAGAACGATGCTCAGGTGGGGGGCAACAAAGTGTCTACCGGAGAGGGCTTCCGTCCTGTAGACCTGGTGGGGAAGGGGTACGAGGTAGCTAATCTTGTCGACTCCTCCTTGATAGGAAAAAGGGTGGAGCGGCCACCGTTATTGCGAGGAAACGCCGAGTCGAGCTTCAACCGAGATCTTGGGGTTCGGTGTTTGCCTTCCCGCACCTCAAACCGACCGCCACCGCATGGCCGGGAGGTGTAGGAGGGGGACACCCTCGCTGAAAAAAAACCGAACGACGCGACGGCGCGACACTCGTCGTGTTGCGCGGTGCGTGGTTCGGGAGAGTGGCGTTTGTCGTGCCTGCTCTCTTGCTCAGGCTGAGGAGAGGGGCGTTTGAGGCGCGGGCTCCCGACGTCGGGGAAGGCACCCGGGCGCTCCCCGGAGAAAGCAGTGGAACTGGGTCGCTGCGTCGGTCCGAAGAACCGAGTAACGCACGGGGCGGGAGCGGAGTAGGTCGACACTGAGTGCTGAGCGAGCCTGGGACGCCAGCATCTTGTGAAATCAATGTTTTTTCTCCCGACAATGCTGGCGGCGGGCGGGCAGGAGGAGCCGAACCGCTGTCGACCTGTCAGTTGCCGGCGCGGAAGGTGCCTGGCTGGCGTCCATTCCCGAGATATGCGAGGCACCGTAGCGAACCCCCGAGACGGGAGCCGGGACGGAAGAGGTAGGGGCGGTTGAACCACCACCGTGATGACGGGAGTGGGACTGCTGGTGTCCTCGTGCCGCGTGTGTGTTGTAGCCGTCACCTTGCCTGTTTTGCTGACCCTGGCCGTGATGTTGCCCACGCGAGTGGCCGGGGCGACGCCTGTGTTTCTTGTGGTTGTGTTTGTTCGGTCATGAATTGTTCTCGCGGCGGTGTCTGATCATGCGTTCTTGCCAACGACGGAACGCCTCGACGTCGTCGCCGAGCGTTCCGAGGTGGGGGTTTAAGATACCACTAAGGTTTAGAAAAAGGTGTCAACACTGTCGGAGAGAGTGTGTGTCTTCGTGGTAGTTTAAACAGTGCCCTCGGTTTTCGCTGAGGGCGGCTGGGCGAGCGGACGATGAAAGTAGGCCGCTCTTGAGGGGAGGGCCGTCGGTCTGGATGGACATGCAAACGGCGTGAACTTCAGCATAGTGGTGTTCCTCATGGGGCCAGCAATTGGAAGAGGTGTCAAGCCACGGGTCGAGGCAGTCTCATTCATCACAAGCGGATTATTGCGCGATACCGTCTGCCAAAGAAGGCGAAGTGTCCGGCCCTGGTCGCGACCATTATTGGCGGGCCGGGGCCCCGACGGGGCGGATGACCGCACACCCGCCGAGGCAGCGGGCAAAGAAAAATATTTTTCGCCGTTGACGGCAGGTGTCTTATTGTTCGCAAGAGTCTTGAAAGCTGACCACATGGCGTCCAAAGTGCCGAACAGCCTCGATACCGTAGCCAAAGCTCCCGGGTACAGCGTGGGCATCAAGCTGGGGTACTGCTCGTTCACTGCCATCCTGCCATCCGAATTACCTCCAAAACAACCTCCACCCCCGGTGCCAAAACACCCTCAGCCCCCGTCGCTGCTCACACCACTCCTCGCAATGCACGGCTAAAATCGCACAAAGGGGTCCCGTTAGACACGCCAAAATTATGCAACTTGGTGTAGTTGGCCCCCGTGTTGGTGCGGTCGAAGTGGTTGCTCAGCAACCTCAGGAGGAGCGTGAACGCCTCCGGTCCCGTCGATCTAGCTGCGAGGGCGCGCGACACCTCTTGCTGGTTGCGTGTGTGAACTCTGGGACGGGGGCTCTTGTGTTGCCGTTCGAGGAAAAACTGGGAGAACTAGTTCGAGAAGGGTTTCCTCGTGGGCCGTATCGGCCGTCACCCGATCGCTCCTTCCTCTTTCCCCGGCTTTTCCGTCGTCCAGCCCCGTTTCGCCGAAACGTACTACCTTCATTGTCCGCGCCCGAGCCCCGGCGGAACCTGCCGTCTGGACCGAATCTCCTCCAACCCTCGGGCGCCGGCCGGCCTGGTCGCCAACGCGGTAGCGAGAGCGGTCTCGGGCCACAGAGCTGTAGTCAACTCCCCGGTGTCCGCTGGAGGAGGCGAGGTGGTGTCCAGCATCCGGTCCCGAGTAGGGGAAGTGGGGTTCCTGGTGGGCGGTGTGTGACCGCCGCTTGCAGTAGAGGAGGTACGCGACAGGTTTCGGCCAAGAGACGGTGGCGGGAGAAGCGTCGTGCGCCTTCTGGAGGCTGACTACCAGAGCCATAGTGTACGCTTGGCGTTGTTAAGCCGCCCAGGAATCGTCCGCCATCCCGAGCCAAGCGTCGTGGGCGGAGAAGTCTTCTGCCGGCATCTCGCGTCGGAGGCGGCGAGCGGCAGAGACCACCAGGGCCGCCGCCTCGGGGGGGGAGCACGGGTTCGGCTCGGCCGCCATGCAGGCGACACTCCCCTGCAAGAAGTCCAGATCCCCGGTACGCTTGGTCCGGGCGTCTATCGCGATCGCGGCGAGGGGACACGAGTTCGTGGGGCCAAGGCCGGGGGCTGGAGCGGCCTTCGTTGTGGTCGCGGCAAGAGGAAGGCTCTCCGCTGGGGCCCTTGTCTCGGCAGCCCGACGGTTCTGGATGGAAGCGGTCACCCGGGCAGCCCGCAGCGCTTCACTGGTTCGAGATATGGAGTCTCGCGCACAAGAGGCGGAGCGTACGGCTTCCTCGGAGGCCGTGGTGGCAGCCATGGCGACCGCGACGGCAGCCGTGGAGGCGCGGGCGACAGTCGCAGCCGTGAGCTCGGCCGACACGCGCGTCTGCGCCCGACGACTAACCGTTGTCGCCTAGGCAGGCCTCGGCGGTAGCCAAAGCCCGCTCGGCCGCGATGACGTCGGGGTGGTTGCCAGCGGCAGCAGGAGTCCGCGCGGCCGCGACAGCATCGGCCTGGTCGGGCGCGGGGCGTTCGGCTGTTGTCCCCGCGTCAAGACTCGAAAGGGTAGCCCAATGCTGGATCACAGCCGCCTGCTCCTGCGGCGAGAGGGAGGTCCACGCTCCAGGTAGTCGGGGGGGGGGGGGGGGGCTGGGCACTGTCTGGGTCCTCGGCCGCCAGTCCTGCGTCCTTCGCGGTAGCCAGCCGCTCATTCTCTGAATCAGGGGGCTCGAAGTCCACGGCGTCGTCCAGAATCGTGGGGCCCGCGGGCTCGGGTGTCCTCGCTCCTGACGAGGGAGAGGAGTCGAAAGTCCTCAAACCGCTGGGAGACCTGGCTGGGTTGGGTGACTTCTTCCGTGCTTTTGTCGTCCGTGATATGCTAAGGCGGGGGCGGGCGGAAAACGCCGCGGCAAAGGGCGACACCGGGGCAGGGGGGGACCGGAAACGGCGGTTCTCAGGGTCGTGGAGCGTAGAAACAGCGATGGCAGGAGCCGCGGCATGTGTGTCGTATATCTGTGATCAAGGCATGGCGCGCCATTCGGCGGGCGCGCCTCGACCCTAGATGGTGTCGCGATAGGGTGGTGGCAGTCGCGGTTTATACGTGTACTAACAGCAAGTGTAGTTGGTGTTGGTACGTCCCCGGTACTGGAGGGCCTATTAAAAGCATCGTCCCCTCTAGCAGCAAGATTAAAACTCGCATCAGAACGAGAATGCTCAGCCAAATCGTCACTGGTAGCTACAGCAGCGGGCACTCCGGTACTTGAGGGCCTATCAAAAGCATCGTCCTCGCTAACAGCAGTATCAGGAAGAGAATTCGCAGCAGAATCGTTACAGAAGCGGGCACTCCGGTACTGGAGGGCGAATCAAAAACATCGTCCCCTCTAACACCAGTATTAAAAATCGCGTCAAGACGAGAATTTTCAGCAGAATCGTCACGGGTAGCTACAGCAGCGGGCACTCTGGTACTGGCGGGCCTATCAAAAGCACCGTCCCCTCTAACACAAGTATTAAAATTCGCAGCAGTAGTGGAATTTCCAGCGGAATCGGCGTCGGTGGTTACAGCAGCGGGCGAAAAGGGCGCAATCCTGAAATCCAGTGTGCCGTCTCGTGGGCGAGGGGCGGGAAAAATTTCACGAGCGGCCGTAGCGCTCCCTCTAACAGCAGCATGAAAACTCGAAGCAGCACTGTAATGTCCAGGATCTCTGTTTGTAGCTATCAATATAGCAGAGCAGGAAGCAGGCTCAACACTGAAATCCAGTGTGCTATCGTGGGGCCGTGGCACGGAAAACAAATCACGAGTGGCAGTATCACTCGTGGTCATCCTACGAGTACGATCAGAGTCGGACATCAGTGGAATGCGAGGCGGATAAACAGTCTCAAATACTCTCTCATCTGGCCCAGAAGCAGGTAGACCCGGCGGCGAAGAGCACAGCTGGGTTGCCTGGAGATCGCTGCGTCTTGGTTAGTCCGACGTGCTACGGCCCGGAGCAGACGCAGCTGGCTCCACGGGCTGGCTGGGTACACGCTCAGCGGAGCGGGGTCTTCCAGGTGGCTTGGACAGCAGAGGGCACGAATAGTGAGACACTGCTGCAAGACCCAAGGCCTGGCTGGTGGCGCGCGTCACGCACTCTAAGGAGCGGGGGCGTCCAGTTGTCTTAAACGGCAGAGCTCGCTCGGCCGAGCGAGACATGGAAGGGGTCTTGGATGAGGTCCGTCTGGCGGAGGCTGCTCGGGTCCCGTTAGGGGGCTCCGGTCGAAGCTCTTTCTCCTTATGGTCTGTTGTACAAGGCGCTCGATCCACATCATTCTCATGGGGCTCCTGCCTAGACTGGTGCTCGTCTTGTTAGTCTGTTGTACAAGGCGCTCGATCCACATCGACGGGCCCTGGGCGGTGGGACACTGAGGGGCCCTGGGCCTCAGTGGCTCGGCCATCGTGAGCGGAAGCAGACCCTCCCGCTTCTTGAGTCTCCATCGTGCAGTGGCCGGAACAAACTTACTCCACAATAGGAAAGCAAACAAAACAAAACAGTCACAAACAACTCAAACCGACAAAAAAGCGAAAAGTCCTAAGCCGTCGACGCCACTTGTTAAGATCAAGGTTGCGGGACACTTCGTATCCCTGGACAGGTCTGACTTTTAAGTCGGTAATCGTTTGCACTCACGTGTATTGCTTGCTTAGCTATATAAGAAGAGCAGTTGTGTTCCTTTAGTGCCCGCGGAGACTGAGACCAAGCTCGTGCGTCTCTGGAGAACTCCTGATTTTCCGTCGAAGATACGCCTTCCAAGTACTACAAAGACGTTCCCAGTGCCTGAACCCAGGTAATTACCGGGCTTTCAACCTCATACAAAGCAGTATCATAATAGGAACCCGGCCGCCCCCTCCCTTGGGGTTAAGGTATGGTAAGTTTAATTACAAGTTGGCAGTCTATGTTGGGTGTGTGTTGTATAAGATACTACTGTAGTTTAAGGGTGGATAAGATCCAGCACTTATCAATAATAATGCCAGATTCATGATCAAAACAAACGTCTATTACGGAGATCCATAGTTAACGGGACCAAATTTTGTTAGTAAAAATAGGTAAATATATAGTTTTTTTTATCTATACCATAGGTCCTGTTAACTATGGACCCCCGTAATAATAAGCGGCTAACTTCTTCAACTAATTGGTAAAAATAATTCAGGCCTGATAGGCTCAAAAACTGTGTAACTTCAGCCTCTTCAGCCAATGAACGCACTTATGTGATACGGAGCCCGTCTCTAGGGTAGTGGTAAGGGTAGTGGCAAGGGACGCAGGTTGTTCTGGCAGCTGGAAAGCAGTGCTTCGCTTCTTCTGATTTAGATCTTCTGATTGATGGCGAGAGCTGAGGAGGTGCTCTGGTAGAGAAGTGAGAGGTAGGGGGGCGGGACTCGACGCCCAGATATACTCGTCCCACCCCACGCCACAAACTCTCCTAAATTCCTCTTATCTGATGTACTCCAACAGAACTTTCCTAATGGCTACCGATCGTTCTTCTGCTAATATAAGAACTTCTCACTTCGTAGTCCTATCTGCATCACGGAACATTCCTAAAATAACGATACTCTCGACTAACGGAATATCCGCCGGGTTAATCCATTCTTTGGATTATTCTCGTATTCGTGGAACTACAAAACTGCAACGTATTATCTATATCTATAGCCCATGAATACTCTACTCATATCACATTAGCCCACCCTGAATAGTCGTATATGCAGACCACAAGATGGTCGGAGGGTGATGACAAAGTTCATCCCGAACGGCCAGAAAAAGGTGGTCGAAGATGCGGCTATTCGAAACAAAAGAAATGAGGCTATAGATCCCCCCACACCTCGTAATAAAACCCAAATACTACGAAGAGGGGGTGTTCGCTGCGAACAACGACGGAAAGGGAGACTACAGGAGAGAGACACAGAACTCGTAGCAGAGGCGAAGGGAAAAATCACCCAAAATGAAAACAAATAAAGACGAACGCAAAATGAGGCAGAAACCGAAAGCGAAGGCCGAAGAAGAAAACGAAGACCCAAATGAAGGCAAAAGAAGGACGTACAAGCGTTTCACTGGAGCCATTGTCTGGGGCCCAAGGAAGTACGAAAGGGTTGTTCACTGAACCGGGTTGGCGAACGAGGAAACTCTAAAAAGGAGACAGCGGTCACAATTCAAAAACATATATAGATATATATCCGCTAGGCCCCATGCCTTGTCTTGTGGCGAAGGTCCTAACACGGTAGTCATCATGCGAGACAGAAGGGACACAGCTAGAGTGCTATGAGGGCTGCGTGTACTAGGGACTGCTAAAACCGAGAGACGCAACAAACAACGCGGCGTCTCGGAGACCTGTCCGTGGTGTGAACAAAACCAGCAAACGTAGCAAGGTAGCCAACTCAACAAAAACAAACTCAAAGACGGTGGCGGCAAGAAAATCGCAAGAAAATCCGCAAGAAAATCGGCCTAATGCGTGCAGTTCGAAGTTGTAGATAGTGCGGGGCCCAAAAACTAGCGTGTGCAACTCGGTCAACCGGGGCGACATTAAACGTGGTGTCGTTTGCCAGAGGACAGAGGGGGTGTGCGGGATACCGGACAAGAAAGAAAGAAGAAGAAAAGGGAAAGAGAAAACGAAATACCATCGGGACCAGAAAACAGACAAAAAGCTGGACACAGGTCAGGAGAGATCGATCGTGTCCGAACCGCATATGTATGGCCGATAACTCAGCGGCCTTCCGGGGCGGCAATGCTATCGGGACCCTACTTGTCAAACATGGAAGAAACACGGGTGAGCTGGAAGCTCGATATAGTCTTAGCTCGAGGACCGTCTGAAACACGGGTCGGCGGAAGTCGACTAAGGTCAGAGCACAGCTCAGGCTACAACACGATTTTACCTCGGCGTGATATCGCCGATAATTGGCTGTAGGCTAGTGGAGTACAAACACAAATGCAAATGAAGGTATCGCTACGAGTCAGTGGCCTGAACGTAAGGAGGTTACACGGAGCCGTAGGCGATAAGAAGAAAAACAAACGGGGGGGGGGGGGGGGGGGGGGGGGGACGATGATACTCCCAAACACACCCAAAAAAAAGAAAAACATACACGGCCTCGGATCGGTAGCCAACACGGGGTCGGTCAAGCGATACCGGTGGCGGTAGATGGAAACAAACACTCCCAAGAAGATGACTGCTGATGACTATTGAAGACTAACCCTGAAGAACTACCCTTAAGATATTGTAGACTAACCAGAACCAAATACCCAGAACTAACAAAAGACTAAACTAAGGCTAACCAGGGGGGGGAGTGGAAACGGTGGGGGTTCCGCGGGACACATCAGAGTTCCGCAGCACCCCACGTGCTAGGCTCCCATTCCCATGGCGTTGAAGACACCACGATCCGTATACGGCGTTCCGTGCTGTAGTGTAGCGGGCGGGTTGGAGGTCGATCTTGATCGGGCCGGGGTCGTCCAGGAACCGGACGATGTAGGGGTTTCCCGGTGAAGACTCCGGCGGAGTTCCCGAAGAGGCGTCAGGGGGTGAGCCGTGGGCGACCTTGCCCAGCCACCAAAGGCCGTCGCGCGCCTTGTACCATATGTGTGCTCCGGAGGGTAGGATGGTGGTGCTGAAGTTGTGGAGCCAAAGGCTGCGGGAGACCAAGGCGTAGCCTGGGGCGAGGAAGATTTGTCCCTGAGATCGGGCCAGTTCGCGGTGAGCGGCGCCGATGCGCATCTGGCGGTAGAGGCGGTTCGTCTGGCGGTGCTGGGTTGGTGATCGTGACCAGTAAAGTAGGATGTGGCGCCGGAAGTGTTGAAGGTCCAGCTCGCGTTCCCACGAGGGGCTGAGAAGTCCAGTCCAGTGAGTCTCGTACAGAACGGCGATGACCCCGCCGCGGCCGCGTACGAGTTGATGGCCAGTGATCTGCTCGACCTCGAGGCGTTCCGGTGGAGGAGTGACGTCGTCGACGGTGACGTGGTAAGGGGGGGACTTGGCGGCAGAAGCTGTGAGCACGTATGCAGTAAGGTCCGCGGGCAGATGCTTGGGGATGTCGCTGGTGTCGTCGGGGTTCCGGCAAGGTTTGCATCGTTGGACGGAGACGCGTGGCTTGGAGTCCCGTCCCGGAAGGTCCGATGGAAGGTCGAGGAAAAGTAGTTTGTCGTGAAGGGGGCGATTGTCGGGGGTGTTTGAGGCGGGCGTCGGCCCTACGGCAAGGACCTTGAAGGGGCCATTCCAGTTCAGGGAAAGCTTCGCCTTGAGGACGGTTGCGTCGGTGCCCTTTTTGACGCCTTGGCGGATGGTTGAGGCGGAGTTGTAGACCCAAACCCAGCCGCCTACGGTGAAGGGGGGGGATGCTAGGAGGGCGGCCATGATGGGCGCATTGCGGCGCTGAAGACGCGAGACGGTGAGTCGGTGTAGTTCGCGGACGAGGGAATAGGCGCGTCGTTGTCGGTCGGTGGCGAGGTTGATGTAAACCAGGTGATCGCGGTCCAGGCTTTGGTGACCACCGATATTGTCGGGTTCGAAGACCGAGAGCGGGAGGCGAGGAAGGTGGCCCATGTGGATTTCGTTAGGTGCAAGCCCTGTGGCGGCGTTCACGGAATTGTTGTAGGCCGACGACACGTGTGGGAGCAGCACGTCCCCAGTCGGTCTGCTGTTCGTTGCCAACCATAGAGAGCATTTGGGCCAGTACGTGGTTGACGCGCTCGACGCCGCCGTTGGTGCAGGGGTGGTAGGAGCTGGTGTTGACCTTGTGGATGCCAAGGCGTTCGTAGACGATGTTCGCAAGCTTGGAGGTGAAGTGTAGTCCGTTGTCGGAGAGAAGTGTAACCGGGCACCCCCAGAGAGGGATGTACTCGTTCAGGAAGATGTCGGCAGTGCCGGTGGCCGTGAATTGCGCCGCTGAAACGGCATACATATCGGCGCGGCGGCTGAAGCGGTCTGTGAAGAGGAGGATGTGGACGTTCCCGCGCGGCGTGAGCGGCAGGGGCCCGAAGTAGTCGACGCTGACGGTGATGCCAGGCCCGTTGGGCAAAGGAAGAGAAAGGATGGGCCAACGAATGGTGTGCCGGGAGGTCTTCCGCGCCTGGCATTGAAGGCAACGGCGGATCCACCAGCGGACGGAAGCGTCCATGCCAATCCACCAAAAGAAACGTGCCAACATGCGGACCGTTCGGGTGACTCCCAGGTGTAGGGAGGTGGTGGCGTGGCATGTGTTCAGCACCCAAGGGCGCATTAACATTGGCACGTAGACGCGTGGGGTAGAGGGGGGGCGGGTGGTGGTAGGCTGTTCCCGGATGAGGTTGTGGGTGGTCGTTGGACCAGGAGGGCGGTTTCGTCGTCGGTACGGTGTAGCTTGCTTTTGGAGGCAAGAGTGAGGACGTCCGAAAGTTGTGGGCGCCGGGCCGGGGGGATGAAGTCCAGGAGGTCGTGCGGCGTGGGGCTGGGGGAGTCCAACGACAGGAAGCGGATGGTGGCGCAGCACAGGGGCTCCGCGCGTTGTTCTCGCGCCCAGTCTTTGTAGGTGTAGTGCTCGACGCAGGCGAGGAGGTAGGGGTCATCATCGGGTTCGACGACGGGCTCCGGAAGGGGCACTGACGGTGGTGTTTGTGCCGGCGGCGAGGGCGTTGTTAAAGGGGTCGGTCTTTGCGTGGTGGGCGCCGATGGCTTGGGTGGCGGTCGGCGTCCAAACCGGTAGTCGGCTGTGGGCCGAGGGGTTCCCGCGGCAGCGGCGACGCGATGGCGGGTCCGAGAAGATATCAGACCTGAAAGGGCTGGTGTCGTGGCGCCAATGGTGGGCGGCGGAGAGACGACGGACGGCATGGAAGCCGAGCCTGGAGGAGCTCCGGTGTTCACGGCGGCATTCTCGGTGCCGGCAAGCTGTCCGGTGGTGGAGTCGCTGGTCGCAATAGGCCCGATGAAGGTGTGGGTTGCGGGGGAAAGGGTGGGGTGCTCCATACGTGGTCCGAGTAGGCGAAAATCGCGGAAGTCGTCGTCAGTGAAGGGGAGCGGCTGGACGGTTGGGATGGGTCTGGAAGGGGGGGACACGAGCCCACCCAAGCCGATACCCGGGGTGGAAGGGTCGTTCGGCGCGAAGCCGCAGGGGCGGATGAGGTAGATGCCGACGGTGTCGGGGCCAGTGAGGCGGTTGCGTCCGGTGCGGTCGGCGTCGGTGGCTGGTTGGGGAAGCCGGGAGAGGAAGTCGGCGTTGTCGTTGGCCGTGCCCTTCCGGTACTCCAGCGTGTAGGTGTACGCTGAAAGGAGCTCGAGCCGTTGGGCTGTCCGGGGGTACGGTGATCTTGAACGGCATGAGCGGGCACGAGCCGAAGTCAGTCTTGGTGGTGGAGAAGACGTCCTGGAATTCGCAGAGGACGTCTCCCAGGTTGTTGATCACCGACGGGGTTCATCTAGAACCGTGCAGGTCGAAGTTGACGTCGCGTAGGTGTAACGGCAGACGTTCCCAGAGGTCGAGGAAGCTGTCCCGTTGGTCGGTGTTGAGGCGTGCAAGGAGTTGTGGGCACGGGGCTTTTGGTGCGGTAGGAGGGTCATCTGTCGATGGGCTCTGGTCGGCCACGGGAATGTTGTCGTGGAGGGCATGTACATCCGGAATTTGAGGGGGGTGGGGAGGGGCCAAGGAAGGGTGTCCAAGGGTGGAAAGTGGTACCTGTACCAGTGGGGAGTAGGAGGTTCCGAGGAGGTCGCCCGGCTCGAGATCGGTAGATCCAGATAGGGGGACCGTTTGGCATCCGTCGGAGACGAAAATGGCCGTGTCGGAGAGTGGGTTCTCGCGGGGGAGCATGTTCACCATGCAGTTCCCGGTAAATGCTGGAGCGCCTGACTGGCGCGCCAGGTTGACCTTAACGAGCTTGGGGGTGGAGGAAAGCGATATAGCGTTGTTGCCGGCGAATCGGAGGTGGTAGACGTCGTCAGTGGAACGGTCGTCGGGAATGAATGCTGAGGCTCCGTTGGGGTCATGGTGGTTCAAGGAGAGCTCACCGCGGGTTCGCCGGGGAGGTTGGTGGGGGGGGGGGGGGCTGTTGCTGGAGCGTGGTATACGAGCGTCGCTCGAAGCGCATCCAGCTGTCTCGTCCCAGAAGGATGGGGTTCTGCATGGTTCCTGCAGGAACTACGCAGGCCCATACTGCCAGGGCAGCAGTGGGGGACTGGAGGCGCATAAACTGGATGCTTAAGCGGATGGAGACGGAGGTGGAGAGGGGGGCTGAAGTGCCGAAACCTCCCCATGAACGGGGGGAACTGTGCCGTTCGCACGCATCGGTGGCTGCCTGGGAAGCCTTCAGTTGTTCCACCGCGGTTGCGGTGATAAACGACTGGGGCGAGCCGGTATCGAGCAGTGCCACGAGTTCGCGGCGCGTAGTGGCGGTGGGGCCGCTGTGCACGAGTACTTTCGTCGTGAACGACGCGTCGTCGACGGTAATGATGCCGCTTGTAAGGCATGGTCCGTGTTCCGGTATCGGCGGGCGGCGGGTAGGGAGGTGGCTGTGAGTGGCGGTGTTGATGGTGGACACTTGGGCAAAGTGGCTGCTGGGGTAGGCGTCGGGGGTAGACGGCGGTAGGAGTGGCCCAAGTGGAGAGGTAGGCGGTTGCCATGGAGGGCTCGGGCTTGTTTCGTGGATGCCGTCGGCTGTGGGGGAAACCCGGGTGGAGTCGGTGGGGGCGGGTGTTGGCTCCGGGTCGTGAAGATGGGGAGGAAATGGAGGCTGGGCGGAGCGATTGGCGCCGAGGTTTGCTCGAACGTCCATCAGTATCCTGCCCAGCAGATTCCGACCACGCCAACGCGTCGGGTCACAGGCGTCCGGATGGTCGGCCTTGAAGCCTATGCCCCAGATGAGGTCGTGTGGGCTGGCCTCGGCGATGTGCTTGTCGCCGGTTGCTATTAGCTCCTCCCGTAGCTCCGGGTGTTGGCGGAACTTGGAGAAGTTAATGTAGAGGGCGATGGTGTAGCGGTGTCGCTCCCAGACCATTTCGTCGAAGTCGGAAACGGTTCGCCCAAGTGCTTTTTGGCGGGCTGGGTCGCGGGTCGCGTTGATGCGGCGCTCAGCTGTGATGTCCCCGAAGAGCGCGGCCTTCTGCGCCATCATCATCTGCTCAGCGCAGTTGTATGTGACGCCATCGTGTTCGATGTCGCACAGGTACCACTGCGAAAAGACCGAAGAGGAGTCCCAGAAGAAGTGGAAAGATGAGGCGGCCTCGGCGGTGACGTGTGCAGTTGATGGCGTCTTTTGTGTCGGGGGTGGGGGGGGACGATAATCTTTCCTATCGCCGCCTGGCGTCGACGGAGGTAGAGTCAGCAACGATCGAGCGGTGCTGGCCGGAACCCTCATGTTCGCGGGGGAATTGCTCGGCAAAGCCGAGGTACCGGGGCGGTCCTCGCCGGGGCTTATAAGCCGGGCGGGACGACCCTCAAGCGCCCTATCGTCCAACTTTTGGAGAACAGGGGCATACTCGCTAGGGGATGCCACACCTGGGGTCCGTGTCCACGCTTTGCGCGAAGCAGGCGAGGAGGACGGGTCAGGGGGCTCAGGGCAGACCCTGGTCGACGTTGGTCGCGAGTCTTCCGTATACAAAACGGGACTGTCCCTCGAGCTCAGGGACAGCGGTGGTGTCAACACCGTGGCAGCTGGAAGAAGCCCGTCGTTCGCGGGTTCAACGCTGTCACAAGGAATACGCGCATGCTGGAACATGCGCGTTGGAGCGGCCTTGATGAGGCAGGCTCAGGGGGCGGTGGCCCGGTAGACGAAACAGTAGTTTTGTGTGAACCGGAACCGCTGGTAGCCGTAATCGTCGAGACGTTTCCCAGGGTAGCAATGTCTGGGGTCTCGGCAATAGTCGGCAAGCAGCGTTGCTCACCGCCAGAAGACGTCGAGTGGAGCATCCCGGTGGGGCTCGGCGTCTTGGCCTCCTCCCGCCCACACCTCAAGGCAATCACTTGGGCAAGATGATCAGTGCTTGAGCAAGTGACTGTGAAATGGGCTGGGGTAGGGGGGGGGGCATTGGAGGGCAGGGGTCGGGTAGGCGTGGTGCACGTGATTTACTCGTGCGTCCTGGGAGCCTCGGGTGCTCGCAGTAGATGCTGTTGGTGGAGATGCGACAGTTGCTCCACCATCGGCTTGTCCGTTGGTGCGGAAGGTGCCCGGCTGCCGTTGGTTCGGGTGGGTACTTCGAGTTGGTGCTGCCCATCCGCATGTTCGCGGGGGCGGCAGGTGCGGAAGTATTGGTCGCGGGGCTATGCACCGTCAATGCTGAAGACGAGGGGGCAGGCTCGATGCGTTGTCGATGTAACTGTTGCCCTGGCGACTGTCAGTTGCCGTTGTCGTATGACCGGCCGTTGTTGTGGCGCCAGTTGTCGGAGCGATTGGGGTCTGAGGGTCGAATGTGGTCGTGACCATGTATACCTCCTCGTAGTGTCGCAGCGGCCAGTCCGCCTCGTCCTCGCAGAACGGGTCGCGCCCCTGTTCGGCCACGTTCATGACGAACGGGTTGGAGGAAGACCCCCTTGTGTTGGTACCTGGGCCACGCGGAGTTTGCTGCCGCGCTGGGGTCGGTGGAGAGGAGGAGTACGTGACGAATCCGCCGGAGGAAGTCGCGTGGAAGCGGTGCCCGTTGATTGCCGGCGTCTTGTTGGTCGCCAGCACTTCGAAAGCTGCCCACATGTCGGCAACCGAGGAGAAGGGCTGCGGGGTGGTCATGAGGCGCCCCGGATAAAGCGTGGGCATGAGGGACGGGTATTGGCTGCCCGTAGTGCCGCGTACAATCTCGATGACCATGGCATCGCTCGGCTTGAAGACCCGTTCCGTGCCTTGTGCGATGGACACACGTTCTTTGAAGGCACGGACGAAGGTCGCGAAGTCCGTCAGATTTGGGACGCCGAAGGTGTGGAGCTGCTCGAAGGCGCGGCCCTGGTCGCCGTCGTCGAAGTGGTTCGTGAGTAGACGTAGGAGCTTCTTGAATGCCGACGGTCCGGTGTTGTCGACGGTGAGCTCCTGGCGCACCTGGACGAAGAAATCGTCGATGAGGCGAGGCAGTGGCGATGTCATGACCTGGGGGGACGAGAGCGCCTTGCGGAAACACCTTTGAAGTGGAGCATCCCATCCCACTACCCACGGAGGTGTTTCAAACGACTGCTTCTCCGAGTCGTCGCACACTATCAGGATCTCGCCGAGGACGAGTTTCACGCTGGCGAGGAGCATGCCCAGGTAGACGGCGGGTTCCACATTGTCCGGGCATGGAAACCGCACGAGCGCAGTGAACTTGCGCATATCGACCCCGGCGTAGAGGCGCCGGACACTACGACGTTCGACGTTCCGTAGTGGCTTCTGTCCTCAGCCTCCGTCATGGGCTCCGTAGTGGCTTCTGTCCTCAGGCTAAGTGCTCGTGCGGGGGGGGGCGCTGTCGTCGTCGTGGGAGTTGTCGAGGTGGAGTGGGACGGTATCGCCGGCGGCGTGTCCGTCGTGGGGCGGGTGGTTGGGGGTGTCGGGAGAGTGGGTCGAGGCTCGGTTGGGTTCCACACGTAGCCGCGGCCGGCGTTGGAGTGGAAATACCGTAGCTCGAGTAAAAGGGTGTGGGCGGCCCCGATGAACTCGGACGAGGCACCCTCGGTGGCGGCGCGGGCCAGAACGAGGGTGATCGACGGGTCGCAGTCGGGTGTGAACAGGCGCCAGACGCGATGTGCCGCTATCGAGACATCCGAGGCTATCGGGTCGCGTGTACTCTGCATCCAGCGGAGCTTGGCGTCCAGGAAAACCCAGTCATTGGACTCGAAACCGAACGTCTGCGGTTGCCTGTGCCCAGTGGGCATGGGGGCTGGCGAGGGTTGGGTCGGAAATGGTGCCTGGGACATTGTGGTCCCAGTTTGGTTTTGGGGAGGCTGGTGGGTGGTGGTCCTAGACATCGCGGCGGACGTAAAGGGTGGGTCCGGGTGCGGAGCGAGCGGCTGCGATTGCGTTGTGGTGGTCGCGGTCACAGCTGTAGTCTCGTAGGTGGGGTCGAAAGGGTTCGAAGAGGGAGTGGGGGATGGCGGTAGCACGAGTAGGAGGTCAGCGCTCTCTTTCGCGAGAAGGAGGAGCTGCTCGTGGTGGGCTTTGAGGGCCGCACGGCGCTCACGGAGGGCCGTGGGATCGCCTTGGTAACGCCCCGGATTGAGAGCCAGGGTGGAGGTTTCCTGTGCAGAGACCTCCGGGTTGATGGTAGGCCCGGCACTGGTCGTGCCTGCTCCCATTGGAGAAGATCCCGGTGTGGTGGGGTGTAGCGTGAGGTCGCTCAGAATGGTTTCGAAGCCGGGGGTGTCGTCGTCCGTGGCGCGAGAGGCCCTTGCGGCATACCTCGCCTCGCGGGGGTTGGTGGCGTCGGGGGAGTGGGCGCCGGGCATGTTGGTGGAGGAAGCTTTCTCGGCCATGTTTAGGCGGGTGGAACGCTTGTACTGGGGCGGGAAGAGGTTTGGTGGAGGATGGAGAGGGCGGGTGGATCCAGGCTTGGATCAGGGTAGGCGGCTACAATACCAACAAACCGATCTAGGAGAGAGAAAGGAGTGACGGTAAGGACGTACGATAGGGGGTGTTGAGGTTGTGCGTGCCACGATTTTAGTGCCCGTCGAAGGATATTTTTATAGTTGAGGGCATCTAACTAGCGCCAGGCACCTCGCGTTTGATTGACGGTAGTCGCGCCGGGGTCACTCAAGTGATATAAGTTGAACAGAATTGAACATAACTCCGTCTGAAATGCCCAATGTTCGTAATGATAACAGGGCGTGACGCTTACTGAGCGTGGGCAGTGCAAGACCTTTCGTTGGGATACAAATAAGAGTACCCGTAAAGAAAATGTGAAGGTCGAGTCGGGGAAAAAAAAAAAAATGCAGCATGCCGGCACTATTTAGTAGCTGCACAGAATATCGGGCGATTCCCTAAACGGTGGGCAGCTTGTCGTTCCGTGGCAAAACAGACAGCAACCGGTGCATTTCGGGGCGTCGAGAGGTCCGACACGACGTGAGATACGTAGGGTATCGTAGAGGTAACACAAGTGGAAAACAAAAAATAAATAAATAGACCCCGGTACGTAAAAATGTGGAAAAGGGTATCATTTGGCTCCTGTGGGGAGGTCCAATACTCTAATCCGCCGCGAAAAATTGTATATTATTTTGTTTAGTTTGGCCAGCATTTAGTTCATCTCTTTGGAACTGATCACTGCCCGGGCCACAGTTATTATGTTCCATATATGAGCAGCAGGCAGCTGCTGGTTTTGTGAGAAGCTGGACAAACAAGGGATAACCAGATGACATGTTACTCGTTTGTGTAACCTTTGTAGTGTTACAGTTCTAGGCAGCCTGTACCCTGCATATTTGTAAAAGCGGGTGGGGATGGGATGCGCTGGAAAATAACACTTGTAACAAACTTGAACAGTGTCTACCCTGCTTTGCCTTAAAAGTCGGGAAAAAAAAAAAAAAATAAAAAACAAAAGTCGAAAGCGAAACGGGAAAGGAAGGGAAAACAAACACGACCAAACAGAATATTCGGACCAGATCAGGTGTCGTACATTCTGTTAATGTAGTACAGCTGGGGGGGGGTAGACGTAAACAGCAGTAGTCAGACCAGGTTGTGGGCGCCATGAAGCCTCGTTGTGTCGTTAACGCGGAAGATCGTGCACGTGGGGAGCTGTAGCCGGACTTATTTGTGCGGCATATACCTTATTTCTGGCGTCAAACTGGGAAAATTAGGCATACACAGGCAGCCGTGGGCCGAGGTTCAGCAACATAAAGCCGTCTTATTATGTCGTCAACGCTGGAAAACGTGCACGTAAAGAGCAGCAGCAAAAATAAATAAATAAAATAAAACAAAAAAAAAAATGGAAATAATGGCCGTTGTTTGTATCCTACAGGCTGTGGGGGTGGGGCAAAAAAGGTAGCAGAAATCTGGTCGATTTCGGCAACATGCGCCCTGTTTGTATAGTAAAGGCGCCGCAGGAGGTGCATCATGCCGCTTGTTTTGTACCTCGTAGGGTAGAAGCAGCGTAAGGATGGGCCAATCTGAAGAGGGGTGCACATATGTACGCTGGTCCCAAAAGAGCTATTAATACTACGTGCAACCATATAAGATTCGTCTGCGAGTATATGCGTTCCTATACGATGGATGTGCGACTCCATCACATCGAGACGGGGGGACCGACCCAATTGTGCATCGTTTGGCTACCTAAATATATGGCAGGGAACGAGCGGGGGTTCACGGGAATTTTCGCTACTACATACCTGGTACACAATATTATTACTACGTACTATGGTATCACTATTCACTATTTGTACCTCGCTCGTATACCAGTCTCTGTAGGCCAGTATGTGGTTTGAAATCCAGTAACCAAAGGGCACGAAAAAAAAAATAATAATAAAAAAAAATATATATATGATTCTTCTCGCTATCAGGGGGTCGCAAGTGAGGTCAGTCAATACGTATACCATTGCTCGTATCAGGTAAAAAAAAAATAATAATAATAATAATAATGGCCTCTCAAGAACTCGCAGGCGAATATTCCATGCGATGGATACCAGCGGATACAATTCGAAATGATGGTCGAGCCGTTCGTACGCTGCTCACAGATGCGTATACTAACGATGGCGTAGTAGGTCACGCCACCGGCATATACATCACGTACCAAAGAACAAGGTGTCATATATATCACGTACCAAAGAACAAGGTGTCGGTACGTACTGCTGCGTGGTTGTCCTATCAGTACGATAGCAGCTTCTTTGTGGTTGTGGTAAGGGTCAAATCCCATACAACACGAGTATAAACCGGAAGATGCGGACAAACTGTCTGCGGGCAAGAATGTGCCAGTAGTTCCACCTACAGCAGTAGTACTTACTACGTGCATTCCCTGTGAAAGGGCGGGCATATGGAGGCGGAGGGGTACAAAGGAAAACGCTGCTTGGTTTGTGCGACGAGCACGAGGTCATTTGGGGGGTCTACAGGTGCATTCAACCACGTGGAATCACGTATCGTGGAGGTCATCGACCTCGTCATTCCACGGCGGAGACGGGGTATAGGGAGCGGAAAAACAAACCTCGATCATCATACTGCTAATAAGCACCAGTACTTATATATCAAGTACTTACTAAGAAAGAACAACAGAGCTTGTTGTACGTACTTGCACGTGCGATTTGACGGTGCCTACTAAGAGGGGAGAAGCGTCAACTCACCTATGCTGGGAAGGGAGAAGCGTCTACTTATGCCACTAGGCAGCTTGTCACGCTCTACACTATAAACGCACTCAGTAACGCAGGTTCGTAAAAAAAAAGAAGAAAAAACGAAAGAAAAGAGAGAGCAAGAAGAACGAAAGAGACGAGAAACAGGGAACATAAACAAAAACAAATAAATAAAAAGTTGACTTCAAAACCAGATGCCTCCCGGGTAGGGATGGCTCACATGATCGTGAGAAGATCTAGAAGAAGCGCTGCAGTCCCAAGCTTGGCCAGAACATTCGTTGAATGCGACGACGTCAGATGTGATACGGAGCCCGTCTCTAGGGTAGTGGTAAGGGTAGTGGCAAGGGACGCAGGTTGTTCTGGCAGCTGGAAAGCAGTGCTTCGCTTCTTCTGATTTAGATCTTCTGATTGATGGCGAGAGCTGAGGAGGTGCTCTGGTAGAGAAGTGAGAGGTAGGGGGGCGGGACTCGACGCCCAGATATACTCGTCCCACCCCACGCCACAAACTCTCCTAAATTCCTCTTATCTGATGTACTCCAACAGAACTTTCCTAATGGCTACCGATCGTTCTTCTGCTAACATAAGAACTTCTCACTTCGTAGTCCTATCTGCATCACGGAACATTCCTAAAATAACGATACTCTCGACTAACGGAATATCCGCCGGGTTAATCCATTCTTTGGATTATTCTCGTATTCGTGGAACTACAAAACTGCAACGTATTATCTATATCTATAGCCCATGAATACTCTACTCATATCACACTTACTCTTGATAAAATCGAACGAGTACAAACCCGATGGCTTCGTGGCCAAAATCGGGTACCTTTCTATTTCAGTGACCGCGACGGTCCCAGGACGCCATCTCATTGGTCAACTCCGGTCACCACCCGCTGCTGGCCGCATTTTCGCCGGGTATACCGACTTTGGCTACTTACCCCCCAAGAGGTACCCGATTATTGTACCCACCTACCCGAAAATGGGCAGACTATCCGACCACAACGACCAGCTTCGTACCATCTCGGAGTCCATGCCTCTCGTTTCGACGAAGATTGGCGACAATCATCTGCGTGATGTCCATGATAATAATAGGTTCATTCCAGAGTACTATTAATATTTCATCCGCTCTCTCTTTCGCTCGCTCATTCGCTCACTCTCTGCAGCAGTGGTGCTGTACCAACCACATACCAACCACCGCTCTCCCTCTCTCTCCTCTCCTCTCCCAGACCAAAAGTTAGCACAGCCCTCTCTCTCCCCATATCCCGAACCAAAAGCAACCTAAGCTCAGCAGTAGTAGTGACGGGGATCATGAGCGACGCCGCCAACTTCGTGACACAAAGAGCGGGCATTTCTACATATGCAACATCTCTTTTTACTTCTAGCCACGCTGGAATTCTCATGTGTGCGTGTTTTCTTCACGTGAAACCGTTCCTTCTACCCGTCGACATCCAGCACAACCAGTGTCGGTGCCGGTTCTTCAATCCTAGAAGAGATGCAAGTTCTGTGGTCACAAAGCTACGCCACAGAGATACTACGTTACCACGTATGAAGTAAGCACACAGCAGTGAGCAATGCAATACCAGGCCGGCGTCCCCCGTGGCTTGGTAGGTGGTCCGCGTGCTTATCAAGATCAATTTCGCGGGTTCGAGTATCACCGAGTGCATGCTCGTAGGGACTTTTTCTTTCACAAATACTTGATTAGCGGAAAGCGCAAGAGCGTGAGTTGGCTACATCCGATGAAAATCGACGAGCAGTGGGAATGCTAAGGTGAACCCTATGTATGCGGGACAAAAAATAAAGGCACGTACCGGGGGGGAGAAAAGACGACACCTGTGACCACGGCTTGCCCAGAAGAACGCTGAGGATAAAACCTCCTACGAGTTAGGCTGGAAAAAAAAGTGATGAAAAAAAAAAAAAAATGTAATCACACTGGATACGACAGACACGAGACACACATCCTATGAAACAGAGAAACGAAAAGAAACAAAGAAAAAACAAAACAAAGAAGACAAATCGAAAGAGAAAAAGAGAAAGAAAAAATATAGAAGGAACAAACTGTCGTTCCGCCCCCGCCGGAGATGTGGCAGACACTTGAAAAGAACGAGCTGGAAAAAAAAAAAGAAAAATGAGAAAAACACCACTACTTGTAAATAGAACTAAGAACCAAGGGAAAACATGTAAGGCAGGGTGTGTCCCAGGCCATTTTCAGTACAAAAGATGTAATTTTCGTTTGTTTTCTTATTTTCGTCCGACCTCCGAGCCTGAAATTCTCAACAGCAGTCAATCTCGTACTGGTACAGCAAGAGCTGTCGCGTACTATTAATATGATGTTGTAGTCATCATGTATCTTTTTAACACGCACACGCCGGGTTTTGTTCGGTGCTTCGAGCAGTATACGTATCTTGAACAAAAACATTCGTACATGAGATAACAGGTAGTAGGTGCTGAGTGCTGAACTGTTGTTGCATTACAGATTATGACGGACGAACTACTCGTCACTACGAGGGGTATGAGCTATGAATCGATTTGTTTGGAAGTTAATCTTGCGTATCGTCTACTATTTTGCTGTGTACCAGCAGAGTTACCTGGAGTACATACTTAAAATTGTTGTTGTTGTCGTTGTTGTTGTTGTTGTTGTTGTTGTTTACTTCACATTAAACTGTTTTTTCTACCCGTCGCCATCCAGCACAACCAGTGTCCGTGCCGATTCTTCAATCCTAGAGAGATACAAGTTCTGTGGTCACAAAGCTACGCCACAGAGATACTACGTTGCCACGTATGTATGCAATGTAATGCCATGTCATCATACTGCGTACGACAGGCACGACATACACATTCCATGACCTAGAGAAACGAAACGAAACAGAGATAAAAGCAAAAACAAAAACAAAGAAGACAATTCGAAAGAGATAAAGAAACAAGAAAAAAAAAATGTATATATATATATACTTCCTCTGTCCCATAAGTCTAGGGAGTTATGGGCGTGTAATTGTTTGTGCACTTATACTTTTCCGATCATCCTATAGTTATGTTCGTTGCAAAGATGAAGTCTCAACGAAGCTGATGCAAAACAAAAAAAAAAAAAAAAACGGTTGTCCATACTAAAATGAAGTCAAAATATGCCCATTTTGGCTCATTTTTGAGATTTGTTTTTGAGATTTTTTTTTGAGCATTCGTGTTTACCACCCCTGGACGTAGCCCACAGACAACACAATACCATGGACTTGCCCCCAAGTACCCCCCCCCCACGTTGCAAGGGCGGCGAGCTATCCGTGGGCCGCCGCATTGCTATCACGGTGGAGGTTGCTAAGGAGGCTTTCGACAAGGCTTGGGCGTGGCTGGCATCGAGTCCCAGTGATAGCGAGAACAACTAATCGTTTGTTTTCCCCTGGGGACCCCCAAGTGTCTTGGTTTTAGTGTGGGACCACCAATTTTCTTGGTTTTAGTGTGGAACCCCCAATTTTACTGGTTGTAGTGTAGGTACGCTATTATACTGGTTTTAGTATGGGGGGACGCGACATGGATCGTTGAGTTGGAGCGTTGAGTAGAGGGGGCGGCCTACTGTTGTTTGGTTTGCCCCCCAAGTGTTTTGGTTTTAGTGTGGGACCCCCAAGTGTCTTTTTTTTAGTGTGGGGTCACTATTATCCTGGTTTTAGTATTGGGGGATGCGACATGGATCGTTGAGTAGAGGGGGGTCAGGTTTAGGGTTGGGGATAATTCTTGGGGGTTATTAGTGTTGTTTTTTTTTATAGTGCCCCCACGCCCCCCCCAGTGGAAAGTTGTCAAAATACGGCCATTTTTGGCCTGACTACTTTTTTGTTAGCCGCTAGCACATGCAGGGTAGTGCGCAAGAAAAAAAAAAAATGTGTTTCAACCCGAAAAAACGCTCAAGATTTCAAAAAGATTATCGCGTAAGACATCCGACACCGTTAAGGGCTCGTACAAACATTACTCCCCAGACTTATGGGACAGAGGAAGTATATATACCTGGTACCTGGTATATATACATACAACAACAAACCATCGTGCCCCCCCCGCAGGGGATCTGGCAGACACTTGAAAAAAAACGAGCTGGAAAAAAGGAAGAAGAAAACACCACTAGTCGTCGTCAACAGAGTAAGACTAAGAACCAAGGGAAAATAACAGGCAAATCAAACAAAGCACAAAGCATCCTCCAGGTAGCGGCAGCAGTTTATGATACGAATAGCACAGCCAGGGTCTCCCTGCTGGCCTGCCTGGTACCTTGCTACCCTGTCTGCCACCTTCGTCCAGCGTTCGTGAACTATGCCCGGCCCCTCGGCGTCAGACAATACGAAACAAGCAAAGCAGGCTCGTCATCCACCCACGCCACACGACTCCTTCAATAAGGCTTGTCAATCGGAGAAAGGAAGAGAAAGAAAATAAAATGAAAATCACATAGGGTCAGCGCAAAAGAAGAAATTAAAATGAAACAAAAATATACAAAAACAAAAGGGCAAATGCCAAAATCAGGTATACCCGATCCGTTTGAGCCAAAATCAGGTACATTCTAAAACCAAGTAAAAAACGCGCGCCACGAGCAGTGTCATGTCCATGACAATCCGGTTAAAAAAGAATGCGCCTAAAGCATTAAGCGTGCCACATGGCCTCCAAAATCTGAATTGTTTTGTTTTCTTCAGGGTGTAGGTACCACGGGCTCCACTTGGACCTGCAAAGAGTCACTAGTAATATGCTTCGTTTGTTTCGCCAGGGCGGGAGCGCCAGGAGTATTTACTCTGGCGCCCCCCCCCCCCCCGTTGACAGCTTTAAAGGTTCCAGACCGTCCTCGCGGAACCGCCTGCTCGGCACGAAATTATCTTGCCGTACCAAACCTGAGACCACCTCGACGCGGGGTGGTGCAGACGAAACGCCAAGTGTCCATGGTGCTGTAAAGACTGCTATGAACATGGAAAACAACAGAGTACACACAACAACAAACTGAAGCACACCGCACACCCCAAAGGAGAAAAAGTGAAACCAGTGTACGCATGTGTGCATGTATATACGTATTTTACGTACGACGTATGTACGTACGAGTACAGAGTTTATACGTCAATACAGAAGAATTTCAACCGAGGGAGGGCAGACGCATACGGAGAGAAAACGCAGTGTACGTATAGCCTCTCTGATTGGTTCAAAGTTGGCCAAAATCAGTTGAAAGCTAGACAGAGTAGAAAAATCAGGTGTACCTTGGCCTTTTCGTGCCAAAATCAGTTACAATGTCAGCTTGGCCAATAGCAGGGCTCCTGGTGTGTGTTTTGTACTTGATTTCAGTATGTAACTGTTTTTGGCACGAACGTGGCCAGGTGTACCTGATTTTGGCAAAACCCCAAAACAAAAGGAAGACAAAGGAAGACCACGTTGTTAAGATCAAGCTTGCGGGAAACTTTGTATCCCTGGACAGGTCTGCCTTTAAGTCGGTAAACATTGTACTCACATGTGGTGTTTGCTTAGCTATAGAAGAAGAGCAGTTTTGTTCCTTTCGTGCACGCGGAGACTGAGATCAAGCTCGTGCTCCTCTGGAAAACCCCTGGTTTTCCATCTAAGATACGCTTTCCAAGTACTACAAATACGTTCCCAGTGACTGAACCCAGGTAGTTACCGGGCTTTCAATCTCATACAAGACAATATCTCAACACTAGCCCACTCTGATGAGCCGTATATGCAGAACTATGGGAAATTCGTGGAAACCCCGATTCCACGAACTAGAACATGAGTCGAAGATGCGGCTCCTCAAAACCCACTCCCACACCTCTGAACGGCGAGGCAACGAAGCCGGCAAAGTACGTTAAAAAAAATAAAGGGAAGACTCAGCCTTAAGGGGCAGGAAGAAATCGTCGATGAAAGCCATCGCCATACCGCCCGCACGGGGGGGGGGGAGGCGAGGAAGAAGCACGGAAAAGCGGGAAGTGCGTACGGGAACGAAAAGAAAAATAACACGGAAGACTGCAAGAACCACCTAAACCCAGTCCACAACTCTGAAAGCGCGTCCTGGGCCGTAATTGAGCGGCCGAGTGCCCAGACCAGTCCCACCACTGGGCCGGGGGGGTAGGCAGGACAGAATGCGCAAAAACACATCCCCAACCCAGTCCAAAAAAAAGAAAACACACCAGAAACATATCGGGCAGACAAAAATTAATCCCCCAAAGTCCAGGAAGACGACAAAAAATAAATAAATAAATAACGAGTGCAGTCAAGAAGCGAAAATCAGCTATCCACGGCGGCACCTCGAGATTCATCCACGTTACGCTGGACCCCCCGTGTAAACGCGCTAGCCAAGTGAATTTGCAGACACCAAGAACCTCGTACAGCTCTCGTCGAAGTCGTGTAGCGCGCCGGAGAAAGAGGAAGCTTGATTGGTCCCGGGTCGTCTAAAAATCGAACCAGATATACTCCATCCGTCGGTGTAGTTGCGCTGATTTTCCCGAGCCACCACAGACCGTCGTCGCCCTTTGTACCAAAAGTGGGCCCAGTTGGGAAGTACAGTGTTGCTGTATCGGCGGAGCCAATCGGCGTGCGATACGCAACCGTAGCCGGGTGCCAGAAACCGCTCGCCGCTGCTCCGAGAAAGCTCCCGTTGTGCCGCGCCAATTCTCATTCGGCGATACGGGCGGTTGGTTTGGCGGTGTTGGTTCGGGGTGCCGGCCCAGTAGCGGAAAATTGCGTGGCGAGAAAGCTGAAGGTCAATTTCCCGTTCCCAGGATGGCCGGGATAATCTCTTTCAGTGTGTCTCGTACATCACCGCGATGACGCCACCTCGACCCCTAACCGATTGATGTCCAGAAATCTTTTCCACTTCGAGTCGTTCAGGAGGGGTCGAAACGTCGTCCTCGGTGACGTGGTACGGAGGGGATTTCTTGGAGAAATTGTTGAGCACGTATTGCGTCAACCCCGCCGGCAAATACTTCGGCATGTCGCCATGGTCGTGGGGGTTGGCACAGGACTTGCAGCGTTGAACAGATACGCGCCGGCGAGCCTCGGCGCCGGGCATATCGGAAGGAAGATCCAAATACAGGAGCTTTGCTCCGAGAGGAGATCCATCCGGGGTGTCCGCTGAGGAGCAGGGGCCAACTGCGAGAACTTTGTAGGGGCCCGTCCAGTTGAGTGAGAGTTTGGCCTTGGGGACCTTGGCGTCCGTGTCTGGTTTCGCGCCCTGGCGGATGGTGGCCGCCGTATTGTACACCCACACCCAACCACCAACGTCAAATTTGGGGACCGGACGCAGAGCGTCGGAGAGGGCGGAGTTGCGGCGGTTCACGCGAGCGACAATGAGGGCGTGGTGTTCTCGAACGATGTCGTACGCGCGCTGCTGCCGGTCCGTCGCTATGTCGCAGTAGGCGAGGTGGTCGCGGGCCAAGCTCTGGTGGCCGGCGACTCCAGCACGTTCGAAGATCGTGAGTGGGAGGCGTGGCAGCCGACTCATATGTACCTCGTTGGGAGCCAGACCCATGGCGGCGCTGACGGAATTGTTGTACGCAAATTCGAGGTTTGGGAGCTGTTCATCCCAGTTGTTTTGGAGCTCGTTGACGACCATTGCCAACATCTGGGCCATCGTGGGGTTTACACGTTCCACCCCACCGTTGCCGTTTGGGTGGTAGGAGCTGGTGGCAATTTTTCGAACCCCGAGAAGCTGATATACCGCGTGCGAAAGCTTGGAGCAGAACTGGAGGCCGTTGTCCGAGAGGATGCTGCGCGGGCACCCCCAAAGAGGGATATACCGGTTGATGAGAATGTTAGCCGTGCCCTCAGCGGTGAACTCGGCCGCTGTGACGGCGTACATGTCAGCTCGGCGGCTGAAACGATCAGTGAAAAGCAAGATGTAGGTATTACCTCGAGGCGTCACCGGGGGGGGGCCGAAATAGTTGATGCTGACGGCGATGCCGGGCCCTTCTGGCAAGGGCAACGTGATGGAGGGCCACCGGACCGTCTGCCGCGACGTTTTCCGTGCCTGGCACTTTAAGCAGTTGCGTAGCCACCACCGGGTGCAGATGCTCATGCCGATCCACCAGTAGAAACGTTCGAGCCTACGCAGGGTGCGCGCGGTTCCTAGGTGGCAGGAAGCCGTAGAATGGCAAGCCTGCATGACCCAGGGGCGCATGAGCAGCGGAACATAAATGCGAATAGGCTCGTCGTTCAATAAGCAGGCCGTACGACCCACCGGGCGTGGCGTATCCAATGCAGGGGGGGGAGACGGCTGTCGGACAAGTAGAACGATGCCCGCGTCAGTGGTGTGCAAGCGGCCTTTGGTGGCCAGCTCTTGAACTTCCGAAAAGGGAGGGCGCTGGTGGGAAGGGAAACCTGATAAAAAGTCGTCTGGCAAAACTTCCGGTCGGCCAAGGGCTATGTAGTGCATGGCGGCATTGCACGCGGGCTCAGCCTGTTGTTCCCGAGCCCAGTCGGCGTGCGAATAGCGCGCTGCGGAATCACCGAACTGAAACTTGGCAGCTGCGCCGAGGGCGTCCAAGTCGGTCGAGGTGACGGGAGGTGCGTCAGTTGGCGGCGGAAGTCGTAAAAGAGGAGTTCCCACGGGCTCGGTGCGGTCGCGGCCGGACGAGATGGGTACCGTCGGGACGGACGAGGCGGCAGGAGTCGGGGCCAAAACGACGGGTGCGGGCGGTCGCGGCCGTGGGGCTCGCAGCGGGGTGGTAGCACGCCGGGCTGATGGTCTAGGGGTCCCGCCGGGCCCGAAGCCATAATCAACAGCAGGCGGCACGGTGCCAGCGGCGGCGGCTGTTCGTCGGCGCGCCCGCGATGAGATGCGGCCTGAAGACGGCAAAACGTTCGGAGGCGCCGGGTTGCCAGGCGGCGATGGGATAGACGCGGCCGGATCAGTGATCACGGCGGAATCTTTTCCCTGTAAAGTGCTCGTCGGGGGAGGAGCACGCTGGGCGACAATCGTCGCTGCAGCGGGGGCTTCTGCAGAACCCTGGCATGAAAGGGAAGACACGGCCGGAGCAGTGCTCACGACGGAATCTTCGACCTGTCAAGTGCTCGTCGGGGGAGGAGCGCGCTGGGCGACAATCATCGCTGCAGGGGACTTCTGCAGAGCCCTGGCCTGAGAGGGAAGACGCGGCCGGAGCAGTGCTCACGACGGAATCTTCGACCTGTAACGTGCTCGTCGGGAGCGGAGTGCGCTGGGCGACAATCGTCGCTGCAGCGGGGGCTTCTGCAGAGCCCTGGTCGCCCCCGGAGGGTACGACAAAAACCGAAGCGAAAGCGGCGTTGGCGGAAGGTGAAAAATCCCCCATGGTCGACGGTGGCGACGGAGGCAGATACACGAGCGACGAATCTCCCCGAAGGAGCAGAGAGGTCGTCAGTCCTCATACGTGGCCCGTGTGTGCGAAAATGGCAAAAATCCGAAGGGGCGAGAGGTAGTCCACCCAAGACGGCACTTTCACTGGGGGACACCAGCCCACCCAAACCGACACCAGGGGTCGGCGAAGAGCGAGTGCGAAGCCCGCAGGCTCGGATGAGGAAGATACCACCGTCCTCGACAGGGTTGAGGCAGCTAGACCCACTGCGGTCGTGTTCTGTGGCGGGCTCTGGCAAGCGTGAGAGAAAGTCAGCACTTCCGTTGGCGCCGCCCTTGCGGTACTCGAGGGTGTAGTCGAACGCGGTGAGGAACTCGAGCCACCGCTGGACTCGCGCGTTGTGGTCCCCTACTTTGGCGATAGTCTCAAGTGCTTTGTGATCCGAAAATATTCGAAACTTCGTGCCGCACAGGTAACCTCGGAGTCGTTTGATAGCCCAGACAATGCTGCCAGCTTCCAGGTCCAACGGTGTCCAGTGCCTTTCGGAAGCGAGGGTAGCGTGGCTGATATAAGCAATGGGCCGTACCGAGCCGTACGGTTGTTCTTGTTCGAGCGCGGCACCGAAACCGTCCATGCAGGCGTTGCAGTACACATGGAAGGGGCGGGAGCCGTCGACTACCGCATCCCAGTCAGGGAAGACCAAAATCGGTGGGGCCGCAAGCTCGGCGAGGATCTGGCGGACGATAACTTCCATAGCCGGCGTGAAGACATACTTGACCCCCTTCCGGAGAAGGGCGGTGAGAGGACGTATCCGTTGAGACAGGTCGGGCAGGAATTTGCGATAACATCCTACGCCGCCCATCAGGGCGCGGACCTGCTTGAGGTTCTTGGGCATGGGCATTTTCAGCAAGGCCGAAACTTTTTCCGCAATAGGGCTTATACCCGCTGGCGAAATAGAATGGCCCAGAAAATTGGCGTCCGTGGTGCCGAGGCGAGCCTTCGAGGGGGAGAGCTTGAGGTTGTGTTTGCGCAGGAGTTCGAAGAGGGCTCGTATCGTCTTGACGTGGGCCGTCGGGTCAGAGTCGAAAACGATCACATCATCAAGGTAGGCCGCCACTTGTGCCAGGCCTTTAGTGACTTCGTTAATCACTTTGACGAACCAGCCGGGCGAAGCACTGCTGCCTTGGGGCATGACGAGCCACTCGAAAAGGCCCGTGGGAGTGCAGAACGCCGTAAGAGGGACGGTATCCTTGTGCGTGGTAATCTGGTGGAACGAGGAGACTAAATCGAAGAGGGAAAACACCCGTCCCTTCCCCAGGGAGTCGAGGACTTGGTCCACTCGAGGGATAGGCAGCTGGCTGAGTTTGCTGATCTGGTTGAGTTTTTTGTAGTTCACGGTGATCCGAACGCCTCCAGACTTCTTCGGGATGACCACCAGCGGGCTCGAGTACGGAGAAGTCGAGTGCTGGATCAGACCTGCTGTTAGGTACTGATCCAAGGTGGCCTCCACTTCCTTGGCCAGGATGGGGTTGATGCGGTGCGGCCTGGACGTGACAGGAGCGCTTCCTTCCGGGACCGAGATCACGAAAGGCATCAACGAGCAGGAACCAAAATCCGACTTGGACTTCGAGAAAACGTCGGGAAATTCGCTGAGAACGTCCCCCAGCTGTTAAATGACCGCAGGGGTCCAGCCTGTGCCGTGGAGATCAAAAGCCACCTCCCGTAGATGTATCGGCAAGCGTGCACAGACGCGCAGGAACGAAGCGCGCTGTTCTGAGGTCAAACGCTCAAGTAGTGCAGGCGAGGGCGAGGCTGGAGCTGCGAGGGGGGGGGCAGTAACTGTTGAAACCGGACACACCTCACCTAGTCCGGAGGGAGGGCTCGGGGCTCGGTTGTCCTGCTGCAAAACGTCCAGCGGAACGCTCAGCAACGGGGCGTGGGCGACGCCGAGGACATCCCCCGGCTCGAGAGCCGCCACTCCAACGAGGGGAAGAACCTGTCGTCCGGAGGAGACGAAGTACTCCTCGACCGAGGGTAGGTCGGGCTGGGGCATCATGTCGACCAAGTAGTGTCCAGTGAGGGCCGGGGAGCCATCGCTTCAAACCAAATTAACAGCAAGCAGCCGGGGATCGTCGGACAGGGTGACGCCTGCTGCGCCCTCGTAGCGTAGATGGAAGCCTCCACCCGAAGCGACGGAGTCGAAGGCGTACACGGACATGCTTGTCGGGGCGTGGTGAACTAACTCAAGCCCGCCAAACTCGCGTTGATCAGACGGCCGAGGTGGCAGAGAACGGTAGGAGCGGCTATTAAAGAGCATCCAGCTGTCACGTCCCAATAGTACAGCATGCTGCATCACCGAGGGGGGGACCACGCAGGCCCAAACTGCGAGGGAACAAGTAGGCTCATTGTCTCGAAAATATTGGACGCTCAGGCGCACACTCGTCGGAGTCTTCATAGGGGCCGATTCGTCAAAACCCCCTCAAGAACGAAGGGCGCCTTTCTGCTCGCACGCGAGGGATGCCGCACCAACCGAGTGCATGCGATCCAAAACATCTCGTCGGATGAAAGTCTGCGGGGAGCCAGTGTCAAGAAGCGCCACGCAACCAAAAGGTGCAAGAACGCCAGCTCCGCTGTGAATCGCGATTTTGGTTGTAAAAGAGGCGTCATCGAGGGTAATGGTGCCCCCGACGAGGCAGGGGCCGTGTTCTGGCAGCGCGAGGGAGGGGTCGACGCTAGGTGTGACAGCCAAAATCTCGGGGCTGTGATCAGCCGGCGCGTCAGAAAAATAGGTCGAAAACTCCAAAGGAGGACCTGGGCAAGCGCGGGCCACGACCAAAGGGCGGGCCGGCGCTGGTGTAATCTCATGAATTCTGTCAGGTCTGGTTGGGGTGCAGAATTGATGAGAGGAGGCGGGGTGTGCCAGCCCGGCCTCACTTGACCGGAGGGTGTCGCGAACGGCGGAAAGAGCTTTACCAAGCAAATTTTTTCCATGCCACCGAGAGGGATCGTGAGCTTGGGGGTCGTCTGCCCGCAGACCGATGCCCCAAACGGCATCAAAAGGGCTGGCTTCAGCCAACATTTTGGTGCCAGTGCTCAATAGGTGCTGCTTCATGACCGGGTTCTGTGAGAATTTGGCAAAATTACCAGCAAGGACGGCGTCTTCCCGAACACGGTCCCAGATAGCGCAGTCGAAGTTATGCACGCCTCGACCGAGGCGTTTGTGCTCGCGTGGGTCTGGCGAGGCCATAATCCGCTCCGCTGTGCCGTGGTCCTGGAAAAGGCGAGCCTTTTCAGCCATCATATACTGCTCCGCGCAGGAATATGATACATCGTCGACGACAAACGACCAGGGGGACCACTGCGAAAAATAAGAGGGGGGCTGCAGAACAGTACCACCCGCTCCGTTGTATACTCGAGAGTAGGGTCAAAGACCGACGGTACCGAGTTGTCGGTGGCCGCAGTTGCGGCGTGTGTGGGGGGGAGTGTGCTTCTCTGAGAACACTGAGCCCCTCGTGCACGAGGCGAGTCCGGTTCCACGTATACTGACTCTGTGTCACCATTGCTCGTAGGCAAAAACTCGCCAGAAGGTTCTCTTGCTGCGCCCAATGATCTCTGTCCTGGACCAAAGGGGGCAGGGGGCTCTGAGCTCGTTCTGCTTGACGAGAGCTGCGATTCTTCCGAATTTAACGGGTATGCTGTCCGGTTGACCTGACCGGAGGCCGTGGAGTCACCTCTGGCTCGACGGACAGTGCCAGGTTTTTCCTGTTCCACTGGAGCCGAAGGAGCGCTGCGCACGTGGAGTGGCGTGCGCGAAGACGAAAGAGGGCCTGCAGACCCTGTAGACGTCTTCAAGAACGGTGCTCGGGTGGGGGGCAACAAAGGGTCCACCGGAGAGGGCTTCCGTCCTGTAGACCTGATGGGGAAGGGGGACGAGGTAGCTAATCTTGTCGACTCCTCCTTGATAGGAAAAAAGGTGGAGCGGCCACCGTTATTGCGAGGAAATGCCGAGTCGAGCTTCAACCGAGATCTCGGGGTTTCGGTGTTTGCCTTCCCGCACCTCAAACCGACCGCCACCGCATGGCCGGGAGGTGTAGGAGGGGGACACCCTCGCTGAAAAAAAAAACGACGCGACGGCGCGACACCCATCGTGTTGCGCGGTGCGTGGTTTGGGAGAGAGGCGTTTATCGCGCCTGCTCTCCTGCCCAGGTTGAGGAGAGCGGCGTTTGAGGCGCGGGCTCCCGACGTCGGGGAAGGTGCCCGAGGGCTCCCCGGAGAAAGCAGTGGAGCTGGGTCGCTGCGTCGGTCCGAAGAACCGAGTAACGCACGGGGCGGGAGCGGAGTACTGAGCGAGCCTGGGACGCGAGCATCTTGTGAAATCAAGGTTTTTTCTCCCGACAATGCTGGCGGTAGGCGGTCAGGAGAAGCCGAACCGCCGTCGACCTGTCAGTTACCGGCGCGGAAGGTGCCTGGCTGGCGTCCATTCGGGTTTCCGCCCGAGATATGCGACGTAGCGAACCCCCGAGACGGGAGCCGGGGCGGAAGAGGTAGGGGCGGTCGAACCACCATGATGGCCGGAGTGAGACTGCTGGTGTCCTCGTGCCGCGTGTGTGTTGTAGCCATCACCTTGTCTGTGTTGCTGACCCTGGCCGTGATGTTGCCCACGCGAGGGGCCGGGACGACGCCTGTGTTTCTTGTGGTTGTATTTGTTCGGTCGTGAATTGTTCTCGCGGCGGTGTCTGATCATGCGTTCTTGCCAACGACGGAACGCCTCGCCGTCGTCGCCGAGCGTTCCGAGGTCGGGGTTCAACATACCACTATGGTTTTAAAAGGGGTGTCTACACTGTCGAAGAGAGTGTGTGTCTTCGTGACAGTTTAAACAGCGTCGTCGGTTTTCGCTGAGGGCGGCTGCGCGAGCGGACGATAAAAGTAGGCCGCTCCAGAGGGGAGGGTCCTCGGTCTGGATGGACATGCAAACGTCGTGAACTTCGGCATAGTGGTGTTCTTCAAGGGGCCAGCAGTTGGAAGAGGTGTCAAGCCACGGGTCGAGGCAGTCAGGGATTGATTTGTGGACATTCATCACAAGCGGATTATTGCGCGATCCCGTCTGCCAAGAAGGCGACTGGGTAAACGTCCGGCCCTGGTCGCGACCAATATTGGCGGGCCGGGGCCCCGACGGGGCGGATGACCGCGCACCCGTCGAAGAAGCAGGCAAAGAAAAATATTTTTCGCCGTTGACGGCAGGTGTCTTAGTATTCGCAAGAGTCTCGAAAGCTAACCACATGGCGTCCAAAGTGCCGAACGGCCTCGATACCGTAGCCAAAACTCCCGGGTACAGCGTCGGCATCAAGCTAGGGTACTGCTCGTTCACTGCCATCCGAACTACCCCCAAAACGACCTCCACCCCCGGTGCCAAAACACACTCAGTCCCCGTCGTTGCGGACACCACCCATCGCAATAAACGACTAAAATCGCAAAAAGGGGTCCCGTTAGCCACGCCAAAATTATGCAACTTGGTGTAGCTGGCCCCCATGTTGGTGCGGTCAAAGTGGTTGCTCAGCAACCTCAGGAGGAGCGTGAACGCCTCCGGTCCCGACGATCCTGCTGCGAGGGCGCGCGACACCTGTCCAAAACATCATCCATCAAGGTAGTGAGAGGGGCGGTCGTAGGCTTGTCAGGCGTGATGGCGCGCGCGAAGGATTTCTTGAGAGGGTACTCCCAACCTGGGATCCACTTAGTAGAACTAAGGCCTTCATGGCTGCCATCGTTGCACATCATGAGAATATCAGAGGCGGAGGCCTTGACCGAACGCATGAGTTGCTGCGCGGCCTCGCAAGGGTCGATTGAGGAGGGGAAAGGCAAGACAGAAATGCGCGAAATATCCTTCAGTCCCAGGCGTTTGTACGCCCGTTGGACGTCGGCAGTTTGCTGTTTTGCGGCGGTGGCGGCGGCGGAGTCGATCGCCGAAGTTCGGTCGTGAGCAAGGTTAGATGACACAGGCAAGGCGCGGTCATCGGGCATGGTCAAACGACCAAGACGCACGGCGGAAAGAAGCAACCTCAGTCAGCGAGGGAATCACTTGCCTCTTGCTGGTTGCGTGCTTCGTTGGAATGGGGGCTCTGGTGCCGCCGTCCGAGGAAGAGCTGGGGGAAGTAGCTCGACCAGAGTTGCCCCGTGAGCCGTACCGGCCGTCACCCGATCGCTCCTTCCCCTTCCCCCGGTTTCTTCGCCGTCCAGCCCCGTTGCGCCGAGATGAACTGCCACCCGTTTCCCCGCCCGAGCCCCGACGGAACCTGCCGTCCGGACCGGCCGAATCCCCTCCAACCCTCGGGCGCTGGCGGGCCTGGTCGCCAGCGCGGCAACGAGAGCGGTCTCCGGCTACAGAGCTGTCCCCAGCTCCCCGGTGTCCGCTGGGGGAGGTGGGGTGGTGTCCAGCCTCCGGTTCCGAGTAAGGGAGGGAGGGCTCCTGGGGGGCGGCGCGCGACCGCCTGCAATGAAGCTGGTACGCGGCCGGTCTCGGCCATTGGACGGTGGTGGAAGAAGCGTCATGGGCCTTCCGAAGGCTGACCACCAGAGCCATGGTGTAGGCCCGGCGCTGTTGGGCCGCCCAGGAATCGTCCGACATTTCCAGCCAAGCGTCGTGGACCGAGAGGCCTTCGGCCGGCGTCTCGCGTCGGAGGCAGCGAGCTGCAGAGACCACCAGAGCCGCCTCCTCGGGGGGGAAGCACGGGTTTGGCTCGGCCGTCATGCAGGCGACACTCCCCTGCAAGAAGCCCAGATCCCCGGGACGCTTGGTCCGGGCGTCGATTGCGATGGCAGCGGGTGAACATGGATCCGTGGGGCCAAGGCCTGGAGCTGGAGCGGCCGTTGTTGTGGAAGAGGCGAGTGGAAGGTTCTCCGCTTGGGCCCTCGTCTCGGCGGCCCGACTGGTCGTGGAGGAAGCAGCAGCCCGGGCAGCCCGCAGCGCTTCACTGGCTCGAGATATGGAATCTCGCGCACAAGAGGCGGAGCGAGCGGCTTCCTCGGAAGCCGTGGCGGCAGCCGTGGCGACGGCGGCGGCGGCCGTGGAGGCGCGGGCGGCAGCTGCAGCCGCGAGCTCGGCCGACACACGCGTCTGCGCTCGACGACTAGCCGTTGTCGCCGAGGCAGCCCCAAGGGCCTCGGCGGTGGCCAAAATCTGCTCGGCCGCGAGGACGTCGGGGTGGGTGCCCGCGGAACCCGGAGCCCGCGCGGCCGCGGCAGTGTTGGCCTGGCCGGGCGCGGGGCGTTCGGCGGTTGTCTCCGCGTCGAGGCTCGGATGGGTGGCCCAACGCTGGATCACGACCGCCTGCTCCTGCGGCGAGAGGGAGGTCCACGCTCCAGGTAGTTAGGGGGGCGCCTGGGCACTGTCCGGGTCCTCGGCCGCCGGTCCTGCGTCCTTCTCGGTAGCCAGCCGCTCGTCCTCTGAGTCAGGGGGCTCGAAGTCCACGGCGTCGTCCAGAGTCGTGGGGCTCGCGGGCTCGGGTGTCCTCGCTCCCGAAGAGGGGGAGGAGTCGTAGGTCCTCAGGCCGCTGGGAGACCTGGCCGGGCTGGGTGATCCCTCCCATGCTTTTGTTGTCCGTGACATGCTGAGGCGGGGGCGGGCGGAAACCACCGGGGCAAAGGGCGACACCAGGGCAGGGGGGGAACACCGAGGCAGGGTAGGACGGGAAATGACGGTTCTCAGGGTCGTGGCGGATAGAAACAGCGGCGGCAGGAGCTGCAGCTTGTCCTTCAGCAACTTGTATAGCTGTGATCAAGGCCTGGCGCGCCATTCGGCGGGCACTACGAGCACTTGGGGAGCGAGTCTCGACCCTAGGTGGTGTCGTGATAGGGTGGCAGCTGTCGCGGTTTATATGTGTACTAACAGCAAGTGTATTTGGTGTTGGCGCGTCCCCGATACTGGACGGCCTATCAAAAACCTCGTCCCCTCTAGCAGCAGTATTAGAACTCGCATCGGAACGAGAATGCTCAACCGGATCGCCGCGGGTAGCTACAGCAGTGGGCACGTCGGTACTGGAGGGCCTATCAAAAACACCATCCACTCGAGCAGCAGTATTAAACTCGCACCAGGGCGAGGATTCTCAGCAGAAACGTCGCGGGTAGCCACAGTAGCGGGCATTCCGGTACTGGGGGTCCTATCAAAAGCATCGTCCTCACTAAATAGCAGTGTTTAAACTCGCATCAGGGCGAGAATTCTCAGCAGAAACGTCGTGGGTAGCCACAGTAGTGGGCACTCCGGTACTGGGGGGCCTATCAAGAACATCGTCCTCACTAACAGCAGGATTAAAACTCGCATCAGGACGAGAACTCGCAGTAGAATCGTCACGGGTAGCTACAGCAGCGGGAACTGCGGTACTGGGGGGCCTACCAAAAGCATCGTCCCCTCTAACACCAGTATTAAAATTCGCAGCAGTAGTGGAATTTCCAGCGGAATCGGCGTGGGTGGTTACAGCAGCGGGCGAAAAGGACGCAATACTGAAATCCAGTGTGCCATCTTGTGGGCGAGGAGCGGGAAAAATTTCGCGAGCGGCCGTGGTGCTCCCTCTATCAGCAGCATGAAAACTCGAACCAGCACTACCGTAATTTCCAGGATCTCTGTTTGTAGCTCCTAATAGAGCAGCGCGGGAAGCAGGCTCAACAACGAAATCCAGTGTGCCATCGTGTGGCCGCGGCACGGAAAAAAAAATCAGGAGTGGCAACATCACGCGTGGTCATCCTGCGAGTATGAGCAGAGTCGGACAACAGTGGAATGCGAGGCGGAAAAACAATCTCAAATACTCTCTCATCTGGCCCAGAAGCAGGTAGATCCAGCGGCGCAGAGCGCAACTGGGATGCTTGCAGATCGCTGCGTCCAGGTTTGTCCGACGTGCTCCGGCCCGGAGCAGACGCAGCTGGCTCCACGGGCTGCTGAGTACGCGCTCAGCGGAGCGGGGTCTTCCAGGTGGCTTGGACAGCAGAGGGCACGAGTGGAGAGACAATGCTGCAAGATCCAAGGCCTGGCTGGTGGCGCGCGTCACGCGCTCTAAGGAGCGGGGGCGTCCAGTTGTCTTGGGCGGCAGAGCTCGCTCAGCCGAGCGAGGCACAGAAGGGGTCTTGGATGAGGTCCGTCTGGCGGAGGCTGCTCGGGCCCTGTCAGGGGGCTCCGTCGAAGCTCTTTCTCCTCATGGTTTGTTGTACAAGGCGCTCGATCCACGTCGTTCTGATGGGGCTCCTGCCTAGACTCGTGCTCCACTTGTTGGTCTGTTGTACAAGGCGCTCGATCCACATCGACGGGCCTTGGGCGGTGGGGCACTGAGGGGCCCTGGGCCTCAGTGGCTCGGCCACCGTGAGGGGAAGCAGACCCTTCCACCTCTTGAGCCTCCATCGTGCAGTGGCCGGAACAAACTTACTCAACAACAACAGGAAAGCAAACAAACAAAAACAGTGACAAACAACGCAAACCGACAAAAAAGCGGAAAGTCCTAAGCCGAAGACGCCACTTTTTAAGATCAAGCTTGCGGGACACTTTGTATCCCTGGACAGGTCTGCCTTTTAAGTCGGTAAACATTGTACTCACATGTGTTGTTTGCTTATCTATAGAAGAAGAGAAGTTTTATTGCTTTCGTGCTCGCGGAGACTGAGACCAAGCTCGTGCTCCTCTGGAAAACCCCTGGTTTTCCATCTAAGATACGCCTTCCAAGTACTACAAATACGTTCCCAGTGACTGAACCCAGGTAGTTACCGGGCTTTCAATCTCATACAAGACAATATCTTAACAACGTTCGAAACTATCGTATACGTAGGTATTTATTTATATGAATAGTATTTGGCAGTACCCCGAGTATCGAGACTCGAAATGACTGGTACTGGGTGTGTAGTGGAACTCGCACGACCGACGGAATTGTGCGTATGCGAGCCGACCTCGCACCTATGGTACACTGCAAAGTAGTTGACCATACGTAAGATCAACTTCCCAACAAATCGACTAATAGCTCATAATCCACGTACGAGAACGAGTATTACGGGGGACCATAGTAAGTAGGATCATGTATTCCTAGTAAAAAAAGGAAATACATAGGTTTTTGTGTCTACCGTAGATCCTATTTACTATGGTCCCTCGTAATAGTTCGTCCGTCATCGTCCAAGGTTTCGGTCTTCGTCTTACTCTGTTTACGACGAGTAGTGGTGTTCTTCTTCTTTTGCCTTTTTTATCCAGCTCGTTCTTTTCAAGTGTCTGCCGCATCCCCTGCGGGGGGGGCACGACAGTTTGTTTCTTGAATTATTTTCTTGTTTCTTTTTCTCTTTCGATTTGTCTTCTTTATTTCGTTTCGTTTCTCTATTTCATGGAATGTGTGTGTCGCGCCTGTCGTATCCAGTAGGATGACATGGCATTGCATTGCCCAATGAAAAATGCTTGCGCTTACTGGAGCGGGACAGAAATATGGATAGACGATGCAGTTTTTGTATCTGGGCGGTCTTGTCGTGATATTATGCCAGGGATCGCACGACGGATCCGACTCGCGTGGGCATGCTACAATCGGTTCAAACGGGAACTGTATGATATGGAGGATGCCCCGTTGACTCTAAAAGTGCGCATGCTAAAGGCCGAGGTGATGGAGACCCTGCTGTACGGGTGCGTCACGTGGACTCTTGGTCAGGAGCACGTCGCCGAGCTCCGAACGGCACACCACAAAGTCCTCCTACGGATCATTGGCTTCCAGCGCCCGCATTGCACTGACCACCTCATGTCGTACGCCAAGGCCCTCAAAAAGGCACAATGCGAAAGCGTTGAGAAGACTATCCGCAAAAGACGCCTCCTCTTTGCGGGGGCCGTACATCGGGCGATCAATGAGCGGCTGACCCGCCGGGTGATGTTTGGGGCGATGGCCGATGGGGAGAACCCAGGACCAGGCCGACCGGAAAAGAACTGGGCCCAATGTCTAGCAGGCGACCTCAGGGTTTTCCAAGCCACCGAGGGGTCCACGGAAAGCTCCCCTCTGTTGTTCGGAGTAGAAACGGTGTTATGGCCGAGGGCGGCTAAGAAGAGCGGGAAGTGATACGGGGGGGTCGTCGAAGCGGCGGACTGTTTCATGGCGAGGTGGCACAGAGACGAAGCACAGAGGAGCCGGCTGCGCCACGCAGCTGAGGATGGCAAGAACGGCGACAACGGGAGGGGGGGAGGGGGGGGGAAGGGGGGAAGGGCAGCCGTACTGACACAGCTGTCGACGAATGCAGAAACGAAATGATAAATCACGTGCCTAGGTATCGGTTCGACTACTCGTAGCTCGCATAGACTTTTGCCTGCAGCTCCCTCCCTTCTGTTGCTTCGTCCGCGCAGCAGATATCTGTCCTTCCCGAGTACGTATGCTTTCCGTCTGGCAGCCTTTCTGAAGCCTTTGCGTCGTTTGTATTATGATTCATTTCAAATGATTATTTTTGGTTTTACTGTCTTTTTGTTCTTATTTTTTTGGTCTTGCTTTTTTTGGGTCTTTTTTGCGTTGTTGTGTTCTCGTACCCGGTACGCTGGCATTTCACTTGCTTGACACTTGAATTTGCGCAAAAAAAATATTTTTGGTCTTCTTCTGTCTCACAGTCTGTGACCACGGAATCAGTATCTCTCTAGGATGAGGAATCAGGACGGACACTAGGTGTACTGATGAAGCTGGGTAGAAAGGACGATTCAATGTGAAGACAACGACAACAACAACAACAACCAACACTGCATGCGTGGCAATGTAGTAGTGTCTCTGTGGGGTGGCTTTGTGACCACAGAAAAAACTTGTATCTCTCGTCGGATTGAAGAATCGGCACGGGCACTGGTTGTGCTGGATACCGACGGGTAGAAAGAACGGTTTAATGTGTAGAACACACACCTATTATCTGTTATACGAATGTATTTATTCAAGATGTGTACACTGCCCGAAGCACCGAACAAAACCCGGCGCGTGCGTGTCAAAAATATACACAACAGTATTATTAGTTGCCTTCACCACTATTTAACCCACAAAGTGTATGGGATAATGTTACAGCGAGTGGCGCCAGGGAGGGAGGTTCATAGCGCTGTGACTGTCGTGACCAGCGCTATGGGGAGGGTAATACGGCACGAGACAACAATCCTGATCAGGGTCACGCGTCGGGTCTACTCGATAGGCAGAGGGCAAGCTTTGGTTAGCATCCTCTGGGCGGATCTTATAGGGGCAGGGAGGATCCCCGGTGTGGGAACGCCTTCGGTCTCGGGTACAGAGCCAGTAACGAGGTTCCGGGTTCTGGGACCACCCGGTGTTTACTAAACACCACCAAGTGAAGAAATAAAGTCAAAGCCAAGTGGTCTGTGATACCTGTCCTATCGACCCCCAGCCCCTTGGGCCCTGCCTTCTGCCCGTCGTGCCCGTCATCGTGTCAGCGGTGCTTCGTTGATTGTTCACGCTGGTTGCTTGCATCTACCGCATCAAATGCCACGTTCTGCGGAACCCGATCATTACTGCTTGAAGGCACTTCCTCGAACTCTCAAATAGCAGGTGAGCCGGCCTCAGAGATCAAACGAGCGCAGGTCCTTTTTAGGGTCTGAGAGCTGTGCCCTGCTGTAACATGGCGAAGCCAGGCTGATCGATTTGCATTGCAGGAGATCGGAGTGTTCGCAAAACGTGTGCAAGAGATCGGAGCGTACCAAATGGCGATTTTTTCCGGAATAGTTCACTTTTTTTCTCGTTTGCCCTCGGGTCTTTTCTCGTGCTTCCTGCTGCGGGGCCCGCAGGGGGGCGGCGTGGACAGTACGTTGCAAGCGTTGGCTCCGGCCGGGCTCCGTGGCACATGCTCTAGGTGGTCAAAGTCACGTGACCCAGGGAGCAACTCAGGGGATGGGGTCCCACTTCCGAAAGGCCATTTAGGGGTTTGGCAACCTACCCGGATCTTAGTATTTTTAGCTGCAAACATTTTGTTATTCTCGCTTCTTCTTGCTGCAACTGCAACAGCACACAGCAGTGCTGCTCGAGTTCGTGCTGCTCGAGCGGCAGCAGTAAACAACAGCAACAACAGGTGTACGAGTGCTGCTCGAGTCGAGTGTTGCTCGAGTGTCGCTGGGTGCTGCTGCTCTGCTGCTGAGTGCTCGTGTGCCCGTGGCTGCCTGGCCACATCGTACTCGTGTTCGTCTCGTGCTCGTTGCGCTTGATCAATCGAATGATCGTGGTCCCGTGGCTTTTTCCGGTGCAATAGGCTTGGAAACATATACTCATCATGCTCGTGCGCTGGAGTGCTGCTCGAGCAGTACGCAGCTGTTCAAGAACAGCAACAACAGGCGTACGAGCGCTGCTCGAATCGAGTGTTGCTCGAGTGCTGCTGAATGTTGCTGCTGCTGCTGCTGCTGCTGCTGCTGCTGCTGCTGCTGCTGAATGTTGCTGCTGCTGCTGCTGCTGCTGCTGCTGCTGCTGCTGCTGCTGCTGCTGCTGCTGCTGCTGCTGCTGCTGCTGCTGAATGTTGCTGCTGCTGCTGCTGCTGCTGCTGCTGCTGCTGCTGCTGCTGAGTGATGGTGTGCTCGTGACTGCTTGGCCACAAGCCGTGAGAAAAAGCTGTATCCACCACGTACGTACATACCTGGTAGCATTGTTTTAGTATCTCGGTGCGATCCATCATTTATCGGATATTTGTACCACGTATTGCGTTGAGTGTAATAACCCAGTGTTCACTGCCCTTTAAACAGTGTACCCGTGCCACACGGTTTGCTTATTATTCTGCTACAACTCCTGTTGTTGCTGCCGCTACTGCTACACGCTATCACGGTATAGCTGCTACTGTTGCTGGCACAGGTTGCTTTTCTTGCTGCTACCCTCATTTTATTTTTGCCCGTGCCACGCGGTTGCTTATCTTGCTGCTCCTGTTGTTGCTGCCGCTGCTGCTGCACACTGCTGCGCACAATCACGGTATAGCTGCTACTACTACTGTTGTTGCTGCCGCCTTTTCTTGCTGCTGCTGAAAGCATTCTTGCCTGTGTCACACGGTGGCTTGTCTTGGTGCTCGTGCTGATGACGCTGCTGCACACTGTCACGCTATAGCTACTGCTGTTGTTGCTGGCGCAGGTTGCTGTCCATGCTGCTACTCTTAGTTATTTTGTGTCCGTGCGACTGATGTTTTTATCACACCCTGGCTATTTCGTGTACCAGCGGGTGTTAATTGCGTTGCGCACGTATAGGGTTGTCTATCAACTCGTTTTCGAGCTTGATTTGTTTTGGTTGATTCTTTGATCTTCCCGACGAAACATGTGCAGTTCAAGCATATCATACAGATCCCACCCGGTGAAGATGTACAGATCACACAGACCAAGATCCCACTCAGGTATACCCCTGATAAATATTACAGATCCTGCAGATCATACAAGATCATACAGATCCTGCAGGTCATGCAAACCCACCGATAAACCTGTTCAGATCATGCAAATCGTACAGACCCCATCCCGGTCAAGATAAACATATCATTTAGATCACATACATTCCACTCAGGTAGATCATACAGATCCTGCAGATCACGCATGTGTACAGATCATACAGATCCTGCAGATTACACATAGGTACAGACCACACAGACCAAGTTCCCACTCAGGTACAAACGTGTGAAATATCTACCTCATCCAAACTCCATCCCGGCTAAACATGCTGTAAACAAGTGTGAAGTATCCAGATTTTACAGACCCTCCAGATCGTGCAGAAATACCGCAGAGCATACTGATCCTGCAGACCACACATATCCTGCAGATCATGAAGATCATGCAGACCCACTGATAAAAATGTGCATATCATGCAGATCGTACACACCTATCCCGGTGTACAGGTCATACTGATCACACAGATTCCACTCAGGTAGATCATACGGATCCTGCAGATCAACGACACCCACCGATAAACATGTGCAGATCATGCAGATCGTACAGACCCTATCTCGCTCAAGATGTACAGATCAGGCAGATCGGACAGATCCCATCCCGGTCGAAATGTACTGATTGTACAAATCACAAAGATTCTACTCAGGTAGACATCTATGAAATTTGTCACCACACAGATCCCCCTCAGGCTAAACATGTACATGTCATTGAGATCAACCAGATCCTACCTGGCACACAAGTGCACAAGATACGGAACATACATGTCTCCCGAGGCAAACTAGTTGGAGTTTGTAGATAATAGATCGTTCAGATGATGCAGATAGATCCTCAACATCATGCACACATGGCATTCAGATCATCCCACTCGGCACGCGAGTGCAATCATAACGACCAAGCAGGTCTCATCGCCCAAAAAAGGGTGATACATCTGCAACATACAAATCCTGCGGATCGTACAGATCCTTCAGATCATGCAGACCCACCCATACGAAGCTGTTCATCAGTGAATCACGGTACATGTGTGTTCGATTAACATGTGTAGTTCATGCAGATCGTGCAGACTCCATCCGGTAGAGGTATTCAGATTATCAAGGATCACACATCTATCGATGATACAAATCCCACCCAGGCGATAAAACCTGGATGATACAAATCCCGTCAATTTCCTTCTGAGTGCTACGCTTTCCTTGGAGCAGTACGGTAGTCCATGCCTCCTATACGCCAAGACATGCGAGAGCATCGAAGACTAGACTATTACTATTCGCTTTTAGCAAAACTACAGTACTACTAGAACCCATGACTCAGTTTACTCCAAGATCATTTTTACTCAAACCAGAGGTGCAAGGCCAGGGTTTTACCTGCGTCTCCCAGTTCAACTTGCGACACCCCCCGGATTTCATGCTACCCACATCCCGAAGGGGAGCCTTGTAATAGGGTACGTTTGCTCCACAAACAACACGATGGAGACTCAAGAGGTGGGAGAGTCTGCTCCCCCTCACGGTGGCCGAGCCACTGAGTCCCAGGGGCCTTCAGTGTCCCACCGCTCAAGGCTCGTCGATGGGGATCGAGCGCCTTGTACAACAGACCAACAAGAGGAACAAGACTCTCGGCAGGAGCCACAAGGCGAGGCCCGAGCAGCCCCCAGAAGACAAACCCCGTTCATGAAACCTTCCGTGCCTTTTCGCTCGACTGAGCGAGTGCTGCCGTCCAAGACAACTGGACGTTCCCGCTCCGTGGAGCGCGTGACCAGCCAGGCCTTGGGTATTGCAGCTTTGACTCTCCACTCGAGCCCTCTGCCGTCGACGCCACTTATCAAGGCCGGAGTTCGGGACACCTGGACGTCCCCGCTCCGCTGTGCCAGTACCCAGCCAGTCCGTGGATCCGGCTGCTCCTGCTCTGGAACCGAGCACGTCAGACAAACCTGCACGCAGCGCTCTCCACACGACACCGCTGCGCTCTTCGCCATCGGGCCTACCTATTTTCGGGCCAGATGAGAGACTGTTTGAGACTGATGTTCTGTCTCGTATTCCACTGTTGTCCGACCCTGCTCGTACTCGTATATGGCCACAAACGAAAATGCCGCTCGTGAAATTTTCCCCACGCCTCGCCCACAAGATGGCACACTTGATTTCAGTATTGATCCTACTTTCCTCGCTGCTGTAGCTACAAACGAAGATTATGGTTGGAATTTCAGTGCTGGTGCGGCTTTTAATACTACTGTTAGCGGGAGTGATGCTTTTAATAGGCCCTCTAGTACTGGGGACGTGCCAAAACCAATCACACCTGATGTTAGTACACGTACGGACAGTAGAGACCGCCCAGACGACCGCCCTTCCATCGTGACACTTTCTGTGGGCAATACTCGCTCTCTCAGCGCTCGTAGTGCTCGACGGATGGCACGCCACTTGACCACTGCTGTACAAGTTTCTGACGCACAAGCCGCGGCTGTGGCCACCGCTGTTCCTGCACTCTACGACTCTGAGACCCACCGAATCCCGCCCCGCCCCTGCCCCTGCGTCTCCCCCTGCTCCGATGTTTTTCGCCCGTCCCCGCCACAGCATGTCACGGGCGGCACATACACGAGAGGTGGCACCCAGCCCCGTCGGGTCTACCAGCGGGCTGAAGACATACGGCTCTTCATCCCCGTCGGGAGAGGAGACACTCGAGCTTCCAAATCCCACGACTCCGGAGGGCGCCGTGGACTTCGAGCCCACCGACTTTGAGGACGCGCGGATAACGGTCGCGGAAGACGAGCGGCTGGCGGCCGCGGAGGACGAGCGGCTGAAGGTCGCGGAGACTGATAGTGTGTGTGCAAGCCTCCCCCCCACTACTCTCGGGAGAATGGGCCTCCCTCCCCTCGCCGGCTAAGACGGCTATTCTCAAACACTGGTCCGGCACTAAGGGGCTTGCCGAGGGGATCGCGGCGAAACACCCGGCGTGGAGACTGCCTCCAGCGCCTCCAAGGCTGCCACCGGTGCTTCCGAGGACGTAGTGCGCTCCGCCTCCCGCATCTGGGAAGCCACCTCCCGCGCCAGGGAAGCTCTGCGGGCTGCCCAGGCGAACAGCACCACAAAGACCCGTCGTTTTGCCGAGGCAGGAGTCTCACCTGAGAGTCTTCCCCTCACCATGACCGCGACCGCGACCGCTCCAATCCCCACTCCATCCCCCGTACCTGGCACCTCAGACAAGCACCCCTCCAGCGCGATCGCGGTTGACGCGCGGACGCGGAGGCCCGGAGATATGGACTTCTTGCAGGGGAGTGTCGCCTGCATGGCGGGCAGGCCAAATAAGTTCCTCCCTCCTGCGACGGCGACGGCGGTGGTCTCCTGTACCCGCAGCCTCCAAGGAGCGCTGCCGGAGGACGACCTCTCCGTCAACACAGCCTGGATTCAGATGTCCGCGGGCACCTGGCAGGAACAGCAGCGCCTGGCGCTCACCATGGGACCTCGTGGTGAGCCTTCCACGATGCTTCACCGACGCCCATCTGCTGGCCTGCACCCCAAGCCTACATCGCCCACCTCAGGAGTCAGATGCGCTCCGCCCACAAGGGACACCAGCTCCCGGCTCTGGACTGAACCACGTCCTCTTCCACCACCACTCGGACAACCGGGTCCACCGGCACCCGGGAGTTGGCGATCGCTCTGCGGCCCGAGACGGCTCCCGCCGCCGCACCAGAGATCGGGACGGCCGGCGCCCCAAGCGTTGGAGGGGACTCGGCCGGTCAGGACGGCAGATCCCACCGCGGATCAGGTATGGACAACGGTAGCGGCACGTCCCGCCGGAACGGGGCTGGCAGTCGGGGAAACAGAACCAAGGGTAAGGAGAACTCACATAACAGACGAAACAGGAGAAGCCGCCTACGGGGAGACGCTTCCAGAACCAACTCCTCCAGCTCCTAAAACCTCGGCAGCAGAAGATCCCTCATCCCCTAGATCACGGGCGTGATCGACAAGAGGCATGTAGTCCCCTCGCCAACTGGCGTTGCTTCCTCCGTCGCGCTTCTTGGCCGCTTGACCATGTCCGATGACCACGCCATGCCCTTGTCGTCTAACCTTGCTCCCGCCCGAACATCGGCGATCGACTCCGCCGCCGCAACCGCCGCGAAAGAGCACACCGCTGATGTTAAACGGGCGTATAAACACCTGGTACGCAAAGGCATCTCTCGCATTTATGTCCTACCTTTTGCCTCTTCGATCAACCCTTCCGATGCCGCGCAACAACTTACTCGTTCGGTCAAGGCTTCCGCGTCTGATACTCTCATGGTGTGCAACGATGGCAGCCATGAAGGCCTTAGTTCTTACCAATTCGGTCCCCAGTTGGGAATACGTCCTCCAGAAAATCCTTCGCGCGTGCCATCACGCCTGATAAGCCCACGACCGCCCCCCTCACTACCTTGCTGGATGATGTTTTGCGGTGGGTGTTGCGCACAATCGCAAGCGGAGCCACTAGACTGGAGGCGTTCACGCTCCTCCTGAGGTTGTTGACCAACTACTTCGACCGCACCGACACGGGGGTCAGCTACACCAAGTTGCTTAATTTGGCGTGTCTAGCGGGACCTCCTTTTGCGATTTTACCTGGGCATTTCGAGGAGTGGTGTCGGCAGCGACGGGGACTGAGCGTGTTTTGGCACCGGGGGTGGAGCTTGTCTTGGAGGTAGTTCGGATGGCAGTTAACGAGCAATACCCCGCCTTGATGCCCACGCTGTACACGGAAGTGTTTGCGGCGTTATTGAGGTCGTTCGGCACTTTGGACGCCATGTGGTGGGCTTTTGAGACTCTCGAGAATAAAAAGACACCTGCCATCAACGGCGAAAAATATTTTTCTTGGCCTGCTTCTTCGACGGGTGTACGGTCATCCGCCCCGTCGGGGCCCCGGCCCGCCAGTGCTAGTCGCGGCCAGGGCCGGGTGCCTTCCCAGCCGCCTGCACGGAAGACGGGATAGCGCAATAATCCGCTTGTGCTGAACGTCAACAAATCCATCCCTGACTGCCACGACCCGTGGCTCGACACCTCTTCCAACTGCTGGCCCCTAGACGAACACCACTACGCTGACGTTCACGCTGTCCGTATGTCCATCCAGACCGATGACCCTCCCCTCTGGAACGGCCTACGTTCCTCGTCCGCTCGCGCAGCCGCCCTCGGCAAAAACTTAGGTCACTGCCTGAACTGCCACGAAGACACGCACTCCCTCAGACAGTGCAAACACCCCTTGCAAAACCTTAGTGGAGTTTTGAACCCCGATCTCGGAACGCTCGGCGACGACGACGAGGCGGTCCGACGTTGTCAAGAACGCATGATCCGACACCACCGTGACAACAAACCCTCACGACCGAACGAACAACACAACTAGAGGAAACACAAGCGTCGTTCCGGTCACTCCCGTGGGAAGCACCACGGCCAGGGTCAGCAGAACAATAATGAGGTGATTACAACACACACGCGGAACGAGGACGCCAGCAGTCTATCTCGGTGGCGATCCGACCGCCCCTACTTCTTCCTCCCCAGTTCCCGCGTCGGGGATTTGCTACGGTTCTTCGCATACTCGGGCGCCTACCCGAATGGGCGCCAGCCAGGCACCTTCCGCGCCGGTAACTGACAGGTCGACGGCGGTCCGGTCCCTCCTGCTCATCCGCCACCAGCATTACCGGGAGAAAAAACACTGGTTTCACAATATGCTCGTATCCCAGGCTCACTCAGCGCTCAGCGACCTGCCCCGATCTCGCCCCGCATGTTGCCCCGTAATTCCGACCGACGCGGCGACTCAACCTCACCTGTTTCACCGGGCGGGGAGCCCCCGGGCGTCTCCCCTGGCGTCGGGAGCCCGCGCTTCCAACGCCGCTCCCCTCACCCTGGCCACGAGCGCACGCGCGCCAAACGACGCTCTCCCGAACCATGCACCGCGCAGCACCACGAGTGTCGCGCCGTCGCGTCGTTTTTTTCAGCAAGCGTGTCCCCCTCCGTCACTTCCCGGCCATGCGGTGGCGGTCGGTTTGAGGTGCGGGAAGGCCAACACCGAGATCTCGGTTGAAGCTCAACTCGGTGTTTCCTCGCAATAGCGATGGTCGATCCACCCTTTTTCCTATCGAGGAGGAGCCGACGAGATTAGCTACCTCGTTCCGCTTCCCCACCAGGTCTACAGGACGGACGCTCTCTCCGGTGGACACTTTGTTGCCCCCCACCCGAGCAACGCTCTTAAAGTCGTCTACAGGGTCTGCAGGCCCTCTCTCGTCTTCGCGCACGCCACTCCACGTGTGCAGCGCTCCTTCGGCCCCAGTGGAACGGGAGAAACCTGACACTGCCCGTCGAGCCAGTGGTGACTCCACGGCCTCGGATCAGATCAACCGGACAGCTTACCCGTTAAATTCGGGACAATCGCAGCTCTCGTCAAGCAGAACGGGCCCAGAGCTCCCTGCTCCCTTTGAACCAGGACAGAGACCACCGGGTGCTGTAAGAGAACCTCCTGGCGACTTTTTTGCCTTCGGGCAATAGTGACACAGAGCCAGTATACGTGGAACCAGACTCACCTTGTGCACCAGGGGCTCAGTGTTCTCAGAGAAGTACACCCCCCCCCACGCACACCGCAACTGAGGCCACCGACGTCTCGGCACCGTCGGTCTTTGACCCTACTCTAGTATTCAACGGAGCGGGTGGTACTGTTCTGGCAGCCCCCCTGCTATTTTTCGCAGTAGTCTCCCTCGTCTTTTGTCGTTGACGATGTGTCATATTCCTGCGCGGACCAGTATATGATGGCTGAAAAGGCTCGCCTTTTTCAGGATCACGACGCAGCGGAGCGGAGTATGGCCTCGCGAGACCCACGCGCACAAACGCTTCGGTCGAGGCGTGCTTAACTTCGACTGCGCTATCTGGGACCGCGTTTGGGAAGACGCCATCCTTGCTGGTACTTTTGCCAAATTCACCCAGAACCCTGCCATGAAGCAGCACCTATTGAGCACAGGCACCAAAATTATGGCTGATGCCAACCATTTTGACCCCGTGTTGGGCATCGGTCTTCGGGCAGACGACCCCGAGGCCCAAGACCCCTCCCGTTGGCGTGGGGAAAAATTGCTCGGGAAAGCTCTTCCGCCGTTCGCGACGCCCTTCGTGCAAATAAGGCCGGGCTGGTACACCTCGCCTCCTCCATCAATTTTGCACTCCGACCTCGCCCAACAGAATTCGTGAGATTTCACCAACGCCGCCTCGCCCTTTGTCCGTGGCCCGCGCATGCCCTGATCCTCTCTTGTAGTTTTCGACCTGTTTTTCTGACGCGCCTTGTTCGAATGTGCTTGTTCAGTATTTGACGGTTTCATGACTATTCGGTATATTGGCTTATTATGAGATTATTTGGTGGTTACTTCTGTGGGTGTACGTGATACCCACCAGGGCCACTTCCATCTGTATCTACTCTGCCGGGAGAATAATACTAAAACCTGAAACATCATCTTTCTTCGCCTGGGACTTATCAACACTCTAGAGTTTTTCAACGCTGGCAACCTAGGCTCATGGGTGACGAAGTAGAAGATCTTCGGGGTATGGTATTAGAGCAGGGCCTCGCCCTCGAGGGGCTGCAGCGAGCGGCCGCCGACGCAGAGGAGCGTCGAAAGGCGAATCACGCCGAGATCCTCGAGATGATGGCACAGATGGGGTCCGGTAGACAGCAACAGCTATCTACTGCAGTTGGAGCAGGGAGAGATGCTTCAACGCCAGGGTCGGAACACTCCGATGTTGGCAACGGGAGCCGGGAGGGTAAACGCGTTTCCGCGGAAGATGGCCACCTCGGTGGAAAAGGCGGCGGAAGCTGTGTTGGTGCTCTTGGAGTATGCCGGAGATACGACGGCGTGCTAAATGGAGAAGAAAAAGCCCTGCGGTGGGAGCAACAAAACCGTAGGCGCCTCCGTGGGGAGTGGCACGGGGGATAACAAGTCGTGCGAAACTTTACGTGCGCACCTCACCCAGGGAGATTGTGGTGGGGCTGGGAGCTGTGGGGATGGGAGACATATCTGCACATTTTCGCGTGAAGTCGCACGGTGAGCCAGGCCGTGTGCACCCGGCCACCCATGTGGCATGGTCGGGAAAGCCGCGTACGTGATACGCGCACTCGACTACGGTGTGGTAGTAGTCGAGGGAGCGGACGTGGGGGGAATCGGGTGCTGCTGCAGCAGTACTAGTAACGAAGGAGGGCACGTCTGCATCGGCAACAAGTCGCGTGACACAACAGTCGCGTGCACACGACGACAGCAGCAGCAGCAGGAGCAGCAGCAGCGGGAGGTCAGGAACAGCAGCAGCAGCAGCCGCGGAAGGTCAGCAGCAGCAGCAGCAGCGGGAGGTCGTGGATGGGGCAGGCGTGGTTGGATCGTCCGCTGGATCCTTTTACGGGTCCAGCAACACGCGGGGCGAGGGGATAGCGTCTGCACTCGTAATGGTAGGTCTTCGATCCACTATTACCTTGTGAAGTTTGTTTCTTTTCACGACGAGGGTAGAAATTTCGTGAATTGATTCGTAGTACGTACGAGTACGTATGAAATGTGCGATAATACTAGATGATACGTACGGAAGTATTGTTTGGACTTCTTTTTCTGGAAGATATTCGTGATGAGTACCCCCCCGTCCCCCACCTGGTAGTTGAAAAGTCGTATTTTCGTGTTTTGGTTAGAAATGTTACTGCCGAATACGACATCCACTGCTCTTCGATGCGCTCCGTGTTCGATGTCGGCAGGCCCAGAAGAGCAACTGGACAAATACCAATACATTAATATCGCATATTTCAAAGGTTTGGAGGGGGTCTGTGGGCAAGTGTGTATTTATGTTGCGGGAAGGTCGTGAAGTGGATAGACAGGTATCTCGCCAGCTGGAGCTTTTTAGTAATTCGGCTACTTAGCGGGCGGGAGGTTATGTCTAGTACTTCTGGTGGGTACTCGGAGGAGTAGTTTTCTCTTGCGATTGGATACACCTGTCGGTCGAAATACGTTTTTGATCGTACAAATGGAGATATGTCTTTTTCGACCGGATTTGGATTCGTTCCGGATAAAGGAAAGTCGATATATACCGTTTACGACGTGTTAGGGAATACTAAATTATATGGTAGCTATCGTTCTTTCCGGGTAAGTGCTGGATGATATATAGGATATGTATCGTTTATTACTGGTTACGGAGATCTGAATGGTGTGCGTTATATTTTGTGTCCCGGGAAAGTCGTGAATTGTACGAAGAAGGTATAGTATCGTCTACTGTAGGTTCGTCAAATGGAGATGTGTCATTTCGACTGGGTGTGGATTCGTTCCGGTTATTAAGTCGTATATGATAAAAACCATTGGCGACGTGTTCGGGATAAAAATTATGTGGTAGTCACCGTTCTTCCCGTCGGGTACATGGTGGGGGATATGTGGGATATGTATTGTTTACCACTGATGAGGGATCTCTGAATGTTACGGAACATATTTTTTATCCCGGGAAAGTCGCAAATGGTACGGAGGTATACTATCGTCTACTCGACGGTATACGTAGCCTTTTGTTTTGCCTGGAGTTTTGAAATAAATAAATTTTCATGTTCAAATCAAACAGTCTTTGTGGTATAGACAAGACCAGAAGGTGACTGGTGGGACGGATATTTATTAGTTGACGGATTGGCGAATTAAGAGTACGTGGTGCACCTTGAGAGGTGTATTGCAGATGCAGCGGTATTGGTGGATACTGATTTCATTGAGTTTGGCAGGGATTTGTCTTTGTACTGCGGTCTATTGGTTGCAGAACAAGGGAGGGTATGCTTATTCTTGATGGGTTATTCTACCACCAATATTGTATTTCCGAACTTGATGGGTGATTGAAATCTTGTTCGCGAGTTGGAAGATGAAAAAATGTGGATATGATTATTCATGATTAGGGGTGATGAAAATCTCGGTTCACGAGTGGGAAGGTGAAGTATTTCAGGGAACAAGGATAGCTAGTGAACTGAACCAGAAACAGGGAGTGTTTTTCTTTTTGGTTCTGACACAAAACGGATATTGTTTCGGGAATAGTAAGCGCCGGGCAAACTCTATAGGGAAAGATATTTGGTACCTCTCGCGTTAGCTACGATCTGATAATTTGTGGCGGAAGTAGGGGGCACAGGGAGACGTGTGTCTCGGGGAATGGGGTTCCTCGCGAGTTCTATCATTTAGCTATCTCTATGATTGTTTTGTTTTTACGGCATTGAGCTGTTGCAAAGGAGATCTGCAATAGTTTAATACGGGAGGAAGAGGTTTTTGCTTGTAAGGTACAGGTTTCCTCTTGAAATATTTTAGTTGGTTTTTGATGATGGAGATGAGTTTTGTTCTGTTATCTTGAATTGTCATTGTTGTTTTGCTGAAAAAGCAGGGAGTGTGTTCGAATGTGCTTGTTCAGTATTTGACGGTTTCATGACTATTCGGTATATTGGCTTATTATGAGATTATTTGGTGGTTACTTCTGTGGGTGTACGTGATACCCACCAGGGCCACTTCCATCTGTATCTACTCTGCCGGGAGAATAATACTAAAACCTGAAACATCATCTTTCTTCGCCTGGGACTTATCAACACGCCTGCTGATCACAGTCCCGAGGTTTCGGCTGTCGCACCTAGTGTCGACTCCTCCCTCGCATTGCCAGAACTCGGCCCCGGCCTTGTCGGGGGCACCATCACCCTCGACAACGTCTCTTTTACAACCAAAATCGTGATTCACAGCAGAGCTGGCGTCCTTGCACCTTTTTGGTTGTGTGGCGCTTCTAGACACTTGTTCTCCCCACAGACTTTCATTCGACGAGACGTTTTGGATCGCAAGCTCTCGGTTTGGGTGGCATCCATCGTATACGAGCAGAAATGAGCCCCTCATTTTTGGGGGTGTTTTGGTGAATCGGACCCTCTGAAAACTTCGACGAGTGTACGCCTGAGCGTTCAATTTTTTCGAGAAGATAAGCCTACGTGCTCCCGCGCTTTTTGGGCCTGCGTGGTTCTCCCTTCCCGATGCAGCATGCAGTACTGCTGGTAGGTATCAGCTGAATGCGCGTTCTAATAGCCGCTCCTGCCACTCTCTACTACCCCAGCCGTCTGACCAACACGTTTTGGGCGAGAGCTGGAGTTAGTTAATCACGCCCCGACAGGCATGTCCGTTTACGCCATTGACCCCATCGCTCCAGGTGGAGGCTTCCACCTACGCTACGAGGGCGCCGCAGGCGTCACCCTGTCCGACGACTCTCAACTGCTTCCAGTCAACTTGGTTCGCAGTGACGGGCCCCCGGCACTCACTGAACACTACTTGATCGACCTCACGCCCCAGCCCGACCTGTCCTCGGTTTTAGGAGCGCTTCGTCGCCTCAGGGCGACAGGTTATCCCCTCGTTGGAGTGGTGAATCTCGAGCCGGGGAATATCCTCGGCGTCGCCCACGCCCCACTGATGAGCGTCCCACTGGACGTTTTGCAGCACGACCACCGAGCCCCCGACCCTCCCTCTGGACTATCTGGGGTGTCTCCGGTCTCAACAGTTACAACTTCACCCCTCGCAGCTCCAGCCTTGCTCTCGCCTGCACTCCTTGAGCGGTTGTTTCCGAACAGCGTGCTTCGTTCCTGCGCGTCTGGGCACGCCTGCCGCTACATCTGCGACCGGTAGATTTTGACCTTCACGGCACGGGCTGGACCCCTGAGGCCATCGAACAGCTGGGGGATGTTCTCCGCATATTTGCCAAAGTTTGTTCGAAACTCTAGGCCACACCGCATCAATCTCATTTTGGCCAAAGAAGTGGAGGCCACCTTGGACCTGTACCTGGCAGCAGGCCTCATCCAGCACTCGACCTCTCCGTGCTCAAGCCCGCTGGTGGTCATCCCGAAGAAGACTAGAGGTGTTCGAATCACCGTGGACTACAAGAAAACCAGATCAGCAGCCTCAGCCAGCTGTCTATTCCTCGCGTGGACTTAGTCCTCGACTCCCTGGGGAAGGGACGGGTGTTTTCCCTCTTTGATTTGGTCTCATCGTTCCATCAGATTACCGCGCACAAGGACACTGTTCTCCTCACGGCGTTTTGCACTCCCAAGGGTCTCTACGAGCTGCTCATCATGCCCCAAGGCAGCAGTACTCCGCCCGGCTGGTTTGTCAAAGTGATTAACGAAATCATCGAAGGTTTGGCGCAGGTGGCGGCCTACCTCAATGGTGTGATCATTTTCGACTCTGATCCGACGGCCCACGTTAAGACGATACGCGCGCTCTTCGACCGCCTGCGCAAATACAACCTCAACCTCTCCCTCTCGAAGGCTCGCCTCGGCACAGCGGACGCCAATTTTCTGCAACACTCCATTTCGCCCGTGGGTATACGCCCATATGCAGAAAAGGTTCGGCTTTGATTAAAATACCAATGCCCAAGAACCTCAAGCAGGTCCGTGCGCTGATGGGCGGCGTGAGATGTTATCGCAAATTCCTGCCCGACCTGTCCAAACGGATACGCCCTCTCATCGCCCGCTCCAGGAGGGGGTAAAGTACGTCTTTACTCCGGCTATGTAAGTTATCGTCCGGCAGATCCTCGCCATGCCCCACCGATTTTGGTCTTCCCTGACTGGGACGCCGTAGCCGACGGTTCCCGCCCCTTCCACGTGTACTGCGACGCCTGCATCGACGATTTGTGTGCCGGGCACGAACAAGAACAACCGAACAGCTCGGTACAGCCCATTGCTTATATCAGTCGCGCTACCCTCGATTCCGAGCGGCACTGGACCCCGCTGGACCTGGAAGCTGGCAGCATTGTCTGGTCCATCAAACGGCTCCGAGTTTACCTATGGGGCACGAGATTTCACATACTTTCGGACCGCAAAACGATTGAGGGCATCGGCAAAGCAGGGGACCACAACTCGTGGGTCCAGCGGTGGCTGGAATTCCTCACCGTGTTCGACTATACCCTCGAGTACCGCAAGGGAAGCGCCAATGGAAATGCTGATTTGCTACCCCGTTTGCCGGCGCCCGTCGCAGAACACGATCGCAGTGGGTCTAGCAGTCTCACCCCCGTCGAGAACGGCGGTATCTTCTTCATCAGAGCCTGCGGGCTTCGCACTCGCTCCTCGCCGACCCCTGGTATCGGTTTGAGTGGGCTGGTGCCTCGCACCGAAAGCGCCGTCTTGGGTGGGCTGCCTTTCACCTCCTCGGATTTTCGCGAGTTCCGGCACACGGACCACGTATGAGAATTGACGACCTTTTGGCCCCTCTGGGGAGATTCGTCGCTCGTGTATTTGCTTCTGTCGCCACCGTCGATTGCCGCCTTGGCTTGGGGGTTTTTTCACCCTCCGTCAACCCCGCTTTCGCTTCGGTTTTTGTCGTACCATAGGGGGCGACCAGGGCTCTGCAGAAGCCCCCGCTGCGACGACCTTGGTCGCCCAGCGCGCTCCTCTATCGGCGAGCACACAGGGAGAAGATTCCGCCGTGTTCACTGATCCGACCACGTCTGCCCCTCCGCCGCCTGGCGTCTCGGCGCCTCTGAATGTCTTGCCGCCTTCAGGCCGCATCTCCACTCGGACGCGCCGACGCACAGCCGCTGCCGCTGGCGCCGTGCCGCCTGCTGTTTACTATGGCTTCGGGCCGGCCGGGCCCCTAGACTATCCGTTCGGTGTACTATCACCCCTCCGCGAGACCCACGGCCGCGGCCGCCCGCACCCGTCGCTATGGCCGCGACTCCTGCCACCTCGTCCGTCCCGACGGTATCCATCCCGTCCGATCGCGACCGCACTGAGTCCGTGGGAATTCCTCTTTTACAGCTTTCGCCGCCCACTGACGCACTGCCCGTCACCACGACTGACTTAGACGCCGTCGGCGCAGCTGCATAATTTCCGCTCGGTGATTCCGAAGCGCGCTATTCGTACGCCAACTGGGCTCGGGAACAACAGGTCGAGCCGACGTGCAACGCCGCCATGCGCTACATAGCCCTTGGCCAGCCGGACGTTTTACCCGCCGACTTTTAGTCGGGTTTCTCTTCCCGCTAGCGCCCTCCCTTTTCGGAGGTTCAGGAGCTGGCTAACAAAGGCCGCTTGCCACAACACCGACGCGCGCATCGTTCTACTCGTCCAACAGTCGCCCCCCCCCCCTTGCGTTGGGTACGCCATTCCCGGTGGGTTGAACGGCCTGGTGATTGAACGACGAGCCTATTCGCATTTATGTGCCGCTGTTCGTGCGCCCCCGGGTCATACAGGCTTGTCATTCCACAGCTTCCTGCCACTTCGGCACCGCGCGCACTCTACGTATGCTCGAGCGTTTCTGTTGGTAGATCGGTATGAGCATCTGCACCCGGCGATGGTCACGCAACTGCTTGAAGTGCCAAGCACGGAAAACGTCGCGGCAGACAGTCCGGTGGCCATCCATCACGTTGCCACTGCCCGAAGGGCCCGGCATCGCCGTCAGCGTGGACTACTTCGGCCCTCTGGCGGTGACGCCTCGAGGAAATACCTACATCTTGCTTTTCACTGGTCGTTTCAGCCGTCGAGCCAGCATGTACGCCGTCACAGCGGCAGAGTTCACGCTGAGGGCACGGCTAACATTCTCATCAACCGTTATAATTCTCTCTGGGGATTCCCGCGCTGCATCTTCTCGGACAACGGCCTCCAGTTCTGCTCCAAGCTTTCGCACGCCGTTTATCAGCTTCTCGGGGTTCAGAAAATTGTCACCAGCTCCTACCATCCAAACAGCAACGGTAGGGTGGAACGTGTAAACCACAAGATGGCCCAAATGCTGGCAATGGTCGTCAACAAGCCCCAATGAAACTGGGATGAACAGCTCCCTCATCTCAAATATGTGTACAACAATTCTGTCAGCGCCGCCACGGGTTTGGCTCCCAACGAAATCCATATGGATCGGCTGCCACGCCTCCCCCTCACAATTTTCGAGCGTACTGGAGCCGCCGGCCACCAGAGTTTGGCCCGCGACCACCTCGCTTACTGCGATTTGGCGACGGACCACCAGCAGCGCGCGTACGATATCGTTTGAGAACACCACGCCCTCACTGTTGCTCACGTGAACCGCCGCATTTCCGCCCTTTCCGACGCACAGCGTCCAGTCCCCTAATTCGCCGTTGGCGGCTGGGCGTGGGTGTACAATACGGCATCCACCATCCGTCAGGGCGCGAAACCCGACACGGACGCCAAGGTTCTCGAGACCAAACTCTCACTCAACTGGACGGGCGCCTACAAGGTCCTCGCAGTTGGCCCCTGCTCCTCGGCGGACACCCCGGATGAATCTCCTCTCGGGGCAAAGCTCCTGTATTTAGATCTCCCCTGCGATATGCCCGGCGCTATCGCCCGCCGGCGCGTTTCAGTACATCGCTGCAAGCCCTGTACCAACCCCCACGACCGTGGCGATATGCCGAAGTATTTGCTGGCGGGGTTGACGCAATACGTGCTCGACAACTTCTCCAAGAAATCCCCCCCGTACCACGTCACCCAGAACGACATTTCAACCCCTCTTCAACGACTCCAAGTGGAAAAGCTTACCGGACACCAATCGGTTCGAGGTCGAGGTGGTGTCATCGCGGTGATACGAGATGCACTGGACAGGACTATCCCGTCCATCCTGGGAACGGAAAGTGGACCTCCAGCTTTCTCGCCACTAAAATTGGCGCTACTGGGCCGGCACCCCGAGCCAACACCGTCAAACCAACCGCCTGTACCGCCGGATGAGGATCGGCGCGGCACAACGGGAGCTCTCTCGGAGTAACGGCGAGCGGTTTCTGGCACCCGGCTATGACTGTGTATCACACGTCGATTGGCTTCGCCGATACTGCAACACCGTGCTGCCCAACGGGGCCCACGTTTGGTACAAGAGCGACGACGGTCTGTGATGGCTCGGGGAAAATCAGCGCGACTACACCGACGGATGGGGTACATTCGGTTCGAGTTTTGGACGACCCGGGACCGATCAAGCTTCCTTTCTCTCCGGCGCGTTACACGACTTCGACGAGAGTTGTACGAGGTTCTTGGTGTCTGCGAATACACTTGGCTAGCGCGTTTGCACGGGGGATCCAGCATAACGTAGATGAATCTCGAGGCGCCGCCGTGGATAGCTGGGTTTCGCTTCTCGGCTGCACTCGATATTGCTTTCTGCTCGGTGTGTTCCTGCTTAGTTTTTCTTGGGCTTGGTTGAAGAGGGGTTTGGAGTATTTTATCCTGCCTACCCCCCGCTCAGTGTCGGGGCTGGTCTGGGTAATCGGGCCACTGATTTATGACACAGGATATTAGGTGGTTCTTGGGGTATTTTGTGTAGCGTTTTACTCATCCTACCGATTCCCCCCGCGCTCGTGAGCTTGGGGCGATCTGGATAACATTAACAACACCTACTGGGTAACAGGACCGTCTTTTTTCATGTTCTCATTTCGCTTTTCCGTAGACACTTTCTCGCCCCACCCACGTTGCAGGTGACATGGCGATGGCTTCCGTTGAGGATTTATTCCTGCCCCTTAAGTCTAGGCCTTCCTTTCTTTCTCTTTTTTGACGTACCTTGCCGGCTTCGTTGCCTTGCCGCTCAGAGGTGTGAGAGTGGGTTTTGAGGAGAGGCATCATCGACTCATGTTCTAGCTTGTGGAATCGGGATTGCCACTATTTTCCCATAGTTGTGTATATACGGCACATAGTTGTGTATACACGGCTTGGTGAGACAAAGGCGCAATCGACAAGCGGGTGACGTGGCTTCTAGCACTCCTGAGCGTAGCGTGCCGCCCGCTTGCGCCACTACCTGGGCCCCCAACGGACACCGACCCTGGACGCGGACAAGCTGTTCATCTCGCGCTGCCGCTCCCGTACGCCCTACGGTCGGCCTCGACCCCGCTGAGAGAGGAAACCCGTCCTCATCATTCTTAAGACGCCCGCCGAGATATCGACCATGCCCCACACATACCCCTGCACGGCCGCCGCTTGCACCGCCGCATCTGAGCCCGCCCCATGGCGAGCCTGCTCGCTTGTCCGGAGGGGGCGCCGGCCACCGCGCAGAGCACCGCCGTAGCCGAACCCCTCTCCGCCTTGAAAGGAGTGCGTGGTCAATGGTGCAATGACTAAGTCGAGCATCATATAAACACCCTCCCCCCCCTCCCCTCCCCGGGGTCTCACGGCGAGCCTATCCACCTGTCCGGGATAGAGGGGGGCGGACAGACTGGCGTAGGCGCCCATGACTGACCCCGACGGGGTGGCCATCGAAGCCGAATATATGTGGGAGAGCCCCGGCGACGGAGCTCCCGAGCGGCTGTCACGAGCGCGCCCACTCACCCACCCACCCCGACAAGGCCGCCGGTGTAGTTAAGAACCCTGCGATGGGGCTTTATACCGACTATTGGTGCAGAGCGGTGTCGAGGGAGCCGTAACACGGTAGGGAGACTCTGGCCACGGAGAAGCCAGAATACGCGATCCGAGCCTGCCAGCGTCGTCCGTCTCCTTACCGGGGTGGGTTGGCACGTGGTGTCGACGATGTAGTTCACTGTTTTCTGAGGCTCAGCCTGAAGCTGGGCGACTTCGATCACCACATCTCCTGTTTGAAGATTACGAGATCGTCCTGTGACGCGGAACCCGTCCTGTTGCTGTCGCTGCCCGTCATTTATCGTTCACGTTGGTCCTCCAACAAAATCGGGAGCTGTACTCGCGGCCCTGCTCCCCCCCCATCGACGCGGTGTAGTGTGACACCCGTCGCTGCTACTACTGCTGCTGCTGCTGCTGCTGCTGCAGTCACCCTGTGCCAGAAACACGAAAAACCACAACAGTTGACCTAGCCTCTAGGCCTATTGATCGGCAGCGGACGGGGTCGTGCCGTGCCGTCGTGTGTCTCTGCTCTACTCTCGCAGCTATGCACATGAAGCTATAGGAGCACTCGGGAATGGGCACTTCTTTTCTGCTCTCAATGACTTTGATCATAACAAAGCCTTACGTCGGTAGGGTCCATGACTACTGAAAGTTAGTTCTGTCGGTTGTTGATAAAATTCACACGTATTTTTGTTCTGCGGCCTCAGAAATATTACGCTTTAGCAAATTATTTCGTATTCTCAACACGGCGGTGGGATTCGAATTCCAGGGACAACACTACTATTCGTAGCATTCGAGGGTAACCAGTAGCAAACAGACACCATCGGGGTGACCGGAAACAATGTATCAAGTCTCAGGTTTCCGTACTGGTATCAAACAAACGAGACACTTATATACGAAGTATTTATTTTGTTGCAGGTGGTGCGTATTCATATTTTAACGTGTTCACATTTTGATACTTTCACATTTTCTTCTATGTTTTGTTTTTCCGTTCCAATTACTATCTTCGTCCTGATTTTTCCCTCCTACAGCAGTATTAATAGTCGTGCTCGCGAATCAGATCGGGGGTCACATAGCAGGCTTTTTTCCCACTTCCCCTGTATGGGATATGAAATTGAAAAAAGGAGAACTAAAAAGGTTTGACACAGCTATTAATATTAATAGGAACCTGATACCATGGTATAGGTTGGTACAGTGCTGCTCCTCATGCGACCGTGGATCATGCAAGCATGCCACGCCAACGCCTCCTGCCGCCTTGGAGCCGCTCGCACACTACCAGCTCGATAGTTACTATCGGTGGATCGGCATGGACGTCAGCACGCGATGGTGGCTTCAACATCGCCTCCAGTACCAAGCGCGCAAATAGTCTCAACAGACAGCGCTCTGGCCCATACGGTCGCTCTCCTTGTCGTGCGGACCTGGCATTGCGAATAGCGTCAATTAGTTCAGCCTCCGCGCGGTTACGCCAAAACAAACACCTATATTGCCCATGTCATCGACCGTTTCAGCCAGCGCGCAGACATGTACACCGTTTCTACGGCCGAATTCACGGCCGAAAGCAACGCGGACGTTTTAGGGGGTGCGCCTCGTTAGTTTCCTTTCCGACAATGGCCTCCAATTATGATCCAAGCTGTCTAAAGCTGCTGACTAGCAGAGCAAAATTGTAGCAAGACCCTAGTATTATATCGGCAACGGCGGTGTCAAGCGCGTGAACCGTACCATCGCTCGGATTTTCGCTGCGATCGGCATCGGGCAACAAGATGATCGGGATGTCCACTTGCCGCGTGTGTAGTTCTCTTCCGAATTTCCGTCAGTGCCATCACCGGGTTGCCCCCGAACGAGGTACAGTACACGTAAACCGCCTCCCTCGCCTACCCCTCGCCGTCTTTGAAGACTCTTAAGCTCATGGACACCAAAGCCTCGCCCGTGACCAGTCGAAGTGCTGCGACCTAGATTCTGAACGCCAGCAACGCTCTTCCGCTTTGTTACGCGCTCAATATTTCCCGCGTCGAACGCCGAATTCAGCGTTGGCCGACGGACTCAAGCAAGCCCCCACTTACGCTACATACGCCGTCGGTGGCGGGGTGTGCATCTACAACACCGCTAGTAATTGGCACGGGGCCAAAACGGGCACGAAAGACAATGTTCTCAAAGCGAAGCTCTTGTTCAACCGGGCGGAGTTATTCAAGGGTTTAGCATTGGCCCCTCCCTCGCGGAAGCCACCCCTGACGGCCGCCCTGGCCGCAAAGATTTACCTCGGTCTTCCCAACGAAATTTCTCGCGTAGATGCCCCCTGTCGTGTGTCGGTGTTTTGCTGCAAGCCTTGCGCTAACGCCCACGGTAGCTCCGACCTCCCGCGGTTGCTTCCCGCGGTGCAAACGCCGTACGTACTCAGCAACTACAACGCCATGCCCCCCCCCTTACCACGTCACTTGCTACTGCGTCACAGTGTCCATCGAACACCCTTAGGTCGAGAAAATCACCAGCCACCGGTCTGTGCGCGGTCGGCGAGGAATCCTTGCCCTCCTCTAAAACTTTGTCCAGCCGTCATGGGAGCGAGAGATGGACCTCCAGTACTCCCGACAGCATGTTCCCCAATACGGGGGCAAATTTAAGAGGCGAACCGGTTGTACTGTCTCATGCGCGTTGTCGGCGCTACCCAGCGAGAAATCTGACGAAACCATGGCGCCCTGTTTTGGTATCCCAGGCTACGTACACTCTCGTCGCGCACCATTATTGAACCCGTCGCTTCAGCAGCCCCATCTTGCCCGTCGACGCTCATTTCTGGTTCAAAGCCCGCGATCATCACTGGTGGCTCGGCAATATCTCTGCCCGCAACTACAGTACAACAGCCGTCCACTACGTCGTCCGCTTCTTGGGTGGTCCCGGACCAATCGTGCTCAAGCTCCCTTTGTTTTTCATGTGCACTACGGCCGGTGGGGCAGAGCGCGACTCGTGGTGTCTTAAAGTTCGTAAAAAATAAAAAAATTAATCCTTCAGCACGACTTTTTTGCGCACCGTCGATGAGTCAGTCCCCCGTCGAGTGGAACTTGTCGGAGACCCCCGCCGCGACTAAGTTGCGATGGTTGGATTTGGTTGTTGATTTTTGCTACGATAGGCAAGTGGTGTTTCCGTCCTCGTTTTTCGGCCATTCAGAGCCCCTCAAGCGAGTGACTATCCTATTTATTTTGTTTGGTAGTCTTGAGCTTTTACGCTGTTGGATTTTGAGTTGTTCGCCTATATGCGTTTTGTAGATCACGCTACGCCAACTAGGTGGAACACCAACAAATAAAAAGTTGAGTGAGGTACAGAGCCACTCGGCTGTGTGGCCTACGCCATCCGCCTATCATAGCGAGCGGCAAGATGTTCGCCTACGGTCTCACATACCTTTGACGTGTCCTGCGGAGTCGGCCTTGTCAACGACTGTAATGGCGTCATTTTTTTTCATCACTCAGATCGCCCAAGATTCGTTTTTCTTGCGAAAGGACATTGCGTGATCCCGTGGCTTGCCGCCGCGGCGATTTATTTAGCTAGCGCCACGGGTATCTTGCCATCAATGCCGGAGACCTGAAACGTCCGTCGAGGTCGGACTGGCCATAACATGCAACGCCTGCCCCCGTGTCTGGCTCGGGTGCTGCGTTACTGTTTTGGTTTCCATTTTGCTACTTGATTCCACCTTTACGCGATATTTAGCACATCTCTTTAATTTGCATGCCTGAGATCTACAGGCGAACGTTCTTCGAGTTCGGATTAGTCATACTATACACCATACAAGTACAATGCTTGCCCCTATATCTGGCTCGGGTGCCGCGCGTTACTGTGTTTATGTTTCCCTATTTGTTTTGTTCTTGGGTATTCCGCCTTGACGAACTTGTTTTTTTTTTTATCGTCACTTTTACTTGCCAGCCTAACTCGTAGAAGGTTTTACCCTCAGCGATCTTCTAGACAAGCCGTGGTCACAGGTGCCGTCCCTTCTCCCCCCCGGTGCGTGTCTTTATTTTTGGTCGTGCATAGGGTTCACCATTCCCACTGCTCGTCGATTTTCATCGAATGTAGCTAACTCTCGCTCTTGCCCTTTTCGCGAATCAATTGTTTATGCTAGAAAAAGTCCCCGCAAGCATTCACTCGGTGAGACTCAAACCCAAAAAAATGATCTTGATAGGCACGCGGACCACCTACCAAGCCACCAGGGACGCCGAACTATTTAGCCATAGCTAGCATGTTCATGCAGAAGACCTGCGAATAAAACGGTCGTCGAATTCGGATAGTCTAATATACGAACTTGCCTCCGTATCTTGCTCGGGCTTTCGTTCCCATTTTGCTTGGCTCCGTAGTAAAATCTGTCTTGACAAGTTATTTAGCCATCTCTTGCATTTTTATGTCGGAGGCCTACAATGAAACGCCGCATTAGTCCTACTATATTGTTATTGCCCTCGAAGAAATGCATCCGAGCGCTGTTCTCAGTTTGCTTGTCTTTTCTTTTTGTGAAGTCGCAGTTGGAGTTAGTGAGAGTGGCGAGAGAGACCACATTGTAATATTATTTGGTATTACGGGGATCCATAGTTAACAGGACCAAATTTTCTTAGTAAAAATAGGGAAATATATAGGTTTTTATGTATACCATAGGTCCTATTAACTATGTACCCCCGTAATAGTAAGCTTCTTGGCATTATATTTTCATGCATTTCGTCTCCCCGAATTCGGAAAATAAATAATTACCTCTATTTCCTGTACGATTTTTGTTTATGCGTCCGACCAGGTCCCACCGAAGTCCCATCGACCCAGTGTGTACGTTCACAGACGACAAGATCATGTCTGTTTGCTGGTCTCTGCGGTCTTCAGTCTCGAGTTTCGAATCTTGAGCAGCAGCAGTGTATGGCGGTAGCAAATGTCTGCGATATTTCTACTCATGATGAGCTATCGAGTGTATTTCGGGGTTCTGCGTTCTCCGGTTTGTTTTGTTTCTTTTTATTGCAAATCCCGGCCCAGCAAAAACGCACAGCACACCGCACAGCTCTGCAGCAGCATGCAGCAGGACCAGCCACAAAGCTCTGCAGCAACAGCGCATACATAGCACCCACATACAATCCGATCCTTCAACCCAAGTACAACCCGCCTCTCGGTTGCACACAAACATGAACGGGGCATAAGAGATCCTCAACAAGCGGATGACCCTCTGCTGTCCAATGAAAAACATGTCGGTTGAGATAAACGACAGACTGACAAGAGATCTCTGTACCGCGATATATTAAAGATCCCCAACAAGCCGTTGTTCCGCAACGACAGTGCGATCTATTTTCAACAGCGGAGTTACTATTTTAGTACCGAAATTTGCGATGAGGATCGCAAATGAAGAAAACATTACACAGTGAGGAGGCACACAAACATGAACGGGGATTAGAGACTCCCAACAAGCGGTCAGAGAGCTGACGACGCTCTGTTGGCCAATGAAAAACATGTCGTCGGCTGTTTTCTTCAAAGTATTAAACGACAGATTGACAAGAGATCGCTGTACCGCGAAATATTTGAGATCCCTCTAGGAATGCTCTTCTCGTGTTCTAACAGCAGTATGATATCTGTGCTCGTTTCTGCTCTGTCGCCCTGAAGGCATATGCTCTTCGTGTGCACTTGACGCTCTATCTATACTCATTTCTGCCCTGTCGCCCTGAAGGCATGTACAGGTATACACTCTTGTGCACTTGACGTATTTTCAACAGCGGGTTTATTGTAGTTGGTACAACAGCATCTATACTCGTTCCTGCTCTGTCACCCTGAAAGCATAGTTTGCTCTTCTTGTGCACTTGACGCTCTGCCATAGCTCGTCATATGAGAGATCCCCAACAAGCGTTTTGGTACTACAGCAATCTGATATCTAACGAGCGATAGCACGCTCTTGTGCACCTGTTATTGCTACTGTTGTTCTTCGGGGCGATCGTCGCAAGCGCTTAGCGGGCCCACTTGGTCCTGCTGCTGCTGTCGCAAAGGTGACTGCTGGCTGCTGTTGCCTTTGCGGCAGCTGCTGCTCCCTGGTGTCCTCGATCTCCCTTTGCACTTCACCTCCTCATATACCACCTCATCACCTTGCACCTTCACCCCACGTATCACCTTGCACCTTCAACACATATTTGCTCTTCTTGTGGTCCTGCGTGTCTGCTGGAGCTGCTGTTGCCGTTGCGGCTGCTGCTGCTCCCTGGTGCCACCGCTCTCCCTTTGCACATTCACCTCATATATCACCTCATCACCTTGCACCTTCACCTCACTTACCACCTCAACACATTTCACCTTCAACGTATGCGCTTCTTGTGTACTTGATGTGATATCGTGTGTTGGTATATGGTACCTGGTGTGATGGTATACTATATGGGAAAAACCCGGTATGGGATATGGGATATGTTGGGGGCATGGTATATGGGAAAAACACCGTATGTGGTATGGTATGTTGTCGGTTGGTACGGGAAAACACAATATGTGGTATGGTATGTTGGCGGTATGGTACGATGGTACGATGTCGTGGATATATATTTCGAAGGCTAGATTTGCCTGGTGGTATGGCATGTTTCAGTATACAAGGTCCGTAAGGGTCGAACACGTCGTACGAATATCATCTGTAACGGCCTTATATATCGACCACTGGAAAGTGTTCGAAAACATATAGGCCATGCAGACAGACAGACAAACAAGTTTGCAGTTATCGCTGTTGAGACTCAGTTTTACAAACTGAGAATACAACGCTTGCCTCCGTAACTGGCTCGGGTGCCGCGTTGTGTTTTGTTCCCCTTTTTTGCTTTGTTCCTATGGTCAACCCGCCTTGACGGGTTATTTAGCCATCTCTTGCATGGTCATGCCGAAAACCTAGTAATAGAACGGCCGTCTACTGTAGTTCGGAATAATCCTACTATACAACGCTTGCCCCCTTATCTGGCTCGGGCGCCGCTCTACAAGGGTTTCTTCGTTTGGCTTTCTTCTTGCGCCTGACGAGCAAGCCCTTGGGGTTGAGGTTAGAACTTAAAAGTCGAGACTATTCCAACCATTCCACCCCTCCGACGGGTCATCTACAGATTATTCCCACTGCACGATCTAGATCTTTCGAGGCAGATTTATTCTCGATAGTGTCAATGATCTACATACATTAGCTCATGTTGCCGGGTGGGAGTCGTACAATCCGTGCCATCTAGGGCAGATTTCCTGAGTTGGATCTAGACAATTTAGATCATGGTCTGTTCTAGGCGTGAAAGATTTCGTCGAAGAAGGGCCAACGTGTACAAACAGCTATCCTAGATGACGATACGCTGGCAAAGGTCCGTGATTCCAGGCGTGAAAACGCCCTGTGCCGGTCAACCACCGTGGGACAAAAGCAAAGATCGTCAGACATTTCAAGGCCAAAATGACGACAAGGTTAAGATTTCACTTTACTGCCATTTTGATGGACGTAGCGCGTCACGCAGACGTCACCAACCGGCAGCTTACTGCGATTTTGTCAAAATTCGGTTGCGCCACTAAGAGCACGGGTCGAGGACCATAAGTCTCCCGGATACGTAGCATCTTCCCCCCCAAGCGACAACGGGGATGGCGGTATTTTCAAATGCCCGAGCGATAGGCAGCCGGCCAGGGCCGACAGATAATTCTCTTCGCGCACAAATAACGTAACATCATACAGCCTCTAACATTCGGCTATGCAGGCCGCTTGCGTCGGGGACACCAAGAATGACCAGATAAAACGGAGCACGCTGACTTGCTCATTCCCTGCCCGCCTACAACCCGTACGACGCCAGCCGAGACTTGGAAACGCCGGCAGCCGCAGCAAGCTTCGCGGTCTTTCCCCCGCCATTCTTTTTGGCCTTTTTCTTCTCACGCTGCTCGCCTTCTGCCTCCTTCTCACTGGAAACCCTACCCCCGCCGCCCCCGCCGCCCCCACCTTTTCCGCTGGATCCTCGGCGAGTTTTCTTAACAGCACCGCTTCCCACCACCACGGGTACTCGCGTCGTTCTGTCGGTTTTTTCGCCCTCCGCGGTGTCAACATCACCTCCCGGAGCAACCCCGTCCTTCTGGGAGTCGTCTTGCGCGTCCCCCTCACCTCCAGATACCCGGCCCCGTTTCTTGCCTCTCTTTTTTCTTTTGCTGCTGCTGCTGCTGATGCCGCTGCTGCCTTCGCCGCCGATGGCTCGAGCGCTTTCGTCGACCTCCTTGCTGCTGCTGCCGCCGTTGCCGCCGCTCCACGCGGGAGAGCCGCCGCCGGCGTCGGGACTGGCAGCCCCATTCCCCTCTGCCGCCGTCTCCATGGCCTGCACCCGCGGCACCATCTCTGCTTCCTCTTGCCCGTCTCTTCCTCCGCTCGCGCCGACGCTGCCCTGCACACGCTGCTTCTTCTGCCCCTTCTTACGCCGGCGCCTCTTACCTCCCGCTAGCCCCGCCGTTACCGCCAAGTCCGAACCGTCACCGGTTTCGCCGCCCGCTTCCGATAGCGGTTGCGGTGGCGGGGCGACACCGGTGGCGGTTGGGTCTGCCACCACCGACTCGGCACCGGCGGGCGGGGTTGCGGCATAGGAATCAGACACTTTCTTCTTCCCGCGGCGCCTTTTCCTTGACCGTAATGCCCGCATCTCCACCTCCGCGGCGGCTTCCCTCTCCTTCACCTCCTCTCGGAGCTGTCGCCGCCGACGTGCGTCTAGCTTCGGCTCGTCCGTGCGATAGGGCGCCAGTTTCTTCAGCGGTACGTATTTGTTCAAGTCCTTCGAGGGATAATTACAATGGTGGGGGGGGTAGGGGTGGGGGGTCAGGAAATCGGGGGGGGGGTACTAACGTCGTGCATGGCCGTAGTCACAATACCATGGGCCCATGTCAGGCGGCAAGAGGGGGGTGCAATACCGGGGGGGGGGGAAGGGGGGGGTGTACTGGGGGGGAGAAAGGGGGGGTAGGATACCAGAGGAGGGGGGGGGGGTACTCGATATCATGCATGGCCATAGTCGTACGGCCATAGACTTTCGCACCCCTACAATGTCGAGACGGAGCACGTCGGGTTGTCACCGACCAGGCAGACATTGCTTGCACCAAACGCGTTCTACGATAGAGGTAACAAATTTCCGCTAAAACGTTTTCTGAATTACGGGGCTCCTTAACCCAAAATCGTCAGAATGCAAATCTTGTTTCGAAAAATGATGCAGCTGTATACTTGGGTCATAGGATTATTCATCGGGATGCGATTTGATTTTTGCTGAAGTCAGTTTTCGGGTGAGGTATGGAGCTCCTTAAGGTCAAGTGAGGAGCCTCAGAAAAAATAGGGTGAACCTCTATCGTAGAACGCCTCCCAAGCTCGAAGCTCCGTGAGGTGTCCGGCGAGTCGCATAAAGGATGAGCTGCATACGACAAATAACCGATTGAGAGGCGGACTTGCTTAACGATGACAGCTTCAATAACCCAATCTATTTTTCGGTGTGGACACTTCCAAAGACAGCAATGGGGCTACTACGTAAGAGCATCGTGAGTGCCTTATCGCAAACATTACGTGATACTATCATTCCCCTTGTGCGGAGTAAAGGAGATCCTCCACCCCGCACAAATGATCCAACTCGATCGCCAGCTGTGACCGACCACCAAAAAAAAAAACGTACCCTGGTTGTCTAGCTCACGTAGTGAGCGGCATGTCTTACAGTGTCGTTGCCAACCGACGCCAAGGCAATCTATATATGATTTATAGGGGGGGTGTACTCGAGAGGAGAGATGTACTCGATCCCATGCATATCCGTAGTCGTATGAACGGGGGGGAGTTACCCTACCCGGCGAGGGGGGGAAGGAGAGGGGGGGCGTGGGGAAAGCGGGGGGGGGGGTACCCATTATCATGCATGGCCGTAGTCGTATGACCATAGACCCTCGCATTCCTACAATGTCAAGGCGGAGCACGTTGGGTGTTGGGGAACCACGTCGTCTTTTGGGCGGCCTCGGGAAAAAGGAACGACCAGTACTGATCAGGACCCGCCGGTAGGGAGGACCGGGAAGTGTCCCCTGCGCTCTGTCTCCCGAAAGCAAACTGATACCTATTGCAGGCCATCATGTCGTCTTGTGGATGGCATCTCCTCCGCGGACAAGCTCGACCATAAAAGCCCGCCCTCATAACCAACTCAGCAGCAGTATCTACTCGTACAGTAGCCCGGGCAAGCACTACTTAGCTTCCGCTGGCACGCCCGGCGAGGTCTAGCCCGGTGCTACGTGGTTCCGCGGTCACACCCGGCAGAATCTGTGGTGGTGATGGATATCGAAAATCGATTTCGATAGAATATCGATGAGCGAAAAAACAGATCGATATGATTTCGATATTCGTGATATCGAGATAAATCGTTATCACGATGAACACAAAAAGGGCGGGGATGCCAGGGGATGATGGGAAAAACGCCTTCGATACGATATGCCGAAGTTGGATACGATGTATCGAAGTTGGATACGATGTATCGAAGCCCGATACCATGCTGGATACAATGTATCGAAGCCCGATACCAAGTATCGAAGCCCGATACGATATATCGGAGCCCGATACGATATATCGGAGCCCGATACGATCTATCGAAGTCCGATACGATCTATCGAAGTCCGATACGATCTATCGAAGGTCCGATACGATATATCGAAGTTATGTACGATATCCAATACTAATCTGTGAGGGCGGGGATGATACCATCGAATCCCCCGCTATCGAAACGCCACCTCACCTTGTCGTCGGCCAGCAGAATCTCCTCCGGCGCGAGCCCAAAGTCATTCGCGTTTACCTTGGTGTACTTGAACCTGCAAAAAGACAGCCATAGCATTCGCGGAGGGGAGTATGAGCTCAGCCCGAACCAACGCCTAGCACGCACACTCAGGTACTGGGACCCCATCACGCCACTCCACATACCCTTTACTCAGAGGTCTCAAATGGAGGCATTAATAGCAGGTGTTTATTTGCCAAACTGTCACTGGAACTGACGGGGTTTTGCTAAATCCTCTTAGTACTGCAGTTCCGTTTTGGTGTCAAACCACTCGAATTATGTACCTGGTAGCACTTTGTCCTCCAAACGGATGAGCAGCTCTCAAAGGGGGTGAGGGCATTGAGGAACTACAAGTACCCGAATATCGTTGCTCCCGTTTTTGTTTTATGATAATGAGGCGCGCGAGCGCGAAGCGCGAGCCTTTTTCCTCTTGGTTTTCCAAGGGAAAAAAAGCCTTTTCATAACGGCTCGCATACGAGGGTAGGGTGCCTCGTTTTTAGTTTCTGTGTGAGTCATGTTCAACATTTTTTTAGGCCACGTTTGACCACCGCGCTCAACGCACAAGACACCAATTCCATTCCCGGCGGCCTCTGCACGCACACGCAAACGAAACCTTCTCACGCTGGTGCGGTGGTAAGTCGTTCACAGCTGGTCGAGCTAGGTGCGGCAACGTGTGCAGCGAGGTGGCTGGGCCATGGTTTTAAAAAAAAAAACGCAACCGTAAAATATCAAGCGGTTTTTGTTATTGGGAGATCTACCAAAGAAAACCCAACCAACTGTACGAGTACTCGTTGCCAGACTGTTGTTGTTCTCACATTAACTCATCGCCACAATACAATGCGTTCTGCGCTCGCCGGACAGGCTCCAATAACTCTGGAGTGGAAGAATGCCCCGGTAGAAATAAAAAAGACTGCCGGTCTACGGCAACGTGCGGGCCGTGTCCTAAGACATACTGCAGGTGGTGTTGCCGGGCCCACCGTCGTAGTACTACTGATGAAGGCACGGAGAGCAGGAGAAGCTCTGCTGTAGATGTGGTACAGCAGCAGTAGTGTGGCGGCACCTGTCATAACGTTTTTTTGTTTTTTTGAGTTCTACCCAAAACTAACGAAACGCATGACTCTACGTGTACTCGTAGGCAGAATTTGCCTATCCACAGCAACGTCCGGGCCGTGTTTCAAGACATGCTGCCGGTGGTATTGCCAGGCACACCCTCCTACCGGTGAGGGGACGGCGAAGAAGGGGAAAGTCTGCTGGAGATGTCGTACAGCAGTAGTAGTAGTGGCACCTGCTGCGCGAAGCTCTTGTTAGACATGCCAAGTTGTAGATGTTTCGTCTCCAAATTACAAATTACTATGCCGACTTTCGAGGTGGGAAGCAGGAAATATATACCAGGTATACAACAAAAAATCGAGTTCGTGTATGGAGGGTGCAAGGGGTAGACCGACAAGCCGAACGTACAGCGACGCTGACCCTGGCCTCGTGTGTCCTACTGCTACTGCTGCTGCTGCTGCTACTGCTGCTGCTGTTGTTGCTGGAGAAGTTCTGCTGTAGATGTCGTTCAGCAGTAGTTATTGTGGCACCTGCTACGAGAAGCTCTGTTGGACATCTCAGGTTACAGACTTTTCGTCTCCAAATAATTATGCCGAATTTCGAGGTGGGAAGCAGAAAACATGCAAAAAAAATCGAGTACGTGCACAAGCACAAAGGGCGCAAGGGTTACACCGACAAGCCGAGCGTATAGCGACGCTGACCCTGGCCTCGTGTGCCCTGTAGCTGCTGCTGCTGCTGCTGCTGCTGCTGCTGCTGCTGCTGCTGCTGCTGCTGTTATTGTTGCTGCTGTTGTTGCTGCCGCCACGTCTGCTGCTGCTGCTGACGACGACTTTAGGTTTCTTAAAATAATGAACCCAAACATCACGCAAATATATGACCGGGCCAAGTACGTACGTAGATGTTCGTTCTTGTGGGGTCAGGATACTGACTGTCTGTAGTCCATATTCGCCCAGCATGATGCATCGCAGATATGACTACTGCAGGTGCTAACGTCGTTCCTAATTACCACCAATTACTCGTAATATAGTAAGAATGGCTGCGATAGGCTATTGCTACTATTGACCCCTTTGGGTGTTGAAGATGGTGACCAAAACAATCTCAACTTTGGTGTTGCCAACCATCTGTGCAGGAGCAGCGTCAGCAGCGCCCAGCAGGACGGCCATGTATGGCCATGTTGCTTGCGCCCGAGCCGTGCGTGAGACTCCTTGCATTGTCTCTCATCTCGGGCACCAACCATTGCGTCGTCACCCAGTCACGCAGCGGCCGTCGCTGTAGCCTTCACTCTTTCTCGTTAATTTTCCCCCCTCTGAAGTCTCAAGAGGGCTAAGCAACCATTTTTTTTTGTTTCGTCAGAATCGGTTTGTTCTGGGGGTGGGGAAATATACAGCTCCTCAAACAAAATGCCTCAGAAAAAATAGGAAAACTACGTACCCGTACCGTACCAACACGTCCGACAGACGCGCGGTTGCCCGGTCAAGACTGCGCGTTGACTGGCGGCGTTCGTTACGGCGTGCTGGGTCGGGTCAGCAAAACGCCTCTTTGGTATTATTTAATGACGGCGACAAACACGGCCTGGCTCCTCGTCCGCGCAAGTTCAAGGGTCAGCGGCGTTGAAGAAACCTGCGTCCATATATACCGGCACGCGGTGTTTAGGTACCGGGCTGCTCTGCTGAACGACGAAAGCGAGACGGAAAATTAACTTCGCCGACCGGTCCCGGCTGACACTCTGCACTTGTTGGGTTTGGGGTTCGGACGTTAGATTTGAGGTCGGCGATGTTTCGCTCTACAGCCCCACCCTCACTGGCTTCTCCCCCAGCAAAAGTGGTACCTGGTACTGGTGTTGACATGGCGTGTTTTCGGGGGGCACTGCAGCTATTAACAGAGCCCCCCACAAAAACAACACCTGAGCACCCGCGCGACAATGCCGGCAAGGGCGCCATCTAAACCTCGCCCGTACAAAAACAGCCGCAAACAGGCATCTCGCCTTCTACGGCCCACAAGCCTGTACTACTAGCCTCACGCTTGGCCTTAGCCTGTGCTAGCCGTATCCTTCCTGCTACAGCCAACACTAGCCTTACACAAGCGCAACACCGCGTAGCCTATCGAAGTAATAACAAACACTATAAACGCCGTGGACTACAGCCTTAATCGGAGTACTAGCCTATTATTGCTCATCACCATGGCAGTAGTCACATACTAGCCCAATATATACCAGGTTTACACATATATATACTAGCCACACACTATTACGGGGAACCATAGATGGTAGGACCAAATATTGACAGTAGAAACAGGGAAATATATAAAAAAAATTGTGTAACGTAGGTCCTAGTTACTATGGTCCCCCATAATAGATAGTAACACGAAGTTCTAGCCCTAACACCAGCCTACAACAGCCTTCAGAAGATACCCACACACCCCACCTGCACGGAATGTCCCCGATGATGTCCTCGTAGTCCAGTTTGTACAGCTCGTCCAACAGCTGCTCCTTCTGCGCCCCCACCCCACCGAAGCCCTCCTCGCCCTCCTCCCCTTCCCCGTGTTCTCCCCAATCCTCCTCTTCTCCCTCCTCTTCCTCTCCGTCCCCTCCTTCCCAATTACCGCCGCCCTCTTCCACTTCGTGGTCGCCCCCCTCCCCGTCAAAATTAACAGAACTTTCGTCTACTCTATCTCCAGCGTCGTCCTCCCCGGCGTCGCCGTCGTACTGTTCAAGGTCGCCAAGGCCCTCCATAGGGTCGTCCCCGGGTTTCCACCCGTCATCGGCGTCTTCGGCGTTATAGTAGCTGTCCCCGAACGCTTTTCCGGTCACCGCATCCCACCTGCTCCCAACAAAAAAAAAGCAGTCCGCCGGGGAAAATAAGGAACTGCAACCATTTTGCGGGGGGGCATGCTACAAGTACTTGGAACTAGTGTGGGACACTTTTTTCAGTAGTGTGACGGCAAGATTTCCTGGGCGAGGGGGGCGGGGGGTGTACTTACTCGATATCAGGCATGTCCGTAGTCGTATGGCCATATACCCTCGCATCCCTACAATGCCGGGACGGAGCACGTCGGGTTTTAACCGACCAGGCAGTGCACCAAGCGCGAAGCGTCGTGAAGTGTTTGGTAAGATTTCCTGGGGAGGGGGTTATACCAATAATATTGGAGGATAGGATGTCTCCTCCGTGTCTGTTGCAAGCCCTATAATATGTACCTGGTATATGCGCATCGTATCTCTGCTTCACTCGTATAGACGAAATACGTACGTACGCTGTGTTTTGTTCTTGATTCTTTCACTCTTGTTTCTTTTTTGAGGTGTATATACCATTCGCTTCAGTGAAGGGTAAGCTCATGCTTCGGTTTGATTTTCCTGGTGTCTTTCTTCCCATTCCACTGCAGTAAACGGAGCTCACCATGTTACAGAATTGGTCCCTCCTTTGCGCCGGCATGTGCTGCCATCCAACAATAACACCGGCACTATGTATAGCGTCAACCAACCGGCCTAATTACTCCGCATACTAATGTACCACACTGGTGAATCCCATACACCATGCGCCGAGCGATTTCACAGGCACTATGATCATAGCGGGCAAACCGGCACTATTCAACCGGCACAATAGAGGGACCACAACTGTACCACCCCACCAACTATACTACTAAACTATGGCCCAGGGTCAGTATGACAACAGCAACAAGGAAGGGTTTGTTTGCACATGATGGCTTAATGAATGCTTGCAGATGGCGACGACAACGGAGAACCGCTTGCTTGCTTGTGGGAATCATGCTTACAACACAAACAAGGGGTACGCTTTTTTCATGCCTATACAGTTAGGCATGGGAACGGATTTGCTTTAGACGTAAAAAAATGTCCAGTCTATTCGAGAATCCGTTTTAAAAAAAGTCGAAAGAACAATTTTTGAAAATAGTCTGCCACCACCCTATTTAGTTGGTTTTGGAGTACATTCACGTGTAGCACCGAGCACCTGATTACTCGACCAGGGAAACGAATTGGATGATAAAGTTCGACAGACACCTCCCATCGATGGAGAAATGATCGACTGACTGGTTGTGTTTTGATCTGCAGATTTTTGCTCCGCTAAGTTTTTGTGGAAATACGCGGGAAAACTCGATTTTTTTAGGCTGTATTCGTATCTTTCTGTCTAGGGAAATTCGACAAAAAATATCCCCGAGATAAAAACACAGGACGTCCAGTCTTCATGGTATCGGGCAAACGGTGCCAGACATGAAAGCGGCCGCACGCCGAACGATCGCCATCACACCCGGTGTCATCGCAGCAGCGAAGGCCATCTGTGATCGGGCCTTGATGCAGCTGGAAGCGAGTTACCCCTAGCGTTCAGATGCGAACGCATCACTATTGTTGTCTCACGTGAGAAAACAACGGAGTAAAAATACTGTACCGTACCACCCTGTCCGGAAATATAGGAATGGTTTAATCATAAATGTGAAAATAAGCTGTTCTTTACATTTCCGGACAGAGTGGTACGACGTACGAGTACATACAGCGGCATGTAGATTTCAGGAGCGTGGTGAATGCAGCCTTGGCCGCAAGGCTCAAGCCTAGCTGCACGCACAGTAACAACTTGCCCGTGAGCTAGAAGTGGGGCGCGCTGCCACGGAGGTGCAGGCAGCGCCGTCGAACTCCCGGTCTCGGCGAAGTGCAGTATAGCAACACGCAGCCGAGTGTCGATGCTGTGTGTGGGTACGAGGTATGTTCTTCTTGTTTACGTGTCCAACAGGACCGCATGCTGCGACTTGATCTGTACAAGATGTGTTTCACAGCGCGGGGCAGTTTTCTCGTGCTGGCGGTCGCCAATCCCAAGGCCTCCTCAGGAACGTGCGATTCGTTCACGCTCGCGCATCCGTGTCTACGCTGCAACTCCATCCTCTGGGCTTGGTTGTGCGCTGTCCTGCAACACGTGTCGTGCAAAAAGCAAGGCTGACTTTTTTCCAACTATAGCTCAACGCCACAACATCGATGCCGGCACTGCTTTTTATTTTATTTTTGAGAGGCAGCATCATAGAACGGATTTTTGGTTGCAAACTTTTTTTTTTCCCAATCACGGATTGGTTAATTTCCTAAAGATTTTTTTTTCCCCGATAACGACCATGCGACATCCGTTGTTTTTTTTTTACGTACTAAAACGAATCCATTCCCATCCCTAACAGTGCGGTAAGCACACACTACCGTAGAAGGGGCACGTTTGGACCATGCCTTTACAGTGCGGTAAGCACACACTACAGCAGAAGGGGCACGTTTGGACCATGCCTTTACAGTTGCGGTAGAGCCATGCTGCCGCAGAGGGAGTACGTTTCGGCCATTCCTATACAGTGCGGTGGAGCCATGCTACCGCAGAGGGAGTACGTTTGGGCCATTCCTACACAGTGCGGTAGAGCCGTGCTCAGGTAGATCACGTACCTTTGGGGCATGTCTCTCTAGTGACGTACAGCCATACTACAGCAGTCGAGGAGTACATTTGGGGCATGCCTCTACAGTGCGCCGGAGTGATGCCACAAACCAGGTGCGGCAGAGGGGTACCTTTGGGCCAAGCCTCTACAGTGCGGTAGAGCCATGCTATATACGGCAGGGAAGGGTACACACCCCACATCCGGGACAATCGCACGCCTACGCCTAAATGCGGTTTTTGCCCCAAGCGAACCACAGTAGTAGAGCTGACAGGCCACAGCGCCCACGAGCCGAATATTAGTGGCAGGTGTACTGTACGGGCTGGGTCCTCCGCTACCCCCGACTACCATCGGAGTGCCACCTTATTGTCCCAAGGTTTAGGGGTCTCGGCAACATTTGTTTTTGTAGTGTTTCCCTTTGAAGCTATTGGAAGAAAAAAGAGTTACAAGGCGCCCCTCGTTTTATCGATGCGATCGCTCAACTACAGCAGTACGTCCGCCCTGCTGCGCACCGTATTCCGAGGACGGAAAGACTTTTGCTGGCTTGCTTGCTTCGCCCTCCACCCCCCTCGCGATACCACGGCTTTTTTCGGCCATGCTGCGCCTTGCCGTGGTGTGTAATTGACGGTTTCACACTAAGCGCGGTTTTCCAGTGGGCTGCGCCGTACCGTGTCGTGCAAGGTATGTGTTTCACATCCCCTCTCCCTCCCCGCGCCGCAAAAGAAAACAAGTGATCACGAAAGAACCAGCACAATATTAGGGCCGCTCACTGGGGACAAACGTTCGTGAGTACGCGCGCGTCGGCATCGGCACCATACCAATCGGTCGCGGTGAATGGATGGACGGGTCGATTGATTGGGTGATTGATTGGGCGATTGGTCGATGAATTGGTTACCCCGCTGATCGATTGACGGGGTGTTGATTCATTGATTAACGCATTGGTTGATTCGTTCATTGATTGATTGGTTGGTTGATCGACTAATGATTGTTTAGTTGATTGGTCGATCGATTGGTTGGTTGATTGGTTGATTGGTTGACCGTCTGACTGACTGATTGATTGATTTATTAATTGATGATTGATTGATTGATCGGCGAATGACTGTTTTGGTTGATTGGTAGTTGATAGGTTGGTTTATTGGTCGATGGGTTGACTGACGGACTGATTGATTCGTTGATGGATGATCGACTGATTGACTGGTCGATCGATTGGTTGATTCATTGATTGACTGATTGATTGACTGCTTGACTGATTATTCGATTGATTGGTTAGTCGACTGAATGGTTGATGAATCGATCGATACATACAGAGGCGCCTCTCACTGTTGCGGGTCGAAGTCTCCCTCGATCAGCGCTTGCGCGTCTTCCCCTGCCCTCTCCGCTCCGCCTCCGCCGTCATCGACGAGGGCACCGCCGCTCATTTCCTGGATGGCCTGCAGGCGCTTTCGTATCTCCTCGCGCTTCAAGTTTTTGAGTCGGCGCAGCTCTTCTTCTTTCTTCTGCCGCTCTTCCGCCTTGCGCACCCTGGGGAGGTGAAAAAATCAGCAATCAATGATGACGAATACCAGGTACCGAAGCGTGAACACCTCGCACAGATAGATGATGATCTATCTGATCTGTCTACAGCAGATCATCTAGTTCCTCGCCTACCGATATGGGAGGTTGTTGAGGATCTGCACGTTGATAGTACATATTCAAACCAAGAAAAAGGTGCTGAATCGTGCAGGATAAAGGGGTCCCACTCGGCAGCATGAGCTAGATTATACAAAATCGGGAACGGATCTGCCTTCGGCAACATGAGCTAGACTATTCAAGATCGGGAACGGATCTGCCTCGCAAGATCTAGACCATGAACTAGGAATGATCTGTATATCATCTGTCCTAGATGCGAAAGCATGGAAACAACAAACCAACGAGATGAATGGGAAATGCAGAAAAGAGTTGCTACGTGACAAAAGAAAATCGGGAGAAGAGAACAAACCAGCACGAAAAAAAAAATAAGAAGAAAAACGCGAAGGATTTATTGCAAACCAAAGGGCTATTGAATAACGAAAAGAAATATCATAACAAGAACAAAAACGGAAACAAGTGACGAAGACGACTGGGTGAACTTGAGCGGAGAGCCGAAACCCCGCAAGCTTGTGCGTGCCTTCGACATTGCCCGCCCAGCAGGCTGGTATTTTTGCTATCTCAGGTACGATTAGCGCTACCCGCGTACGTGATGAGACTCGACCGGCGTGAAATTCTCCTCAGCCCTGCCGGTTCCTGTGCCTTCTCTGCCGTGGGGATGCCGACGTGTGCACTCTACACACGAACGCCCGCTCGCGCACACGCAGGCGCGGGCGCGCTCAGGCCGGCCAGCGCCTCGACGGGTTTATACGAAGGAAACGTCCGGAGAAGGGTCAAGAGAGGGTTCTGGCACCGCGCTCTATCGGAAGGGGGGAGGGGTGAGGGTAGGGTACAACATGTCCGACACCTCCGCGTTAGTTTATCGTGGCAAGTCGCGGTACCTCGCCTTGAAGGCGGGGGATCGTGGCGGTAGACCGAGGATCTCGTGATGTATCTATCTCTCTCTCTCCCTCCCCCCCCGCCACGCCCGCTCAATGGTGCACAGTCTCGTGCTTCTTTTTAGATAGCGCGCGTGCAGTATCCGTCGTTGTTCCCTCCTTCCCTCCCTTCCCTCCCTTCCCTCCCTCCCTCCTTCACTCCCTCCCTCCCTCTCTCTTTCCTCCCTCCCGACGCCCGATCATCTCGTCAATTTCTACAATCGCGTTCTACTCTACCTCCGCGTCCAGACGATGTCCCCGTCCGGCTGCCCCGGTCAACGCACGCACGAGGGGACAAAATTCAACTTCTGACCACAGATTATGTTCTGTGGCGACACACGAGCAGTGTGCGTGGGTCAGAAAAAAACAAGTTAACGAAAAATGACTCCAACCATCCCATACGGCAAACAAATATTAGGCGATGGTTGACAGCACTCTCGCCCCATGACGGACGGACAGCTGTCAAGGGCAGCCGCCAAGGAACCCCCCACACCAAACTCAGTGTGCCAAGCCTAAAGAGACATTGACGGGTCAAAACTAGACCGTCACACAGCTGATGACCCCCCCCCCTTGCACAACGTGGGAGTAAAAATATATTGTTGAGACGTTGAACGATGTAACACTCCATCAAGCGTACCGAATTAAGAGGTTGTGGACACCTGGTGGAGTTTGCTCTGCAGCGTAGATTGAACGATTATAATAGCAAACCCCACAAGGTGCGGACAACACCACCTCTCTCGTACTCGGTACGCCTGACGGTGTGCTACATTGTTCAATGTCTCCATGAGGACTAGCTTGCGGCCACATCGTGCAGGGGGGGGGGGCTCCAAGTCAGCTGTGAACCGACATCTTTGACGGCACTTTCGCCCCTTGACGGGCAGCTATCAAGGGATCCCCACACAAAAACCAGTATGCTATCCCTAGATGGGTCAACACTAGACTGTCAATCGACATATTTGACAGCATTTTCGCCCCTTGACGGACAACCGTCAAGGGAGTCCAACCCTCAAATCAGTACGCTAATCCCTTAATGGGTCAACACCAGACCGCCAACCGACATATTTGACGGCACTTTCGCTCCTCGACAGACAACCGTCGAGGAACTCCGACAATAAAAACCGAATGTTAAGCCCTTCACGGGACAACACTAGACCGTCAACCCACGATGTGACGGCACTTTCGCCCCTTGACGGACAGCCGTCAAGAGACTCCCCCGCTAAAACCAGTATGTTAATCCCTTGACGGGTCAACACTAGACCAACATAATTGACGGCATTTTCATCCCCTGACGGACAACCGTCGAGGGACTCTCACCCTAAAACCAGTATGATGAGCCCTCAAACGGGTCAACACGAGACCGTCGACCAACACGTTTGGCGGCACTTTCGCCCCTTCACGGACAGCCGTCAAGGGACTCTCACACTAAAACCATTACGTTAATCCCTTTACGGGTCAACACTAGACAGTTAACCGATATGTTCGACGGCAATACCGCCTTGGCGGACAACCATCAAGGGACTCCCACACGAAAACCAATATGTTCAGCCCTTGCCAAGTCAACACTATCGCCTCTTGACGGGACGCCGTCAAGGGCCTCTCCCCGGTACAATTACTATACTAAATCTAAACCTTGATGGGTCAAATTATTGATAGACCGTCAATCGACACCTTTGACGGCAACTCACTTTCTGGACTCCCTCTCTCGTTTCCGCCGGTCGTCCTTCCTTCGCATCGACCCAGGAATATTCCGCGAATGCATCGCGATTTCCCCGCCCCCCTCCTGCAAAAACGCCGCCGCAAAACCACGAAAAAGGCCGGGCGTCGCCAAAAAAAAACAGCGAGAATAGTCAGCAGCACGCGTTACACGCACTAAAGTAATCAAGGAAGCCGAAAAAAAGAGCAGCGTTTTTGGCCTCTCGAGTACCGCTCTCGACGGAAACGTAAGGATCGTTTTGATCTTAATTTTTACAACCCAACAGTAGCCCTTATATCTATGCCCACCAGGTGGACAAAAATGACACGCGATTCTGAACGTAATGGAAGTACCGTTTGATCTTAATATTTACAACCCAACAGTCCTTCTATATATATGCCCGCCACGTAGATAAACATGATATGCAATTCTGAACGTAACGTCAGTACCCTTTGGGCTTGATGTTCGTACACCCCAACCATGGGTACCCGAAAAACAAACAAAGAAGAAACGGGGTCACATTCGCCACCATGTCGGAATTGAAAACGACCTATATTCGTACGTAGCGTTGGGGGTTTTGGTCAGAAATGAAATGAAACACACCAGGTATTTTTTGTCACTCAGGTTGGTTAGCAAACGGAGCACCTTCTGATTGGCCACGTAACGCCTTTCGGGTTCACCAGTTCAACCAATCAGCTCCTCACGTTTGTCTATTTCAAACATATCTAGAACCCAACCGAATTGAATCATCACAAACGCCCTACGTGGTGGCAGTGAGCCAGTGTGAGATCAAATACAACGATAACTCACCTCCTCGAACCTGAAGTTGTACTTGCTCTCGAAGTCGTCGGCGCGATCAACGTCCACCTCGTCATCGCTGTCCTCCACATGAGGAGCGTTAAGGATCTCGTCGTATCTGCCCGGATTAGCAGTCCAAGCGACGGACCGACCGAATTACCGACCGACCACAACGAACGACCGACCGACCGACAGGTGAGAGGAGTGAACGACGTGGGTGTGGACATTAGAAAGAGCGCGCCCACACGCACAAGAACATGCAGCATAGGTAGTCATGTGATTGATCGAACAGTGATCGATTGAGGTTCTACTCTATCGCAGTAGGCTAGGTTCATGTTTTCATGTTTTCACAACACAGCTTTCTCAGCACAGCATCCTTGGGCACCAAGGACAAATAATGGTGAATGGTACAGCGGCAGCAACACAGCAGCGCAGGCAACCGCCGCCGCGCGGGAGGGGGCCCGCCCAAAAACACCGCGAAAATAAAAAACGGAACCAACGGACAAGCCAACGAACGCGCCTTTTATATATATAACGAATCAACGAAAGAAATCAATGGACAGAACAAAGAAAAAAAAAAAAAAACTCGAAGGTGTACCCCCACTCCTCTTTTTTTCCCCTTGTACACGATGATCCTTGTTCGTGGGGCTCACACCACGGTTGGATTCACGTCGACGCTGTCGATACGCCTCTTTCAAGCCACTCTGTCTCGAAATATAAACAACTTTTGGGCCGAATACGAATATATAAACGGCCCTAACAATGCGGGACAGAGGGGAAATAGAGAGGGGAAGGACTTGACCGCGAGAGGCAAAACACCGGGAAATTTTTGTAAGAGGGAAGGGGAGGCGGGCTCACCTAGGGGTCTCCTTGGCGTTGGGGTCTAGCCAACGCCGGTTCGCCACGAAATCCCTAAGGAATTCATCCTCCTCTCCCCCGTCCCCCGCGCTGGCCATCTTGTCGGCCTCCGCCTTCAGCAACTGCTCCTCTTCCGCCGCCTCCGCCGGCGTTTTGCTCCTGACCTGCGCCGTCGGTCGGAGCAAAGGAAAAAACAAAAAACGCCGCACAAAAATATGGGGAAACAGTTGGCGCGGCCGACGATCCCCCCCGCTCTACCGCGCACTAGTATGAGTTATTATGTACGAGTAAAAGCTTGGAGCTAAAAGCAGCTGCCTCCTGTACCGCCCTCTAGTAGCATGAGTCATACCAAAAAATGCTCGGGAACGAAAGTACCCCCCTTCCGTCTCGAAAGGGATGCGTGGTCAAATGGTGAAATGACTAAGGCAAGCAACAAAGGAGTACGCCCCCCCCCCCCCCCCTGGACTGCATTGTAGAGGCATGGATCGTACCAGAAAACGCTTGGAGCCAAAAGTGTACGGATGTACCCTTGTGGCAAAGCATAGGAGAGCAGAACCGACACGTAGTGGGAGAATGTGATGTGTACAAGGAAGAATGGGATGAGTAAAAGGAGATGAGGAAAGTAGAAGAGTGTGATATGGAGAAGAGTGGTACACTAGATAGTAGAGATAAAACGATCGCTATCCTAGGAGATAGATGGTGGCCACAGGCGGCCAGACAGGAAGGGGATGAGATTAGCAAAACCTCTGTATGAAAATATACGGAAACAACGTAATGAGCGCCCAACTGCTGTTGGTGTCTCTATCAGGCGTAGGAACGGTGCTCCGTCTCGAAAGGGATGTGTGGTCAAAGGCCAGATGACTAAGGCAAGCAACAAAAGAGTGCGCCCCCCCCCCCTCCCTTTCGAAAGGGATGCGTGGTCAATGGTTGGTCAAATGACTAAGGCAAGCAACAAATGAGTACGCCCCCCCCCCCCCCCCCTAGCGTGCTGTAGTAGCATGAGTCACACCAGAAAATAAATGCTTGAGGCCAAAAGCACCCCCCCTGTACCGTACAGTTTGCAGCATGCGTCACCCCAGAAAAAAGTTTGGGTCGCAAAAACACCCCTCCCTCTACCGCACCGTACTAGCATGAGTCATACCAGTATACTATATATATATATACATATATTTGGAGCCGAGAATATCTCCCGCTCTACCACACCTTAGTTGTACGAGCCACGCCAGTAACCGCTGTGGGGCAATTGCACCCTCCCCCCCTACTGCACTGATGTACTGTACTATTACGGGGGTCCATAGTTAACGGGACCAATTTTTTTTAGTAAAAATAGGTAAATATATAGGTTTTTATGTATACCATAGGTCCTGTTAACTATGGACCCCCGTAATAGCATGAGTAAGACTGTACCACTTAATGTTTGTGACCAAAAGTATCCCCGCCCCTCGACCGCACTGCTGTAGAGGCATGAGTCATGCCAGTAAATGCTTGGGGCCGAACGTACCCCCCCCCCCCCTCGACCGCACTGCACCGCACTGTAAAGTCATGGCTCCTGACCGACAATTCTCCTTCAACAAGAACCCCGTTGCAGGTCGGTAATTTTACACTCTACAAGCGTCGACAAAGTGGAGGAGAGGGGGAGGGGGGGGGGGGGGTGCCTGCTATGTGGCCCTGGATCCGAATCTGAGTTAAAAAAGGGAGGGAGGGACCTGGAGACAGCATTGCGTATGACAATGGTTGGGTTGGGTTGAGACGTACGACCACGGTACCCATCGAGATTGATGCCTTGACGTAAGTATCGCCAAGTGTGTGTACCCTAAGGGGCCTGTACTTTTATTTTAGCCTTCGTCCTCCTCCTTGTCTTCTTCATGTTTTCGGCTGTGGGTGCAAGACAATATTGTACATATGCACCATGGTTATATGACAATATTGTACGTATACACCATGGTTATGTTCCTGGCCTTGGTTGGTTTGGAAGGGATATGGTATGGTACACCACAGCCCCCGCAGTGCCCGACGTCTTTACGTAGTGGTACTGCAGTGCGCGTATTTAGGTTGTCCGGTACTCCTTTTCCTTGTTCTTTCATCGGCACGCTACCTAGTTATAGCCTGCTTGGTCACCACGGGCTAGATTTCAGATGTTTCAGATGAATGATCTGAAAATGAGCTGCGTAACAATGTGAGAACATTATCATTACCACTCGAAGACGGCGACCATACTGTCGACCTCTATCGGTGCGTGCTACCGCGTATAGGCCAAGCCAAGACTTAAACGGTATGGCCTACCACAGTGCAAGCAGTCCACCGCCGCACCGCTCCTACTCCAGGTACGGATGCCCGATGCCAACGCATTGGAAATCATGCTGTACGGGTGCATGTGAACTGGAGCCCGAACGCAGCAGTATAATACCATACGTCTCTGTATATCCAAAACGGAAATGCATCTCGCCGCTTGCGAAGTTGAGTATCAACCACCCAGTTGAATCAAGGTTCCCACTAGTGGCCCAGACAGCAAAAAGCAAACGCAAACTACTCGCCTTGAGCAGGCCTCCCTCCCCCTCTCCGCCTTCCTCCCCACCGCTGTCGCTCCCCTCCCCGTGCCCCCCTTCGTGCTCTGCTACAGACCCTAGAAATCCTCTCCGCAGCTGCTCCTGCTCCTGGTCATAAACCAGACCTCTCCCCGCCACCCCCCCGCTACCACCGCGGCCGCTGCCGTCACCGGCTTCGTCGCTGTCTTCGTCTGAACTGATGGCGTCCTCCGCCCTTTCGGCCCCGAGAATTTGCTCTCGGACAACGTCCTTGTAGCGCATTCGCTTCTCCGATTTTGGATTCGTGCCTGTGAAAGCAGCACGAAGGACCAGCAGACCGCCAGCCCGCCCCCCCACGCCCCAAAGAAAAATCAAAACAGAATAAAAAATAAAAATAAAAAAAGCATACGAAACAGACAAAGGACAGAAAAAAAAAACAAAGAGCAAGAACAACAAGAAAATATCAAAAACAGCAAGAACAACAAGAAGAAACAAGGAAGAGCACGAGAAGAAGAACGAGAACAAGAACAAAAACATGGACGAGAACAAGAAAAGAACAAAAACATGGACTAGAACAAGAACAAGAACAAGAACAAAAACACGAACAAGAACGAGAACGAGAACGAGAACGAGAACAACTTTCCTCCATATAACCTACAGCAATAAACAACACCGCATGGCGCTTCCGTACCGGTGATGCTGCCACTGCTCGCCCCGGCGCCGTCCGCGAACCATTCCTTCTCCGCGTTGTAGATGTCGGGGTCTTTGCTCCTGATCTTGTTGATGGTTTTCATAATCTGAAAAGGCGAAAAACAAGTGGGTGAGAGAGAAAAAAAAAAAGAAAAGAGTGAGCGGGTTCGACGTACAGCGCAATCACGTCGTCGAACGCTAAAAAGCTCTCTATGCGTACTCGTAGCGTGAGTACGATCGTGTGTTTTGTAAGGTACATACTCCAGATATTTCTGGGTATATATCCGGGAATGACCAGAACAAACAGGTTTGGTACCCCGGAACCCCAGAGTATACACCTTTCGGTACCCGAGCACCCCAGAGCATACACCTTTTCGTACCCGGGTACCCCAGAGTATACACCTTTTTGGGTACCCGGGCACCCCAGATTGGTACCCGCGTACGCCACGGAATACACATTTTGGGTACCCGGGTACCCCAGAGTATGCACTTTTGTGGAACCCGGGTACCCCAAAGTATACCTGGTACACCTTTTTTGTAGCCGGGTACCCCAGAGTATACACCTTTGGGTACCCGGGCACCCCAGAGTATACATATTTTGGGTGCCCCGGTACCCCAGAGTAGACACCTTTTTGGTACCTGGGTACCCCAGAGCAGACACCTTTTTGGTACCCGGGTACCCCAGAGGATACACCTTTTCGGTAGCGGGGTGCTCCAGAGTACACACCTTTCTGGTAGACGGATACCCATGAGTATATGTATTTTGGGTACATCCCAGAGGATACACCTTTTTGGTACCCGGGTACCCCAGAGGATACACCTCTTCGGTACCCGGGTGCCCCAGAGTATAAACCGTTTTGATACCCGGGGAGCCCAGACTACACATGATACTGAAAACACCCATATCCATATTTAATAAAATATTATACCTAGACTATGCCGCTACTTTTCCAATTGTATTCCCTTGGTATTGTACTTTTTTCTCTGTACAAACAAAAAAAAAACGTCAGCCGAGAGATCGACCGAAAAGGTCGACACTACTGCTGTAGGCACTTGCGAGATTACTAAATTGTGGCTCGCGCGTGTTCTACATTCCTCTCGACCTCGTGAAGGCCATCACCTGTAGGCCAGTGACCCCTCGTAAACACCGAGTAGACCAAGTTTGACTGTACGCGTCTACTATGGGCGATTCTATAAAGGTGATTCTGCCCCCATGGCGTTTATACTATTACTTAGACAAGCGGTTGCCATGTATTGGTTGCTGCCGTGAGGCGAGATAAACGAGTTGCTAACGTGAACACACGGCCGCCAAAAAAAATAACGCATGCCTTAGTAGGACATGTCTTACTCTTGAGCTGGGGATTCGCGCTGTCCGACCAAATCGCGCTGTCCGACCAAAAAATCCCATTCAAAAACACAAGGGAACCCTTACTTTGTCGATGCCTTTAGTTTTTACCCCTGTGTCTTCTTCTACCTGCGACCAGAGAACAAGCAAAGCTGGCGGCAGTGACAAATGTATATCCTGCTTGAGAGAAATCCTAGTATAAATCGCAGGGCCACCCCACATTTATAAACAAGTGGCTGCTACAGCAGTAGTTGCTTGACCGAGCACCAGAACCACACCTCTCCTCTCTCCTTTCTTTCTTTACTTGCTTTGCTAATACGGGGGGCCATAGTATGTAGGACCTACGGTACACACAAAATCTACATGTTTCCCTATTTTTACTAACAATACATGGTCCTACAGCAGCATTTACTATAGTCCCCCGTAATAGCGATCGTCAGTAAAGTGAGTGTGTTTTACTGACCTGCTCCAAAGAAGTCGAGTTGCACCTACCTGTAGATCTAGAGCAGGCGTCAGCATTTCGGCATCCTCGTCCTCCGTCTCGCTCTCTGAATCGGACCCCGAACCTTCCCCGCCATCCGAGCCTATGTCGAGGTGCTTCGCAGCCTGTAGCTCTTGCTCCCGCTTCTCCTGTGCGAACCTGCCCCAAGGTCCACGGTAGACGGAGGCAGGATGCAACGTTTTAGGCTACACAGACAGCAGTGGTCCCTTTATAGTGCCGATATGCTCCGGCCAATACTACCCGCATTATAGCGGCAACCGGCACTAATTACTCCGCGCACTACCACACTGGTGAATTCCATCTGTCTGTGCAGCGATTCCACCAGGCACTATATATTGCGGGCAACCAGCAATGCTCGACCGGCACTACACAGGAACCACTACTAGATACCGCATGTACTGGTACGTAGTCCAGTAGTAGGTCAACAGCAGGGTTCGCACATAAGACAGATCGTCGATTTCCGCGTGAATGATATATCTGATAACGTATATCACACTGGGTGATAAGATAACACACCCCTCGGACGATTTCCAAAGGTGGGTTTCTGTACAGCGGGGAGGGAGGGCGCACTGAGTACGACGAGCGATGCGTCTATTAATACATGCAAACCTTCTCGACGAAAATATTTCCAAAGCCACCATTTTCGTTGTGTGTGTGCCTCTGCCCCCATGTTTTGGAGGAAACCGGGCCAGTAGTTCGCCCCAGGGGGTATGTTATTTTATCACCCAGTGTGATACGGTAGATGTTTCAGGGCAGACTCGTTCCTGATCTGTATAATCTGTTCCTGGTATGATCCAGCTCATGGTACCGGGTGGGATCCGTCTACGCTGCATATTGTAGGACGTGTTTTTCTGGGTTGTATCTGTACTATACAGATCCTGCACAGCCTTTCACAACGACAGAATAGGATCTAGATGACATTCATGATCCATCGGTAGATCGTGACCTGTCCGGGTTAAATATAGGGTTCGCTGCCCAACTAAGCCTTTCGTTGCTTTTGGCTTGAATCCATCACACGCCCGGATTGACAAACAGCATTTTCACTTACTATTACGGGGGGCCATAGTTAATAGGATCTACGGTACACACAAACGCCCATATATCGCCATATTTTTAGAAACAATATTTGGTCCTATTTACTATGGCCCCCCGAATTTTTTTCTTTGAATCGGACCGCTGCGTATCTATCCTCTATTGTAAACATCTATTACGGGGGACCTTAAGAGTAAATGGGACCAAATTAAGTTACTAAAAGCAGGTAAATGTATAGGCTTTTGTGTGTACCTTAGGTGCTATTTACTATAGCCCTCCGTAATATTAAGAAACTCTAAAGGTCGTCTCCTTCAGTCTCTAGTCTCTAAGCGAAGAAGCGAAGAAGAGTAGGTACTATTAATACGTACGTGTGGTACCGGTACCAGGCGCACACGTAGCGAAGTATCTTTCCCTCACACCTCACGCCAGGTACAGCAGTAGGTGCACATGACCTCCAGCAGACCCAATGCTTACCGGTTAAGACGGTTAGCATCTTTCAGTAGTAAGGGCTCGTGTGCTGCTGTGCGTACTACGCAAAGTCGGCATAGTACCAGGGGACCAGGGAGCAGAGGATAGACGGTAAAGAGGGATAGGAGGGCCAGTACTGCAGCAGTAAATGACACCTACAGCCTACACGAGTACACGAGTACCAAAAAGCAGTACGTAGTCTACGCAGTACCCGTACTCTCTTTGGTCTGCTCCTCCCACCTTCACCCACCATACCACCGCCTTCCTCCGCATGACACCCTCCCTGTCTGTATTGTACGTACCTTTTGGCGAACTTTTCGTTGACTTGCAGCATTTCATCGTCGCCCCCCTTGGAGGCGCCAAGCTTGAGCTTCCTGGTGGATGTCTTTGCCTTGCCCTCCCCTTCGCTGCTGCTACCACCACTGCTGCTACTGTCGTCCAGGAAACTCATGGCTCCAGCCACCAGCCACCACCACACCCCACACCCGTGTGATTTTTCCTTCAATTGGTCAACTTCGAGTGGTCCTACGCGCCAGCACTTCCGCTATCGCACGTCCGTCGGAAGACAAGGAGGAGAAAGCTGACCCCTTGTCCCAGTTGTCTAAAAGGCTGCACGAGTGGCAGGCCAGCACGTTGAGTTGGCGAAGCACAAGCGAGCTGGAGGCTGCGGTTGGTGGGGTGCCCGCTGTCGCGGAAAAAGCGGCGGAATTTTGAGTTTTATAGAGAGCAAAATCATTATTGTCGCCCAGGAGATGGGGGGCGCATCTGTGGTAAATTCATTTGTGCTGTGCAGACCGATCGCGAGACCCGAGACACATGTATCTACCACGTACAGCGTACCACGAAGCACACTCCGTCGGGTGGAAGGCTGGTTTGTGATCGTGTTGCTGACTTCGTCCGGGCCTCGGGTGCATACTACAGATTGTTGAGGCAGCGCGTGTGGATACGACTGCTTTTTCTGGTCGCCGAGTGCACATTGCGCCCTTTCGCAAACGTGGCGTGTGCTGGAACGCTGGAACTGCCGGGCCCTTGGATCTTTGGTACGAGTACGAGGTACGAGCGGGGCAGGCCAAGTGACATGTTTTCAATTTTCAATCGATGCGCGTTTTCGCGGCCGTTTGCTTGGAGCAATACTATTAGGACTAGGACTGACTCCAAATTCGGCAGCAACGAGTGTTCCTGTGTGAGCCTGCTGCGCTTGATTTCGTGAGGAATCCCCGTCACGTACTGAGATAACGGGACAAGCGAGCTGTACGTCTGGTTCTGTCGACAATTAGTAGACTATCAAGTCTTCCCGAGGGGTTCCGTGGGGAGCACCTGCTACCTGCAAAAGACGGATCAATTATCGAATTGTTGTTGTTCTCGTCGCCACAATACAATCAATCAATCAATCCAATGCAGTCCGTAGTCGCAGGACAGGCTCCAACAACTACAGCAGCAGCAGTAACTCTGGACTGAAAGAATACCTCATCATGGGGAAAAAAATCAAAGCGAACAAAGAATAACAATACACGTACCTGTACATGTGTGTGGATCTGAAGCACAGCAGCATCTATCCACACGCCAGACAAAAAATAATAAGTGAGGTACTTGTATAGGAACGGCATATATATACATCCACGCTATATTGTGTCGGAAGGCAAGCATAATGATAGTAACATGCGGTACGCTGCTGTGTGTGATCGATTGGTCACGGAATACCGATACTACTGCTGTTACTGCTGTACCTGGTATGTAGTACCTGGTACTGCTGTTCTATTAATAGGTCTATTTATCGGTTGAGGTCCGTGTTGATGTATTCGTATTATTAATATGGAACCTTTTTAGAGAGGGAGCTGCAAAAAATCCATGAAAAAACTAGACGTCCAAACGTTCTGCGCTGTTTCTTAAAAGCAGGGGATTTGGGATTTCGTTGATTAAAAAAAATGTATTGCGTCGTATACACCCACGCAAAACAGTAAGTAGTGAGTAACCAACATTCACTGAGAATAGGCGAGGTGAACCGGGTTTAGCCCACCACTCTATCCGATAAAATCAGACGCCGACTTTCCACATGTAATTGAGGGCGTGCGTCTGTGCGTCTTACCTTGACGAATTGGATTGGAACGAGACTATTCGTGGTCTTACTTCCATTCCGAGCTGCTTTAAATTTCGTACTCGTGTCCGCTTTAAATTTCGTACTCGTGTCCGATTTTATCTACGAAAACACTGGAAATACGACCAACCGTCAACAACCGAAATACGCGTTATGTACAATATAAATATATAACCCGACTGATATTTGCGGCGGGGCAGCAGTGCAGCAGCAGTGCACCGCAGGACTCTTACGATATGATAGGGCAGGGGTACCGTCACGGGGACGGTGAGTGCTCTCGCTTGACACAGAGGATACCTTCACGCGCAAGTACGGCGCAAAGCATGCCTCGGAGCAGGCAGTGCTATTAATAGTAGTCATCCAAGTGGCGCCCTCCGTACAAATCTAGAAGTCATGACATCGCCGTCGCGGCTCGACGAGGACTCCTGATGGAGAGTTTCTACTTCTATTCAATATAGTGTGATGATGTACATACAACATTCGTATGCCTGTACGTACGTACGAACGTCATCAGTTCGGCACTTTTTGCTCGAAAGATATCGCTTGAAGTCTCTTGTCGGCCACCCTGACTGATTTGTTTCCCCTCGTGGACCTCCTGGTCACGCCAAATGGCCAGGTCACGCCAAATGGCCATAGCTTTGGGGTCAACGCATGCTCCATCGCGTGCTCCCATGTCGCATATCATGCACCTGGGCCCTTACCGGGCAAGTGGCAAGTAGTGTAATAATAATACTCCCAACGAGCTCCTATCAATAATATTACAATATGCTGTGTACGCGCGTTCGATTTATCACAATATATACTTGTAAAATTCGGTAAAAATGGAATATATACGAGGCGTACTACGCAGCTTCCAAAGTTGAGTATCAACTATTTAATCAGTCGAAATCACAGCTGACGTATTTCAAAATTTATGAAATATGCTACCACGGATGGATGGATTACTGTTAACCCTTTTGGAACTGCAGTCCCGTTTTGGGGACTAACCACTCTAATTTCAAGTAGTTTGTCCCGAAAACGGGACTGCGGCACTAAAAGGGTTAAGGGGGACCATACGAGTAGTAAATACCTGGTAGTACCTACGGTACACACAAAAACCTACCAGTAGTATGTATTTTCCTATTTTTCCTAACAGATATTTGGTCCTATTTATCATGGTCCCCCGTAATAGGTAGGCGGGCTATTTACGCGTTGCGTTGTTTCACAGGATATATAGGAGGCATTTCCCGGTGGGATCAAGGTACTGGAGTAGACCATGTGAAGAACACACACACTGGTGGTGTAGACTTAACCCAACCCCCAACACTAGCAACCCTGACTCTAATCCCAGCCCGGACCCAAACCGGCCCGAAAAACGGGCGAGAAACGAGGTTGCGCCGCTTCCGTATGGAGCCAGAACATTCTGACCTTTGACCACGAATCCGAGTTAATTGCGAACCACGCGTCCCCAATTATATACAGACAAATGCTTCCACTATGCTACGAACGTGTACTTGTAAAGATGTTCCGTATGAAGACGCAGGAATGTCGATGCTGTGCTGGCGAGGACACGCTTCTTACTTCTTGGTAAAGTTCTTCTTGTTGCTTATCTCATCGGACCTCGATGATAGAGTGCGAGATCAGAGCGCGACAGAGGGGGGCAGTCGAGTGCCAGACTGTCCCCTGAACCATGTATACTCTTTCGTGTACAATCTACCCGACGTTTCTGGTGCTACAGCAGTAACACATCACATGATCTCATACTCGTACGAGTATTGGTAGTACGCATCTGCCTGTCTCCTCGTACCTCGTACAGATTGATACGATCTACGGCATCTACGGACAAGTTGCCGTTAATAATATTAATATTAATAGTAAAACAACACGTCACGTGCTCTGATATCTGACTGGTACATATTGCACCGCATTGTAGCTACTGTTCCGTGATACCATCAGTAACAGATTGTATGTGTGTGTGTTCTTCACATTAATCCGTTGTTCTACTCATCGACATCCAGCAAGCCCAGTGTCCGTGCTGATTCTTCACCCTAGAAAGATACGAGCTCTGTGGTCACAGACTACGACACAGAGATAACACACCGTAATGCATTAATAGCCTACGCAATACCATGCCTTCGCACTAGGTGCGGCCGACACAACATACATACATACATACATACGCCAGCAACCAAAAATACACCATAAAGAAAGAGAAGCAACGAAGAAACCAAACCAAAAAAGAACAAGAAAAAGAAAAAGAAAAGGAGAAGAATCCCAAAATAAATAAATAAAATGGGAAGCCAAAGCTCAGACACATACTTACCCCGAGCATGAGCCAAAAGAGACGTGCAAGGGGAAGAAACGAGAAGGAAAAAGGGGACTATGCATCCCGGTGAACACTAACTAACTAAGTAAAAAGAGAAATAATGAGTGGGCGAAAATACGCTCGTCACCCACCCACTATGTAGTACTTCTTTCATAAGGATAAGAAGGGGAAAATATAGGGAAAAGTAAAGTCATGGAAAAAAAAAAAAAAGCACCAAGCCAATACATACCGAACGGCCGCAGCAGTTGGCGGTACGAGTAGCAAAGAAAAGTCCAACATATTACTAGTAGATTGTAAGACCTAAGATAGGCATTATTGGTATCAATATTACGGGGGACCCTCGTAAATAGGACCTACGATCCAGACAAAAACCTATACATTGCCGTATTTTTACCAAGAATATTTCGTCCTATTTACTATGGTCCCTTGTAATAGTAACAATGCTGAGCGGCCCTCATATTTACACCCAGAGATATGCGACATGTTTAGGCATTGATACCACTGCTGCTGTAATACTACTACGGGGGTCCATGGTTAACGGGACCAAATTTTGTGAGTAAAAATAGCTAAATATATAGGTTTTTATGTATACCATAGGTCCTATTAACTATGGACCCCCGTAATAATCGGTCCTTCTACCCTTTTACAGTAAACTACAATGAATGTCTGTACGAGTACATGGATTTTGAGTGCTTTGTCCACAGAACGGGTCTGTAGTTGTTCTTGAAGGGTTGACTGCCTGGTACGGTACGTACGTACAGGTATTAATTACGAGCACTGTTACAACGATTACCTTGGGCTGGGTAATCGATCGATGTTTTACCCCTATAGCTCAGTAGGATACACCATCACATTTGACGTCGCCCAGGTCACGGGTTCGAACCTAATCCGAATTTTTTTTTTCCACCGAAAAACTTGCGCGTGGCTAAAAAAAAAAAAAAAAAAAAGAACACATCTCCCTGGTTCCTCAGGATGAAACGAAGCGGGTAAGTTAGCGTACAGACGTATACATATATATATACATATGGTTCTGACGCCCCAAAGATCCCGCCGCTCAGAGGAGGGGAGAGTGTTATATATAAGGATTACCTTGGGCTAGGTAATCGATCGATCTTTTGCCCCTATAGCTCAGTAGGTTATACCATCACAGTAGCACGTGTATTAATAGTACTACTCCTCAGTCCCCAGGCCCTAGCACCAACTACTGCAAGTGAAATCGCTTTTTATGTGCCTGTCCGGTCGAGCCATTCGGTCCTCCTAACTCCTACTCGAGGTTCAATGTTCGGAGTTTTGAGACTTGTTCTTCCCCTCCGAAAAAAGGACAGGGTGACCCGGCGGGAACGCTTGGAATTTGGAATCACCGTGAAAATAGTTGATAACCAATCAGCTCGAATCAGCAGAGTTTCTTGGGGACCACGGGCCATACCATGTCCATTCCAGCCGTCTGAAGTTCCAGTGTTCCAATTGTATTTTTGCTTTGCCTTTCCGATGAGAACGATAATAATTATTACCAAGTATTATGCTTGCCACCCGACAATTATTGAATGTGCTTTTCAACGTTGAACACTCAAAACATTCCTGGAAGAAAAAAAAACACGGAAACAAAGGAAATATATGCACAAGCTCTAGCTACCTACTATGTCTGCTTCCCGCTATGCTTTATCTATAGTACTCTATTAATAATTGTTGTACTTGCTCCCTCCTCCGTCTCAAGATGTGCTCTTTACGTTCTATGCTTGAATCCTAAGCCGCATCCAAGCTGTCCATCCCCACGCCATCGGTGTGGGTCTGTCTTCCCCCCCCCCCCCTGCCCCTTCTCGCCTCCTGGCGGTCCCCAAGATGGAGTTTGAAGCGCGACACTCTCCTCGAAATGACGACCTGTGTAGTCACCGAGACTATATGAAGCAGGCGTTTCTTCACCACACCTTTCCTTCCCATAGACAATCGAAATTGTTTTTTTTTTTATTTTCAAGAGATGTACCAGTACGTATTTCCCTCGCAGCAAAAAAATGCACTGCTGTAGAAGACATTCATCGGCGACAACTACTGTCGATCACACCAACGAAAACATGCCAACGATTCAATACCTCCCCACAAACGCCAGATTTCCTCCGTGCAATCTTGTACATTGATTGGCACTCGAGAAATCGAAGATTCCAGAGAATCGGGATTTGTAGGGGATGCGCCTCCCCCCTGTGGGCCCGAATAATTAAGGAACTTTTTTAGTGCTATTACTTGAAAAATAAAAGTGAATTTTATGTAATTTGAGTGCTATTTCGGTGAAAGAGAGTGTTTGGGGTTGGGTGCTAACGAGGAATGACGTAGTGTGCAAAAACAAAATCGAACAACGCACAAGGGCTAACGAACACCCGTGGGCAACCAACGAGGCGAGCGACGGTCCTTGTTCTACCCGGGGAGCCGCGGCCAACGGCAGATTATTTTTTGTGCCGGCACCGGCGGAGAGGCTATCGCATTTGGGGTGTCCTGGGTGGCTGGCGCAGCCCCGAAGCCCCACGCGGGCAGCATCGACGGATATACAGCGATCAAACTTCTGAGCAAAGTGGCGACCTGGTCGGTGCTCATGTGGTCTTGGAGGCCAAAAAAGGATGCCAAACTGGGTTCGCGACGGCCTTGTGATCTGTGTAGGCGCCGCGGGTGGTCTACTCCGTGTTAGGGGCCGTCGGACCCCGCGCTGCGGCTGCCCCGGTGGCCCTGCCTCTCGGGAATGATGGATCTCGCCTATGAAGCAGTCGACGACACGGCTCAAGTTTGCGTGGCTTGCTTCGATTTCATGGAAGATGCCACGTCGAGTTGGACAACCTCCCCTATAATCGAAGAACACGAAGACGAGCAAAATTTGTCACAAAAGACTTCTTGTTGAATTGAACTCGAAAATGCCTGGTTGACTATTCATTTTTCAATCAATCAGAGGCAAATCGAATCAAACGGAAAATAAATGTGAAATTTAATCAAAACAAATCCTCGTTATTTATGGGCCCTGACTACTATTAATACCTACCTGAATACCTGGTACAAAACTATTACGGGGGTACATAGTTAACAGGACCTATGGTTTACATAAAAACCTATATATTTACCTATTTTTACTAACAAAAGTTGGTCCCGTTAACTATGGACCCCCATAATACCAATTTTCTTATATTCTAGTTCAGAGACTGTCAAGGCTGACTTTGATTTTGTTTAGTGGAATAGATACCTATCGTCAATATACAAATCGTCAACGCGCGGCTGGCTAGGCTGGTACAAATGGCGCCACTAAGCCCGTCACAGCCGACGTGCGCCTCGACGCAGGGTAGGGGAAGTTCGGAACCCTCGCCACCACCGCCACCATCGTAGCCGCCATCAGGAAGAAGGAAGCCCCAGCAGGAGACTTCGGAACCCTACTGCGTGGGCTACGAGGCCTTGGTGGCCCCGATAGTATGTCTAGGGAGCTGCCCCTACCGACTGCACCTGCCGTGCTACGCCGCACTTCGAGTCGGGGTAGCGGCCGACCTGTATTGCCCGGCGTGTCGGGCGATCCTTGGGGAAGCTGACGGAATAGCTTCCCGTCAGCACAGTGACGAGATTGTGGCAGAGGCCCTAGCGGTCGCGCGTCAGGAGATCCCGGCTGAGGGGGCAAGGGGGGCATCGACAAGGAGTACAGGGGGCGAGAGGGGCGAACGATTGATAGGCATCATTTGTCATGGACTGGTAGAGGAGCCTAAACGCGTGCGAGTGTCCTGCTCGTGCGACGTGCATCGCCGCTGCGCTCTAGGTGTTTGCTTGGACGCAATCCCCAGAGATAGGTTCGGGGCACGCCAAGTCACGTGCCCGAACCCAGCCCTACACGAGGTTCAACAAGAGGTGGGCGCACACTCATTTCTGCAGCAGGTTCGCGCTGTTGGCAGGTCGGCGGACACGCAGGACGAAGGCGCTAATATAAACAGAATCGCCGCAGCCAAGATTCGCCTTCGGAGCAGGACCTACATTATGCCGGAAAGGGCGGACTTGACGCGGAGTGCGACAAAGTGAGACGAGGAGAGCCTCTCTTGAGAACAGCGTGACACGATTCCACAATCGCATGCGTCGTGGGGGGTCTGCCGCATGTCATTGGAGGACGCCGAGAGGTTATATTTCTCCGGTCGGCTTGTTCACAGGAGATGCGCCATGTGAAGCGCAATGGGGGCAGCCAGCAGGGGAGACGACCGGTTCGGGGTGACGATTGGAGGAGGGACAGGACCGCCGCGTCGGAGAACGTTCCTCCTTACGTACAGTAAAACACTGCCAAGGACCCATCTATGGTACGACCGCACTAGCGATCGGGGAATCTATCAACAACGCCAGTCGGGCATACTCTGGCGATCAGTGAGTTTGGGTGTGGAGGAGGTCGCAAACCAGGACGAAGGCCGCCAGCAAATGCAAGGAGGGAACGGAGATGACGCCGAAGCATCGTGCACCTCTTGCGGCCTTATTGCAGATTATTCTGCTGGAAAGTCGGGGGGCAGCCACGTGCGAATACCCATCCCGTGCCGTCCACGGAGGGTTTGTGCACGCACGCTGTGTGCTGGACCGGGCGGATCGCATCGCGAGGGGGCATGTCGACCCGAGGTTCTGGGTAGTGTGCCCGTCGGCGTGGCCGGAGGAAAGCCGGCCTCCTCGTCGGGTGGAACTTGCTAGAGGGCTGCCCATGTCCGAGCAGGAGGAAGGTGGGTGGTGGTGAGGAGTGCCCTCCAGTTCGCCCTCCTCCTTGAGCGGGGTTACCTCGGCACGGAGTTTATGTGACCACCGGCGTTCACTACACGTTCGCCTATGGTGAGTGCCCTAGGGAGGAACGCGCAACCTTTCCGTTCGTGCGTGCTCCATTTCCAGTGTTGCGCTAGATCTACCTCAAAGGACCTACCTCGATTTCTCTCGTACAAGGGAGTGGAAGGCGGCTGCCGCCCGCTTCCGTGCGCTGTTCGCCGCGCACGGTGTACGACCCCACGATATATTACTCCGACTCCGAAACCAGAGACTCTACATTAGACCTCACGTCCGAAAGTATTTGGCGGGCCTTGACGCCGAATGAGAAGAACAACTGACGAGGTGGACCCTCGGTGTCCAAAGCGCAATGGAGGCAGGTGACGCGCTGCCTCCTTTTTTCGACAGTGGTGGCAGCCACACCGGAGGGAGCTGGCCCGGCGCGAGGGAACGACCGGTTGGCAAGGGGGCAACTTTGTACAGGGAGGCGCTGCTCGGGGTTTCATAGAAAGCCGTCAGACCACGAAGGACAGGCACGCCACCCACGGCAGGAGTTATCTGTGTCGATTGAGGTGAGGCCCTAGATAACTCAGGTGGGAATTTGGAGGTCGACTATCTGTGGGAAGCCATGACCTGCGCTTACGGAGGGTTTGGGCACGCCGACCCGCAGTCATGCGCTGAGTGTCGCCCTGAACGGCCGGTAAGAATCTGGCCTCCCCACCCGGCATAGTTACCTGAGGATCTGCCCAGACGACGGGCCGGGGGAAGATGGCCGGCGGTGGGAAATGCCCTGCAGTTTGCCGAGCTTCTTGGGGAGGACGGCCCCTGGCTTGTACTGGCCAGTTTCAAAACGACTGGCTATCACCACATGTTCGAGCACATGGCAAGGACCCATGGAAGGAGTCCAACCTCTTCGTTCCTGCTGTGCTCCCTGTTTAGCCATGTCCTGGGCATGCCTAGAGAGGCTTACCTCGATTTCCCCCGCACGAGGCAATGGGAAGCGGCCGCCGCCGTCTACCGTAAGCGTTTTGCTCCGCACGCCATCCAACCTCAGGATATCTTGCTCCGACTCCCTAATCAGAGGATCTACATCTTACCTCACGTCCAAGAGTTTCTGGCAGGCCTCCACGCCGGGTGGAGGAACGCCTGACTAGGTGGACCCTCGGGGTCCGAAAAGCACTAGAGGCAGGTGACATGATGCCTTCTTTTCCGGAGACCGTGGCAGACACGCTAGGGGGGGCAGGCCAGGCCCTGGAGAGCGAGCGGTGAATAAGGGGGCAAATCGATCATGGCGACACTGCTGGAAGTGCCATAGAGAACCGTCAGGCCGCGGGGAGCAGGAATGCTACGTCACCCCCCGGACAACACCCAGCACCGCCGCTGCAGCACCCGCGGCAGCAACGTCAATACCTAGCTGCGAGGGAGAGGGTAAAACGGCACCAAGAGGGAGACTAGGCAGACCGAGAGGACCTGAGAGAGGACCATGAGCGGCCAGTGCGGACAGAGGAGATCGCACGAGCGGGAAGCGATGCCTCCGCCAGGGTGCAACGAGTCTCCCCCGTCCGAGGGAGACCAAGGTGGAAGAGTGGTGGAAACCAGAGCTCCCTATTACGGGGGACCATAATAAATTGGACCAAATATTGTTGGTAAAAATAGGTAAATATATAGGTTTTATTGCATACCATAGGTCTTATCAACTATGGACCCCCGTAATAGTAAGGATCTAGACTTCTTTTCCGGAGATCCAGGGGACGTCCAAGCGCCTGTGCCCCCTACTTGCTCCCACGGAAGATTTGTGCGCGTCCGCTACATGTGGGACCGCGCAGAACACCTAGCGAACGGTCATGTTGACCCGCACCCCTGGTCACGCGCAGCTCTGAGTGGCCGGCAAGAAGCCGACCTCTCCATCCGCCGGAGCTGGCTCAGTGGTTGCACAGGTCTCAACCGGGGGGAAGGGGGCCATCAGCGGGGAGCACCCTACAGTTCGCCGAATTTCTTGAGGAAGGTGTCCCCCGGCTGGACCCAGCGAATGACGTTACGACTGGCTCCCACAACACGTTCGAGCTGATGGTGAGAGCCCACGGGAGGAGTCCAACTTCCTCGTTCCTCTTATGCTCGCTGTTCAGCTACGCTCTGGGCCCGCCTTCGCCGGCATGCCTCGATTTCCCCTGCTCAAAGGAACGGGAAGCAGCGGTCAGCCATTTCCGTGCGCTGTTCGCAGCGTTCGATATCCGACCGAAAGGACGTCTTGCTTCGGTTACGTAGCCGCAGGCTCTACGTTACTGCCCTCCGTTTCCGGCAGCGGGGGTGGCGCCACCGGAAGGAAAAACTCCGGCGTCGGAGAGCGACCCGCGGGTAAGGGGACAGATGGAGTCCGGAGACGCTGCTGGTCGAGCCACGGAGAACCCCAACATCGCTGAAGGCAGGGATGCTACGCCACCGGGACGCTCGGGATTTTTCATCACACAGTCCAGCGCCGCCTCGGCAACACCTGGAGCGACTCTGTCTATGCCTACTGGCACGTTAGGGGAGGCGCCGGCTATAAGAGGCAGACGAGGTCGACGACGCGGATCTGGGAGGGGATCACGAGCGTCCAGTACTGGAAGAGGGGCCGCCACGAGCCAGGGGCGAATTTCTCGGCCCTGGGGCAGCAAGCCGCCACCGGCCCTTGGTCAGAGGGGAGGCAACGATGGGGAGCGCGACCTTAGTAGGAAAGGAGGAGGGGGCGAGGGAGGAGGTGCTGCATCGCAGAGCGGAGAGCGACTTCGCATATCCATGGGCAACCAAGAAGGCGCGACCTGTGGGGATTGCCGGGTGACAGTGGGTCGGGGACGAGTGGTGGGGCTACCGTGTGGATGCCGGCATGTTTGGTATGTACGGTACGCGGTGGGTCGTGCGTGGTAATTGCAGTCAGGAGAGCGGGGGCGCAGGTACAGTTTTTTGCGGCGCTAGAGGTTATACAATTCGCCATTGGAGGCGGGAAGCACTAGAGACGGCAGTTCAGGACGAACTTGGACTGCGCGCTACAGCAATAGTACTAGAGGGGATACCCAACGATGGCAAGGATGGGCGGCTTCATAGGCTCTGTTATCCCTGGGGCCAAGATCCGTTGAGCATAGCAGGCCCACTCGATGACGTTCTCCTTGAAGACCTCGAGCAACGTTTCCTCGCGGTGGTAATAGTGCAGCCAAGACTAGCTACTGCCCATGCCAAGCTGTTCACCCACGTGCTTGGCCTCCTCAACCACGCCCTGGGACAGCATTATCAAAATAGAGAATCGGGAACGCCGAACTCCCTCGTGAGGGCTTTTAAATTATGGCATATCCTGCCGGCTCTGCTGCACTCACAGGACGGACGAGTGAAGCGGTGGAAGGGGCTTGCGTCTGTTGAACGCGATGATATCACCCTTTCGATGCCGTGGCTTATGGGATACATCCGTCGGGCATCGGCAAGGCATAGTAACCCAGCCCACGAAGCGACGGACGAAGCGAAGTTCAAGAGGGCATCGCCAGCGCGCCGCCACCCGGGGGTGTGACTGCAGCAGCACGCAGCGTTCTCGCCGAGCCGCGAGCGCCCGGCAGCGAGGCAACGTGGGAGCGGGTGAAGACGAAATACCTCGACCAAGATCCGGGCTCTGTCTCCGAGGCACCGACGGCAGGGCTAGCCGCAAGCGCCTCTGATGTTGAGGAAGGGAGCGGCCCCAAGTGGCGTCCAGGGGAAGACTTTGACCCTCAGGTCGCCCTCGAGGTGATAAACTCCCTGAACGCGCTGTCCGGCGCAGGAAGCGACATCCTGCGCTTTTCACACTTACGGTCAACCATTAGAGCTGACTTAGGGCGTGAGAAGCTTGGTGCTGGTGTTGGGACCTGGAGGCGCATCACCAACGACCCAAGCGCCTTCCTGCCGGAGTTTTGGGAGCTCTTCCCGCTATTCAACCTCACTGCCCTGGGGGGAAAATGCCCCCCGTATGTGTAGGAATGACGTGGAGATGCCTCCCTGCAGCCAGACTATGCGGCAGTGGCGGCCGCGACTGGAGAAGATCAACCGCGAGGCAAGACCGTTTGGGGTAGGAGTACAAGGGGGGGATGGAGAAGGTAGCTCTACGCGCCCGAGTGCACCACGAAGCGAAAAACTGGCTTATCCTGACAGACTGCTCCGACGCTTTCAGCACGGTTAAGCGGACGGCGTTGCTCGCGGAGGCGGCCACCTGCGTGCTGGCACTCACACCGTTCGTCGCCAAATGTTACGGCGAGAGATCCGCTGCCGTGTTCTTCCAGGTGGACTCGGGAGAGGCGAAATATGGACTGCTCCAGTGGAGTGCAACATGGGGACGCCATGGGACCAGCGTTGTTCTGCATGCCGCTCTTGCCGGTGCTTAGACGGTATCGAGAGGAGTTCGAATCGAGAGGCGTCGTGGTGTTTCCCTACCTGGACGACATCAGCATCGGTATGATGGGTGGAAGTTGCAGGCGAGACGGTGGGGGTTGTGCCTTTCCTCCAGCGAGAGCTGGCCAACATCGGCATCGCTATGAACGCGAGAAAAACGGTCGCCTCACCCCCCAAGGGGCACGTACCCACGCCGCAGTAAATTACCCTTCTTGAAGGCATTAACGCCCCCAAGGCGGATCGGGTTGGGGTGAAGGTGGTTGGAGTGCCCATCGGTACCGACGCGTACGCGATGAAGAGCGCGATGGAGATCGTCGAAAACTTTTTGGAGCGGAACAACTCGCGCGGATGCTGCCACGCATGCCAGACAAATAGTCAGCTTACCTGATTGCCACCGGCTCCATGGTCCAGCGAACAGCATACATCGAGTGGGTGATGGACCCAGACTTGTCCCTGCCGGCATGCCCAAAGGCAGACAACAGCGCGATGTGGGTGTTGGAGAAGCTGCTTGATCTCCCGCAGGCAGCAGAAGAGTCGTTATTCTTCGAAGGCGGTTGCTCGACGAGTCAATTGGCGTTGCTGCCCCACCAATGCGCGCACGCAAGCCTGACCACGGGGGCTAGAGGGTCTGGGCTGTCATCGGCCAAAGCACGGAGGATGTCTGCATCCGTCGGGAGCACGGTGGCGACCATACCGTAGGTTCTTGCTGGTCTCTCGGACGCTATAGAGAAGAAAGTCCGGAAGGGGCTTCCTGACTCGGACCTCAAGGACCTTCGCGGCGCGCACGGAGTTTTGGTGGAAGCCATGTCAAACATCGTGCCGGGAAGCTGGCGGGACAGAGCCTTCCGAGCAGAGGAACAAGGTGCCTCAGGGCAGTCGATTATCGGGTATGTTGTGAAAGGCACGTCGCTTGTTTGGAACAAGTCTCCGAGACGACACGCCCGCGGTGAACGGCAGACCTACGCGGAGAGGAGACGAGATGTTTCGCCAAGGTCCGGCGAAGAAGCCAGTCGGGACCAGGTACCACCGCCTTCCTGAGACCGAGATCTGTCGACTGGTCAAGGGTCATTCTAGCGCCGTAGTTCGGGTCCGCGGGACGGCGCTGTATGGGGATGAGGGAATTCCTGGCGACGAGGTGTCCCTGCTGCGGTGCAACGGGCGCAAACACGCGACATGCGTGATTATGCCGTCGATCAGGCGCGCAGGTCAACCAGCACCAGCCCCTGGTACACGCGCTCTCCCGAATGTTTGAAGAGAGGGAAGGCCTCCGATATGCGACGGCATCAGGGTATCGCAACATAGCTATACTCCTAGGCGTCACGTGCTCCGTGTAACTATACCGGGGTTTGGTTTGAGTTGAGAGGGCGTTGGAGGGAGGAGTTACCGCAACAATAGTTGAAGTCGGAGGACACACATAGCAGTGCACGGCACCCACGCATCCTGTTTGGTACCCGCCGGGTAACATGGGGCTTGCATTCGCAGACTCAAGCTTCCTGGAGTGGGTTGGCTTCCTTCGACGAAGGGTGGCAGTCTGCTGCAGCATCAGCATCAAGGAGCAGTGCGTTGGCATCGCAGAAGGCTCAAGAACACAACAACAAAAACCGCCAAGAGCATGCGGTGTAGTCGGTTGTTCGCCATCACCGGAGCTTGGAGTCTCTAGCTACCGCTATATGCCGGGATACCGTGTCGGAGATACCGAGAGAGTACTGCAGCAGTAGCGATGATATAAACAAGTATTAGGCTCGCCACGTTATGCCTCCTGTGTCGAGTTCAAAATCTCAGTTTCGGCCAGCTCTGGAACCTTGCAGAACCGGTGTCTGGTTTCGTCTGGTCGCGCCTTTTCTGATTGAAATACAGCGGGGGGGGGAAATGATATTTCTGTTTTTTTTGTCCATCGATAAGATTCGATAAATCGGATGTGGCACGAAATTATTCCTGGGTCTCTCTACAAACCCTGCTCTGGTTTCCGGTTTCGGCTCCCACAAGAGACAGTCTAAGGTAGCTATACTCACCTTGGTTGGTTAAGGGGTATACTATGTGCGGTTCAATCAACCTACTACGGGGGACCATAGTATATAGGACCTATGGTCCACACAAAATACTATATATTTACCTATTTTTACCAACAGTATTTGGTCCTATTTACTATGGACCCCCGTAATAGAAGTATTTCCAAGCCATCGCATCCAGAGCGGGCCGAATCAACCTCCCTGTAAAGTAGAGTTCTTCCAGGCACAGCATCCAAGTCAGTCGAATCAGTGCCATCTCTAACGAAAAAACAAACCACGATTCGTGGGGTTTGTATCATAGATGGTGATTTTTTTGTAGTGATTGACGACAAAACCCTCACGATTCATGTCGCCATTTGTTTTTATCTTTAAAGTTTCCCTGAACACAACAAAACCACGATTCTTGACTTTTTGTCGTGGCTCGAAATACGCCTGATGAAGGCACGACGCAACCCAAGCGCACCAACGGTATCCGAAGGCCGGTATAGGGGCATGGGAGACTCCGCTCGTACGCCGCTTGAGGACAACGGGCGACTGCTCGAAGACACCGCTGGGCGCGGGCTAACGAGCACGTTGTGGCCTCGAAAATTCGAGTAGGAGGAGGAGCTACAGCTCGATAAAAAAGCGAAACTAATTTGAGAATCCTGCAGGCAAGGCCGGGCAGACGACCTGTGCGAATGGAATCTCGCGGACCGGGCTTGGCCGAAAGCGGGTGAGACTGGAATCTCGCAGGCTGGATCAGGCTTCGGCTCGTGACTTGAATATATCACGGGCCGGGCCTGGCGGGGTCGGCCCGGCCCGGCCTGGCCTTGCCTCACCGGTGAGAGTTGGCCCCCACCTGCCAAAACCGTCGAATTTGAAATGTCGATTTTTTTACAATTTGAAAAACATCACGAAACGCTACATTTTCCAGCTTCTTTCGTTAGAATTGAATTGTCACGAATCGTCGTATTTTGATGTTTTGTCATGCCATTAAGTCACGACGGGTGTGTGCGTGTTTTTTTTCGTTCGGAACGGCCCTCAACCTAGAGTCTTACCAAGCACAGCAATTCGGGTCGGAGAGTCGACTTTAGGTGCCAAGCACAACAACTCCGTACATAATGACTATCAAGGGGTGACCAGGCCTCAAAGGAGGGAGGAAGTTTCTTGGAAGTTTCCGCCACCCCCCGGCTGATGGGTCTTTTGACGCGTTCCTTCCCTCCGCTTTTTTTTTTTTCTTGTTTGGTGTCTCCGTCTGCGTTGAGTGCCTGATGATCAACAGTGACGCCAGACCAAACCATCCAATGTGCTGAACCAGGACATCGGCCGGCCTTTTTCCCGAGGGTCAGCTTCCTACAGCAAGAGGAGTGGCACACACTCCGGATGGTGCCGGCCCAAAGAAAGACCAAAGAAAGACCATCAATGTGAGAGAACGAGAGGAATAAAATGACTCCATTGTCACACGTCCGACCAAACTTTCGTCATCGATGCCATTGTGGCATTCTCCAGGGCTAGATACGTCTAGCTTTTTACTTCCTACGAAACGCCACTCAATCAGTCATAACTCCCCGCGACACAGGCCCGTTTGAGCAGCATGTGGACCGCGCGGCCTCCACAATATCGCTGAGCCTTCGCGATGAACCCATTCGGTATGGCGTAGTCTGTCGAGCGCACCGACTTGCCCAAAATACCCTGCATTCTGAGGGCTCTCGAGAAGGTCAAACGCATATAGGCGCGTCGGATACTGTTTTGTAGGCCCATCGCCAAAACTTTCCACACAAACCGCTGGAGAGCACAATTGTTTTAGAGGAGTTATACGTGGACGCTGATCACGCTCGTGCTTCCAGCTGCTGCCATGGTGCCGCAGGGCGAGATCACCAAATAACGCCTTGTCGGCTGAAGCGTCGGGTGCGTGACCAGGTCGTCTTGTTGCAGCTATTTATATTTGCGATACTGAGCTGAAAATCGGCAAGTGTATTGTAACAAATGGTAATATGATTGGTCACGACCGCTGGTGGTATGAACATTTACTATGTTTGTATCCGAAACAACATCTGCTCGTTAAATAAAAAAAACAGGGATGGGAAGAATATTGTTAAAGACCGCCCCGCCCTTGAAAACCGAAGCATGGTGATTTAGATCATCGTTCTCATCGCCAAGGCAAGTATCAAGCAGGCCCAATCAGACCCAATCAAATAATTATTGGTTAGCGCCACCCTTTCTTGTCTCGCGCACAGTGTACCTCAACTATTTTCCCCAATAAGCGGTAAGGTCTGCTGAGCTATGCAGTGGACAAGGATGACGGATCACGGTGCTAATGCTTGGTGTGAGCATTCCTTGAGGCACTACTGAACGACCGATATCCTCGCTACATCACCTAATTCGCGGTCTATCGATATATGTGGCGTGCTTAAGGCGCGAATTTCGACGAGAGACACTAAACCCTAACCCTAACCCACCTAAAAAAAAAAATTCTTCATCTGGGATAGGTTTTGACACGAGATTCACAGCGTTCTTCCTTGCGCAGGCACATCTTCTGTGGTCATTTTTGTTTTGGTTTTTTTGTTTCCCATAGTTTTCGGCCTACGCGCGCCCGGGTTTCCCGAAAACACCCATCAGTCCCCCTCCGACCCAAACGAAACGGAATGACCTCAACGAAAGGTCTCCGATGCGCGCTGAAGAATCCCCACACAAAAGAAAATGGGTTTCGAAATTTCGCAAAAATGAGGTAGGAAAATGCCGGTTAACACCGCCTGCCTGTTACGCTCCTCTTTTTCTTTTGGCGTCACATTCGTTGTCTTCGCCCTTCTTGCTCCTGCTCCCTCCTGTTGCGGGGGACCCTATTAAATAGGACCTACGGTAAACGCTAATACCTATATATTCCGCTATTTTTACTGAAAATTTTTGGTACTACTAACTATGGCCCCCCGTAATAGTCGCAACTCAGATCCGTGGGCATGTGTAGTGGTGGGCTCTTCTCTGCCCTCCCCTTCAGTGCTTCAGTACGTACATTTAACGTTCATATCTCAAGAGAAGGACTCATTCAGCACTTTCGTCCCTCACCGACTCGCATCGAAATTCTCACACTTGATCCGACCAGCTACAAGTACCCAGCATCGAGCTCCAACCTTCAACGACGGCATCAGCCCCCCAGCAAGTTGGCACAGCAGCGTCGGCACAGAGGAGGGGGGGGGGGGGGGGGGGGGGGGGGGGGGGGGGGGGGGGGGGGGGGGGGGGGGGGGGGGGGGGGGGGGGGGGGGGGGGGGGGGGGGGGGGGGGGTGGGGGGGGGGGGGGGGGAAAGAAGAAGTGCACGACCAAGATGTCGTGGCAATGGAACGACAATGTCATCGCGGCGGCTGTGATGGCGGCTCCTCTTTTTTCGCTCTTGATGGTAGGCGTCTTTGTGTACCCGAAGACGTCCTTGGCCATCTTGGTTGCGTCGTTAGTGCTGGTTCTAGGATGGCTTTATTTTTTCTAAAAAAAACGTTTTCAGATATATTCCGTATAGCATTCAAGCACTAGCGCCGCCCTTTCCGAGTATGTCTGAACCCTTTGGGGACTGTCGAGACTACGGTCTGTTCCGTCTTCAGCACATCCGGTCGGACTCGAAGTAGTTTGTCCCCCAAGGCGGGACTGCAGGCCCGAAAAAAGAAGGGTTAACAAAAGCGCCTGAAAGTTTTCGTAGGTAGTGCCGTGCGTGCTGCTGCGTGCCATAACTTGCCAACCTCTAGCGTGCCTGGGCTGTGGTAGGTGTGAGCGGGAATCTGCGCCACTCTCTCTTTTTGTTGCGGCGTTGAGGCATTGGAGTGCGGACGGCACGGTATCGCGGCCTTCTCGTGAGACGCCTGAAATCAGGTGTGATTAGCCTGACATGGTTACGCTGGCGAAGCGAGAGGGGGGGAAGTTGCTCACACTTTCCGGTGTAGACGGCGACGGCCTAGGCTGCATGATTTCGTGTTTTTTGGAATTTTCCAGGCTAGAGTTCTTACAGTTGTGCTTTCTTAACGTTTTTTTTTTTTTTTTTTTATTTTTTTTTATCCTCCGGCGGATTGGTAAAAATAAAGCTTAAGCTCGCCAACACTTTCACGTTCCGATTTCGTGCCGTGTGTCAATTTAGCCCTTAGCTCCCGTTGCAACATCATAACAGGCTGCTGTTACCCCTGGAGTTTGGGCACGTTGGCCCGACCTGACCCCCCGAGAGGAGCAGGTGCGGTGGAGACTTTCTTACGAGAGGGGGGGGGGCAGCGGGCGATCGTGTGGGTGTGGTAATTCCGTCGCCTCGTCCGCTTTCGCTTCGAGAGTTGAGTTAATGTGTTGACGGCGTATATTCGGTCAGCAGGTATATAGACTATATGTAGATATATCGGACTGCTCTTTCTTATCTGGGCCGCCAAAACGAGCTGACTTTCTTGGAGGAGTATTGTCTTAGCTTAATCCAAGAACTGAAGTTTTTGTTCTTTTTCAGGCACGTTTTTTTGTTGGGCATGTGCTGTGGAGAGAGGAGAGCACGTAAAAAATACAGAGAGATAGCGGAATGCCGGTCGCAGTGACAGGCTCACCCTTTTTTCCTATGCTGGTTTTCTACAGCGAAAACTGTGGAAAGCGAGCAGTACTCGTAGAAATAATGCCGTATACATTCCAGCATCAACTACTGCGAGCCCTTGCGTCGGTCACTATATTTCGTGTTTATATATCGGCTGCGCTCGCTCGCAAGAGGTATTGCAATTGTTTAGCTTCGAGCCCCTGTGTCAGCTGCCATATTTTGGGTTTTGTATCGGGTGCGCTCGTACGAGGCATTAGACTGAGGTAGTATAGCTGTCGCGATGGAGCTCGTGCAGCAAGGTAGCTGTTACTGTCGTCAACTTGTGTGCGTTAGTCGTGCTGTTTTTTTTGGGGGCAAAAGCCGAAAATTGGTACTGGCGTACCTTTTGGCAGGAACGACGGCATTTACGGGACACTTCAAAAACATTGAAAAGGGATCCCTACCTTATTAGCGCCATAAAAAAATGGAAACTCGCAGTTTAATTGTCGCTTGAGAGAAAGCCAAATCGTGCCCGCAGTTTCTGATTGGTCAAATTTTTAAGGTTGGAATTTTTTTTATTGGTGGAAGTGTTTTTCTCTACAGTAGTAGTAGTAGTAGTAGTAGCAGTAGTAGGCATTATGGATGCCTATATTTTACTTACTCTGGTATGTGGTTCTGGAGGGGGTGGTGCGTCGCTGTGCACCGATCGTATTCGTAGCAAAAGCACACGCTTGCAGAAGTCAGGCCGGTGTCGTACGACAGAAGCTCACCGTGGTCGCGCGCGGTCTACAATGCACTGTGATCTACTATACATTTTCGTAGTTTTGTGGTGTGTTGGTGGTTTGATTGTGTATTTACCCCGTACGGGTGCCCATCTCGAGTAACAGATGGTAATCTCGAGCTGATACACGGTGCAGCAGCATTCCGGTGTGGCATCATCGCTGAGTGGTAGCCGGTGGTATCTGGTGTACACGAGTATCACTATTTTAATACGATGATGAGGAGGTGTCATCAGTAGTGAGTGGTGCCTGGTGGTGCGCCGCACTCTTGTAACGCGATGACGATACACAGTTGTCGGCACGCCTAAAGGCGTGCCGAGGAAAGTTGTCGAATAGTGTCGGATGCTCATGGGGGGTGATGGACTGTCGCTGCGTGCTCGAGTACAACAGCATCGACTCTCTCGTGAGAAGCCTAGAATCAGATGATAGATATTAGGCTAACATCCTGGCATTCCCCATGCTGGCGGAGAGAAAAGGGGGGGAGGTTTCTCACGGTTTCCTGTAAAATGGCGAATTCCTACTATAGGCTACATACAGTACATGTTCGTATTTTCTCAAGTTTTTACATTATTTTTTGGCCCGTATTGATTAAATTATGTTTTCGTACAGGAGGCCCGATCCTGCTGTACGGATGACGAAAGCGAAAAAACAGTGTTCATCGCCATCTTCGTTTCCATTATCTTTTATTGTAGCGAGTAAACTAGTGTATCTGTTGTTATTTGTTTCAATGACGCTTGTTAGTGTTTAGGGTGGTTGTTCTCTTAGCCCTCTCCCAAGCTTTTCTCGAGTCAGGGGTGTGGTTGCTGCTGCCCGTGCTTGCTTGCTTGCTTGCTTGCTTGCTTGCTTGCTTGCTTGCTTGCTTGCTTGCTTGCTTGCTTGCTTGCTTGCTTGCTTGCTTGCTTGCTTGCTTGCGTGCTTGCTTGCTTGCTTGCTTGCTTGCTTCCATTCCTTTGCGGTACAGTATTGGACAAACGCAGGGCTCTTTCGTATGATGCACGGTTGATATTAAGAAACTAGTGGAATGCTTGTGGAATGTTTTCTCACAAGCGGGTGTACTGTAGGGTAGACAGCCACTCCGTAACAGCCCTAGAATGTTTATGGAAGTAGAATTGGTGTTTGCGAACCAGACAGGCTTAAAGGAGTAGGTGTCGCTCGCGGTGACTAGGTAGAGCAGTCTCACTGATTATTTTCGTTCGTGCTGTTTGTTTTTTTTTCTTGAAGGCGTAGACCCGCGGGGACCGGTGCCACCACCTGTGTAAAATTTTCAGGAGGGGGGGGATAACCACGTCTAGCACCCGCACATGTCGACGCCCCGGCTGTGGCAATCTATAGGATACTCGAAGCCGGTGCCACCACCTTTTGTACAGTTTTCAGGGGGGGGGGGATACCCACGACTAGCACCCGTAAATGTCGACGCCTCGGCTGTGGCAATCTATAGGATACTCAAACCCTGTATATCGACAGGGCTCGACAGGTTTCGAGTTGAACCAGGGCTATCGGTGACTGAACACCGTGGGTGATACCATAGACTGTGCGTGGGGTATTGGAAACCGTGCACTGTCTTCCAAGAGTTATTTTTTTGTCGACGTGGTACGAGAACGTCGCCCCGACGGTCGAGCCCATGTGCGGCGAGAAGTTTCTGCAGTGACTTGTGACGCCGTGGGTACCACAATTTCAAGTATTGCAGGACCCCACTCTTATTTTCGCGCGCGCGTGTGTTTAGCGAGCGGGACGGTTTTGCCGCGCATACCCACCCCACTTAGTCCCTCTGCGCCGTGCAATGTGATGGTCGCGCTCGCTTTTTATGCTATATACTATTGGGCGCGGGGGGGGGGGGTACTTATTTGTTGCTTGCCTTAGTCATTTGACCATTGACCACGCATCCCTTTCCAGACGGAGCACCGTTCCTACTCCTAATAGAGACACCTCCAACAATTGGGCACTCATTACGTTGTTTCCATATATTACATAGAAACTTTTTGCTAATCTTATCCGCTTCCTGTTTGGCCTCCTGTGGCCACCATCTATCTCCTAGGATAGCGATCGTTTTCTCGCTGCTACTCATTGTATCAAACTCCTCCATGTCACATTCGTCTATTTTCCTCATCTCTTCTAACACATCCCGTTCCTCGTTGTATATTTCACATTCTCCTACTATGTGAGTTCTACTCTCTATTGCTTTGCCACACGGGCACATCTGTGCGTCTACTTCCTCCTCCTCCCGGCTACTGGTGTACCTCTTTCTTCTTTCTGGCAGGTCCAGGTCCCCTACACGAAAGCGCAGTTTCAGCGTTTTCGCGAAGTCCATTGGGCCATGCAAATACGTTTTCATTCCTATTCCTTCCCTCAATCCCCCGTATATCTCGTAAGTGTTTTCCGATTCCACCTTGTTTCTTAGCGCTAGCCTTTCCCTTCTTTCTACCATTTCTTCTACTTCTGCCTTGTACCTCCCAAACTTCCCGGCGGACATCATCCCTTCTTGGTTTCCCCCTAGATCCTTCCATACTTTCTCAACTACGCCAATCCACCTTATTCCAGCTCGCCCTTTTGTTACTTTCTCCCATACAGCTGTATCAACTATGGCTGGCAACCTCTTTTTTGGTATGTTCCTTACTTTATATTGCCAGTTCAACTTTCTCATGTCTCTATTTGTTTTGAGTGGGTGCATTCCCAGTTCTGCTCTTAATACTGTATTACTAGTCGTACTTGAGCATCTTAGGATTTTTTTAGCTGCTGTCATTTGTACTGTTTCCTACTGTTTTACGAGTTTTGCGTTCCTTTCCCATACTTCTCCTGCATATTCTAGCTTTGGTACTATCACATTCATCAAGATACATCTCTTAATCCTAGTGTCAAGGTTCGGGTCTGTTAGGATCGCATCCATCTTGCCTACTTGTGCCTTGCCCTTTCCTATTATTTTTGCTATATGTGTATCCCAAGAGCAGTCTTTTGAGATCTCTACGTCAAGGTATGTATACTGGTTTACGATCGGCAATTCATCTTCTCCCCACTTCCAACTGAAATTTAACGGGTTTACCTTATCTTCGTTGCAAACAACTACTGCGCATTTCTTGACGTTCGCCGTCACCCTCCAATTCCTGGTGTATTCTAGCGCTTTCTTTATTTGTTTCTGCAATCCTTCGGGTGTTTCTGATATCCCCGCGAAGTCATCCGCAAACATCAATCCCGACACCGTATCTTCCCCTACCGTGACTCCCTGCCTTGCTCCCTCGACTGCTACTATCAGGTCGTTAATATATATCTTGAATAAGTTAGGTGACAACGTACATCCCTGTGCAACTCCTTGTAAAATATCAACATACTTCGATATTTCCCCGTCCAGCATCACAGCACTTCTCGCACATTCCGTCATCTTTTTCATCATTTTCCACATCTCTCCTCTGATTCCTATTTCCCACAGTTTTTTTCCACAATCCATTTCTCCATACTTTGTCGTAGGCTTTCTGCACATCTAGAAACAAACAGTGCGTTGTTAGTCCCGCGTCTTTCCTACCTTGAATAATCTTACCTAAGGTGTACACATGGTCTACGCAGCTACGGTTTGACCTAAACCCTGCTTGCCCTTCGCTTATTTTGTCTTCCTTCTCCATCATCGTTCCCATTCTATCGTTCAAAATCTTACAAAATGTTTTGCCTACTGTGCTTAGTAGCGTTATCCCTCTATAGTTCCCCGGGTCAGCCTTATCTCCTTTCTTGAATAAATTTACTACTACTCCCTCTCTTCACCTCCTAGGTGCGTACTCGTTTTTCCATATCCAGTTATACAACATAACCATCATGGTAAGCATTCCTTCTCCCCCGTACTTCATAAATTCATTCACTATTTGGTCTGCCCCTGCTGCCTTTCTATTCTTAAGTTTAGCTACACACTTCTTTACTTCTTCCCATGTGAACTCTCTCTGTAACCCTCCCGAACCGCTGCCTTCCCTTTCTGATGTATCTACGTTCGCCTCTGCCCACGCGTTGATTTCCTTCTCGAATTCTGCATCGAACGTTTCGTTGGCTGTGGGTGTTCCTAGCTTTCGGTAATGCTCTACTAGTACTTCCCTTTTCCCCTTCGAACTACTAACCATTTTACCGTTCTGTGCTCTTAGAGTAGCTATTCCCGTGTCTGCCTCTCCTGCTTGTTTGCCAAGTATCCCTTTTATCCCTACCCACATCTGCTTCATCCCGCCCGCAAAGTCTTCGTTCGTTTTATTTACTACGTATTTCCATATCCCTTTCTTCTTCTTCTCTACCATCTCTTTTAGTTTTTTTCTAGCTATAGCATATTCCTCCCACCCTGTGGAAGTTTTACTCGATGTATACCTTGCGTGTGCCTTCCTCCTTGCTCTTATAGCCTCTTTCACTTCTTCATCCCACCATTTTATACCGCTCTGTTGCATAGTATCAACTTCTTCCCTATTACTTTACTTGCTGTGGTCTTGACCAACTGCTCCCATCCTTCTATTATCCTAGCTCATGCATCATCCCTTTCTATATCGTTCCTTGTTGTACCTGTTCTTTCCAACAGCTCGGAAAATTTCTCTGCATTTTTGGCCATCTCTTCTTGGAACTCTTCCCGTTTCTCTTTTACTTCTAGTTTATCTATTCTCCATCGATACAATTTCCTACCTCTTCTATGTTTGATAACTCTCGTCTGTTGACTGTCTGTCCATATTAGACAGTGATCCGTAGATCCTAAGTCCGCTGCGCATACATGTAGTTCCGTTTCCTTACCACTTCCATTTTCTACTACTATAAAGTCAAGGATAGAGCTTTCTCCCTTTTGTATGCACTGTCTAGTCTATTCCGGTTCTGCCTTTTTACTCTGTCGTTCAACGTTTTCATCTCGTTGTGCTTGAGGACCTTCAACATCTCTTCCCCATTCTTATTATTTGTTACTTCCCCATATTGTCCAATGTTCTCATTCAGTTTGCTTGCCTTCCCAATCCTTGATTTAAAATCTCCCACTAGTACTATTTATATTTGCCTCTTATACTTCTGTACATCTACTGCCACTTCTCCGAACTTCCTCTGTATATCTTTTATCGTATTCTTCGACTCTGTGGGCATATATATGTTTCCTAAGAAGTAATATTTCGCTCCCCGCTCCCCTGGAATCTTAATCCATACGCTTTCGTCGAATTTAGTGTCTTTGATCACCTCTATTATGTCACGCAGGTATTCTTTGACTAGGAACCCCACACCCCCCGCCCCCCCTATTCTTGCTATTCTGTCCCTTCCTCTTTTTCGTTATCCATGCGTACTCTGCAACTTTGGATCCTGTCTCCCCTCCTTCTTTCTCCCACGACTCTTGAATTCCCACTATGTCTAGGTCGCGCTTACTTATTCGGCAATTTCTATTCTTTTGCGCTCTTCAGTGGCGAAAATATACGTTCCATGATCCTATTCTCAGCCTCCTTTTCGTTTCACTATCCGCTCTAGTCTTACCTGTTCTTTCTCCGTTGTCGCCACGAGTATTTCTTTTATCTCTTCTTTGAGCATTATTTTCGTTTCCGTTCCTGTTCTTGTCTGCTTGTTCTGCGCCCCTATGTTTCTCCCCCAATCCCTTTGAGGCACTTGCTGTTTCCTACCTCCCCCTACCTTCGTTCACCCTAGGACTACGTCTTAGTTTTGCTATTCCATTAGCTATACATACTCTCTATCCTAGTCTTCTAACCCATGCCGACACTTCTTCTGTCTCTATCCTTTGCCACTCCATGCTCGCTTTCAGCTTCAGAGTGACTCGAAAGTGTTCTCCCTCTCGTTCTACGTTTCCTATTGCAAAGCAATACAGTCCTACTTCGTCGCACTTCCTCTTGAACTCGATCCTTGTCATGTCGCTAGGAACTCCAAATATCAGCACTACTAGTACTTTACCCTGCCAATCTTTCTTTCTCCACCCACCCTTCCTCACCGTCTTTCTCCTAATCTCTTCCGAGAATATCTCCAGCTTGTTTGTGTTCATAGTGGTAGTGGGAAGTGTTCAAGTTACTGGGACTTCCCAATCCTAGTACTCGTTGAGGGTCTGGTGTCTGTCAGTTCTTTTGCCGGCGCACCACACTAAATAGTGTCTCCAACACGGGCTCGTAGCCTGGAGTCAAGTTCAACACCCTTAACACAAGTACCCCACGTTTGTGTCAGGCGATCTGCATGGTAACCATCCTGGCGTCCCACGATCGTATCTTCTATCTTCTTGCCCCGTTGTTGTACTGGTTACTTTCCTCCAGGGAGGTCATTTTTACGGTGCGAGGTTCAAGGACGGCTTGCATAACACAAAGTCTTACTCACACATCGGGATGCCCCGTACGTCGCTTTCTCCGTCATATGTACGTTTCACCATGGGTAACTACCTCACTAATGCTCCCGAGTAGACGTTCACTGCCGAAAGCTTGGCCAACAATCCCCCTACATTTTGTACCGGCTTCTATCCTTTAAGATATCAAGATATCTACGTACCGCTTGGTGCTCCTTCTCTTAGGTCATGTGGTCGATCAAATACAAGGTGTTTGTTTCATGAGTATAATGGGTCTTGACTTAATGCCATGCATCATCCACCCCTCCCCTTCATTTAGCGCTTGGTATGTGCACCAAATGTTGGGGGTTTTAGGAAAAATGACAGACCAGATTTCCACCGCCCAATGGAAATCGGTATAGTTTTACGGGTATCTTACCACAAGACCCAACCTTCATGTGAATTGAACATGTTGGGGTGATCATGCTGTATCTATGTGTGCGCATGTGAGGCGGTCCACCTTCATGCTCGGTTTTTGGTGTATATTTTATGCCATTTCGTACCAGTATTATGATATGGGAGAAACTATTATACCTTTTCAAGTCTATGACTGGTTTGTGTTCGGATATGGGGAAAAAAAAACTGGTTTTGTTCAGTTGTTTCATTTCTAAATCTGGTTTGGGTTTCGGTATCGGAAGAAAAAATGACTGGTTGAGTAATTTCATGTCTGAATCCGGGTTGTGTTATGGCATTGGAAAAAAAACTGGTTAGTTCCATTGTTTCACGTCTAAATCTGTTTTTTTTTTTTTTGTTTTTGGTATGGTAAAAAAAAGTTAGTTGAGTAATTTCATGTCTAAATCCGGTTTTGTGTCATGATAAAGGGGGGGGAAAACTGGTGAATTCAATTGTTTCACGTCTAGATCTGGTTTTTTGCGTTCTTGGTATGAGAAAAAAAATAGTTAGTTGAGTAATTTCATGTCTAAATCCGGTTTTTGTGATCATATGGGGAAAAAAAAAAAAAACTGGTTAGTTCAGTTGTTTCGTGTCTAAATACGGTTTTTTTTTTTTGCGTTTCGGTATGGGGGAAAAAAAAAATGTTAGTTGAGTAATTTCACGTCTAAGTGCGGTTTTTGTAATCATATGGGGAAAAAAAATGGTTGGTTCAACTGTTTCATGTCTAAATCCGGTTTTTTGCGTTTCGGTATGGGGAAAAAAAAAATGTTAGTTGAGTAATTTCATGTCTAAATCTGGTTCGCGTTTTTATGGGAAATAACGGTGAATCGTGTATTCTGTGTTGTGTTTGCTTTACCCGTGGGTCTGGTTTCTGAGCTGTTGTTTGCATATCGTCTGTGTCTGGTCTGATCTATGTGGCATTTGTACCAGAAGGAGCAGTCTGTACATTGCGTGCCTAGTGTCTGGTGGCTTGTTTTACAGTGTCGTCGCCGCTCGACGCCAACCCATCCATATTTAGAGGGGGGGGGGGGGGTGATAAAGACCGCGCACTGTTTCCTAAGAGTTTTTTTTAACTATTTTTGTCGATGTGGTAAGGTCGCTTACAGCATCGACTCTCTCGTGAGAAACCTGAAGTCAGACGCTTAGACTAAGCACCCTTGTTCTGACGAAGCGAGAAGAGGGCATCTTTCTCACGCAGAATTACAAGTAGAGACGGCGAGCGTCTAGGCTACATACCTGGTACTTTTAGTTTTAGTTTTTTTTTTCGAGATTCTGGGCGTTATTTCTTGAGTTCTGTTTTTTTTCGAGAGGGCCGATGCTGCTGTATATGGGCAGCATTCCCAGTATCGCAGAAAATAAAGGTGTCATGGTATCTCCGTTTCCCTCCTTTTGATGTGGGGGCGTTACTGGTGTGTATCAGAAAGACCTGTTGTCCGCGCGAAGAGGGTGTGTGTTTTCGCTGCCGTCGGTGCTTGGCATCATTCTCGTGACGGTCGCGCACGCTTTTTTATGCCAGTGTGGGCGTATCCTGTCGGCGTTAGGCTATGCGCTATGCAGGAAAAGAAAGGGGTCGCTACTATCAAGACCTCTGTTGGTGCGTGGGTCTCTCCGCGCGTCGCAAGCATGGACCCGGTGTGCTGGGACGATAGAAAGCGAAGAGTATAGAGGAACGGCCACTGCGTCATTGGGGGGAGGATACAACGGCTGATGGCCGAGTTCCAATGGTTGCAGTGCAAGGCGTTGTACGGCACGGGCGCAAGCGACATAATGCTGCCCCTACTACAGTACAGCTGGCCGCTCACGCTGCCGCTAGAGGATGCAATGGGTGGAAACACCAAACCTATCAACCATTGTTTTGGTCGCTATCTCTTAAAAGGGGTCCGTCCCAACCAGGTTACCAAGGCGGCGGCGTCGGTCGCATCGTACGCACGGACAAGACAAAAGTTCGTAGTATAGCTCAAAACTTGAAAAAAAAAAAATGAGGTATCCATTGTTGGGGGGGGGGGGGGGGGGGGGGCGTACTCATTTGTTGCTTGCCTTAGTTATTTGACCATTGACCACGCATCCCTTTCCAGACGGAGCACCGTTCCTACTCCTATTAGAGACACCTCCAACAATTGGGCGCTCGTTACGTTTTTTCCCATATATTACATAGAACAAAATTGCTAATCTTATCCCCTTCCTGTTTGGCCGCCTGTGGCCACCATCTATCTCCTAGGATAGCGATCGTTTTCTCGCTGCTATTCAGTGTATCAAACTCTTCCATGCCACATTCGTCTATTTCCCTCATCTCTTCTAACACATACCGTTCCTCCTTGTATGTTTCACATTCTCCTATGTGAGTTCTACTCTATTGCTTTGCCACATGGGCATATCTGTGCATCTATTTCCTCCTCCCGGCTACTGGTATACCTTTTTCTTCTTTCCGGCCGGTCCAGGGGGGGGGGGGTACTCGATATCATGCATGGCCGTCGTCGTATGACCATAGACCTTCGCATCCCTACGATGCCAGGACGGAGCACCCACCAGGCAGACATTGCTTGCGCCGAGCGTAAAGCGCCGTGAGGTGGCCGGTGAGTCGCATGACGGGTGAGCTGCATGCTACTAAGGACCGCTCATGAGGTGGACGTTCTTGCATATAGGAACCAGCTTCAATGGGTTAATTTATTTCCCGGTGTGACCACTTCCAGAGAAAGCAATGGGAGTACTACGTAACTGCCCCGTGGGTGCCTTACCATAAACACAACTGGTACGTGACACGATAATTCCCTTTGTGCGGAGAAAATGTTGTCCACCCCGCAAGAGTGAGTTACAGTAACTCGACCACCAGCTGTGACCGACCGCCAAAAAAAAAAACAAACAAACGAAACAAAACAACGCAAAAAAAAAAAAAAAAAAAAAAAAACGGCACCCTGTTGGTCTACCTCTGGTAGTGAGCGGCACGTTTTACGATGTCGTTGCCAACTGACGCCAACCCAACCATGAACACTAAAGTAACCCGACTACGTGCCCGGGTACAGTACGAAAGCCTCGAATTGCGTCGGATGGAGACGAGCATGGTGTTGGTGAACCGTGAGATACGTCATGCTTACAGTAGTACCTGGTAGATCCCTTTGGGATTTAGTTTGTTTCGGCTACAACAAACCTCCATCTTTTCTTGGCCGCAGTTATTTGACCGCCTTTTTATTCATCTCGGTTATCTGAACGTGTTTTCTTTTCTGTCGTTGTGGCATCCACGCCGAAGCAAGCGACGACCACGCACTCGCGGCGGTAGCTTCACACGGATCAATAAAAAAAAATGCTCAAAACTAACCAAAAGCTCAGAAGTAAAGCGAGCCACAACGACAAGAAGCAGAGGGACAGCCACCATAACAGCACGCGGCGAGGGCGAGAGTCAGGCCGCCTCGGGGTTTGCCGGGCACCAGCATGTAGAGCGAACGGCAGCAGGAGGAGGGTGGCCGCCTTCGTGTCTGGGCGTTGCCTGGTCATGAGGTCTCGGTCGGAGCACGAGCGGCCCGATTCATGCATTTTCTAAGAAATTGTGTTTGCAGACGTACCCTCGTGGACGGAAATGTAAGGATAATTATATACCCATCTTAATACTCCACCGAACTCTATATTCCCGTGCTGTTTGGAGCGACGTTAGTATCACCTATTTTTTTTTTTTATTTTTTTGCTGATTCTGCTGCCCTGTGTCGCTGACAGCCGAAACTAGCTGAAATCACGGGAGCATCCCGCGCGCCCACGGGGGACTGGCCTCCACGAGACTTGAAATGTCGTGAATATACCCCATCGTATATAGGTTGTATCCGGGCAGGCTATTCGGGTACTCCAGAGGGCATGCTCTACCAAACTTGGGATGATTCGTAATCATAGCCTTGCCCTAGGACATGGGGGGATGCGTACTCAGCTGCTGCTTGCCTTCGTCATGTAACCATTGACCACGCATCAATTGGCCAGGCTTGGGAGGGGGGGGGGGGGGGGGGGGGGCGTTCTCATATGTTGCTTGCTTTAGTCATTCGATCGATGACCACGCGTCCGTTTCAAGGCGGAGCGGGGGGGGGGGGGGGGGGGCTATAGCGATTGGCAGTCGAACGCGGTCGGTTGTGAGAGCTTCAGCCTACTAACCATTGATCGGACGAGACTTTTTGCTGTCTGTTGTTTGTTGTGTGATGTCTTTTGCTATAGCCGCCGCAGCACTCCCCCCCCCCCCCGGCTGCGTGTTGCTACCCTAGGTACAAGCAGCCGGCTGGTCAAAAAAAGTGCACTTATTCTCAAAAATTGTGTTCGCGTGCCGAGGAAGGCGATGTAGTAGTTGCGTCGATCAATTAATTGCGGTGGTAGTGTGTTTAGGGCTCTCGGCTTTCACCAGCGCTTCAAGATACAGGCGAGCGTGACAGACAGGGTTTATCGAATCTCAACGGTGCTTCGAGGCGCGATGATGGTGCCCACAGGCCAAATTTCGTGAACTGTTCACATGTATTGCACGTATGCATTGCATTTACGTCTTGTATGCATACCCCTCAAAGAAGAAAAGGGCGATCAACTCATAAACTTGGCTCGGAGCATGAGAGCACGTACAATAATGGCAAGAGAGGGCATACACCTGCCACTGAAAGCACCCAAACCCTACCGCTGTTGCTGCTGTACCACTCACTGCGTATGGTTGGCATCCAAGTTTGAAAGAGTATCAGGATACCTACATGGCATGCAGCACGAATAATACCGGCATGAATGCATGTCACGATTAGTTGAAAAGTGAGGCGGTATTCGCGTCTGTCCCTGACACATGAAGAGTCGAGCCCATCCCTTTCCCCAGACATACACAACTACAGTACTATGTATTGGTATCCCCGTTTCCGCTCTATTGTGGTGGAGGCTTGACCATGTATAGGCGGTATGGGGCAAGCCCGGCTACTGTTCAGGTTCGCTCTGGTTATGTTCGATCACACTGACACGTGTTCGGCTCATATTGGCGGTTCTTGCCTCTCCGGAGCTTCTGGATGAGAGGGCACGCATTCCTCTTTGAACAGGAATGACAAATAGCAATGCTTCCACAACAATAGAGGGGAAACGAAGATATCATGGCATGGCACACCACGTACCTGCACGACGCACAGTCTAGGGGTTGAGTCGCACGAAGTATCAAATGATTCGATGGACTACCTATACACCAGGACGAACAAACAAACATAACTGGGGGTGGTTGAGGCACATGCTATTATTACGGGTGACCATAGTAAATAGGACCAAATATTGTGAGTAAAAATTGGAAAATATGTAGGTTTTTGAATGCACCGTAGGTCCTATTTACTATGTTCCCCCGTAATAGTATGTATATATATACAGAAGGCGCCCGCGAAACACTAAGAAACGCCAATTTTGGCATGGAGGCTTCATTTCTTATTTAGTTGCCATCATTGTGCGCAGGCTATATTGTTGGCTACTATGATATTATATGGGGGTTAGTTTGGCATCAGGCCCTGAACACTGCTTTTTCGGTCAAATTTAATAATTGTCGTGAGGAAACGAGGCTCTGCGTTTTACGAGCGAATTTCGAGAGTGGGCACCCTCATCAAATACGTTACGCCTACAACACGGACAGATGTCGCCTTTTTTGTGCGAGTGTAATAGCAGTATCTGCCCGCAAGAAAAACATGTAAGAGCATCTTTTTTGAAACCATGCGATGGTGTGATGGTAGGAGTTTTTCTCTTTCTTCTCAAGACCCAACGCAATAAACAACCACAGCAAAAACAGATTCAAGGTGCCATTTTGGACGCGGGTCGACGAGGCAAGAGAGTGTTGAAATCTTCTTCTCGTGATAAAAATTGAGGGTAGAGGCTGGCTATATAATGTGACCCCTGGTCTGAGCTACTGTACGGCTGTGAAGAGGCAGGAGCAAGAAGAGCGAAGCTAATAAATGGAACGAGGGAAATAAAAACAAAAACAAACGTGATACAAGCCCAAAATTCAAAGTACCATGAACCTGATGTCAAGTATACCTTCGTGTTATTATTCTTATTTTTTTATGCGTGTCATCAGACAGCAGTGTGGAGTGTGTGTATAAGTCGCAAGAACACAACGAAGGAAAAAAACGAAGGCGTGTACGTAAAATACCGACGTCCCTCACCGATTGACGCACAAAAGCCCTCCTAAACCCAAACACACCGCACCCTGCATCTCATCCGTCAAACAGCGACTGAGCCCCCCCCCCCCCCCCCCCCCCCCCCCGCGCGCGCTTTATGCATGTCCAACGAAGCATCGATCAAAGCCCGCTGTCCATAAAAAAAAACGGCAGATATTATACGTGCGTGCTATTTGAATACCACACTCACCCATTTACTTACCAAACTAAAAAACAACGGCTGTGACATGTATGTGATGGATCCCTACCCGTACTACCACTACTGTGTCCACTCCCAGAGCCTCTTGTCACATGTATTACGCGCGCTTCAAAGGTGTCATCAGCAAAAAAGGCAACGCACAAAGCGATCCGTAACGGCCCCGCCCGTCCGGGAACGGGGAAGGTGATGGCCCGACGAAAGAATACACTGCTTGTTGCTGGTGCTGTGTTACCCACCCATCCGTATACAGAGCACGAAAGAAGTACGCGATCAAAACTTGGATATTTCATCCGAAACCTCAGCCTCAAGAATACTGAGCGCGAGCTCGGCCACCTTCGCCTCGGGGGTTACCGCCGGCAGCACGAAGACCGTCTCGCACTGAGGGCAAGTGCTGTCCTCGGGGCCGTAGATACTGAGGAATAACGGATCCCGTGTCGTGGCGTGATGTGCGCGGATGGATGCGATCGGGTAGTAAGTACATCGAAAAGATACGCGGCGGCGGTATTGTGTTAGTGTTGGTGGATTTTTCACCTGGATTTTAAACTACCGCTCGCTGTTGCACAGTAAAGTAAAGATAAGAGTGCCTCGCGTTTTTCTTTGGGATTGTTGATTGGGTGCGTGTGTTCGAGTCGTGCCTACTATACGAACAGAAGAAGACGATGTAATGACCTCATTTACGCGGCAAGTTACTGGCCTAATATATACCTGGTACCTGGTACGTACTTGAATATTATGCAAAATATACATACTGTACACAGCAATATACATACCTAGAGCACGATCTATTGATGATTGATATTAATAGTGGCAAACAAGATGTCCATGATGCCGCAAACCGGAACGTTTTTTTTCGGTGTTTTGTGCCGAGCGGCGCTATACCCTCACGTGTGATATGTGTGTACAAGTACGCGACGATGTATGTATACATACGAGTACACATAACTTCATCGGCGGCAACTTGCTGACCTCATGATGTGTATGTAGAAAGACGGTGCTAAAAACTACCGGTACAGCATACATATATGTATATATATATATATATGCTGGTGCAGCGCTGTAAATGAGTTTTGAGGGAAAATTCGATCCCACCACAGAGAGAGTCGGTTTTCGATTTATTTCATATTTACGTAGAAAGGGCTTCATGGATATAACTACTTTATCGTACCCCCAGCATCCCTCACAAGAAACCTTAACACGCCAGAGGAAGGAGATGTCTTCCTGCTTCAGGTGCCGAGAGTCAGTAGAGGTCCGCCCCACGATCAACTACGCACCCTCCACAAGAAACTTTAGTACACACCCGGAGATATATCATACAGTACGTCTTCAGGTGCCTTTAGCTATTAGCTAATAGAGGTCCGCCACAGGAACAACTACGTATTAATAGTATAACAACCACCCGATTAGTAGATTTAGCGAACCAGGAGGAGCTACCTTTTTAGGTGCGGTGGCTTCCAGTTTCCTGGAAAAAATGAAAAAATACGAGTTTCAAGTTTATTCCGAAATTATGCTACGCCATTTGATACTTTATACATACTAATACCAGGTATAGTAAATAGTCTGTCTACACTATTAACAGTTAATACTTACTTACAGGAATGATACTCCTGTACTTACAATTGTATTACATGTACATACCAGGTATACAACTACGCAACCTGAGTGCCGCATTATTAATACGAGTGGGTGTGTGTGTTCTTCACATTAAACCGTTCTTCTACTCGTCGACATCCAGCAAGCCCAGTGTCCGTGCTGATTCTTCACCCTAGAAAGATACGAGATCTGTGGTCACAGACTACGACACAGAGATAACACACCGTAATGCATTAATAGCCTACGGAATACCGTGCCTTCGCACTATTAATAGGTGCGGCCGACACAACATACATACATACGCCAGCAACCAAAAATACACCATAAAGAAAGAGAAGCAACGAAGAAACCAAACCAAAAAAGAAGGAGAAGAGCACAGAGTATATGCTTGGTGCAAGCTCTAATATATATATATATACCTGGTATGTACAAACTATTACTGTTTTTGTTGTAGAAACAAAAACCGAAGCTGTGAGATCGAAAAATTAACTAAAACTATGTAACCACCGCGGAGCTATATCACCCTCCACGCCCCCACCACCTCCACTCCACGTTATTTTTAGGCCTTCTTTGGCCGCAGTGCGTGCACGTACAAGCATATACAGAGCGAAGGAATATTCCTGGGGCATTATCTCGTTCTACCTGGTACACATTTATTTGTGATCTCGGCTCAATCTATATACCAGGTATACCAGGTATGTACACCTGTATACAGCAGTAAAAGTGCACAATCTGAGTACCACATTACTGCGAGTATACGAACTCGATGCACGCTCTACGAGTCCTACGACGTCCCCATTGTCAACCCCGGGTCGTCACGCTGTCAGTAGTGTGTATGTGGTGTACTGACTGTGTACTGCTGTGACGGTGTGCTGTGTACCTGGTGTTACCATGTAGCAACGCCATGAGATTATTAGGGGCATAATCGTAGACAGAGCTTATCTCACCTAAGGTCCTTCTTGAAAATTTTCCTGCAGGTTTTACAAGCAAACGCCTGCGTCACCGAAAACAGAACCGGTACGGCCGCGGTACGAGTGAGTGTGTGTTCTGTCGGGCTTCAGTTACGTCCGCTGTACCAGTAAGTGTACAATCAGTGTGTACGTATATACATTAGTTACAACAGCAGTCGGCATATAACCTCTGGTATATAGGTCTGGGTATACTGCAGGTACGTACAAACCGTGTTATTATTCGAGTGTGGTTTACTCGTAGGCTTGCAATGCAGTAAATATAGAGTAAAATAATAGTGCGTGTAGTAGTTTTTGCAGCGCGTTGACACACATGCTTGCATCATTTCCCAAGGGCGCAAACATGGTGATCATGTGACCATACATACGTACACGCAGCAGCAAGCAGCACACGCAGTACGTACGGCACCAATTATAATCGTTCGTTTTACCACTGACACAATCCTCCCTACAAGCGCTTGAAATACGGTAATGGGCGGTTGGGTGCCATACGTTTTGCCGCGACCTTTCTCCGTGTTTATGCAGGGGGGGGGGGGGGGGGGGGGGGGGTACTCGATATCATGCATGGCCGTAGCCGCATGAGGGGGGGAGCGAGGGGGAGGGGCAGCACAAAAAAAGCTCACCACGATGGTTTCGAGGAGCTGTGGATGGTTCTCACGTTCGTCGTGACACTCCGGACACTCGTACCATCGCTTGCAACAAGGAGTTTGAATACTGACCTGTGGACACAACAAGTTTACAATTAGGGGTTGATTGTTGTTCTCCACACTCAGCATGATGATATGTGGTATATCTTGCAGTGGTACCAGATTTGATGCATGTGAGTGCTACACAACAGTAGTATATACCGTGCTGCCTGCAGGCTACGAGCACTACACCTGCCCGAGTGCTCTACATTCATTGTCTGAGACAAACTCTCTGTGAGAAAAATCGGGCACTTTGTGAGTCGCACAGCACCCACCCGCAGCCACACACCAGACGTTGGAGTATTTTCTGCTAGCGAACGTTGCGATCGTGAATACCGTGTGATCATGCGCATCATGATTCTACTTAATACTATCGTACAGCAGTACGTACTGCTGTAGATCCCGAAGACCTGGTAGACTTGAAATACTGCGGATCGAGCAGCACCCAACGTCTTTCGAGGGTGATTCAAACATATTCCACCCGTCGACATCCAGCACAGGAAGTGTCCGTCTTTCGAGGGTGATTCAAACATATTCCACCCGTCGACATCCAGCACAGGAAGTGTCCGTGCCAGTTCTTCATCCTAGAGAGATATTTACAAGCTCTGCGGTCACGAAACGACGCCGCAGAGAGAGAGTGCATAGAGCCGTGTGAATTTTCCTCAGTTCTGCTCCTTCATACATGTACGCCGACGGCTGTCGCCATCCTTGTTTCGTAAGAACATCGTCCAATAAATACCTTGGCGTTGATGATGTGTTTACACATTCTTCCTGATCTTGTTCGTTGCCGTATACTACTATTGCTGTATATATAGCTTCCCCCAGACTCCTCTCCGAGGCTCTGCTGTCTTCCTCCTTTCCTGCTGTGTACTCCCCGATCGAAGCGTTCCTGCGTGTCGAGTCCACTGTCACTGCTTGTACTGCTGTGAATCTAATGGTGTCGTGCAGTCGTGCTCTCCTTGGCTCGGTTTTCGTCCCGTGTTTTCCTGAGAGTAACGAGGGCACACTCCCACCTCGACCCTGGGGTACATAGCAAAGACCAAGCACGTGTACGACGAGTACTGCAGGCAGGTGCCACGGGCTCGTTTCGCTACGATACCTGTATACTTCGGAAAGCCTCTACGAGTTTAACTGGTGGTGCACTTCATACTTGGTGGTCCCCGTCCCGTGACGAGCGACCGCGTGGTCGCCTGCCTGCGATGCTCGACCTTCGATCCTTTTTCGAGGTGAAACCGTCAAGCTTCGAAAAAAGATACTCGAAATTCTACGAAAATTGTAAATCTCCTATCTCTTCATCTCCCATCATCTCCCACCTTCTTGTTTTTCGTCAAAATTGTGTCCATGATTTCGAAAAAAATGGCGTGGCATGTGTTTGTGCAGTTGTGTGCACGTTTGCCCCCTGCTCAGAGTAAATCATCATTTTGCCGTTGACAGCAGTATCCACCGACGTTCCGCGTCTGCACGCAGAGGGCAGGTCTTCCGCTGCTGCGTCGACACAGGCACCATCGGGAGGATAGAGTTCAGTGGCTGGTGTGCCCGTCGATAGTCTCCAAGCTTCCGGCTGGCTGCTGAGCGACGGACCGACCCAACCCAGCTAGCTGTTTGGCGGTTGGTCCTGCGCTACACTGAACATTAGCAAGCAGCAGCGGCAGCACCACCGCACTTTTTTATAGTGCTGGCCGCCCTGAACTGGCTTACAACTCCTCGAGTACCAGCATGGCGCTCTTCGCCAAGTCCAAGGTGGAGCGCTTCCAGGAGGAGCCGTCGCGCTCTAGCCTCGGGCCCGGGGACTATGACCCTTGCGTTCCTCAGACCAACGGGAATGGGGCGGGAGCCGTAAGCCTGGGGTTCACCTCCAGCAAAGGTTTACCCACGTCTCCGAAAGAAGAACCCATCCCTGAGGAAGCGGAGTCCACTTATACTAGCACGGCAGTCCGCGACCGTCGCACCAGCAGCAGCGTCAGTGTGGCGTCCTCGCGACGACTGAGCATCGGGAGTCCTCGCACTGCCCCGAGTCTTGCCATGACCAGGCAGGAGAAGGTAGAGGCGCAGCAGCAGGCGAAGCAGTTGTCCTGGAGCGAGCTCGAGCGGGAGAAGCTTCAAGCGGAGGTGGCCAAACTCCGCCTCAGAGAGGTGAGTGTTTTCGTGAGCCAGGGAGACAAGAGACGAGCGAGAGCAACATAGAGAGAGACAGGCAGGCAGGCAGGCAGGCAGTCATGTCTTGAGATAGGCAGTAGGTGATCGGCGGCCTGGGCGCAAAGTGTTCGTCTATCGAGCACGAGAGCCTACCGTACACCGAAAGAATGCGGTGCCAAGGTCGCCGTTGGCGCGATTTTTATTTTCCTGTGTGATTTTGTCTTTTCAACGTCTCGTCATTTCACGCGTAATATCTACTCCGGTGAACAGTAATATAATACACACTTCATTATTTAATAAAATAAATAAACGTTCTTATATTACCGGTCGTAGTGGTGCACGGTAATAAAATGCTCCTCGCAGCGATTTTAGAGATAATGGTCTGCTTTGCTCATCCAGATATCATCAATCCTGTAAAAGTTGGTTGAAGCATGCAGGTCCAGCGCAGGAGGGCACTGCATGAGCATCGTGCGTCATGTGGCCCTGTAGTGCGGGCCTCGGCCATGAGAATACCCTGTCTGGCCTCGTTTTTTCTAGGTGTTGCCACTACGACTGGCTGCTGCTGTACTCGTACGTACCGCAAGTAGACTGCGATTCAATCGCTCGGGGGACCTCAGCCTCTGATTTTTAATGTATGGGAGTGTACGACGAAGATTGCGGGCCTGGTTTTTTAGTTTTTCAAAATAATACGTACGTGAGAATACTGCAATTGGTATACTGATTTCAGAACTTAATCCTTCAGCAAGAGTAGAGTTCCCTCTCTGGAAACCTATATAGCAGTATATACTGGTACCTGGTACGCAGGAAGTTGAATACGTACGAAGTACATTATATACTGCTGCTGTACGAACTACTGCTGTAGCAGTGCTGAATACCTGGTATACGAGTACAAGTATGTTGATCTTGATTTTATGATTGGGGACTGCTATTACGGGCGACCATAGTAAATAGGACCAAATATTGTTATTAATAGTAAAAATATATATGAATAGGTTCTTGTGTTACCGCAGGTCCTAAATAGGACCAAATATTGTTAGTAAAAATATATAGGTGCTTGTGTTACCGCAGGTCCTATTTACTATGCTATAATATTAATACATGAACACGAGTATAATACCGTCAACAAGGGTAACGGGTAAGGTATGCGTGAAATGCATCATGGATACGCATAAAACGTATCAGTAAATAGTGCCGTCGCCTGTGCATGCGGGTATGGTCTACGTCGCCTCTCGCTGACCTTGTTTCGGTACAGAAAAATAATCAATCGCTTTGAAAGAAAATGTAAAGCGAATCTTGAATCTTGTCGTGTAAAGCTGCGCAGAACCGTCTGTCGACTCTCGATTCTCGAGGGACGCATGCGCCTCCGGGTAGTCTAATGTTATTATATACGGCTCTGCCACATTGCGCTCCATATATTGCTGTTTTAGTGTTCCCGCCACCCGGAACTGTCATGGCTCGGCGGACAACCCCATCCATCCCCCACCATCGAATCGCCTCCGTCGATCCATCCATCCCTGCGTTTCATCGATCAGGTTATTTTGACCAAGAACGAGCGGCAGGCCCGAGCCGACACAGCTAAGGCCGTCAAGCGAGCCGAGCTGGCCGAACGTAAATCTTCAACAGTCGTCACCGATGCCGCTCGGGTAGAGGCCGCGGAAGCCATGGCATCGCGGCTCACCGAGGAGATCTCAGAGGCTACTAGAGTGGCGAAGGAGGCAGGCGGGGCGCGCACCGCGCTGCAAACGCGGAGCGACGAGCTCGAGTCCGAGACGTTTTTGTTGAGGGGGCGCATCGAGGAGCTCTCGGAAAAGGAGGCGGAGCTGACGGCGCAGCTGACGGCGGAGGGGGCCGCTGTGCGTAAGCGAGAGGAGGAGTTTAAGCTTCGCGTGGTGGAGCTTCAGGCGGCGCACGCTGCCGGCGAGGAGATGCTTGAGGAGGCGCGCGGCGCATCCGTCCAGCAGGGCAAGCAAAGCGAAAAGCTCGCCTCTGAAACCGTTTCGCTGAAGAGGCGCATCAAGGAGCTTTCGCGTAAGGAGGCTGAGTTTTTGGCTGAGGCAGCCGCCGTTGGCGACCGGGAGGATGAGCTCGAGCTTCGCGTAGAGGAGCTGCAGGCCGCGACAGCCGCGGGCGAGGAGAGGTACGAAGAGGCGCGCGGTGCCTCCGCCAAGCGCATCGATGAGCTTGAGTCTGAAACGGCTTCGTTGAGGGCGCAGGTCAAGGAGCTCTCGGACAAGGAGGCGTTGCTTACGGCCGAGGCGGATGCTGCGCGCGAGCGCGAGGGGGAGCTTAAGGCTCGCGTGGTCGAGCTGCGAGCCGCGATGGTCGCGGGTGAAGAGAAGCTTGCGGAGGCGCGCGCATCGGCTGAGCGGAGCGCCACGTCTGCGGAAGAGGCTACGCAAAGGGCAGAGGCTGCAGGGGACGAGCTAGCCGCGTCAGTTGCGGGGTCGGGGGTCCTTAAAACGGCGTCGTCCAAGCTGGAATCGGATTTATCGGAGTGCAAGAATGCTCTGCTGGCGAGCGGCACCATGAACGGAGAGCTGCTCGAGACGGCCTCTGCGCTCCGAGAGGAACGAGGTCGATCGGTGGTCGACGCGGAAGGTTTGGAGGGAGAGTTGGCTACGGCCAAGACTGCGCTTGAGGGCGCCGTGCGGGATGCCGCCGCCGAGGGACAGAAGTTGTCCGCCGTGGAGGCGAGCCGTGCCGAGCTGCAAGCCCGTCTGGAGGAAACCGAGGCCAGCCTCAAAGCTTCGTGCGCTGAGAAAATCTGGCTGGAGCGAGCCCTGTGCGAGGAAAAGGCCAACACTGAAGCGGTGCAGCGGGAGCTGGAGTCAACCCGCGAGGCACTCTCCGGCGCCGAGAGGCGGGGCGGCTCTCTCGAGGGACGGCTCGAAGCCAGCGCGCCGGAGGCGAGCCGCCTGGAGCTAGAGGTCGAGGACGCCCGGTCGAAGTTGAGCGCGGCGGAGGACAACGTGAAGAGACTGGAAGCAGCAATGGCGGAAACGGCCGAAAATGTGGCCGTTCTCCAGCAGAGGCTGGGAGATGCCCTCGCGGAGGGCGTTGATTACGCTGATGAGGCTATCCGGTCCGAGGAACGGCTCCGCAGCAGCGAGGCCGACTGCGCGGCCCTGTGGGAGGAGCGAGAGGAGGCCAAGGAGAGGCTGTGCGCGGCGTTTGTCCAGGGCCGCGTCCTCGAGCAGAAGCTGGAAGAGAGCGTGACCGACGCGATGGGGCTCCGGAAGGCGCTAGGGTTCGCGGAGGCTCGTCTGGCTTCGTCTGTCGAGGACGGAGACGAGTACGAGGAGGAGCTGGCGGCGAGCCGCGATGAGTGCGCGGTGCTCAAGAGGGACCTGGAGAAAGTCGGGGAAAAATACGCAAAAGTTTCTTCCGAGGCTCGCCTGCTGAAAGCGTCCCTCGAGGACGTCCGGCCGGAAGTGGAGAGGCTCGAGGGAGAACTGGAGGGCGCCCAGTGTCGCCTGGACGAGTGGGCCGCGGAGGAGGAACGCCTAAAGGAGCGGAGCTCGCTCTGCTTGAGGCGAAGAATGTCGCGGTGAAGCGAGAGCTTATCGAGGCGCTCGCCCATCTGGACACCGGCGCCGCGGACTTTGTGGCCCTCGAAACCAAACTCTGCGAGACCGAGACCACCTGCGACCGGCTGAGGTCGGCGCTGGAGTCGACGGAGATGACCATTTCGGAGGTGACCGCGGATGCCGAACGGGCGCGGTTAGATCTCCACGGGGCTCTTATTCGGTGCACGGGTCTGCAAGAGCGCCTCTCCGCTGCGGACGAGCGTCTGTCCGCGGTCATCTTGGAGCGACGGGAGTTGGAGGAGAGGTTGGCGGAGAGCGCCGCGAGCGGCACGAGGCTTGAGAAGACGTTATTGGAGGTGGAGACCGGCCGGAGCGAGGCGGTGGCTGACCGAGACCGGCTGCGCGACCAGCTGAAGGAGACGGCGCTCGAGAGCGCGGTGTTTCAGGAGCGGCTTGCGGCGAGCGAAGAAGCGGCGGCGACGGCGCACGTGTCTTCGGAGGAAGCGGACGCGCTGAAGAAGCGGCTCAAGACGCTGACCACGGAGTTCGAGGTGCTGCGCGAGGCCCATGAGGCCGCTATGATGAAGGCGAACAAATTCTCGACCCTATTTAGGGGGCTGGAGACGCGCATGGGGGGAGTGGACGCCGAGGTGGAGAGGCTTCGGGCCGAGCTCGCTGATAAGAATGGCTGCCTGGAGGAGGCGAGCTCGGCCCTCGTCGAGAGCCAGAATAAGAACGTCGAGACCGAGGCAGAGTGCGAGCGGCTACTCGCGGTGTGCGACGATATCGGGGCTAGCTATGCTGCGGGAAATGCGACTTCGGCCGACTGGAAGCAGGGGGTGGCGGACATTCAGGGCATCGGGTTGGAGCTCGGCCAGAAGTTGGCAGTGGTGGTGGCGGAGAAGGATACCCTGCAGGGAAAGCTGGAGGTTGCTCAGGCGTCCCTGGCCGCGTCCTCGGCGAACAGACGGAGCCTTGAGAGGGACCTGGAGACGACCCTATGGGCCCTCCAAGAAGCTAGGCAGGAGAACGATGCCTGCCACGCCCACTTGAGCGAGCTGCAAGCGGTGAGATGATTAATTGTGTGCGTTTTGTGTGCCGTGTATTTTTTACCTTGAGAACGTCACTTTGCCGAGCTGCAAACGGTGAGATGGTTTGTTGTGCGTTGGTCGATGTTTTGTTTCACCTTGAACAGTGCTGAGAATTCCTCTCGTAAAGGTGGTGACTGTGTATTGCGAAGCCTTTCGTTTATCTTGGCAGTCAAGTTTTTCGTTCGAGATGCCGTGATTTTCTCTTGTTCTAGTGCGTTCGCCGGACACCCGACGGAGTTTCGAGGACCATGACGTTACGGCTTTTCAGGATGGTCCCGCTGTCGTCGTTGTAGGTGCAGTGGGTGAAACCTGCTTTTCGGGAAGTGCTTTGAGCGTCTCGTGGAGGGGGGGGGGGTGTGTACTCGATAGGAGAGATGTACTCGATCTCATGCATGGCCGTAGTCGTATGACCATAGACCCTCGCATCCCTACAATGCCGGGACGGAGCACGTCGGGTTTTGACCGACCAGGCAGACATTACTTGCACCAAGCGCGAAGCGCCGTGAGATGTTGGGCGAGCTGCATATGGACGACAGCTTTAATGAATTGACTTGATTTCTGGCGTGACCACTTCCAAAGACAGCAATTGGTTTACAATGTAACTGCCTCGTGGGTGCCTCACCTTATACACACTACGTGATACGATCATCCCCTTGGTGCGGAGTAAAGCTTAACCCCGCACAAAAATGATCTAACTCGACCGCCAGCCGTGGTAACCGCCAAAAAGAATAAAAAAAACCGTTGCTGTCTAGCTCACGCAGTGAGAAGCGTGTTTTACAGCGTCGTCGCCAACCGACGCCAATCCAACCTACATTTATACCAGATATATTATACAGGGGGGGGGCTGTACTCGATGTCATGCACGGCCGTAATCGTATGACCATAGACCCTCGCATCCCTACAATACCATGAAGGCACGTCGGATTTTTTACCGACTAGGCAATAGACGTTGCTTGCACCAAGCGCGAAGCCCCATAAGGTTTTCGGCGAGTCGCATGAAGGGCAAGCTGCATTTTCGTCGAGGAGTTGAGGGGATGCATGTGCCGACATGTGATCCCTGCTGAATGAAGCTTTTGAGCCAATTCAATGCGTCTGCTGTTTGTCTGCGTTCAGCGTCGTTTTATGCCCTTGCCGTACGAGTCCTTGCTTTCAACCGTTGGAGCTCGGACACCAACCATTGTGTCATCCCCCAATGACGCGTTGGCGGTTGCGTAACCGTCACTTTCAATCGTCACTGCAATTTTCCCCTCTGCAGCCTCGAGAGGGCTAAGCGACCTGCCGCCCCTTTGATCCTCGCCTTTCGGTATACCATACCAGTACTTGTATAGAGGATTTAGTTCTACAGCAGTAGATATGGTAGTACGTACGGTAGCAGATATTGCTACTGTCGTGTGGTATAGCATTTCCACATTCTTGTTAGCACACAAATGCTTCGCACGGTATTATTTCAGGTGGACGTTGCGACTGCCGTAATTTTTACGTTGTAAGTCTACGTACACTGTTGTGGGCTACTGGCTGTTTGGCTGTTCATGTTACTGTTGCTTCAAAACCACGTGGTGTGAGGGGTGAAAATTGACCTCCGCTAGTTGGGTGTGGGTGTGGTTCCATCATCTGTATCCTCTGTTGGCCGAACGCCACCAAACGAATGGCCAAACGAATGGGATGTGTCCACAGGCTACGCTTCATTTCACCCTCGCGATTGATGCTGACCTTTGTTTCGCCCTTCCACGGAATTTCTGCCGAATTTTCCGCTTCTGTGTTGCGGTCGCCGTGAAAACACGGACCTCGCTGTTAATGAGGGTTCGGCATTCCGAATCGCATTGCTTTGGTATTACAGCAGTAGTTGCTGATGGGTGGATATCGATCCCCTTCCCCTAGACAGTACCGCCTCAATACACGCAGAATCAAGGTCACACTCACTGTCTGTCATTTCAATCCGTGTATAGACTCTCGAGGTATCATACCAGCCCACCGCGGTGAGTTTTTGTAGACCCCATCCACGCGAAAGAGAGCACCTGCCTGAGGCGTCCGCCCCACACTGGCATCGTCTGGCTTGCTTGGTCTTTGATTTGCTTGTTTTTGATTTTGCCGTTTTCGACCCGTTTTGATTTTCTTTTTTGAGGATGTCCTGAAGAAATCCGTTCCACTTTTCCCGAACGACGCGAATAGACGAAATACGCGATCATGGGGTCGAGCTAGCTGCTGTGCTTTTATTTTGGTAAATCTACACCAGTACCTGGTGGGTTTTCGTGTAGTGATCTACCAGGTATGCTGTGTAGTATCATTTGTATTTACGTCACTATCAGTCAGTCTCTTCTACTTTTAAGGATATTTCTACCTTTTGACCGAATATCTTTGTCCCCTCTCGCTCGACACGCGTGCTATTACGAGGGTTCATAGTTAATAGGACCTATGGTATACGTAAAAACCTATATATTCACCTATTTTTACTAACAATATTTGGTCCTATTTACTATGGTCCTCCGTAATAGTAATATATCTCTCTCTTTCTTTCTTTCAGGAGTGCCAGCAACTGCGTGAGGCCGGACACACTCAAGCCATGGGCGCGGCGACGATGCTGGCGGAGAGTCGGGCCCGGGAGGAGGAGACGATTGCCCGGCTGCAGCTGGTGGAGGTTCAGACGTCGCAGGAGGTTGCGCTGGCCAACAAGGAGGTGACGGACGCACTTTTTCGTAGGCCGCTAGTTGCTTGTACAACCCCTGCCTAAGCCGCTGTATGCGGCTGGTAACCTGTAACTCCTGCACAGGACTCGTCACGAGTGAACGGCATCTCTTACTCGCTCGGCTCCGAATGATAGGGAGACCCCCCGTCGAGATGGCTGATGACTGAAGCGATCGACTGACAGTTACAATTGTCCTGCTGCGCGAGTTCCGGCGACAGCTGTACTACAGTATCTCCTATCTGATGGTGGTTCTCGTTGAACCCTTCAAGGGCAAGCTGAGGTCCCGGTCTGGGGACAAACAAGCCACTCGAATCCCAAGCAGTTCGTCCGCACAACGGGACTGCTGTTCTAAGCGCGTTATTACGGGGGACCATAGTTAACAGGACCAAATATTGTTAGCAAAACTAGGTAAATGTATAGGTTTTTATGTATACCATAGGTCCTATTAACTATGGACTCCCGTAATAGTGGTGTTATCGGTTTCTTTCGCAGCGACCCCTCTATGCACACGAGTACAGCACAACACCTTCTCCCCGGAGATACGCGCGAGTGCGGCGTGCGATAGTTATTCCCGGACGACTGCGATGTCGAGAGGCCGCTAGCTATTATGAGAGTTAGCTGTCACTACAGTAGAGACGACCTACACGCTCCGTGGAGGTATATATATGCCTGGTACATGGCACGCACGATCGGAGGAGCATCACGCGCAGCGTGCAAAGATAGATGATAGATGAGGTCCGGCCTGCGAGGAGGAGTGGAGTCGAAGATTTTTTCGATCTCACAGCTGACTTGTATTTCTACTTTTTTTTTTTTTTTTTTTTTCTTCGATTAGACGAATGCGGCAGCAGTGGCGTGCCTAAAAAGGGGCCGTTCCCTGCCTCGTTGGGGAGCGATGCGCAAGCCGCTTCGTTTGTCTGGCGGCTGCTGCGGCGGCGGCTGCCGGGTCTTATTGTACAGGAGCGATTTGTAAACAGGAGCCTGTCGGAGAATTTCACAGGGCGACGCTGTTACCGACCCTGCTCCCAATTGGCACCCGAATCCCACCCGGACCTGATCCCACTTTGGCACCCAAATCCCACTTAGTGGTGCAGAAATATAATTAGCCGCCGGCAAGAACCACCAAGGCATCCTGCACCCGCGCGACTTTATCCACCGTCAACGGGGTTTCCACGAAAGCGGCTTCCTACAGAAAAAAACGGGAACAACACTAAAACTGGTGCAATGGTGTCCGACTTGTGGTTGAAGATGCGATGCGATGCGTCTGTGAAGATAGAACAGCCGTCGCTAGAGAGCAAAAAGCGGCGGGATTTTTTGCAACTGTCGTCAACTTGTGCGCGTGTCGGTGGATGATGGGCGGCAGTTGGACGGCGGCGTGCGGTGGACGCCTCGTGCAGCTCGAAAGGGGCCCCCTTAAAAAAATGATCCCGTCGCACATATTAACTCGCGTTTTAATAGTTTATCGTAGAAGCGCTACTGGTCGTGCGTACTATCTATCGGTTGCGGATGAAGGAGGGGAGAGGGCCACGGTTTATAGCCCTATTCGTGCTGCACTAACTGTTGTGCACGCACCTATTACGGCGGGCCATAGTAAATAGGACCAAATGTTGCTAGGAAAAAGAGGTAAATATATAGGTTGTGTCTACCGTAGGTCCTATTTACTATGGTCCCCCGTAACAGAATCTAACGCTATTATAATTCCAAGCGGCATATCCCTACCGCGGGAATGCAGCAGCCCTCAAGACCTAAGTGGGTTAACCCTTTGAGGGAAAACTGCTTCTGAGATTAGCAGGCTCGCTTTGGGGAACAAGTACTTGGAATTTTAGTGGTTTATCCTCAAAACGCGACTGCAGACCTGAAAGGGTTCACCTGCATTCAGGTTTCGGGTGTTTGGATCGCGCGCGAGCACGACGGGCCCATGATGGCAACGATGCCGTTGCAGGAAGCGGATAAGACTCTACCCTACCCTACCCTACCCTACCCTGTCCAAATCTCCGTACAGCAGTAGCAGCATACGCGAGAAGCACACGGAACGATTGAAAACATGCTTCCAACACCTCTCGGTGTCGGTGGTCGTTTTTGCGCCCCGCCGCTCCATCCCCCTGTTTCACCCGACCCCCACCCCCTTCCCGCCCCCGCCCTTACGTTGCCTCCACACGAAAATACACCACGCGTCCACCACCACCACCACCTTTGACAGGTGCAGCGCGCGATGACCGACCTCGACAACGCGTCGGCCGAGATAATCGAGATGCGAGCGATTTCCGACTTGAGAGCGAAGAGCGGAAGGCCTTTGCCGGAAACGGTCATGCCCAGCGAGCGCCTGCATGGCGGGACGGACGAGAACGCCTCCCTGGTGGTCCACATCAACAGCATCAACAAAAGCACCAGTGGCGGGCTCGATGCTACCAACAGCAGCAGCAGCAGCAGCAACGGTGGTGACGCCGAGAAGAAGAGCCGGCTGGTCCAGGTGCGTTGGTTGATTGAACGCGTACGACGGTAGGGGATAGGGGTATGATAGGTAACAATCAGGACCAAATACGCTTACAGTATTTCGGGGGAGCTTATAGTAAATAGGACCAAGTATTGTTAGTAAAAATAGCGATATATATAGGTTTTTGTGTGTGCCGTAGGTCCTGTTTACCATGGTCCCCCGTAATAGTAAAAATACTAGAATATATAGGTATTTGTGTGTATGATGGGTCCTGATCACTATTTTTTTATTGGCGCCCCGGAGAGCGAGAGGACACCCCTATATCCTGATCACTGCGTGTTAGTATGGCCTCCCGTGATAGTATTTACTTGAGGGCATGTGTACCCTCTTGCCCCCCCAAACTTGATTTATGTTGTTGATGAAATGAAAACTTGACCCGATGAGCCTACTATTTTATTAGGTGTACGACGAAAACTCTTGTGAACAAAAAAATGCTTACCCCCGATGATAGTGGTGGTAAGAGCCCATCTTAACGGGGAACACTAAATTTCGTTTAATCAGATGCAAACTAAATTAGAAAAAAAAATCAAGTCATATTGAAAGAACCGAAAGTCCTCGATAGGATGGGCCCTTAAATTAAATGAAAAAAAAAAAAAATCAAGTCAAATTGAAAGAGCCGAAAGTCCCCGTTAAGATGGGCCCTAAACTGTACTGCAATCCCTCAGTCTAGGAGCCAGCCGCTTCCCTGAATGGGCCGTCATTTACGGGGAGTCTTTTTTTTCCCCTGAATTTCCAACTTTTGAAAAAAATGGAAATTTGTATCAAGATACGGAGGAGGCGTTCTGTCACGATTTGTGAAATTCAACAGAATGCAAAATATCAGGAAAGTTGAATTTCACGTCTTTGGAGAACAAACTATCAGAAAAATCTGCAAGACGAAAATTTTGGGCTAGAAAAAAACCCATGGAAATTGTGCAAATTCTGGGGGAAAAAGCTCTCCGATAATAATGGCCCCTCGGAAATGTTTCGGCCAAAATGCTCCAGAGCAGTCTATAGTGTACTCGTATACTCCTATCGTAGCACGCCTCGTCAGATCATCTGTCGATAGATAGATAGATAGATAGATAGATAGATAGATAGATAGATACTTCTTGACCATACATCACAGATAGGTCGATCGGCTTGTACACGTCGGACATATTACGATTCCCCTCCTTCACCCGCAAGAAAACAACGCCGTCCATCCGATGCCGTGTACGAAAACTTCTCCTTTCGGTCAGGACCTGGAGAAGGAAAACGCTCGCTTGGTGAGCGAGAGCGCGAGGCTCTCGTCGGAGCTGTCTCTTGCTACGGCCGTGCTGGAAGCCGTCGGGGTCATCCCCAAGGACGTGGTTGTTGCCACCGCTGTCACCACGGAGCGGAGAAAGGTTAGAACAAGCTGGCTGCCGCGAATATTTGTAGTGCGATTTGCTCAATGAAGCGTCTATTCGGGCCGTGTGCTTTATGGATCGAAGCAAGTTTTGACGAGTTTTTTTTTTTTTTTTTTTTACGGTTTTTTCTTGCTTGATTTCCAGATAAATGCCAGAAAAATGGAAAACTTGTCCTTGTAAATTTAAGCTTTACACATTTTTTTTGCACCCTCTGTTGAATTTCCATAATTTTCATTTTTGATTTCTTCAATTTATTTGGAAATCAAGAAAAAAAAATGTAGTCGAAAAAACCCGACATAAATTGCTTTGATAAGCACGGCCCTTGCTAAAAACAGCGTTCAGCAGCTCAATTATCGTTCACGGTGCTCGCGTGTTCCCAACCCCCCCCCCCCCCCCCCCCCCCCCCCCCCCCCCCGACAGATAGTAGGTCTATGCTCATACGACTACGGCCATGCGGCCATGCATGAGATCGAGTACATCTGTTTGCTGTCGCCACTTTTCCTGTGTATATTATGATCAGGTATAATCAAGTCCCAAAGGAGTTGCGTGACCGTTTCGTGCGTGCACTTACTGCTGTATGCAGGCAGTACAGGACACCTGTGATGACAACAAAACGAGCGCTAATTAAGGCAGGCTGAGATATACAGGAAAACGAGAAATTCTGGAGTCGTTATGATGGAGATAGTGTAGAACGCACCCATTTTTGAATAAGAAAATACAGCCTGGACCAGATTTCCCGTTTCTTATCGGGGAAAAAAACTGCCAGGTACTTGATAATTTGTGCAGGCAGGATCATGAGTTTCATTATTTTGCGGTGCAAAAGTTAGTGGAGCTACTGTAAGTGTAGACTTTGTGCGTAGTTTTTTTTCCCCTTTTTTTGTTTCGTTCGTTCGCTTGGTTTTTTTCTACCACTTTATACAGCAGTATTGTTTCTGGAAATGTTCATGAGCGACTGATTTATGTTGAAGATCGCGATGTTGTACATTATCTACCTTATAGTAGTATTGGTTGGGAGGATGTTGATGGTACACCCGAATTACTGTAGCAGGGACACACGCCCGAACCACACCACACCATGTGCCGCTCTTCCGACTTGTGTGTTTGCCAGAGTGATGCAGGCGTTCCTGCCTTGGGGGCAGGGAGAGGAAGAGGCCTGAGGGTCCGCAGGGCGTCGGAGACGAACTCCCTGAGCCCCCCCTCCCGAGGAGTTTCGGGAGTTGCAGGCAAGGGAGGCGGTGGCGTCGAGGGGAAGAGCTCGTCGGGGAAAGCTAAGAAACGCAGCGCATCGGTCTTTCGCAGGAGAAAGTCTTCACCGGGGGTGCGTATTTTTTTTTCGTTTTCGTTTGTTTGTTGTACGTACGTAACACTCTGGACGCAAATGTCAAGGGCCGTGTGGTATTGGTATTGATGGTCAAACGATCCTTATATTTCCGTTGAAGGTGATGTTCTGTTACGCCTGTGAGTTGGCTTGGCCAATTCTTAGTTCGGTGGCAAAGTACGAAACTACGGTACCACTCTCGAAGGTACCGTAAGCAGCGTTTACTCTTGAATCCAGTTCATTGGTGTTCCTCTTGTTCCAGCCCGACGTGGCGTGGTAGCCTTTTTTTTATTAAGAAGTAGCACGGCACAAACGCGCCTGTCGGATCTTCAGTCTTGAAAGACAGGCAGTCAGTGTTCCGCAAATTAGAAATTGCCGGCAACTGGCTGCTGTAAGAGTACCGTGGCTGCACGGTTGCTTTTGGAATCCCGAGTAGGTGTGGGTGTGTATCGACCTGCCCCGTGCACGGCATCTTTGACCTGTATGAGTCAGCCAGCCCGCAGCCGACGATGCGCGTGCAGCATGTGCTTCGACGTTGATCACCCAAACTGTTTTTGTGTTGTTTTTTTTTATGGTAACGTCGATCACTCTTTCGTGCGGCTTTACTTGTAGCAACACCGGTTACTCGGAAGCTTGATTTGTGCCAAATATTGTACAATATATACCCTACATGTTGGTAGTGACGTCGATCACTCATAAAATTTCACACCCCGGGCAGACCGTGTACAGATAGATCATCTACAGATCATTCAGGGATGATGTATCCCTGATCTGTATGATCTAGCTCATGTTTCCGGGAGGGAGCCGTATGATCTGCATGATCTGGCACAGGTTTCCCGGGTTGGATTTGTGCTATGCAGATAGATCCTGCACAACCTCTCACTACAGCGGGTGAGGAACTAGATCATCCACAGATAGATCATGATCTCACAGATAGATCATGATCTATCTATCTGTACATCATCTGTCCGAGTTAGGGATTTTTTTTTTTTTTTGCAAACATAGGGGGATACCTGGTTCGTGGGTCCATCGTGGGTTCTGATCACTGTATATGGCCGGCCCCCCGAAGAAGATTCAATCGGGGAGCGGGTTCTTCTCCGTTATACCAGGTATCTGGTAGTAAATGCCCTTGTGTGTAAAAAAGAGAGAAGCACACCAGCGTTGGGCATATTCTGGTTAATTTCGTAGCCGTTTCCCTTCTTGTTTCTTTTTTTGGCATTGTGCGCGGCGGCGTGGTCCCGCCAAATGCCCAACACGCCAACTGATGTGCGTGTGTCTTTTGTTTGTCATGTTTGCCATCCGATTTCTTCCCGATGGTGTTTTTGTGCGTATCCCCTTTTACCATCTTCACCCTCCCAGTCGTACCTCAGACCTCAGACCTGGGGTCTCATGTTAATAGCAGGCTCTTCTTTCCCGTCCCTACTTCGGTTCACGAGAAGACTTGAGCCCTGAATTGTGTAACCGCATGAGCTTCAACCTCGATCACTCACAAACATCCCCCAAAAAGCACAGGAAACCCGAGCAAATCCAGAAAAAAACACTACGTGCAGCACTATTAATAGTATGATATACACATACAATGTAAACCAGGTATGCACGAGTCCTTTTATATGTCGCGTCATTTTTTTCTCTTGGAAAAATCGCGCGGTGCAGTGTGTGGTGCAGCAAAATATGACAGACGCGTCAGTGGTGAGCATCTTACCTGGTATTTTCAACGCTTATTTACCTTTCAAGCCTTTATAATTATCTCTGGAAAAGTAAATTACAGACTGTTCTCGAAACGGTACCCGATCTCTCTCACAACATTCTCCTTTAATCCCTGACATGGTGTCGTGCGATGCGATGCGGAGCAGCAGGTGACCGCGTCTGCTCTCTTGAAGTCGACACCGAAGCCGCAACAGCCGTCGTCGATGACCCTCCACGACCGCCTTCAAGGAGCTGTAGAGATAGCCGAGTCTCCGCAGCAGCAGATCATCCAGCAGATCATCCAGCAGCAGCAGCAGCAGCAGCAGCAGCAGCAGCAGCAGCAGCCTAAACCGCGGAGGCTAAGCCAGGGGATGTCTCCGATCGGGAGGAACTGCACGCAGGCGGTGTCTACCGGTGGGTGGTACTGCATGCTATGATTTGATAGGGGGGGGTACACGCACCTACTCCAGTATGTAGTGTTTTATTATACAGTAATAGTAATACTTGCTTGAGGCGCTTATATATATATATATGCACCCCATTATATATCCATCACTTTTTTTATTATATATGGGTTGGGTTGGCGTCGGTTGGCAACGACACTGTAAAACATGCCGCTCACTACGTGAGCTAGACATCCAGGGTACCGGTTTTTTTTTTTTTTTTTTTTTTTTTTTTTTGGTGTTCACCCACAGCTGGTCGTCTAGTTATTAGTAGATCATTTGTGCGAAGTAAAGAACCTTTACTCTGCACAAGGGAATTGATCGTATCACGTAGTGTTCAAGGGAAGGCACCCAAGAGGCAGTTACATAGTACTCCCATTGCTGCCTCTGGAAGTGGCCACACCGGAAATTAAACTAACTCATTGAAGCTGTCATCCATATGCAAGTCCGCCTCACAAGCGGTTCTTAGTAGGATGCAGCTCACCCTTCATGCGACTCGCCGGACACCTCACGGCGCTTCGCGCTTGGTGCAAGCAATGTCTGCCTGGTCGGTGAAAACCCGACATGCTCCGTCCCGGCATTGTAGGGATGCGAGGGTCGATGGTCATACGACTACGGCCATGCATGAGATCGAGTACATCTCTCCTATCGAGCACACACCCCCACCGCAACAGTGTACCACTCTGAGTGTCTGTCAATATAAGGAACGCTTGGTGTTGTTATTAAGCTATAGACGCTCCTTCTATTTCCGCCCACGGTGGTACCGTGTACAAGGTATGTATATACCGGTACCGTATGTATGATATCACCCGGGTAATTTTATACCACATCCCCTGGGAAGACTTTTCCGAGACGATTTTCTCGATCCTGTGGCAAGGGGGGGGGGGGGGGGGGGGGGTAACGTAAACGGGGTGGCTTTGGAAAGACACCGTCGAGATGTTGCCGTGTAAAGTCGTCGATAGGCGTTTGCACCCTCTCCCCGTTGTCGCGAAAATCAGCTTGGAATATTCGCACGAGGGGGTTTGTTATCCTATCACCCGTGTGATAGTGTTGTCGTATCACCCTTGTGATAGTGTTATCGTATCACCCGTGAGGTAGTTTTGTCCTATCACCCGTGTGATAAGTGTTTCATTATCACCCGTGTGATAGCGTTATGTTATCACCCGTTTAAAAGTATTATATTATCACCCTTGTGATGGTGTTTTGTTATCACCCGTGTGATACGATTTGCTGTCTTATCACCCGTGCGGTAATGTTATACACGGTACGGCTATCTCCGTCGTATCGCTCTCTCGATCTCTACCGCTGGTATCTTACTCACTCTCCCGCCCCCCCCCCCCCCTCTTGTTCTGCAATTACGCAGCTATCTCTCTCCCCCCCACCCCTTGGAAGTGTTGCGATACTGTAGCTGCCTGCGACTACTCGCGGTATGTGGGGGTCCGGTACTGCCATGGATGCTTGCGTTCACCTCATACCTCAAGTCTTTCAGGGCTCGACCATGTTGTCTCTGTTGCTATATCTCACTCTCTCTTGTCCGCTTTTGTGTGCGCTTCTTCCCTGTACCCGACTCAAGGTTGCTTCTCTTCCATCAAGTGCGGCGGGACCGACGCGGGGATGGGGGTCGTGGACACGTCGCCCGAGTCTGGCCTGGGACACGACCACGGCAGCAGCCAACTCATGGACGAGCGGGTGCGGGACACGGTCAAAAAAGCGCTTTTCGCTCAGGGGGTAGAGGCAGCGAAGCCCATGCCCGTTGGACCAGAGTGATGACCGTTGGATCAGAGGGCTGTCCGCTGGATCGGAGGTGATGAACGTGGGATCACGGTGGTAGTCGTTGAATCATAGTGAAGTCTGTTGGACCTGAGTGATGGGCCGTTGGATCAGAGTAATGGCCAAGCGGTACGCCGATAGTAGTATCAACGGGTATGATGGGGTCGGCGACCGAGCAACTGCTGGACCAGAGCGGGGACCGTTGGATCAGAGTGGTGACAGCTGGACCAGACGGATAGCCGCTGGATCAGGGTGGTAGCAGCTGGACCAACGGGATGACCGTTGGGGAAGATTGATGACCGTGGGAGCAAAGTGATGACCATTGAACCAGAAGGATGGCAGATGGACCAGAGCGATTTCTCGGGAAAGTACTTCCGCTTCGTCATCCGTATCATCCTCAAGATGATTATTGGGACAGATTGATGACCGTTGGGGTAGATTGGGGACCGTTGAACAAGCGCGGTGACAGATGGACCAGAGCGATTTCTTGGAATATTGCTTCAGTCTCGTCGTTCGCATCATTCTCCGGCTTTTGGCGCTTAGGCCTATGAATAGCCTACTTATAACTTTGAGGTTAGGGCTTGCGCCAAGCTAATTGCACTTGAGCCCATTGAAGTCTATTGCAATAAATAGCCTATGGATAGCTTGAGGCCTGCACGCAGGAGTGTGATTCGGTAGACGGGGGGGGGGGGGGGGGGGTTGCAGGTCCGACAAAACGGCCTTTTTTCTTGCGCATGCATGTCTCTTCGTTAAGGAGGGGGGCCTCTTTAGACATTCTCTTCGTTAAGAAAGCCTCTTTGTAAAGAAAGCATAGTCACGAAGAAAGCCTCTTTGTTGACAAGTGCCCTCTGTCTTCGAGTCTACTCGATGCCTACGGGCCAGGGGGGGGGGGGGGGGGGGGGGGGGCGGCGCACTCATTTGTTGCTTGCCATGGTCATTCGACCATTGATCACGTATCCCTTTCGAGACGGAGCAGGGGAGGGTGGGTAGTCGTCGAGGCGACATAATTTTGTACGAAATAATATGTTTTAGGTTTTCTAGCTGATGGGAAGGCGGTGGGATGGAGCGGGTGGAAGCGCGTCCGGCGTTGCCTGTACAGCAGCAGTAGTACTACTTGTGCGCTGTTAGCCCCTGTTTGTAAATTGAGCGGAGTTAGTCGCGCACGTCCTCTTTTATACTGGCGGAGTGGCTGCTTTTTTGCCTTGTATTTTGGATGTAGAGGGAGGGGTGGGCTGGGCTGGGCAAGAGGGTTGTTGTTTAGGCTTGTATGTTGAATGAAGGGGGGGTGGGGGGGGGGGGGGGGGGGGAGGGGGACCGCAACGTACCGGGTGTGTGAAGCACACTGTAGTATGTACATACTTTGGAGTATGATACAAGAGCTGGTTCATCGTTGTATGGGGCTTTGCGCCTTTGTGCTGTCTTGCTGTCCAAGGTTTGGCATGCACGCTTTTTGTTTTGCAGTGCGCGTCGAGTGGGGGGTGATAGGTAGCACGTGTGAAATACCTGGTATGTTTTATCGATGTGATGATTTCCCTTCTGTGCGGTAGGTAGGGTGAGCGCAACGCGTGTGGAGTAAAATACCTGGTACCCTGGTATGTTTTTTTTCGATGTTTTGTGAATTTTTCTGCGGTCAAGGTGGTGGTGGTGGTGTTGACCATGTGAGGTTGGGTGAGGTGCGAAAATCGTGCCGTGTTGGGTTGGGTTTTTTTTTTTGCTCTTATCCTTCTTTGCGTGGAGATGTGGCTTGCAGGCCGTGCGAATAACAGCTTAGCAAACGGTAGCTGTTGTGGTGGCCGGGGAGGTAGTGAAAAGCGCGTACTGCCGCCGACAAGCTTTGTGGCTATGACGCATGCAAGCGCTGACCTGCGGCGAAGGTGTTTGCTCGATCGGTACGCGTTGCTGGTTGGTGCATGTGGATTGGGTTGGTTTCTCGTATTCCTGCGGGCTGTCTCGTTTGTTGTCGGTTTGGACGACAATTGCAGCGCTGGGTATTAATAGTAGGGTTTTGTATGTCACACCGCGAAATGATAGCTATCATATCTATTAATAGCTGTTTACGGCATGGTATTGTTGCTACCAGGCAGGTTTTTGTCTCGCGCATGAGTGCTGCTTTGGTGGTCTTAATCGCCGGTTTGATTCTCTCCACCGCATGTTTTACAGCCACGACTGAGATGCAATACTCGTACCAGCACAAAAGGCTGCGCGTATATATATATGTATGTTTGTACCGATTGGTACTATTCATAGCAGTAATGTGTTGGTTGGCTAGTTTCGTTTTGGGTTACATGTTTCGTCCCTTTGGTCACCGTTGCTACATATATGCAGCATCGCAGCAGCGCGCGCTTGGTTTTTTTTGTTTTGTTGTGCTTTGTTTTGTTTCGTTTTGTTTCGTTCCGCTTGTTTTAGTCTCGATTTTTGATTGGTTGGTACGGTTCTGTATGGTTTTGTTTGGTTCGGTCTGGTTCAGTATTTGTTCGGCTTAGTTTGGTTAGTTTTAAAGCGCTTTTTTTCGCCGAAGGGCGTGGCTGATAGGAGGGGGGGGGGGGGGGGACAAATCCTGAGGCACCTACTAGGAATGAAGTTGAGAAAGGGAATTCGTACGCCCCATAGTATAGCACTATAGCATGCAGTAGGTGGCGCTGACTAGAGGTTGAGGTAGAGTAAGTAGAGTAGTTGCGGTAGATGATTTCTAGGAGAGGGTAACCAGGGGATGGAGCAAGGACTAGGAATGAAGTGCATTCACTGGGGCTGGGAATCAACCAAGTATTTTATTGTGGAGAATCGCGAGGGCCAGGAATCGATTTTCTCAAGTATTCGGTGGGGCATCGCTAGGAATGATAGGCACAGCCAAATACCTTTCTTTCTAAAGAAAGAGAAAAGATTGGATGCTACCTTACTTCACGATTCCGGACTACGACACATGTCGACCAAGAATTTTCCACCAATCAGAAATTCCAACCTACCACTAAAAGTAGACCAACTGGTACATGCTTTGGCACAAACTGCCGCTGGCATTATTGTCAGGGCTCCCGCGATAATCTCGGGGGTGTGAGTGAGAGAGTGGACACGAGATAAACACGCGCCGGTAGGGTGCCGCGGGGGAGGTCTGAGGGGGGGAGGAGGGAGCTGTGGATCGTGACAAACACTTTGCGCTGTATTGTCAGGTAGGAACTTGGCCGCTGGGGTTTGCGCCCGTACAGAGCTAACTGAGCTCACGGTTGTTTCTTGAAGTCGCGCCTGGACGTGCGTGCGGATGGCTCACTCCACCCGCCGCCTGCTCGGGGCGACGACGCCGTTTCTCCCTCCCTCCGTTCCTCCCTCTGGTTAGTGGCTAGTGACCGCCGCGATTTGCGTCAAGGCTTGCCATGTGTTTGGTCCCACCCATCGCGGCATGATTGATGTTGTGCTTGGAGGGTCGCAAGGGTTGAAGAACCCTTTTGACCACTGCAAGAAAAAAATCCCACACTAATAGTAAGTAATTTGATCCCCAAGTTGTGGCGGCGGTGTTAGTGACTGTAGGTCGGAACGCGGTGCTTTTTCGGGCGGCGGTGATGGTGATGGTGATGGTGATGGTGGTAGTGGTTGCCTTCCCTGCGCTAGTTGTGCTGTCCAAGTAGTTTTAAGTGCTTTTGTTTGGCGGTGGAATATACTATTTTTACAGCAGCTATTATTGCTGTCACGGCAACATCAGCTACGATACACAAGTATGTCGTAGAGTAGTAGGCCTCGTGGCAGGCGGGAAAGCTGTCAGTGAGCGAGTGAACGACGCACCAGGTACTGATTATCGTGGTGGTGGTGGTGGTGGTGGTAGTGGTGGTGGTGTAGAGAGAAGATGACCCCGGTATCGTTTTGTGGACGTTTCGTCTCATGGACGGGGGGGGCGGGGGGGCTGGAGGCAATAGGGCTGTTGTCCGCGTCAGCGCAGCAATTAGCGTGGCGTGGCGTGCTGGCCAAAGTCGAAATAATAACCGCTAAAAAAGTTATAAGTTTTTTTAGTTACCAAGGATGTATGCACGTAGTAGCTGAAACGGTATACACTCTATTCTGGACGTGCCCGGGTATTTACCCGGGTAACCAGGTTTGGCGCCACGGTGCCCCAGAGCATATTCCCTACTTCGCACACCCTCTTGCAAGTTTACGAAAAGAAAGGCGTATTTTTTGCAGCCACGTCAATACCCACCTGGCTACCTGGGAGGTGCTTGCTGACGGTGGCGAAGTAGTGTGATCAGGCTTTGTTTCTGTTCGTGGATGCTCAATCCGGTCGGTTCGGGTGGTACGGTAGCGTTTGACTCTTTTTAGTTTTGTCGTGTGCTTTTCGTGCATTACGTTGTGCTTTTCTTCTGTGGGTTTTTTCATCTGTCTAGGGTCTGTTTTTATTTCGCACACGCGCGTTGACGGCAGGTAGGTATTAATAGTAAGCGTTGTTACTGCTTCTAGTGATGATGCTGATGCTGATATACACCTCATCCCCCCCCTCACCCCGCTGCGCAACGTAAGGGATCGCCCAAATGTTGAAGGTGTCTCTATTAGGAGTAGGAACGGTGCTCCGTCTTGAAAGGGATGCGTGGTCAATGGTCAAAGGACTAGAGGCGAGCAACAAATGAGTACGCCCAACCCCCCCCTGCGCAGCTTGCCTAGCTGGGGAAGTACCCATTTTATTAAAATCCATAATATTGATACCTGGTATAATAATATGATAAATGATGTGCTCACGTTTGTGATTGATGGAAGTCGACGAGCAGTGGGATAAAATGCTGAACTGAATGGAACCTCTGAACCGGGGGGCAACGAGGGTAGACATACTGAACCTGTTACCGCTACTGCTTGTCCGCAAGGTCGCTGAGCACAAAGCTCCCGTGCAAGAGCTTGTAACCAATTCGGTCAAAGCGAGAGTACACCACAATAAAAATAAACCTACCACTGTGCGCATGAAGTACACACGATCCCCACAATGAAAAGAGAAACGAACCAGAATGAACAGTGAGATTTCTTCTCGAATTACAAAAAGAAATATCAATTCCTTTTTTTTTTTTTACTATTACGTTTATTGTTCAGTTGTTTTAGTATATATACCCCCCTTTTTTGGGACTAAAAAGTGACGCGCCGTTTCTGTTTTTTTTTTTTTCGGATCCCCTTAAAATTAGTGTTTTTTTCGGGTAAATAAATGTAATGATACCTGGTGCGTACGTACGTATGGGTTCTTCGTACGTACCAGGTAGTGTTTAAAATAATGCTCGTAGTGGTGTTTCGAGAATGTCATTCATGTCCAAAAAACGGTATGATGGTGGCGTTTCGAGCGTCATTTGAAGGTATAGGGGAAATCCCCCGCACTAGTGTTGGTAAGCAACTATAATAAGCATGCTTAATCACGTTTTTTGTGGGTAGCAACTCCCTGTGAACTCGCTTAATCACAGAACTTGCTAAATAAGCAAAAAAGCATGCTTAATCAAGTAACTTTTCCCCAGATAAGCAACAATCAAAGCAAGCCCTTTTTGAAGTTGCTTACCAACACTACCCCGCATGAGTGAGTGAAGCACCTTACATCGACAGCGCTCGTTCACCAACAGCACCGCCGCTGCTGTAGAACGGTGAAAACCAACCTGAACCGAGTAGATATGAGTCTGTGTGCTGCGTGAGGTTTGGGGCCAGATCACCATACACAACCGCGGCGGTCCCTTCAGCTGCCGATACGAAGTGCTTAATTTTTTTTATAATAATAAAAAATATGATGTATGTACGTCTGCGGTGAGTTCGACTGATTAAATCGTCGATACTCAACTTTGCAAGCTGCGTATAATAATACGTACGCCTCGTCTATTATACCCCATTTTTTAACTGAATTATAGAAGTTGTGCGATAAGCCGTTCGCGCGTGTTCTAAATCTAAGTCCTTGTTAAGGATGTAGGTCAGTGACTCAATCCCCTGCCCGGATGCTACCCAGGTCAACAGGACAATTATCTTCTTGCGGGGGACCATACATGGTAAATATAAGACCTAACGGTACACACAAAAAGACCTATATATTTCCCTATTTTTACGAACAATGTTTGGTCCAAATTTAATATGTATGGTCCCTCGTAATAATCATTCTGCGCACTGATACTGCTGTGTAATCCGAACAAGGGAGAGTAATATGACGTTGCAACATGTTGAAATGTTTTTTTCGGACCAAGCAACTTTACAAATATTGATTGAATGATGTTGAGTTGTTGTACGAGATGGATGGCGTTATTGGGGTGCGAATGTCCGCTACACCCGTAAAAAAGCGCGGAAAAATACTGATATACCAGGTATACCGTTTTCGCGTTGATTTTCGGCGTCAACGATATGCATGCATGTGTTGTCTTGCTGTTCCCTAGGAGGAGGTGCTTAATTAATAATTATGCTTTAAGGTTGGATGGATGACACACGGATTAATTTCGAATTTGGCGACCGCGCACGCCAGCCATTTTTTTTTCTTTTCCTGGTTCGCATGTATGTATATATTTTTTCTTCAGACCTGGTCATTTTTTTCTGTCAATTTCGTATTTTCCGCAGCAGTTATACAGTCAGTACAATTTCCAGTATAATAGGGGCAGATCAAACATGCCAACATACGGAAAAGGTCACACCTCCTGATAAAAAACGGTTACCGCTGCGGGGTATGTATTTCAAGAGAGCTTGCATTCAGCCCAATATTTGTGTCTACGTATATTACGGCAGTAAACCTTTTTTTTACCCAGATCTCCAAGGACATTAAACAAATAAAAAAAAGGTATTATAGCGCCGCAACCTACCTGTGGTACTCACCAACACGCACAGACACGCGTGCCTTCTTGGGTGTTTTACCATCCCGTAAGTAATTATACTTTGCTGTGTTTATGTCGTTTTAACGGCCCCTAATCCATACATATGCATAACAACTTCGTGGCGCTCGTGCTTCAGCCTAGGTAACGTTAGGGGCTTGCACCGGCCGACATGCAACTAAGTAAGTGGTTGGCATTGTCGCTGGTTTCAGTGTTTGCGCTTTTCAGGGGGGGTGGGGGTTCCGTCAAGTATTCAGTAGGTCTGATCGGTAACATCTGCAACGAGGAGTATTGGTATGTGGATAGGTATTAACACTACTTCGCGGTATACAAAAAAATCGGTTCAAGTAGGAAACGTGTGTCACGATACTTTGTCGGAGGGAAAAAATAAACACTAAAAATAGTTGATACTGGTAGTATATGATTGGAAAAAAATGCTGCACATACATTTATAGTCAGATGGCAAATTACATATTAATAATAATGCTGACGGTAAACGAGGAAACGTATTTCAACATTTTTTCAACACCTGCTACCTGGTCTAATTGATTTAAGCGGAATTAATAGGAATACAAGGAGAAATGTCAATTCACTTTGTTTGTCATAACAAGGAAGGCGTGCTTCACAAACGGCGTGTCTTTCTTACTCGTCGCGGGTGTGGTGCCTTCCCTCCACTGCCGATACATGCTCGTACCGGTACCCACCCAGAAGCCGTCCCATGACAAAAAACACTGAACGCGAGGCTACACCTTCAAGAAGCCACCCAGAAGGCGTCCCATGATGAACCACACTGAACGCGAGGCCACACCTTCAAGAACAAACGAAGAAAAGCCTGCAAGCACCCCGTCACGTGCCGGGCCCGGGTACGCCGACACGCCGACAGACATAATAAGCTCGTGACGCTCGTATATACACAGGGGGTCAGGACCCCCCCCCCCCCCCCCCCCCCCCCCCCCCCGCACAATGTGTGAGCGTAAAAAAAAATCCTCGCGGGGACACTGAACAGTGTATGTAGCACAGAACACCACTACTACGCGTACCGGATTGAGAGGTTGCCGACACCGACACCTCTTCGTGAGCTTTGTCTCTCACTACTAATAGGATATTCTTGTACCCACATCGTGCAAGGGGCGAGGGGGGTCCTCACCACATGTGTAGCTGTAGATACAGCGCCAACCACACAAGCGGCGATCCCCAGACCTACCCCGAGCTCCCACGCACCTCAGCAGCAGTGCTAGCGACTCCCAACCTACAACCTCACAAACGTACTAGTGAGAACATCCTTAAGGCAACCAGGAAACCAAGAAAAAAAAAAGACATCCGAAACAAGGTCAAGAGTCAAAAGACAAGGGGGGGGGGCGGGGAGGAGGGGGGTACTCACGTCATGCATGGCTGTAGTCGTGCATAACCATAGACCATCGAATCCGTACAGTGCCAGGGCAGAGCATGTCGGGATTTCACCGATCTGGCAGGCATTGCTTGCACCAGACAAGGGTGAGGGGTTGTACTCATTGGTTGCTTTCTTTGGTCATTTGACCATTGACAACGCATCCCTTTCGAGACCGAGCTAATGACTGACCGTGCTTATCGTACTACCAGTTACCGCTGTACCCACATCACCTAAGTCATGGGTTCACTGGGAGTCTTTCAAGTTGTACCCCCCCCCCCCCCCCCCTTTGTCGAAAACACTTTAGCACTGGAAATTTTTCAAGACTTCCCCTACCATTACCAAGAAAAAAAAGAAAAAAAAAATGTACTGGTATTTTTTAGACTCCCCCCCAGTCACTATACAAAAAAAAAAAAAACTACGGGATCTCCTGGAGGGAGTCCGCCTCGAAGGCACGCACCCGTACCTTCCAACACTAACTTATCAGCAACCGGAGGCTGCGAAGAATACCCCCCCCGCGCTACCACCACCATCATACCTACCACGAAGAACGTACCACTAGTACAGGTGGGCATATGTAATAAGAATCAGGACCCACGACGGGCCCGAACACCAAGTACCTCCCCATGTTTACACACGATATTCGGCACGGACCACTATGTATGTTTCCCCGTATAAAAATACTCCTTGCTTCTTTTGCTATGCTGACATGGCTGTATCGTACTCGACTGGGTCATATTTTGCTCTTGAAACTCGAGCCGGCGACAGTGGTGGATGCGTTCGCGGATTGCGTGGACGCCGCCTCTGCGCGTCTCAACGCCGCGGCGCGCATCCGTTCTCGCCTGTCCGACAGCTCCCCCTGCCGGTCGCCGCTGGATATCGAGGAGCCCCCGGACCCCGCCAGGGACATGCCTGACCCTGTGGGTTAAATCACGCAGCAGTGTGTTGAACAAGTTTATTAGTATTAATAACTAACACGCGTGCTATTACGAGGGTACATAGTTAATAGGACCTATGATATACATAAAAACCTATGTATTTACCTATTTTTACTAACAAAATTTGGTCCCGTTAACTATGGACCCCCGTAATAGCACGTTCGTAAGGACGCCCCTGTTAACAAGTTCATGAGCCCGTGCCTATCAACCATCTTGGGAATCAGGGATAAAAAAGTGAAAAATACAGCAAAAACGGCCACCACTGCGTGATTGAGGGACGCTATCATAAAATACTATGGTTTTTGTCCGAGTTACAGTGGTTGGTTGCAAGGAGTCGTGCGGCACGGGCGCAGCATACCCTTACCCATACTGCTTGGCGCTGACGCTGCTCTATAACCCGTGGACGGTTCAATGGTTGGGGACATGAAATGTATCGTTGTTTCGGTCGCTACCTTCAACAACCAGAGAGGGGTTGAACACGTTCAGAACCATATACGCGCCTATTGACACGATTCTAAGTACATGCCTACCAGCACGCTACTAAACATACGTCTAATAACGAATACCAGGTTAGTATACACACGTCCGTCATAAAACACACACGCTTATCTTACTATTACGGGGGACCATAGTATTTAGGACCAGATATTGGTAGAAAAAATAGGTATAGATATAGATTTTGGTGTGTACCGTAGGTTCTATTAACTAGGGCCCCCCGGAATAGCCCGCCTGAGACTATCAGATTTCATACAGAGGGGAAATTGACCGTAAACAGTGACGATACATTAATAGCAACAACGGCATGGCCACCGCGGGATAGTAAGGAGGATGATACAATGGTTGGTGCCCGAGTTACAATGGTTGAATGCAAGGGGTCGTACGGCGCGGCCGCAACATGATCTCCCTGCACGGCTAGTCACAAGCTGCTCGCAGACGATTGATGGCACCCAAAGCTATGATTGTTTCGGTCGCTATTTTCAACATCCGAAGGTGTGAGCACGTTGATAATACATACGTACATGCATACATTCTCCCATTGACACGTTTCTATCAAAACGTTTCTAAAAAAACCCGCCTGTCGACACGTTACTGAACACACGCCAATTAGTACGTTACTATACGCACGCCCATTACTACGGGGGACCATAGTAAATAGGACCTACAGTGTACACAAAAACCTATATATATTTCCCTATTTTTGCTAACAATATTTGGTGCTATTTACTATGGTACCCCTTAATAGCACGATATTTAGCACACGCGTTCATTAAAAACGTGTACAACACTCGCCTGATATCACGCTACGACATACACGCCTATTAACATGCGCCTATTTGTGACATACCAGGTATCAATATACTGATCAACACACGCCCAACAACCTGCTAACCATAATAGAGACGGCTCTACAAACACGTCAACAAAAACGCGCACGGCTAGCAGGGACGTGTCAATAGGAACGTGTCAATAGGAACGCGTGTGGTTCGTAATGTGTTCATAGGCGCGTGTCTTTAGCAACGTGTCGACAGGCCCGTGTATCTGAACGTGTTACTAGGCGCGTCTCTTCACTGACGCGTTCATCTACAAGACTGCCGTGTATTTATGGAAGCGCTTAGGGCGTGGCAGGGATAACACAGGTCAGCTAACAGATGGTGATGAACGTGGATATCCCGAGGACGACATTCTAGCGTTGACATTCTCGTTGAAGTTCTTTTGACAATGATAACAACGTCGTTGTGTTTACGCATCTTGCGGTTTGGCTTCGACTCAACGCCCCCCGACATCCTGACCACCTACCTCATTAAAAATATATCATAATTACGACATTACGACTCTCACCTTCTTTCACGTGTCACCTTACCTTACCATATCCTTACATACAATCAGTCAACAGAACACAAATCCACACCAACCAGCGGACCGGTGCATAAGGCATCAGTATTGACACACCTTGGAAGGCGCTTTGACTTCGACCCCCCGCCCCCCCTCCCCCGCAGCCGAGACGCTCGACCTTCCCGGCGGCGCCACGACCGTGTATCCCGAGCTCGACGATCCTCTACCGTCATTCACGGGCGCGTCTCCCAGCATGCCCTGCGGCATCAAACAGGAGAACCAAGAACCTGATAAGGGGTGATGCGGTTGGGGTAAAGAGGGCAAGGTGGGGGTGAGGAACGGAGGGGGGGGGGTATCGTTGCTTGCCTGGGTCGTTTCGATCACGCACTCCTTAGGAGACGAGACAGGAGGCATGCAAACAATCACTGGTCTACAAGCAGCGCTAAAGTTAACACGAGCACAAAAAAGAGACACCGGACTCGAAGGAATTCTGCAGACGCTTGTCGTCCGAAACTAGTGGTAAGCGGTAAACAGGGAATGACGACGACTACATCCTCGTAGAGCAGTCGGCACGGTAGCAGCCTGACGGTTGAGGTCAAACGTGCGATGCTTAGCTTGACCGCACCCCAAACGAAAACCACTCTCTCGCCCCGCTCAGCGCAGCCCTCCCTCCCTCCCTCCCTCCTCCCTCCTCCCTCCCTTGCCTCCCTCTCTCCCTCCCTCCGCTCCTTTCCGTCCAACGGTTGTCCACACCGGAATCCTTATCCCCATCCGCCCGCGCGCCTCCCCACACTGAACTCCTTCCTATTTAGGACCTTTACAACTACATCTGCTTTAAGGGGAAAAGGGGCAAGGACAGTTCTTCCAGGCAAATACTACTGTAGCTCGGACAGATCGTCGCTTCCCATAAACAGTTTCATCATCTAGATATTTCACATTTTAAGGCAGATCTGTTTTCGGTCATACATGATCTAGCTCATGTTGCCGGTGGGAGCTGAGCTGTGTAGTCTGCATCATCTAGCACATGGTTCCTGGGTTGGATCTGTACTACCTCGTATGCAGATACCGCACAATCTATCACAAGGGCAGGTGAGAAACTAGATTATCTAAATCATGATCTATCTGATCTGTACGTTATCTACCATGTCCGGGGTGTGGAATGGTTCACCCCTTTACAGTTGAATCATAGGACAGCTGCACCCACCCCACATATCGGGAGAAAACCACGAGGATGATAGAATTCGAAACAATCCTTCAGTCCTAAAAGCTTCAAGAAGCCCCCCCCCCCCCCCCCCCCCCCCCCCCCTTCGCCTAATGGTCAGATGACTTAGGCAAACAACAAAATAATACACCCCCCCCCCCCCCCCCCGACTACGGTCAAGCATGAGATCGAGTACATCTCTCCTATTGAGAACCTCCCCCCCCCCCCCCCCCCCCATCCCTTCCCCCTTCCAAGCCCCCTTCTCCATTCTCACCCATCCAAGCGAGCCGGTTCACGTAGCCAGGGATGGGCTTCCCCAAAAGCTCCTCGCATAGAGCAGAGGCAAAACTATTGCAATTTCGCGTCAACACGTTGTAGCAGTCGGGGCCGAACTCATCCCTCAGCGAATCCAATGCTCTCGCCAGCGTCCCCGGGTCCCCCGAAAACGAGCCCATATTTACCGCCTCCCTAAAACGAGCACCGGGAGCTGGGTTTCCGTTGTTTCGGCGTTATTTTTGGGGGCAGGCAGAGGGGTTGAGGACGTGGGCGGATCGACGGCAAAGAGGGGGGGGGGGGGTCAGGGGGAGAGTGACAAGAGCGATCGGGGAAAAAAAGCACATACGTAGGCATTTGTCATAGTTTTTATTACTTCCAGTAGAGTTATTGCGTCTCAGGTACGTACCAGGTATCTCTCTGGCGTGTACGGTAGTCTACAGCACCAGTACACCTTTACATTATACAGACAGAAGACGTGCACATCCCACAGCAGTAAACCATTGACATTAACCATGTACAGCGACCTATAATACAAAGCGTAAAGTGTCGTCCACAGCAGTATTAATAGTACGGGGGTCCATAGTTAATAGGATCTATGGTAGACATAAAAACCTATATATTTACCTATTATTACTAACAATATTTGGTCCCGTTAACTATGGTCTCCCGCAATAGTTGTAACATTGAAAACCTCAGATCAGTCGAATCCAGGTACCGAGGTCTAGCGACCTATATATAATACAAAGCGTAAAGCGTCGTCTACAGTATGTATTGAAAGTCTTAGCTTTTTCTTTTTCTTTTTAAACATCACTTTCACTTTCCAGCTCAACTCGTACGAGGTTTTACCCTCAGCGGTCTTCTTCTGGACAAGCCGTGGTCACAGGTGTCGTCCCTTCTCCCCCCCGGTACGTGCCTTCATTTTTTTGTCGCGCATTGGGTTCAGCTTTCATCGAATGAATGTAGCTAACTCACGCTTTCTTTCGCGCTTTCTGCTATATAATAATCAATTTTTATGCAGGAAAAAGTCCCTACGAGTATGCACTCGGTGAGACTTGAATCCACGAAATTGATCTTGATAGGCACGCGGACCACCCACCAAGCCACCGGGGACGCCGGTATTCTGAAGCAGTACGAATACCACAGCAGTAGGTTATTGGCATCAACCCAGTAGGGTACTGGCCTTGACCAGGCATAGCGACATACAAAGCACAAAGTGCCGTCTGCAGCAGTAGTACAACTATTGACAGTCTACTGAACCAGTGCGAATCCCACAGCAGTAGACTACCTGTTGACGTTGTAGCGAGGCATAGCCACCTGCAAAGCCGAAGAGTGTGGCCGTGTCACTTTCTACTGTAGGTAGGAAGAGCGCAATACACAAGTACCACCGTGATGCGCACGTGTCGTCTCGTACATCTCTTTCCGCTGTTTATAGTTGCAGCTCAGACACCCCCCATACCCCCTATCCCAGCAGCCCGGGCTACTCGAGCTGCTTGGGCTACTCGAGCTGCTTCGTGCGGCCGATGATACGATCATCACTATTTTTCCATATTTTTTCACACCTCGGACAGATAGATGATGATCTATCTGATCTATTTGATCTGTCTACAGTAGAGCATCTAGTTCCTCACTTGCCTTTGCTACAGGGGTGCAGTACCTGCATGGTACAGATCCGACCCAGGAATCACGTGCTACCAATAGATCATGCAGATGATACGGGTCCCACCCGGCAACATGAGCTAGATAATACAAGATGGAGAAAATAACTGCTTTTGAAAGATCTACATCATCAATGATCTGTACATCATCTGCACATGACCTGTCTGTCCAAGGTGTGCATTTCGTTTTCCTCTCTAGTTCTAAAGGGAAAAAAAAAAACGCCATCATAAGACAAGGTGGAACGAAACATATACGACCGTCATCTAAAGCAGTGTCAATCAGAACATCGTCAAAACCTTGCGCCATGTGTGTGCTCGTACGTCCATTGTGTGAACTCACCTTTTCTAGGTTCGTGGTCGAAGATGCCCCCCCCCCCGGCGAACGTGTACTCGCGCCCCCCCACCTCAAGGCCGCTATGGAAAACCCCAAGCCCGATGGGATGTCCGAACTCGTTGATAGGGCTCAGGTCATACACGTTGAGGACCACCTGCTTGATTTTTCAATTGAGAAGTACAAAGCTCTTACAACTCGAGCAGATATGGTGCACTGCAGATCATCGATTCCCACTTCATGATCCAAGTCCTTCAGAGCAGTTGGGTTACTGATCTGTATCATCCTTGCGATCTAGCTCATTTTACGAATAGCGTGTGGGACTCGTGTAATCTGCATGCATCTCGCAAGTGTTTCCCGGGTGTGATCTATCTGCCGTATAAGGCAGATTCTGCACAACCTCTCACAACGGCAGGCGAGCAACTGCTAGATGATCTATCTGTAGACAGATCAGATAGATCATGTTATGTCTGCCCGAGGAGTGAAAGCTTCTTCGGTTTGGTCTCCTTTGTTTTTTTTTGTCGTCATATGGGGATGTTTTGTTGCTGACCGGTGACCAACGTCGAAGCTCATCATGATGCACGTTGTCGAATAGCGAACATCACCAGAACACAAGTGCGTTGAACGTTGACAATGATAATAGTACTACTCGTACGCCTACTAAAAATACACCATACTGGTATGATTATGATACAGTAGGAGGGCTGCTGTGAGATCTATTGCTACAATACGTACCAGGTACTGCTTACTGATTACCTGATACACGGTTTACGATATCGAACAAAGTAGAGTCTCGGGGACGAGATACGCACGTACAGTAGTGTATACTCTGTACCGGAAAATATCGTATCCGGTACAGATTTAGTTTTTTTTTCCATCCTATTTGTTATCTTCCCCCTTCGTGTCCCTTCTTTTCTCTCTCCCTCCTGATACAGGAGATGTAACTCAGAGCCGTGGTCACAAGGCAGGCTCTTCTTCCCCCCCCCCCCCCCCCCCCCCCCCCACTACTACGATACGCCCCAAGCATTAATTTTATCGCGAGAAGGCTTTATTTAGCACTTTCTTCCCTCGTCGACTCGCGTCGAGTTGTGCCTATTTTTGTAATGTATAACAGGCGCTGTCGACACTTTGGTGTCATTTGACAATGAAAACAACAAACGAGATGACTCCAACGCTATTAATAGTGATACTCGAGGTTGACCATTCGACAACTGGGGTGTGTGGCTGTTGGATAGCCGTTTGCTCCTCAAAATTAAGATAACGCTGTACGATACTCGTATCGTTGATCTCGCTGTTGATAGGAACCCGCGCTGGTGGACACCAACCTGTCCCACTATATAAGGTGCGCTTGGGCACAAATATTTAATATTAACGCCGCTTACAACTCGGGGAAGAGTGGTATGCACGTAACTATTTGCCAACAGCGTGCGTCCGTGGGAAGTACAAAAAAAACGTCGAAAACGATGTAAACATGCAAACAATCTCAACAGTCACACAACCATGATCAATTCCTACCGGAGACTATTCTTCACTGCTTTGGGGGATTCCGGTCGTCGAACGGGACAGATATTCGGGCAGGCTAGAAAGCGGGAAATCGGTCCCCTATTTTTCGGTGCAAGTCATAAACTAGAAACTCGCCAGGCTCGTAAAAATTACGACTGAAGCGAGTTTCTGGTTTATACAAGATCAACGAAAATTAGGGGCCCATTTCCAGCCTAGCATAGCGTGCCCGAGTCTCCGTTTTCCGTCCATCCGACCACCAGAACCTCCCAAAAAGGACAAGAAAAAATGAAAATGTGTGTGGCTCTCATTATCATAAAAATAAATGAATCGTTGTCCGACCACTGCTTGGAGATTCTGGTGGTGGGACAGGACACGGAGATTCGGGGACGCGGAGGAGCAGGAAATGGGAAATGGGTCCCTCTTTTTCGCCGCCGTCGTAAATTAGCAACTGGCTACGCTCGTAAACATTACGAGTGATGCAAGTTTCTAGTTTACGAGAGCTACGAAACATAAGAGGCCCATTTCCAGCCTACACAGCTTGCCCGAACCTCCGTTTTCAGTCGGTCCGACCACCAGAATCTCCCAAAACGGACAAAAAACAAAGGATATTTGTATGACTACCCTCTTTTTATGTACACACAAAACAAGTGTATCAGTTTGTGTGCGACTATTTGCTTGCATCGTTTCGCATTGTTCACACAATATAGTGTTCGACTCTTCTGTTTCCCTCGAACGCACACAGTTGACGACAGTTACAGATATTCACACCTCGAACAGATCATCTGCAGATCATCTACAAATCATTCTCGATTCATGATCTAGATACTTCAGGGCAGATAAATATATCCCTGATCTGTACGATCTGTATGATCTAGCTCATGTTGCCGGGTGGGAGCCTAAGAATCTGCATGATCTATTAATAGTAGCGCACTTGATTCCTGCGTAGGATGGATCTGTACTATTATAATAATATACAGATCCAGCACACCACGCCATAACGGCAGGTTAGGATCTATTAATGCGTAGATGATTGATGATCTATCTATATGATCTATATGTAGATGACCTGTAGATGATTTATCTGTAGATGATCTGTACGATGTGTGAACATGTTTGAACGGGTTGGCGTACCCTTACGTATGTACCAGGTACCAGGTAGGTGTTTGGAGCAACGAAAGCCAAAAACGTACTCGAGCAGGAGGCAGGAGGGGTACGACGGTTGACCGCTTCCTTCCGAATGATGAATGAGTTGGTTTTTTATTAATACGTGGTCGGTATCGTATGACACATACGGAAATGCTATTATTAATAATACCACTGCTGTCTCTAAAAGTAAGAAATATTTTTAGTGAATTTTAATATGCAAACGTTTTCTTATACTTGTATTTACAGGAGTACTACCACTGCTGTCTCTAAAAGTAAGAAATATTTTTAGTGAATTTTAATATGCAAACGTTTTCTTATACTTGTATTTACAGGAGTACAAAGAGTGGTATTATCAATAGTAGTAGTAGTTGCTGTACTATTAATAGTACGAACTCGATCTCCACAGCGGGCAGGTGGGAGACGAATCGTGGCAAACTGCCGAAACAAAAAGAAAAACAACAGAAACTCCGGCATCGGTCAAACCCAGCAAAATATCGCAAAATGGGGTCCTTTCGGTATAAAGGGGGCAAACGCAGCGCCTATCGTAGGTGATTGGGGGGGGGGACCAATTTGGCACAACGTCAACGAGTCGTCCTGCCCAGTGTGCACTGCTGCTCTTTCGTCTGCACCATCACCATGGCCCCTTGGGCGTAAAGGATGGAAACACAAACACTCTGCTTCCTGTCCTGTCCGACAGCTCACCTCGGTCGTGCTTGCCTTCCGACCGTACATGGTTATTATTGCTTGAGGCAGGAGAGTACCTCCCGGCGTGGAGAGAGGGGGAGAGAGGGGGAGGGAGGGAGGTTGGCAGCGGCCTTGTACTGACTGAATTGTACCGGCGGGGCGAGGCCGGCATATTTGTTTTTGTACAGATACTGAAGGCATGTTATCAATACTCTTTTCTACCATGCATCCCCTTAAATGCGGCGCAATTTTGCTCCGCGCCGAGCAAGGAGCCGAGGCTAGGAGCCAGGAGGACACAAGCAGAACACGAACACTCTCACACACTGGCATTGACACCTGACACACAGACAGCGATAGCAGCCACACTTTTAACTCCGAGGTTCCCCTTGAGAAGTCACAGCAACGAAGCGTCCATCGCCACTCTACAGGGAGTAGGGACCCCAAGGCATGTTCGCATCTCAAAACTAAAAAACAACATGCGGTATGTACTTCCATGATGCTGATATTTTATTACGATTTTGAGACAGCAGCAGCAGAAGCACCGCAACACCCTCTGCGAGCAGTCCCAAACCACGACGGATACTACACGTACGCAGCTTCCCCAATTCCGCAAAGCTACCCGCCATGGCAGAAAAATGTGCTGTTTACGAAGGCTCTCCGGTCTCGGCTGCAGTTGCCGAGGCACGAACGCAGAAAGCAGACCTCAATATGGTGAGCATCGGCAAAACATGATAAAGCAGTGCTGTTGTGCAGCGTGTTTCTTTTTGAAAATATATACCAGGTACCTGGTATGGACACGACCATACCTGCGCTCTTCCTCCAGCTCACACGGCGTGTGTATGTATGCCATGCCTTGTCTTGGCGTGATCGCCATCTTGATTTAGGTCAAAGAAGATCTACCTACCCGCCGTATGAATTGGTCATGATGAGGAAGGCGCGTGGGTGTGTGTGGGTGTGGGTGTGCTTCGAGCGCGCACGGGACTTTTATACGAGCACTCGTACTCGTACTCTCGTATTCCGCCAACTCCAAAAAACGTACGTACGTACTCGTACGTACCTGGTACTGGTACGTACTGCTTTTAGAACTGGAGTCCCGTTTTGGGCACAAACCACACAAATTCTAAGTAGTTTGTCCCCAAAGCGGGACTGCAGTCCTAAAAAAGGTTATCTTGAATCATTGGAGTCTTGTTTACAGTGGGTGCCCGCAATTTCGAAAGTTTATATTGAGAAGAAAAGGCTCAGATAGGCACGAACAATAAGAAAAAACAGCTCAACATCCAAATCCAAAACCAGTACAATAGAGTTAAATCAAAATCGGAAAAAAAGACATTGAGCGTGGACGCCAAATTGATGTTTCTTAATGCAGGCGCCCACTGCTGTATCGAGCATCGAGCTCTATGCGGGCGGGCTCGTGCAGGGCGCAGAGCTTGGAGCTGTTTGATGAAAACCTCTCTCTCTCTCTCTCTCTCTCTCTCTCTCTCTCTCTCTCTCTCTCGACATGCACACTAAACAACGTACAGCAGTGTTGACTGAAAGGGTAACTACTATTAATAAAAGCGCCTACGTAGTGATATTTTATGTTGTATCATAAAAGCACATAGGACCCTCGTACAGCACTACCGGTAGTACAGGCACAAATTACGAGAACACCTGGTATACAAGATTCCCCTTCAGGATTGTGGTTAACTTGAAACCCCGAAGGTGCCGCAAACTGAAAAGGTAGAGAGAACACAGCAGTCAGTATTATGGTACTGCTTTGAATGATGCACAAAGGCCGGTAATTACCTGGTGGATACAGGTGTTGGGATCGCATTTGTAATACTTGAGAAGCGTATCTTAGATGGAAAACTGAGGCACGAGCCCTGCTTTCGGTCTCTCATCGTGTTCGGAAGGAACAAAGCTGATATTCTTCTATCTTCTAAGCGACCAACACAGGTGGGTACCAACGAGTACCTGCTCAATGGGCAAACCTAGCAAGGGATTTAAAGAAAAAAGTGTCCCGACCTTGATCATAGCAAGTGGCGTCGTCGGCAGGACGATCGATTCTTTTTTATTCTCGCCGTTTTCCTAGGCTTTGGGAGATTTTCTTACACTTGAGACATTTTCCGAGTTTTCGGGTCGGGGTCTACTCGGTACGTTTTGTTGCTTCCTGTTTTTTTTTGGGGGGGCGGGTTGGGGATGGTTCTTCCGCATTTCGTCCTGCCGACCCCCCCGCTCAGGCTGGTCTGGGTAATCGGGCCACTCGTTTGTGGCACAGGACACGTTTTCGGAGTTTTTGGTCTAGGTTTAGGTGATTTATGACGTATTCCGTGTTATTTTCCTTCTTCCTCCCGACCCCCCCCCCCCCCCTGTTGGGAGGGGCGATCTGGGTAAAACTGGCTACTCATACTGGGCACAGGAGAACCGCCTCATTTTTTGTCTGAACCTTTCGCTTTTTCCGTCGACACTTTCTCTCCCCACACCCCCCTTGCGGGTGGTATGGCGATGGCTTTCACTGACGGTTATTCCTGTCCCTTACGGTTAGGCCTTCCTTCCTTTCTTTTTCTTGGCGTCCCTTGTCGGCTTCGTAACCTTGCCGTTCAGAGGTGTGGGAGTGGGTTTTGAGGAGCCGCATCTTCGACTCATGTTGTAGTTAATGGAATCGGGGTTTCCATGAGTTTCCCAAATGTCTGCACATGCGGCTCATCAGAGCGGGCTAGTGTTATGGTGCTGCTTTGAAGGATGCAGAAAGGATGGTAATTACCAGGTACCTGGGTACAGGTATTGGGATCGTATTTGTAGTACTTGGATGGCGTAGCTTAGACGGAAAACCAGGTTTTTTCCGCGGAGGCACGAGCCTTGCTCTCAGTCTCTCGTCGTGCTCGAAAGGAACAAAGCTGCTCTTTTTGTAACTAAGCAATCAACACACGTGAGTACCAACGAGTACCTGCTCAATAGGCAAACCTAGCAAGGGGTACAAAGTGTCCCGACCTTGATCATAACATCAGCAGGCGTTCGTTCCCAGCTTCTCGTACGTACCACCCGACCAGAACGAAAAAAAAAAAACCCAAGAAAGCTAAAGAAAGCTAGAAAAAAGAAGCCAGTGACCACCGGGCAAGTGACACCGACCAGCTCAAACGAGTATATAGCTAGTTGCATTCTGGGTTACAACAGCGGCAGTACTTGTAGTAATTATACCCAATGAATATCGAGGGAACTATTCGCCGCCAACCCCAACCCTTTGTTGAACACGGAAATAGTGGTCTCTATCTTGATCCGTTTCGGCGTTAAGGAGGCGTGAAGGAATTCAATCCCGTCGTGGGGACTAAACACTTGGAATTAGAGTATATTTAGATTGTCTGTACAATCAGTGCACTAGTATACTGGGAAAAAGGGTTAATATCTGTATCAAATGTCTCGATAGCTATCTGAATCGCATTATTAATCTCCTAAGCTCAATCTGATTTTCGTCTACTGCTGACTTGGCTGTACGCGCGTGACTTGCACAGGTATCTCAACCGTGTGGAAGCATTCGTCTCGCCATTGACCGTCGTCGTTCACCATCGCTATCACCGGTACCACCACCGTGGCTGAAGGACAACGTTCATTTCGCTGCTCTCCCACGAACCAATCGTCACATATTTTACTGACCCCAACCCCGAACCCGAACCCATCCATCCCTAACTCTAACACAACATCCCTGACACCCTAACCCCAACCGTAGCCCAAACCCAACCCCCACCACCCTAACCCAACCTTGACCCTGGCCCCAGCCCCAACCCAAACCTAGCCCCAACCCCAACCCCAACCCGAGCCAAGCCTTGACCCTAGCACCCTAGCCCCAACCCAAACTCAAACCCGACCCCTATCACTCTAACCCCAGCCGTGACTCCGAACCGAACCCGAACACAAACGCCAACCCCAACCGCAACCCTAACGGCAACCCCATTCTTGACCCTGACCCTGACCCTGACCCTGACCTCAACCCCGACCCCCCCGACAACGACCTCGAATGGCGATCCCGGTCTATTCGCGTGTGGGTTATGATCAGTCCGGCTTCACCGCCGACCCCAAATCCTGGGAAGGCAAGAGCGTGGTTTCCGTCTCCCAGTTCTCGAGCGAGGGCCTGGGGCTGCTGTTTGAGGTGGCCAGCCGCATGAAGGAGATGGTTGAAGACAAGACTGATACCGCCACTTTGAGGTGATTGACAACGTCACGGAAAATATGCTCTTATTACTATTGCTTTTAAGTAGGAGACCGCGGTTTGACTGACCGCCTAGACTGACATGCCCACTTTCAGGTAATTGACCTCGTCAAGGGAAAAAATGCTAGGAGAGGCCCCTTGACTGACCGCTCCCATACACTAAAACTAGTATGCTGATGCCAAAAGAGGCCCTGACGTGTCAACGATCCTAGGAGACCGCGGTTTTACACCTTGACTGACCGCCCCCTTACACTATACCATGGTAACTAGTATGTGAATGCAAACTAAAGGAAAATATGGTGTTGATAAGACATTTCGGTCTGCTGTCTTGAGTGACAGTAAAACTACTGTAGTATATGAAGGCCAACAATTGGAAAATATTCTACCTGGTTGTAGGCTGCGGTCTGACGCCTTACTTGACTGACTGGCCGCCTCCATTTCCTTTCAGCAGTCCGTCTGTCCGTTTCCTATGTATACCTCCCTTGTACCTTTCCTTTGTACAGATACCAGGTGTCTTACTTTGTCCCGTGATGTTCTCTCTTTCATTCGTCTCTTTCCTTTGTCTCTTCCTTTGGCCTTTTCCATTTGTCTCTTTCCTGTGTGTCTTATTTTTGTCCGCTTCGTACACCTCTTTCCATTTGACCGTCCCTTCATCCCTTCCCTTTTGTCTTTTTCCTCCGTCCCTTTCCTGTGTCTCTTTCCTCCACCCCTCTCTTACATCGCTACGATTGGTTGTCCTTTTCCCCTTACCTTTGTCTCTTTCCTGGCCTCTCTCCTTTTGCCTTGCCTCTCTCCTTTTTCTCTCCTTTTTTCGTATCGTCTACTTGGTATCGTCCTTTGACATGTTCCCTCCCTCTCCTTCCCCCCTCTTGCCCTTTCTTTGGCGATCCTTTTCCTCTGTCTCTGCTTACGATAATAATGTCGATGGTGCTGATGCTGATGGTGACGATGATGATGATGATGATAATGATGATGATGCCGATCATGGTAATGATGACGATGATGGCCATGATGTTGCTGCTGATGATGATGGTGCTAATGGCAATCATGATGTGGCTGCTGATGATGATGACGATGATGATGATGATCTTGATGATCTTGATCATGATGACGACGAAGCTGCCATCCTCCCCTTCGAGGGCGTATTCTGGGGACGCTTTTTTACGAGAGCTCGACGCGAACGGCCTGCTCTTTCCAAGCGGCCATGCTCAGACTCGGGGGAACCTTCTTAGCCGTCAACGCCACCTCTTCAAGCGTCAAGAAGGGGGAAACGCTAGAGGTGCTCAATCGTGTTGCATTACGGAGGAATCTTCGCTATATCGACCTATTCCGCGTTTCATTTTTTTTTTTTTGTTTTGAAAGAAAATTCCCGGTTTGTACTCTCTGTAGCCCACCTGGAGATGTTTGGTCACTGTGCTTCAACAACTTACAGACAAGAACACTAAGCCAGTCACGACATTTGAGACGATGGCGGAAAGTTTGAGGCCTGCAGCTTTCATGCTGCTGTGGTAGTTTCATGCTCAAATACACTCAAATGCACTCAAATACACTTAAATACACTCGAATACAAAGCCCAGCGTGCACGAGGGCACGATGAAAGCGGGTCGAATATATCGTAAAAAATGGGTGGGCCGATTCTTAGCGTCCCCAATTCTCACAGAAGTGTGGTTAACGGAGTATCCACAAAAAGCCTGGGAATTTCGTGGTCCCGCCCTTGGCGACGGTTTCGTTGCTTTTTTTACCCTTTCCAGCCGAGGTATATTCGATACATTCGAACCATCCTCATCTAGCTCACCTGCGCACTGTTTTGTATTTGGATATGAAACCACCACCATGTGAAAGCTGCATCCTTCAGCTTCCACCCATGGACTTTTTGGTCATGATTTCGCTACTGTTGACGCCAAGCATTCCTACTGTAGCTCAGCGAAAACGAATAAAAACCGGCCTTTTTTTCGTAACTGAAAACAAAAAAAAGAAAAATGCGGTTTCAGTCGAGATGACAACGTTCCTCCGGCATAGTAATGTATTGCTATTTTACCCCCTGCTCCGCTCTTCATATTTCTGAATGGAACTCCTTTCCGCCCTTCTCCCTTCCCCATGTTCCGAACGGAACTTATTGCCCCCCTTCTCCTTTCCCCATACTTCCGAACGGACCTCCTTTCCCCCTTCTCCCTTCATCGAGTTTCCAAATGGAAGCACCCCCCCCCCTGCTCCATTCCTCATATTTCCGAATGGAACTAATTCTCCTCCTTCTCCATTCTCCATATTTCCGAGTGGAATTTATTTCTCCCCTTCTCCTTCCCCATATTTCCGAATGGAACTCCTTTTCCCCATTCTCCCTCCCTCATATTTCCGAATGGAGCTCCTCCTCCCCCTTCTCCCTTCTCCATATTTTTGGATGGAACTCCTTCTCCCCCTTCTCTCTTCCTAACATTTCCGATATCACTCATTTTCCCGCTTCCCCCTCCCCCGATAGTAGGGATGCGAGGGTCTACGGTCATACGACTACGGCCATGCATGATAATGAGTACACCCCCTCCAACCCCCTCCCTCGATATTTCCGAATGGATCTCCTTTTTCCCATTCTCCCTTCCTTATATTTCCGAATATAATGACCAATCTTCCCGTCTCCCCCTTTCCCAATATTTCCCAAATGGAACTCCTTCTCCTGCAGGACACGGTGATATCTCTGCTGTCCTATTGCGACGCAATCGCCTTGAGACATCCCGTCAAAGGGGCAGCTACAGCCGCGGCGGGGGTTGCAAGTGGGCCGGTGCTCAACGCAGGGGACGGGGTAGGGGAACACCCGACCCAGGCGTTACTAGATCTGTACACCATCGTGGCGGAGCTTGGGGGGGGTGCGGGCTTGGAGGGGCTTCGGGCGAAGGTGCGGGAGCGGTTGTTAGAGAGTGCGTCGGCCCCGCTCTTGTGGCCGAAGCGTGCTTGCGCGTTTTTGTTTGTTTGTTTCATGCCTCGATGATTGATTGCCTAGTTGCTTGATTGCTTGCTCGCTTGCTCACTTGGTTAGTGTTGCTTTCTTGCGTTCTTTTTCTGTCTTGCTTGCTTGTTCGCTCGAACGCACGCTTGCTTGATATTACTTTCTTGCTTCCTTAGTTCTTGGTCTCTTGTTTGCTTGTGGCCTTCTTGTTTCGTCGTTTGCTTGCTGCTGTCCTCTTCTAATGGAGTCGCTTCAAGACAAACCGCCAAACGTCAACGCCGAACCCGCGCTCACACCCTTTTAAGAGACTGCCACCCCCCCCCCCTACCCTCACAGTAGTAAAACAATCCCCACAACATATATCTATATCTCTATATATCCTAGGTGGTGGTGATGGTCGGAGACCTTAAGCACGGCAGGACCGTCCACTCCCTGTCAAGACTGCTGGCCAGGTTCGGGTGTGAGCTGCGGTACGTCTCCCCCTTGGCCCTGACCATGCCACCCTACGTTCAGGAGGAGGTGAGGCAGGCATCCATCCCTGAAGAGTTCACACCTCGGATATATCATGTTCTAGATGATAAACTATCTGATCTATCTATCTATCCATCTGTAGATGATCTACTGCCGCTGTGAGTGTTCGTGCAGGATCTGCGTAGCACATATCAAACCCAGGAAACATGCGCTAGGTCATGCGGATTACACGGGTCCCACCCGGCAATATGAGCCAAATCATACCACATCATCGGGAATATATCTGCCCTGGAAAGTCTAAATCATGAACTGGGGATGACCCGTATGATCTGTAGACAACCCGTTTAAGGTGTTGAAGAGTTCCAACTAGCGCAAGGGGGACATGGCAGGGGCGGGGGTGGGAGGAGTGGGGAGGGAGAAGGGGGATGGGAGAGGGGGGGGGGGGGGGGGGTACGTCTCCCTTTTGGCCCTGAGCATGCTGCCTTAAACTCGGGAGGAGGTCAAGACTAATGAGGAATCGCAACTATCTACCAGGTATTGCGGAGGGGGGCATGGCAAGAGGCGTGGGGGGGGGTATGTCGCCGTAGGTGTATCATCATAGACCGGGGGGGGGGGGGGGGGGGGGGGGGGATGTGGCGGTGGCGGGCGGGGGGTACCCATGTCATGCATTGCCGGGAGGGATACATGGCGGGGGGGAGGAGAAAGGAGGGTAAGGGGGAAAGAGGGGGGGTGTACTCATTATCGTGCATGGCCGTAGTCATATGACCATAGACCCTCGCATCCCTACAATGCCGGGACGGAGCACGTCGGGTTTTCACCGACCAGGCAGACATTGCTTGCACCAAGCGCGAAGCGCCGTGAGGTGTTGGGCGAGTCGCATGAAGGGAGAGCTGCATCCTGCTAAGAACCGCTTTAGAGGCGGATTTTCGAAAGCGGGGGGGGGGGGTAATCGATATCATGTATGACCGTAGTCGTATGACCATAGACCCTCGCATTCCTACAATGCCGGGACGGAGCACGTCGGGTTTTTCACCGACCAGGCAGACATTGCTTGCCCATGTGGGGGGAAGGGGGGGGGGAGGAGGTGTACTCATGATCATGCATGGCCGTAGTCGTATGACCATATACCCTCGCATCCCTACAATGCCGGGACGGAGCGCGCCGGGTTTTTACCGACCAGGCAGACGTTGCTTGAACCAAGCGCGAAGCACCGTGAAGTGTTGAGCGAGTCGCGTGCAGTGTGAGCTGCATCCTACAAATAACCGATTTAGAGGCGGATTTTCTTGCATATGGATGACAGCATCAATGAATTGATTTAATTTCTGGTGAGGCCAATTCCAGAGACAGCAATTGGTTTACTATGTAACTGCCTCGTGGGTGCCTCACCATATACACACTACGTGACACGATCATCCCCCTTGTGCGGAGTAAAGGTTTTCCCCGCATATTATTGATCCAGCTTGACCGCTAGCCGTGGTAACCGCCAAAAAAAAAAGAAAAAGGGTACCCTGGCTGTCTAGCTCACGCAGCGAGAGGCGTGTTTTACAGCGTCGTCGCCAACCGACGCCAACCCAACCTATATATATATATATATCAGGTATATAATATGGGGGGGGGGGTTACTTACCTTATGCATGGCCGTAGTCGTATGGCCTTAGATTTATCGGGGGGGTATGGTGTAGGGGGTCGAGTGGGAGACATAGATGGTGGGTGGGGGGGTGATGCACGTTGCAACCGTTGCGGAGTGGGACACGGGCTTCACGGTCACCGCCGCGGCGGAATTTGCGTCGGGAACCGGGCCGCGTCTGTCCAAGGCAAGGCCAAGGCAAGGTCGAGACCAGTGCCAGCGCGCCTCAAGACTCAAAAAAACTGTGCCAGGTATATTGGTAAAACTGTCGCGCTTGTTCTTGAACGGCATCCGCAGCAAATGCTGCCGCGCTGCCATTTGCGCCCTCGAGGCAACCGGGGCCGCGAAGAGAGGCAACGCATGGAAGCCGGAACCCCGAAGCAAAGGTTGCAGAACCGTCAGACAAGATCAGATCTAGCTAATTTAGAACCTAACCCGCCGTATGGAGACGCTGCGCAGGGTAAGTATCCAATGTGGGACAGATTAAGTACAGATCATGTACAAATCATCAGAGATCGTATAGATCATCTAGACCCTAACCTTCCTTCCGTAGTGGGATACTGTTCAGGGTCTGTGTACAGTAGTACAGATCCAACCCAGGAAGAAGCATTGTCCTAGACCATGCGGACTATACGACTCACACCCTGAAACAACATAAGCTGTAGATTATACAGATTATACAGATTATCTGCACTGAAAGATCTAGATCATCAATGATATGTAGGTGATCTGTAGATGATCTGTGCATGGTCTGGCAGAGGTGTGAAAAGTTGCAGAATCGTCCGCCGGCGAGCACTGGCCGTCCTTTTTCCTATGGCTACTGTAGTCCTAGTTTGCGATGGCTTCCCTCCACACTCCACCCCTGTCCCGCTCCTATTTTTTCTTTTCTTTTTCTTGCTGTGTCCAGTTGCTTCTATAATATACACGCTGCACGGTTTTGTACGGGAAGGGTGGCCTCGGGGGAGAGAGGAAAGGGGATGCCCGTATTTTTTTCCTAATTTTAGATATATTTTGCGATGGCGCCCCTACCCACCCTTGTCCCGCTCTCGTATTTGTTTTTTGCTTCCCTTTTTCCCTTTCTTCTACGACGCACGCCGCATGGTTTTGTACTGGGAAGGTGGCGTCGGGGGAGGGGGGAGAGGGGGGTACCCGTCCTTGTTTTCTATTTTTAGATATATTTTGCGATGGCGCCCCTCCCCACCCTTGTTCCGCTATCGTTTCCCCCCCCCCCCCTTTTGTCGGTTTCTTTTACGCACGCTGCACGGTGTTGTCCTGAAAAGGTGGCCTCGGAGGGGGGAGAGGGGATGGTCCAGACGGAGCACCTTGAGCTGGCCGGAAAGGTTCTTGAGGAAGCGGACGTCCTTTATGTGACAAGGATACAGAGGGAACGCTTCGCCTCGGAGGAGGTATGTCCATTGTTTGGGTCCACGATGTGTGTCTATAATTCGGGTCCACAATTTGTGTCCATTATTTGGGTCGACGAATTCGGTCCAAATTTTTGGGTCCACGATTTTATACCCTTTGCTTCTGTCCACGATGTTTGACCATCCTTTGGGTCCACGACGTGTGTCCATAATTTGGGTTCGCGATTTGGGTCCGTAAGGATAGCTACTGTAGAACCGTACCGGTGTAGGGTTGTAAACTGCAAGGATTAAATCGTATGATTATTCACACGAAGCTTCTGTTGTCGAAGAATCCCAGGTGAAGTGGTAGCTTTGACTCGTCGCCGGGGACTGCAGGCTTTTTCTCTTGTATGCATGTAGGCAAGGAGAGAATCCTTCACGTGTTAGGTGGTGAATGAGAGAGTGAGAGTTCGGGATGGGCAAACTAAGCCCACCTCAGCTGGCGGCCTCCGGTTATTGTACCGAGCGCTACTTTTCGTTGGTGAAATTCTGCGATAGGACCGCCGTAGTTCCCTCTGATGCATCCATCTGTGCGACGTCCATTCTGCGAACCTTTCCCAAAATATGTCCTCCACATTTATGAATCAGCTAATACCTCTTTCTGCTTCATCCCTTTACCTCGTTTTACATCCCGGGTACGTATTAAGCAGTTTTTTTTTTTGTTCACGATTAGACTGAGTCCATACCTTGGGTCCGTAGCTTGCGTCCAGAAGTTGGGTTTTTTTTTTTTTATGCCAGGTGGCGCTTTTTTTGTTCATGATTAGACTATAAAGTCCATAATTTGTTTTGTTTTTTTACATGCCAGGCAGGGGCGTCCGTGAAAAAAGAGAAAGCGAAACACCACACTCCCGGAGGTCGGAATGGAAAAAAAAAAAAAACACGTTGCAGCCGTTGTGATCACATGATGAAATAAGAAAATGGTTGATTTTTTGGCTTCATTTTTTTTTTTTTTTCACTTGGTTCTATAAACCCCCCGCCCCCCGTCTAGCGAAAAAAGTATATATGTGACGGTTCAAATTTTTTTTTCCGGGCGCCCTTGTGCTCGGTAGGGTTTTGTGTTGAAGATTTGACTGAATCCATTATTTGGATCCGTAACTTGTATCCATTTTTTGGGCCATTACCTTGTGTCCTTAACTTGTCTTTTTACATCGGTGCTTATGGGAACAGTATCTCAACGTACCGAAATTCTATGTTTTACACTATACCAGCAGCTGTATATAAATATTCATAGTTCCCGCGGGATGCAGCCGCTGCAATAGTGTGTAAACGAAGATTTCGGCAAGTTGAGATACTGTTCCCATAAGCATAGGCGATATTTGCAAAATAACTTGGGTGTCTGTAAGAGAAAGAAAGAGGCGTCCATATTTTGGGTACTCCTTGTAGTCTTCGCGTCTCGTGTCTCGATATAGGTCCCATGCAGCTCAAGGGTTATACTACTGCTACACGCTGCACTATTCCCGGCACTGCCGATGCTCACGGCCAATGCCGTGCATGCCTACACTGCTACCTGTTTATATCATCGACGCCTGGCCGATACACCTTCCCCCCCTCTCTCCTCCCTCCCCCCCCCCCCCCCCTCTCTCTCTTTTTTCTCTTTCTTTCCCTCCCCTCCTCCATCCCTCCCCCCTCTACAACTCCCTCAGGAGTTCGAGGAAGTGAACGGGTCCTATCGCATCACGCCTGAGGTGATGAGCAAGGCGAAAGATTCGACCGTTCTCATGCACCCCCTCCCTCGGGTGGGGGAGATAGCGGAGGACTGCGACGTTGATCCCCGGCCGCTTACTTCCGGCAGATGCAGGTGAGACACTGTCCTCTTCTCTCCGTTCCTTTACTTTCCCTTCCCGAAATTCTATCACATCGAAAGCTTCTGGGGATAGGGCCTGTCGGGACTGTGTGTCTGCTGGCGTGCCTTATCCCGCCGTATCGTGGGCGTTTGGCCATTAACAACGGTTGGTTGATTTTTTTAATAGTGGTTGGTTGATTGGTTGACTTGCTTCAATAGTTCGTTGATCGATTGCTCGGCTGGTTGATTGATTGATTCGTTGGTTTGTTTTTTCGTTCGTTGGTTGGTTGATTGATTGGTTGGTGGGTTGATTGATTGATTGGTGGGTTTGTTGATTCATCGATTGATTCATTGATGGATTGTTTTATCGATTGGTTGGTTGACTGAGTACGGTATGCACCGGTGTATAACACCCCCCCGGTGAAACCATTTGGGGCTCTAAAAACCTTATCACCCGGTGTGTTTTACTCCGGGGGTGTGATATACAGCGTACCCCGGTGACAGAGTGGGTGTTTATTTTGGGATTTGATAAAGCGCATCACCGGGGTGGTATACTCTTGGGGGGGTGGTAGCATGGAAACGATATCAGTGGTTGTAAAGGAGTTTGGCTGCCATACTCAAGCAGGAAGGGGTGCGATAAAAAGGGGTGTGATAGCAGTTAGTAGTTGGAGGTTTTACTGCCACAACCCATGAAGGCGGCAAGGGGTGTGGTAAGATAATCAAGGGGTGTGGTAGGAGTGGTTGGGGTTTTCGCTGCCTAGTTGCAGCATCCGTTGTGGGGGCCTCAGCAGCAGAGACGCGTTCTACGATAGAGGTCGAACATTTCCGGTAAAATACTATCTGAATGACAGGGCTCCTTAACCCAAAATCGTCGGAATACCGATCTTGTTCCGAAAAATGACGTTTTTTGTATATTTGGGCCATATGGGATTATCCATCATCGGAATGAAATCTGATTTTTGCTGAAGTCAGTTTTCGGGGTGAGGTATGGAGCTCCTTAAGGTCAAGTGAGGAGCCTCAGAAAAATTAGGGTGAACCTCTATTGTAGAACGCCTCCAGATGGCAGTGTCGGGCCTGTCGACGGGCTCTTCCGTGGGAGCCTTAGTGCAATGGGAGACTCCGTAGCAGCCGGAGGCGCAGGTGTGGTTTTCCGGAAAAAAAAACACGTGATCGAGCCTTGAGTTCCGGCAGCATCAGTCATTGATTCTTTTCCGCTGCGGTGGGCCTTTGCACCTCCTCCTCCAACTCCATTTTGCTCGTCTCCATAATTAATATATATGTCGTGATGCGCTCGCACACCTGTGGGTACTGCTTGTTTCTCACGCCACACTATCACCCAGGTGATGTCTTGGGGGTGTCGCACTGATTAGGAATGAGGCATGACGCCGCAGAGGGTGTGGGACACAACTTAGCCCGGTGATAAACCGGGTTGTTGTTTCAGGATTTGACATGTAGTAATACCCGAGGGGGATACTCTGGGGGTGTGGTATACAACGTATAGGTGCGACATACACCGTCTTGTACGGTACTTGGTTGATTTGTTCAAGTGGTTGATTGAGTGGTTTGTTGATTGTCGATTGATAGAGTGGTTGATTGGTTGATTGGTTGCTTGCTTGCTTGTTTGCCTGTCTGCCTGCCTGCATGCTTGCTTGCGTGCGTGCGTGCGTGCGTGCGTGCTGACCTTAGCCCTTACCCCACAACCGTTTGCTTGCTGTCCTGCACTGTTCCTGCGTGCCTCGTCAGAACGGGATGTTTGTGCGCATGGCGCTGTTGGCGCTTGTATTTGGCAAGGCATGACCTGGCGGCGCAACCATCACCACCGTGGCCGCAATGTTGACTGTTGACGTGAAGGATGGTGTCGACGTTAGCGTTTGAGCGCGACCGTGAACGTAATGTTGACCGTGAGCGTTAAGGTTGGCGTCGTCGTTAGGTTTAAAGCAGTAGCATTAGCATTAGCATTAAAGCATTAGTGTTGGTGTTTAGCGTTTTGGCGGTAGCGTTAGCTTTGGCGATGGCATTATATCGGTGGCGTTTTCGCGATAGTGATAGCGTTGCCGCTAGCGTTTTATAGCTTTGACGTTTTAGCGTGAGCACGAGCGTTAGTGCTAGCGTTAGGATTATCGTGGGCATTATTGTTAGCGCTGACGTTAGCCTTAGCATCAAAGCGGTAGCATCGAAAGCGTTAGCATTAGCGTTGGTGTTTTAGCGTGAGCTATTACGGGGGTCCCATAGTTAACAGGACCTATGGCATGCATAGAAACCTATATATTTAGGTATTTTTACCAACAATATTTGGTCCTGTTTACTGTGGTCCCCCGTAATAGCGTTAACGTTAGCGTTTGCATTGTCGGTAGCGTTGATGATGTCGCTAGCGTTAGCATTAATGTTGTGCTAAATCCGGCGTTAACACTAGCCGATGGAGTACCCACGGGAGAATGGACAACCAAAAGGTGTTTCTTCGCCTCCCAGAAGGGGGGGGGGGGGGGGGGGTCTGCTCATGTTCATGCTTGGCCGTAGTCGTATGGCCATAGACCCTCGTATCCCTACGATGCCGGGACGGAGTACGTCGGGTTTTCACCGACCAGGCAGATATTGCTTGCACCAAGCGCGAAGCGCCGTGAGAAAAGGGGAAGGGGGGTTGGGGGTAGACCGCGGCAACTTTATCATAGAGGAGGAGGGGGGTCGGCGCAAGCAGAGCTTCAAACAGCAAGGGCGTAACTTTCCAGCGTTCTGCTTCTGGGCTTGTCGCATGATTGGGTGGGAGTGGTGTCGGGCTACCCACTACAACACAAGGCATTACACATTGCTTTGGTTTAGTTGTGTTGTCGACGGGGGGTCGGGGGGGGCGGGGGTTCTATTCCTGGTTTTATTTTGTTTTTTTCGGCGGATTGGTTGTGCGGAATGACTCCGTTCTATCCTTATAGGGAGAAGAACTATCCGAAGCTGTTCACGATTGGGTCAAACCTTGCGGGTCAGACCAGGTCGGGCCGGGGGAGGATGACCAAACCCGACCTGTGATAATTTGAAAACCTCCAGACCCGACCCGACCCGACCCGACGCGTGATATTGAAAAAAATTGGGATCGGACTCGCGGGTCGGGTCATGACCCGTTAAAGAGCCCTGGGAATGTTGACCACGTCGGCCAGATAGATGATCTACAGATAGATCGTCCACAGATAGATCATCTAGCAGATCCTAACCTGCCGTACTGAGTTGCTGTGCAGGATGTGTATAGTACTGATCCAACCAAGGAACCATGTTCTAGAATCCTGCAGGTTGTACGGCTCCCACCCGGCAACATGAGCTGTGGATGATACAGATCACACATATCATCTCCCTTGAAAGATCTAGATCATGAACTGGGGATTATCTGTACATGATCCGTCTGTCCGAGTTGTGGCACATTGTGTTCTGTCCTACATCCAGTCTTTCAATGCAGAGCCAACGGTCTACTGCAAAATGGTCAAAGGTTGGATACTCGCGTATATAATACAACTATTATTATTTATATAAACTTGTTTGGGCTCGTCGGTGTTATTTGCCCGGTGGCGACTTCTTTCTTCTTTAGCTTTCCAAGGGGTTTTTGGTGTTCTTCGTACGAGTAGCTGGTGTGTACGAGGAACGAACGCCTGCTGCTGTGTTCTCTCTCTCTCCCTTTTCAGCTTCCGACACCCCGGGACTTTCAAGTCAACCACAATCCCGAAGGGGGGGACCTTGTACCCAGGCATTCATATACTTCCGAGGATACATTTTTTTGCAACAACAAATATTACGAGGGACCATAGTAAATAGGACCCACGGTAACACAGAAAACTATGTATTTCCCCATTTTTAGTAACAATATTTGGTCCTGTTTACTATGTATGGTCCCTCGTAATAGTAAGGCCACGGGAATTATGGAGTTAGTTGTTGCTATGGCGTTTTTCGGGGTTCGGTACGTACGTACTTTTTTTTTTGGAGCTTTCGCCGCAGAGGGCAATAACAATAAGCGATAACAACGGGGGAATTGCAGGCGAGAGGCTGAAAAATTCCGCGGTGCCTTTCTCGTACCTGTTTCGATGCATGCTACCCTACAATAGTTGGGGGGTGGGTGCACCTGTAATTTTCCGCTGTAATAAGTAGAGCTTACCGCTTGTTCCAGATTGGGTCTGATTGGCTGAGGGTCGGGCTTAGGGTTGCTCTGGTTGGCTTAGGGTTGGTTTCTATTCGTTTCGTACACAGTGTGTGTCAAACCATTTTCTCCAGTACCAGGTAAATGAGTAAGTGGTGAGCAGCCCTCATTTTCCAAGGTTCCTCGTTGACGAGCTCTATCTACACACCTGCCTCACCCCAAAAAACTCAACCCTCATGAAAAATGAAAGTACATGAAAGTACATGATACGTATCAAACCTTGAAAAAGTGAAGAGCGTTGCCTTAAGACACGGCGGCGGTGCGATCGTTTTTTCAGGGTTCGTTTTCTCTACGGACAAGGAACGGCAGCAAGGAAGCAAGGAAGGGTGCCACTAAGCGAACTCGAACATTATTATTACGGCGGTCCATAGTTAATAGGACCTATGGTGTAGATAAAAACCTATATATTTACCTATTTTTACTAACAATATTTGGTCCCGTTAACTATCGACCCCCCGTAATAGTACTATAATGCCATTTTCGGAAGGTTCTCCCTCGATCGGCTAGATAGGTCTTTCCGAAAGCACCCCATCCATTGATGTTCGGTGTTATTAATAGCAACCTTCCAGTTCTGAAAAAAACCGAGCGCTGGAAAACGATCGCATCATCCCTGTGTGCGGACTCAACGCTCTTACCTGTAACTATTTACGGTATAATAACTTGATACCTGGTATTACGGGGGGCCATAGTAAGTAGGATCAAATATTGTTAGTAAAAACAGGTAAATGTATAGGTTTTTATGTATACTATAGGTCCTGTTAACTTTGGACCCCCCTAATGGGCAATACGATATCACCATGGCCTATCACAGCAGTACGGAAGACCTAGGTATCATTGTATAAGCACAAAGGAATGACATCCCAGCGATCCTTGGTTACACTTCTTCAATCGGCGAGCCTCGTCACGAAATAGTTCGGCCAAAAAGTGCTCGTTACCGCTTATTTAAGCTTGTTTTCGGACTGCACTCCCCTGTTTCAGGTACAAACCACTCCACTAATCTATTATTAATAAGCAGTTTGACCCTTTTAAAAACGGGACTGCGTTACTTAAAAGGCTGAAATGGCCGCGTTTACTGCCGATGCATACCATTCGGCTATTTAGAGTATAGCTAGCTGCCGACAAACACGATCTGAAGGCTTTTCTGCCGCCCGCCCGCGAAACATGTCTGACGTACTCGTATACCGGTACATCATACATCACGCAGCTCGCAAAGTTGAGTTTCCACCATTCGATCAGGCGTACTCACAGCTGATGTATTTTTTTCCATTTTACAATTTTACAAGGTTCCCCTCCGGGATGGCGGTTGACTCGAAATCCCGGGAGTGTCGCGAGCTGAAAAGGGGGAACAGAACAAAGCAGGCGTTCGTTCCTCGTACATGCCAGCTACTCGTACGTAGCCACAGGGCAAGTGCCACCGACCAGCCCAAACGAGTTCATTGTTATATAGTAGTTCTGTCAAAACACCTCCAGGTACAGGTCCCGATATAATGTTGTTTTCGTTTCGTTAATTTCGAGGGTTTCCACCAGATATCAAGGCCGGTGTCCGCTCCTAATGCATAACAAAAATAGAATATTGTGAAACTGTAGGTTACTACACCTTGGGAGGCTTACGTACGCGCTACGGCTGACACTCCCACACAGCACTACCATAGCCACATGTACGTACGTATCTGCTGTAGCAGCGAGTGGAATGGAAAACACAGAAACATACATCACTCCCCAGGGCATAAACGCCATGATACACATACTGGATACATCAGCAGTAGTATTCATACGTGTCTCTAGAGCAATACAACTACTATCCCGAAACACAAGACACCAGCGACCGGATGAAACCTACTGTTCTACTCTTCTTCTACTGTAGTACCCGCACCTCCACACCCAACGGACCGGATGGAAGCTACTGTTCTACTCTTGCGCTAGCCGGACGCGCGCGGTACGAGGATATTGTCACACAGTGCGAGTCTAATGGCATACAGCAGACAACAACGGTCCGGTCACTTGCCCAATTTTTCTCCTATTCCTCTCGCAGACCAAACGCAGCAAAACAGGAAAATCCCACGAAAAAAGGCCAAATTCCTGGAAGCTTCCACAAAACACCCAGAAAAAATCACGGGAAAATTCCGAGAGAGCTCAAGGTTTCCAAGAATGTTCCAGGAAAAAAAGCTAGAGGGTAAAAAGAAAAAAAAAAAAAAAAAAAGCGACAAGAGGTCTGCCACAAAGGACTACTGTATAACAAAACGCGTCCTAGTGTCGGAAGCAACCACAGCTACGTCGAGCGCGTCGCGTCACGTGCAAGCAAGAGCCCCGCGACAAACAATCGCTCGAGCATCAACAAGAAGCGCAACGCACACAAGCAGCGGTCAAAAGTAGCAGCATCAGCATCCAGCAGCAACGCCGGGGGCTTGAACTAGCCTGGACACACGTCCACGTCGATCGGCGCCGGCAAGCAAGGGGCTCACCAACGCTCCTCCAGCGGCAGTATCATAGAACTTTTGTAGCGCGTGTATGCCGACGGGCTACAATCTACAACAGCCCCCACACCTCCCTCCCGCCGCACCACAAGCAGTACCAAGCACGAAGAACAGCCTGTCAGCCCATCAATTAATCAACAATCCATTAATCAACCAATCAACCAAATTAGGAATCAATAAACCAACCATTCAAGCAATCACAATAAATCGACCCGCCAAAATCATCGAATATCAACCATGCAGTGAGTCGGAGACGGAAAAAAGGAGTGAAAGGCGTTGACGGTTAAAACAGGGACAAGACGATAGCAATATCTCCCACCCCCACCCCCCCCCCCCCCCCCCCCCCCCCCCCCCCCGCGATGAGTGGTCAGTGCTCAAATGACTAAGGCAAGCACCAAATGAGTACACCCCCCCCCCTCCCTGCTCCGGGCAGCACAGAGACATAAAATTCACCTGCCAACCATCGTGATAAAACAAAACAAAACAAAAAAAACTCACACGAATAACTTTTCGAACGTTCGAAAGCACGAGGCCCAATGCCCACTTCGCGCCCGACTACAACCACCGAAAAATTAATGTAGCGATAAACCACGCGATAAGCCACGCGCATTCCCTAATAGAGAACTCAACAAGCCCCCCAATACCACGCGATAAACCGAGCGCGTTCCCTGTATAGAGGCAAGCCCCCCCCCCGCCCCTGCTCCTCTTCCTCCTCCCGCCGCCCATCCTCAACAACACCCTGCACCGAAACGCCGTAAGGTCTGGTTTTAATCCCCAATCCCACATCACACGCCGTGCCTACCGGCTCGGTTAACTTCCTCTCCTTTCGCTCTTGGTCACCACGAGTCAACGCATCTCCGGGTACCCCTTCTCTCTCGCTTTCTTGGCTTCCCCCTCCACCTCTCTCGCTCTCTCCATCCCCTCCCTCTCCCTCCTTCCCCCTCCCTCTCTTTCTTCCCCCTCACCCCACTCCCCCCCTCACCCGCCTCGCCCCTCTCCCACCACCGCTGCCATTATGTCCGCTCGCACCAATCCGCTTTTCTTAGCGTTCGTCCGGAGTAACGGGGGTAGGGGCCGTCGCCGCCGGTCGCACCTTCAACACCCCCCCGTCCCCCTCCCCACTCCCCCGGCAAGCGCCCTCGCCCACCTCCTTATCTTCCTCCTCCACCTGTTCCTCCTCCTCCATCCCGCCCTGCCGCTGCTTCTGCTGCGCCCGCTGCTGCTGCCGCTGCCGCCTCTCCTCCTGCTGCTGCCTCCTCTTCTTCTTGTCCCGGGGAGGGGTTTCCCCATCCGAGCGAGGCATCTGCAGCAGGGCCGCGCCTTCATTGCCGTCCAGGGATGCAAGCGCACCGCACCCTGACGATCCCGACACGTCCCCTGCTGCTGCTGCTGCTGCTGTCCCCGACATCATCATCGACCCCGTTTGGAGGGCCGCTGAGCTTTCCGTGGCACAGCCCCCACCTCCGGCGCCACCGTCACTCCGTCCCTCGGCTCCGGCGATGAGACTTTCCCCCTCTCCAAAAGAAGCCACCGCTTCAAACAAAACCTCCTCCTCATCGTCCTCCACCCCCCTTCCCCTTCCCCTTCCTCCCTCTCCACGTCCCCCGCACCATTTCTGGACATCATCAAGACTCCGCTGTTGTCATCACCGCACTCTCGCCCACCGCCCTTTCCCCCCCACCCCACATCCCCCTTCCCTTCCTCATCCTCCCCTCCCACCCGGCCATCAAGAGCGGGGAAAACAAGCGCACGCACTGGAAAACCCGATGACTCTAGACCACGGTCACCGCTAGCAGCGGTGGCGGCGGCGGCGGCGGCGGTCGAGGGAGATGAAGGGTACGGGGACTCCACCGCTGATGATATCGATGACGATGGTGATGGTGCTGCTGCCTCCCCCACTCGGGCTGCCGCCTCGAGACCGCCATTGCTGCCCACATTGTTGTTGTAGCTGTATTCATTGCTGTATTCGTTACTGTAGCCGTAACGATTGTTGTTGTTGTTGTTGTTGTTGTGCTGCTGCTGCGGGTGTTGCTGTTGTCGTCAATGCCGTGACCGTTACCGCCGCCGGTGTAGCTGCCGTCCATGTCGGCGTCGCTCCCGCTGTCGCTGCCAAAGCTCTCGTCCGCCGCGGCGAGGACCGCCGCCGCCGCCGCGGTCACCCGTGGGAGCACAACCGCCTCCTCTTCGTCCTCCCCTTCCTCCTCTTCCACCGCACTCACATCCGCCCACATCGCGTGCGCCACTTCCGCCGACGCCCCCACTTCCTCCTCTCCCGAGTCGCCCCCATCCGATACGCCTGTCCACCGATCATGCAACTCCTTCCCATCTCCTACCCCCTCCCCCCCACCTCCTGCTACTCCTGCTTCCCCTCGTTCTTGTTCTAGCTCTTGTAGGTATTGTCCTTGCTCTAGCTGCTCTAGCTCTTGTTCGTCGTCCTTGTCGTCGTCCTCCTCTTCGGCGAGGCGGACATTCCCCCCGAGACCGATCGAGGACTGATCCATCAGCGAGGCCGAGGTGCCCACCGATCCGGACCCCACGTCGACGCTACTTTCCTGCCAGGCCTCCAGCAGGCTGTCGATGCTGCTCGCCGCGCTCACCCTCCCCTTGATGCCCATCCCGCTGCTGCTGCTGCCGTCGCTGCTGCTGCTGCTGCTGCTGCTCCCCCTGCCACTGATCCCGCTGCTGTCACTGATACATCCCATTTCTGGGATGCCAACACCGACCATACCCCCTCCTCCACCACCACCTCCCGCCCAGCCCCCCCCCCCCCCCCCCCGCCTCCACCAACACCAACCCCGCTCCCCTCGCCAACCCCGCTCCCCTCGCCCCCGATCCCGTCGGCGCTGCTGTCGAGTAGTTCCGATGCCTCGGCTTCCTTTACGGTTCCGAGGTCCGCTCGGGGGCGTCGCGCGCGCGCGGCGGCGGCGGCGGCGGGGGGTGGGTCTGCCTAGCCCAGATTGCTTCCAGGATTTGGAGCTTGGTTTTGTCAGAGGGCAGTTCTCTCAGCGCCTCCCGCCTGCTTTGGGTTAGGTTGAGGGGTTGTAGGTGAGGGGTTGTCACGGTGGCGGTGGTGGTCGGGGGGGGGGGGGGGGGGGGGGGGGGGTGAGGGGGGGGGGGTAGGGGGGGGGCTGTACTCATGTCATGTCATGCATGGTCGTAGTCTTATGACCATAGAACCTCGCATCCCTACAATGCGGGGACTGAGCACGTCGGGTTTTCACCGACCAGGCAAGACATTGCTTGCACCAAGCGCGAAGCGCCGTGAGGTGATCGGCGAGACACGTGAAGGGTGAGCTGCACCATATTAACACTAAGAACAGTGTTGTGAGGCGGACTTTCTTGCATATGGATGACGGCATCATCTCCAAAACCAGGGACAAGGGGGGGCGCACCAGACGAAAATGCCGTTCGGGAGGATCTCGTCGACATCTGTCGACAGACATGATACCATGTATGCAGGCGTTTGCGCTCTCACTGCTGTCGAGAAAACCAGGTATAGTCTCAGTGACATTCGTCGGAGGGGGTATGTTATCCTATCGCCCGTGTGATACGGTACAACTCTGACCGAAAATATAATCAACATTTGTACTATGATATGAACATCAAACGGAGCGTATGTGGTATACGGTAATATACTCGTGTCCGTTTCTTGCCAACAACAAACACCCTTGCGTACAATAGACAGCATGCCGGCACACTGTACAGCACAATGCACTATTACGGGGGACCATAGTAAACAGGACCAAATATTGTTGGTAAAAATAGGAAAATATGTAGCTTTTTATGGGTACCGTAGGTCCTATTTACTATGGCCCCCCGTAATAGCAGTACACGAGCACAGCGTACGACCCCCACCTGTCAAGCTCCGCCGCCTCCTCTCGTCTCTTGCTGGCGGACACGCTCTCCCGGTCCTCCAACATCACCCTACAGCAGAAACGAAAGCGAAAAACAACACAGCACCAGGTTATTTGTCTACATGGTATATACGTACCTGGTAGTGTTTGGTGGGTATCGTTTCGGGTCAAACACTGAAGCTGCCCCACTAACCGGGTATGGTATCTCCACCCGAAAAAAAAGGTACCTTTTCGGCGGGTACGTATGATAATGGGGGGGGGGGCGGTAACCTAGGCACAGAACACCCCCTGGTAGGTTGTATAGCCGAGTAAGTTACCCGAGTACCTCAAAGTAAACATCCTACCAAAAACGCCTACTCGTATGAAACCTATGTAAAGTAGTGCCAGTTGCCCGTTATGTGCCGGTTGGCGCTATACATAGTGCCGGTGTAGTCGCTTGGCACAGATGGGATTGTTGACCAGTGTGGTAATGTGCGGAGTAATTAGTGCCGGTTGACGCTATCTAGTGCCGGTATTGTTGCCTGGCGCATACATACCGGCACTATAGAGGGACCGGCAATACGGTACTCCTATCCGTCGGGTATACGCATCAGCGGTCCCACTCTTTCAAGTTTTCTCCTGTACGGTAGTACTCGCAGTACTTGTTGTCGTTCGCGCATTAACTCAAGTATGTTTTGTGTCGTTCGTGGCGACAGGACAGACATCACAGGCTTCATTAACTCCGGAGCGTCGAAGCATATCTCAGGGGTTCTCTTACACCAAACCCGTTCCACAACATACATACCAGGTACATGCATACCAGGTACCAGGTATATGTTAATATTCAGGGCTCTTCACGGGTCATGACCCGACCCACGGGTCGAATCAGGAAGTTTTTGAAATCTCACGGGTCGGGTCGGGTCGGGTCGGGTCGGGTCGGGTTGGGTCGGGTCGGGTCAGGAGGTTTTTAAACAGTCACGGGTCGGGCCGAGACACCCTTACCCGACCCGACCGGACCTGACTCGCGAGGTCAGACCCGACCCGTGAAACGGCGTGACTACTGTACTAGCAGATTCATAGCACTCCTTTCGGGACAGCAGAGGCACCATTTCACCAACAGAGCATCCATCGCCTACTGCTTGCTTGGGAAACGATATTCAACATTTACGAAATAAAAAAAAACAAGAGCTGTGAGATCGAGGAACAAAATCATGTTGGCAGGGTTGTGTGAAATACTATACAATTAATAGTGGTACTATTGATAGTGGTGATTCCATCTTATGAAATAAATCCTCTATTACGGGGGTCCATAGTTAACGGGACCAAATATTGTTAGTAAAAATAGGTAAATATATAGGTTTTTATGTATACCATAGGTCCTATTAACTATGTACCCCCGTAGTAGTAGTCGTTCTTCGTGGGGCCGTACGACACGAGCGAAGCATTTCTGCTCGAAGAACCGGGGGAAGAGGACTTTGGTCGGATTGTGAACAGGGGATAACTATTAGTAGTAATTGGGTCATTTTTACAAGGGTAAAACCGCTGAGTCAACTCAGTCAGCGCTGACTTGGGTAGTGTAGAGTAGTAGAGTATTCCTTCTACTGGTGCACTGATCAGCCGTCACACATATCGTTTGCTCGGAAACAGATATCGGGGGGGCGTGCGTAAACACCTGTTTCTATCTATCAAGTAACCCATACCTACACGTCAACGGTCCCCCATCCTCAAGCTATTCTCCTGTACCAAACCCGTTCCGCAAATTACAAATCACCAGATAGATCCATCTGGATATCTATCAAGCAACCCATACACATCAACGGTCCCCCAAGCAACCCCTATATATCAACGGTTCCCCGTCTTTAAGCTTTTCCTCCTATACCAAAACCAAAACCCGTTCGACAAAATACCAGAAACACCCTCGACACATCCAAGCACTACCAGGCATACCAGGTACAAACTAAGCATGAGAGTGTTCTCCTACACAAATGTCCGTACAATCAAATACCAACACACACCCTCCGCTCGTCTCGTCTTTGCACTATCCCTGGTACCGAGGACATCAGCTTGAAAGTTCTTCCGAGGGGTGTGTTATATTTTACCACCCCGGTGTGATAGTGTGATACGGCAACAGCCACAACCATCTACTTCTCTATCAAGAACATACCATACATGTCAACGACTCCCCTCTTAAAAGATTTTCTCCTTGTACCTACTCGGCTCGACAAATGATCAGAGACAACCAACCACCTACATATCTATCAAAAATCATGACCATACCTATCCCTTTTCCGACGTAACTCTTGTGTATATCGTTAGACAAATTTCCAGATGCATCATCCCATCTACGCATCTGTCCCGTAAACTATACATGTCAACGCCCCCTCCCCTCTTTCAGCGTTTCTCCTATACCAACCCCGATCGAAAAAATACCAGACACACCCATCTACAAACCTATCAAGCAAACAAACCAAGGACCCCCCTCGTTCATAGACGCCTGTGAGTTGCCTGGACTTCCCAGCTAACCACTCGTAGGCTTATTTCGCTGGCGCTAGCCAGCCGACTCGTCGGCTAAACTCAGGCGAGTGAAGCGAGCCACCCCCCCCCCCCCGCCCCCCCTCTGGCCGAGGGGGGTCCGCTGGGGGTGCCCCCGGACGGCTAGCCGGGGGCGCCTCCGGAGGCCCCCTTGGAAGCGCCGCCAGAGACAAAAAATGTATATATTCGTAAGCACTGGCTTCATTTTACGCACCAAAAGTATAATGAAACGTACTGAGCAATCGGCTAAACTATCAATAGGAAACCCAAAGTTGGCTTGGCACCGCTGCAACTACTACCGTACTGTAACCATGACACCTAGCTGGTGACTTTCAATCATTCAAGTCACAGCTCTACGTACTCATTTCAGGTTTTCTCCGATATCAAACCCGTGCAAGCAAACTACCAGATACGTCCATCTGCTTACCTATCAAGAGCAAACCATACATACGAACGGTCTCCGTCTAAAAGCCTTTCTCCGATACTAACCCCGTTCAACAATTTACCAGATGCATCCATCTTGAGAAATTGTCAAATCATACCATACATACCAACGGTCACCCTCCTTAAGCTTTCATCCTATACCGAACCCCTCCAACACGTACGGTGCCAAGTATACCTCCTATTATTTATCGACGTATCGCGTGTTATAGAGAGGCATGAACGGTCTCTCTATTCACTCTCTCCTATATCTCCTACGACACCCAACTGTTCAATCGTTTACCAGCTCTTGGTACAAAACTGTTGATTTACTGTACCTCTATCTGTCAGGCCCTCTTTTCAATGCTTTCTCTTACACCACCAAAGCCACGCAGCCCAAAAAATACCAAGCAACTTTCAACCAGGAATCAATCTATGCTATGTGCCTACTGCACCTGTTGGAGTATTGTACCTGTCGATATACCAGGCATATCAACTGCACATATACGGGTGAGAAGAAGGCAACACCACCGTAAGACACGTGTATCAAGAAAACACTATCACACGGGTGATAACATAATACACCGTATCACACGGATGATAAGATAACACTATCACACGGGTGATAAGATAACTATCACACGGGTGATAAGATAACACTATCACACGGGTGATAAGATAACACTATCACACGGGTGATAAGATAACACTATCACACGGGTGATAAGATAACACTATCACACGGGTGATAAGATAACACACCGTATCACACGGGTGATAAGATAACACACCGTATCACACGGGTGATAAGATAACACACCCCCTCGAACGAATTTTCCAATCTGATTTTCGCGACAAGGGGGAGGGCGAACTAAATACGGCGAGCTATGAGTCCATCGAAACTTCTCGACAACACATTTCTCAAGCCACCGCTATCAAACTGTGCGGCCCGGCCCCCCTACCAGTTGCCGACAAACTCGGCTCGAAAATCATCCGAGGCGGTGTGTGGTGTATCATCTTGCGTGTTATACACACGGTACATGGTACTTCGTACACATACTAGCAACCCCCCCTCTCCACTTTTTTCCTATACCAAACCCGCGCAACCAAAAACCACGCAAACAGCTATCTATCTGTCGACAGACAGATTAAAAACTATCTATGTATCTTTCGACAGACAGATCAATCGAGTGATTTGCCAGGTATGTCAAGTTAAAAACATACCAGCGGTCTCCCTCAGAAATATTTTCTCCCCCACATGAAACCGCTCGACCAAAAACCAGGTCGTACCTTGGTGCCTGTCAGCGACGCCCCCTTGTCCAGTTTTTCTCCTACACCAAACCCGCGCGATCCCGTGACACGCAAGTATCTACCAGGCATCAAATAACACCAGGTGTATCAAGAAGAAAAACGCATCAGGGGTCCCCTGTGTGTGGCAATTTTCTCAATCGAATCAAAACCGCTCAAATCACATGCGTACCAGGTACGACCTCGTCCTTTTTATAAACTTCGGAGTATACGTCTATCCACCTCTCTATCAGGCACAGCCAATACATATACCAATGCCGCTCTCCATCAGGGGCACAACCCAAATACACACCACGAGCTCACCAAAGCTTAAGCTAAGCTTCCCCCCTTCTAAGCTAGAGCTCCAAAGGCGACACAACCAATACACACCAAAGCTCCCCCCCCCGCGCGCTGCACTGCTGCATCTTCCACACCAAACCCGCGCATACCAAAATCCCCAAAATACTGCTGTGGTGCCGAGCAAATTATTTGTTGGGAAACTACAGCAGTACCTCCTATCAATCGTCACACCCATGCCCCCGGAAAGTAGCGTGGGGGGGGGGGGCTGGCGACCTGGCAAATTATTCCTCGCCATCACTCAAATCCACAGCAATCCCTCCCGAGCGAGTTGCTTCTCATCTTGCTCGTGCGTGCGTGGACTGCTTGAAGCCCCTTGCGGAGACCCCTCGCCGTGGACGTCACCCCTTGCACTGCTTCCGCTTTCCCTCGAGGACGAGCTATTTGCTGGCTGCTATTATTAATAATAGTGTCAGCGGTTTCCCAAAAATCGGCTTTTTTTTTCTTGCATCAGATAATATGCGTCGTTTCTACCCAAACACAATGTACAATTCTACAAGTCTACTGCTGTACATGTAAGATCTATTATTACGGGGGTCCGTAGTTAGTAGGACCTATACTATACATAAAAACCTATATATTAACCTATTTTTACTAACAATATTTGGTCCTATTTACTATGGCCCCCCGTATTAATACTGGTACAATCCAAGATAAAGCTTCGACGAATCCTCGATCTCACAGCTCATGTTTCCTTTTTATTTTTTTACCGCCTTCAACATAAACACAAGGACCTCTTATTACGGGGGTCCATAGTTAACAGGACCTATGGCATACATAAAACCCTATATATTTGGGTATTTTTACCAACAATATTTGGTCCTGTTAACTATGGACCTCCGTAATAGTATTGATATTACTGCCTAAATGTTCTTCATATTTCCATCGAGAGCGGTACACCATTAACAAAGCAGAATATTTACCAGGCATACCATATGTATCAACCGTTCCCGTCTTTAGGCCTTTCTCCTGTACCAAACCCTAACCCTTTCGCCCGACCGCCCTCCTGTACTGCTGCAGTCTACACAATGCTCCTATTACGGGGGTCCATAGTTAATAGGACCTACGGTACACAAAAAAAAAACTATGTAATTACCCATATTTACTAACAATACTTGGTCTTATTTACTAAGGCCCCCCGTAATACACGGTACATCGCATTCAAATGAGGCCGGTTCTTGCCTTTACGCCAGAAATCGTCTTCGTGCATGCTTGTCACGTATAGCATATACTTACACACACTTTCCACCGACGATCCCAGTCGCACCGGTCATACAACCTGACGACTTTACAGAAAGAGCGCTGCGACGTGAAATGCAACACGGCAGTATTGCTGCAGTAGTTCACACACTGAACTACAGCAGTACCAACTATTAAATACCAACTATCAGAAGCTTATATACTAGTTTGTCGTAGGTACGCCCCTGCTGGTTCCATATTCGGTCATTTTGCCATCATCGACCCAAAAACCTTGTCTTAGGTGCAATCGTATCACGTACACAACTCATATCAAAAACCAATATCAACGATTTCCCTCGAGCCAAGTATTGGCCGAGAACATCATCACTTTTTTTGCACGAATAGGGATTGCGACAATCCAATTTGGTCGAGTTACAAAAAAAAAAATTGGAACCAACAAAAACGAGGAGCTGATTGGTTAAACAGGTGAAACCGAAGGCCCACAGAGTTAGCCCAACCCACAGTGTAACCCAACTCCAAAACAAATTAGGTAAAAAGGCGTAATTTCGTCATTTCTTCCCATAATTATTCGTGGGTTGGAACTGATATTGTACGTCACGCTGACGGAATTGTAAGGATAATTTTGATTAACTATTAAGATAGAAATGTGCTTATATTTCGGGACGGAGTGGTATCACCCTGGTTGGAATTATAAGGACCGCTGGGTCTTCATATTTACGTCTAAACGATCCTTTTTTTTGCGGCCAGAGTGGTGGGAAACAGACTATTAAATACAAGAAAAACCGAACCAAATTGGTTCCAGCCAGATTATTCGCAAACACACCCTTCTTACAACATTAGCCTACTCGGGTTCAAACGGGTGCGATATTATCGGGCAGTGAAAAGAGAGGTATGCAATACCGACGGTTCTTGCTCACGCACTACTTGGTTGCCGGAGGGGATCTGTAGCCGTAGATGATCTGCGCGATACAGCTCCTTCACAACATTTCATGACGGAATGTCACAACAGTACGGTCTACTGTAGATTATCTAGATCATGATCTATCTGTCGGATGTGGATCGAACCTGCGCTCGTCGGCTTCCTGCTCCTTCCTCCTCAGGTTCCCCTCCTCTCTATAAAGCCGGTCCGCAATCCGGCACTGTCGCCTGTGATCCCCATCCGCCTTCCTGTCTTCCTCCACCTTCCGCTCGTACGCCTGCCCGGCAAAACAAGACAAAATTGCCATCAAGCGAGAGGGGGGGGGGGGGGAGAACAAACGTGCTCATGTAATTCGTGGCTGTAGTCGTATGACCGTAGACCCTCGCATCCCTATATGCACACTGCGGGAACGGAGCACGTCGGGTTTTCACCGACCAGACAGACATTTCTTGCTTGCACCAAGCGCGAAGCGAAACGTGAGGCGTTCGGCGAGTGGAATGAAGGGTGGGCTGCATCCTGCTAACGACTAAAAAGAACCGCCTGTGAGGCGGACTTTCTGAGCGAGGGGGGAGGGAGGTGTTCAAGACGGCCAGTGTTCGGTGCTCGGTATTCGGTATTCGTTACTCTGGGCGGATATGTAAGGACCGCTTGGTATCCAAATTAAGGCCCAAACGGTTCTTATATTTCCGTCCACAACGGCCTTCCGTAATCGGTATTGCCTAGTTTATGCTGGAATGTCGGTGTTCGGTGTTGTTGGGGACTCGGTATTCAGCATTCGGTGCTTCGTGTTTCATGCTCGATATTCCGTATTCGGTGCTCAGTACCATGTTCGGTCTTGGGTGTTCGATGTTCGGTACTCTGCACATACCGGTGTACGGTGTTCATTTCACCCACGATTTGAAAGACACGACAAGATAATACAAGGCGAAGCGAGAAAAAATACAAGGCAAGGCAAGGAGAGGCAAGGGTAAGGCAAGGCGAGACAAGATAGGGCAAGGCAAGGCGAGGCGAGGCAAGGCAAGACAGGGCAAGGCAAGACAAGACAAGATGAGACAAAACACGATAAGACAAGACAATAAGTTCAAACAAACCGACCCGAGACATCACATCACAATACGCAACAAGAAAAGTCAGCCAACTGAGATCAGACGAGACCAACCTGATAGTCCTGTCTCGTGAGGTCGTTAAGCTTGCGCTCCTCCGCCTCCACCTCCTGACTCAGCTCATTTGCCCACTCGTCCATGGCTTTCTCGTCCTGCAACTTGCGCCGACGGCCGTCTAGAGACTCTCGTTCCCGCCGAAGACATGCCTGAAAAAAGTGGAAAACCACAGGGCCGGGTTGTTGTTAGCCGCAATGGTGACACACAGAGAGGACCACAATGGTGATACATAGAGAGAGCACGAGAGAAGGGTAGATTTCGGGATTCTCGCTCCCGCCAATACTTTGGAAACCCACAGGAGCAAGAAAACGACAATACACAGAGAGAGGTATAAGAATAGCGTAGCTTGAGATATTCTCGTTCCCGCCCAAGACTTGCCTGTTTGGCTTTGGAATCCCACAGAGCCGGGTTGCTGTTAGCCGTGATGACGACACGCAAAGAGGGAGAAAAGGACGATGCTTGTAGAGAGAGGGGTATAAAAGAAGGGCTTATTGAGATATTCTCGTTCCTGCCCAAGACAAGCCTTTTTGTTTCGAAAACCCACAGGGGGTCGGGGTGTTTTTAACCGTCGTGGGTGGGTGGGGGAGACAGGGGCGTACACAAAGGAGAAAAGTTACCCAGAAGACAGCACATACCGTTTCGGGGGGGCATGCAGCAGTATTACGAGCACCACCATGCTACTGTTAAAGGGGAAAATAGTAATTAGGATCAACAATGCATAGAAAAAATACTGGAATACAGTACACAGTTTTTAGTGTGCATGATGGGTCCTCTCTACTACGGTCCCCCGTACTATCGAAGTAGTATACGATTTATACGCAGTACGTGATCGCTTGTGTGAAGGACAGGTACATATGATACGTATGGACCAATGGATAAGTCAGACGTCAGGCCTAAAAGAGCCTGCCGAGTCGTCGATCTCAGGTCGCATAAGCGGTCCCAAAGATTGTGACGCATGGTCGATCTCTCCCCGAAGGATTGACGGGAGTCATCCATTGTGGAACCGGTGATGTGGACTGCTGTACCGGGTCCTGGAACAAGGTCCAGAGGGCGGTTAGGTTGCCTTCAGCACCCCCCTCCCGGCTCAGTTCGAGACACAGACTCCTACCAGATCATGACACAAGAGAAAATTACTCTGCACGGTGGACCCGTTAACGACCCCTGCAGGCAGTAGGGATTAGCGCGTCACCGCGGCGAAGGCACTACTGTAGTTTCATGACACTTGTGCAAGAAACACCGAAGAAGATTCTCGCCACGGTACACCCCTCTACGTGGCCCTTCGGACCCATCCCCCGTCTCTTCCTTTTCCCCACAAGCCCCGGCTATCATACTTCGTGCAGCCAATCACAACTATTGTTTCGACCCTTTTTTTTCTCTCCTCTGCCCGTAAATGTTTTGGAACTGCAGTCTCGTTTTGGGAACGAACCACTCACATTTCAAGTAGTTTGTCCCCGAAACCGATCTAAAGATAACGCAGTACTATAAGAGTTAAATGCTTAACTAAGCATTTTTAGGACCGCACCCCCGCAGGAGGAGGCCTACTTCGAATTACACTTATAAATGTGCAAAAAATGTGCTGGAATTATACTCATAAATTAAATGCGTTGGAAATACACTTGTATGTTTTTTTTCAAGTGTGGGAGTTAGACTTATAAATGTGTTTAAACGTGTTGGATTTACACGCTTTATAAATGTGTTTGGATGTGTCGGAATTAAAGCTATAACCATGTCTTATAACGTGTTGGAATTACACTTGTAAATGTGTTTAAATGCGCAACTAAACTGTACGGTGGACGGACTACTGTAGCAAAAAAAGAAAAGAAAAAGGTTTCCTTCGAAACCACAACCGGGGGCCGCGAGGACGAAACGCGCTAACTCTTCGAGGTTATGTCTATTCTGGGGGTCTATAGTTAGTAGGACCTACGGTATACATGGAAAACTATATATTTACCTATTTTTACCAACAATATTTGGTCCCATTAACTATGGTCCCCCGTAATAGGCAGACCTTCTACCTCCCTCCCCTCCATCGCTACCCTCACCTCGTCCCCACCGGCTCCTCCCTCCCGTCATCCCCTCCACCCGCCGCCCCCCCATCCCTCCCACCCTCCCACTCCGCCATTCCCAACCCCCATCCCCTCGACCCCTATGGCCATACATACGACTACGGCTATGCATGACATGAGTACACCTGCCATCCCCCCAACCCCCCCCCTCCCAACTTTAGGGGGGGGGGGGGGGGGGGGGGGGGGGGGGGGGGGTGTACTCATTATCGTGCATGGCCGTTGTCATATGACCATAGACCCTCGCATCCCTACAATGCCGGGACGGAGAACGTCCGGTTTGCACCGACCAGGCAGGCAATGGTTGGACCAAGCGGGAAGCGAAACGTGAAGTGTTCAGCGAACTACATGAAGGGTAAGCTGCATCTTACTAAGAACCCCTTGTGAGGCGGGACTCAAATTTTCTTTGACGACCTCACCTCGTGGTAAGAAACGGTGTCCCACATGCCATCTTCCTCAGACATTTTCAGAACTCCGCCTCCCTTCACTCTCCCCTCACCCCCCCCCCCCCCCCCCCCCCCCGCCCCGCCACAATTTTACTGGCGGACTCAAGTTTTCTCTCATGCCCTCATCCTACGGGAAGCAGTGGCATCTTTCGTGCCGTCTTGCTAAGACGTTTTCAGGTCTGCGTCCGCCTCCCCCCGCCTCCCGCTGCCTCCCCGACCCCGCTACAACTACGGCCACGCATGATAATGAATAAGTACACTCAAGTTTTCTCTCACGCCTTCACCTCACGGTAAGCCGCGGCGTCCATCATGCCGTCTTCCTGCGACGCTTTCAGGTCCGCCTCTGCCTCCTGCTCCTGCTCTTTCATGGCCTCGCCAACCTCTTTCCTCCGGAAGTCGGACCTCCGCCGTCGCTGTCTCGACTGGCGCCGCAACGCCTTCTGTGCCTCCTTGTACTCCTGCTCCTCCTGTTGAAGAAAAAGCAAGGACCAACAAACAATAGTACAAGAAAAAACGACAAAACAAGGAGAGGCTCGTTGGCAAAAAACAAAAATCAGAACGAAAAAGAAAGATGAAAAGTGAAAAAGGAGAGATTCGTTGACAAAACAAAATAGAAGGAGCAGAAGAAATAAATAGAGAGTAGCGTTGACGAAATAAAATACAACGGAAAACGGAAAAAAAAAAAAAAAAAAAAAAAAAAAAAAAAAAAAAAAAAAAAAAAAAAAAGCAAAGAAGTTGAAGGAGAGACTTCCTGACAAAAGCCACAAAAAAAAGAGAGACTTCCTGACGAAAAACAGAAAGAAAAAAAGGAAAAAAAAAAAAACCCGAGAGAATCGTTGTGTGAAACGCGTCATCTGTTGTTGGCAACAAAGAAACACATCGCTGTGCCTTGTGAAAAATCGACTACACTGTGATATTTGTGCGCATGAAAATATCAACTGCAGCAGGTACTCTTTCACACGTATCATCGTATCATACATCGTATCAAAATAAACAAGTACTGCCTGGTACTGCTGTGAGGTTCATTCTTATCGGAGAGCTTTCTTTTCCAGAATTTCCAAAGTTTGGAAATAATAGGAGATACGAATCAATATACGGAGGCGTTCTGTCACTATTCGTGAAATTCTCCACAAGCAAAAAAAAAATCAGGTTTCTTAAATTTCACACATTTGGAAAACATGGTCAGGAAAATCTGCAAGATTAAAAAATTGCGCGAAAAAAACATGGAAAATATGGGAAAAAAGCTCTCCAATAAGAATGACCCTAATTTGTGTGTTCTGCTACAATGGTGTGTAATATTATCGCACGTGGCACTACAGAATAAAAAAAGTCTAAGCTATGTACGAGACAAACTCACTCGTTTCGTTAGTTTTGTCTTTTTTCCGAAACCATATTTTGCAAGAAACTAAAACAAAAGTTTTAAAAAAAAAAACGCGCAGAAATCTCCTCGTTTCGAGTACTCGTACACAAAAGGAAAACCAACACTCATTGACAGCACTTCGAAAACAAACTACAGTAGGCGGCGCTTTTGGTTTCCCTCCGTTCCCCGTGCCCCCCTCCCTTCTCCCCTCCCCCCCCCCCCCCCCCCCCCCCCCCACCACCGCCCCTCCCTTCCCCCCCCCCCTCCCCTCCCCCCCCCCCCCCCCCTCCTCTAGCACCTGCCTGGCGTGGAAAATAGACGTACGTACGCACGTACGTGCAGTTAGTGGTGTGTTAGTGGGGTACTGCTGTAAGTATGAGTGGTCACCTTGCTACTCCCTTGACGCCAGAACAGATCGTCGGCTAGCTTGTACGGGTCTAGGGCCTTGCCCATGCCGCGCTCGATCTCCTTATCCAGAAATCGCTTGTTCCTCCTGCAACAACCACAGTAGCAGCACCAGCACCACCAGCACCACCAGCACCACCAACACCAGCAGCAGCAATGTAAGCACGTACGTAAGTACAGAAAACGGAGCAACGGAAAGAAACTAAAAAACGAGAACAGGCCGACGAAAGGTTTTAATCCGGTCGGGCCTTTAAGGAGGCGTTCGTTAAGGACTGCAGTCCCGTTTTGGGGACCAAACACTTGGAATTAGAGTCAACTTTAGAAACATGCACAATGCGCTACTAAAAAAGTCAACACTAAACGACCAAAAATAAACGGGGAGCGAGAAAAAAACGGCCAAAATAAGGGCACAGCACAAGCACAAGCACTCCCACGGAGCACAAGCACAAGGCAAAAACTTGAAACAATGAAATACAACTTGCGAGAATGAAAACATTTTTTTTTTTATTTTTTTTTTTTTTTAATCCATCACTTTTGCTTTCCGGCCCACCCGTAGGAGGTTTTACCCTCGACGATCTTTCTGGACAAGCCGTGGTCACAGGTGTCGTCCCTTCTCCCCCCCGGTACGTGCCTTTATTTTTTGTCGCGCATAGGGTTCAGCATTCCCACTGCTCGTCGATTTTCATCGAATGTAGCCAACTCACGCTTTCGCGCTTTCCGCTTATCAATTTTTTATGCAAGAAAAAGTCCCTATGAGGATGCACTCGGTGAGACTTGAACCCACGAAATTGATCTTGACAGGAAAACAATACACAACAACAAACGTAGGTTTACACTGCCGCTTTTGAACACGGATGGCAGTTATCCATCTATAGCCGGTAACGTTTCGGTAACGCATGTTAGCGGGAGGGAGCATAACTAACACAGGTAAAGTTTTGTACCCCTATCCCCTGGTAAATAAACGCCTATATACATGTATATTGGAAACCTCTGAATTTTTCGAAATTCTTCAATTCACAGCAGCGTACCACGCACAGCACACACGGCACACATCGCATGTAAGCACACAGAGCATCGCTGGCTGCGTAGTCGACAGCCCCATGGGCGAGGCTGGGTACGTCAGCCTCGCCTCATACTCTCCTGTACTTGGTAGCAAGTGTGAGCAAGTTTTCCTTGACTTTTTAAGGCATTTTGACCCGGGTATATCGCTTATCCACCCCCCCCGGGAATTTTCTCAACTGCCCCCGTTTTCGAGACAACTGCCATCCCTGCTTTTGAGTGCGCAGTAATACCTAGGAGTACGTACGAGTATAAAATATGAAACGCCTTCTCCCTCTGCCCCCCCTCCCGTGTCCCGGCCCCCGCTGAAAAAAGCGCAACTCCCTCCCTCTTAGAAAGGCATAACACACCACACTGGAGTCAATCCCATCCCACCCAGCCCAACCAACCATGTTAGGAGACCGCAATTGGAACCCTTGACTGACTGACCGCCCACTTACACTCAAAATAGTACTTCAAGGCTAAAACAGGTGCAGGGTGCTGAAAAAGACAAAAGGAGGGTCTCTTGGCATGTTTGCACCCCACCCCAACCCACCCAGTCACACCCCACCAAATATGCTAGGAGTAGAGACCGCGGTTTGAGCCCTTCACTGACCGCCCCATACACTAAAACTAGTACACTACGATCAAAACAGCCTCTTGACGCGACGCGCTAAAAGGGACCGGTCTCCTAGAAACAATAATATTTACACCGTCTCCTAACTCCACCCCACCCCATCCCACCCAGTTACACCACACCACCGTCAGGAAGGGGATAAGATGAGCAAAAAGTTTCTATGTAATATATGGAAACAACGAAATGAGCACCCAATTGTTGGAGGTGTCTCTATCAGGAGTAGGAACGGTGCTCCGTCTCGAAAGGGATGCGTGGTAAATGGTCAAATGATTAAGGCAAGCAACAAATGAGTGCGCCCCGCCCCCCACACCCCCCCCACACCCCACGCCACCTCACTCCACCCCAACATGGCATAATACTGGTGGACAACGTACCCCCACTGAGCGGACGTTCGTCTGTTGCGCTTTTCCTTAGCTGCCGCTCTGTCGAGGGCAGCTTGGTCCAGGGCACGGTCCCTCCTCAGCTCGAACGCCTCCTGCGAGGGAGCGACGCGACACCAATATCATATCAATAGCATCATATCATAACAATATCATAACGTAGTCACTGCTGAAGACCGATATCGAACGAAAATCGACGTCGATTCGTAAGGTTTTTTTTTAAATTGTATTTATCCTCCGGCGGATTGGTAAAAAAAAAAGCTCGAGAAAATCGAGCTCGATGATATATCGATACACGATACAAGTACCAACACAGAATAGTGCCACTATGTCCCTCAATATAAGAAAAAAAATTGTTTGAATATTAGTGCGAAAAATTTCTTCAAAATTAGGGACGGAGAGGTATTAGGAAGGGCGGATCGGCCACAATTGTGATCTTGCGGTACGTTTCCCCCTTTAATTATCGCACAGCAGAGGCGTGGGAAACGAAGCTCTAGAATACTTCAACTTGGAAGATGCATGGCTATCGAATCAGAGACCGAAGGAGTCTGAAACCTCGCGCGGGCCTCACAAGTATTTTTGGAGACCAACACGAAGGATGTAAATACTGTCTAATCTAGCGAGATCCATGGCATTGCACGGAAAATGTCCCCTATCTCGAAAGACATAAGGCTGCCACCAAGGGTAAACGAAATAAACAAGTCGAAGTCTCGACACGCCAATTTTTTTTTTTGAGTCGCAGACAGGGTGGGGTATGCACTAAATCGAGTAAAAAAACTGAAAAAAGGACATGGTTTTCTTTCATTTCTGACAAAAAATTACAGTATACCGGGTACCTGGTATGAACGAAAAATAAAATCGAAACGATTTTGATACACCAAGTTTGTTATTAATACTTGCATATCAAAACGAAAAACACGGGTAAAATACTATCGATATACGACATATCAAAGTGCGGGATTTTCGGCATGTAAACAAACTTTCGATACGATATCCAATACTAACAGTCACACAAGGAAAACACAGATATAGATCGAGCCGTTACATATATCCAACGGGCCGGTACTTATCAAGCTATTACGGATCCATATCTATCGAGCCGCTGCAGGCCGAGCGAATAGTTACATATCGAGCCGTGACAGATCGATCGGAACGTTACTTACGGAGCTGTTACAGATCAAGCTGGTCCGTGATAGTAGAGCCGTTACAGACGGCTACTTATCGAACCGTTACATGTCGGGCGGGCCGTCAACTATCGAACCTTTACACGTATACCTTGTACATATATATCGAGCGGATACAGAATGCAGACTACACATCGAGTCGCCCGGCCCGTCAGTCATCGAACCATCACAGATCGAGCCGTTTCAGATTGAGCAGGACCAATAATTATTGAATCGTTGCAAATCGCGGCCTCAAAGATCGAGCGGTTACAGATCGTTCGGGCTGGTATATATCGAACCGTTACAGATCGAGTCGCCACTTTTCTAGAGAGAGACATTTTTCGTGCCCGCAGTTTTCCGATTGGTCAACATTTTAGGTTGGATTTTTTTAACGGTGGAAAATCCTCGGTCGACATTGGTCGTCATCCGGGATCGTGACGTCACCTTTCGTGCAGGGCATAAATATCGAGCCTTTACAAACCGGGCCTTCGAAGATCGTGCAGGGCCGAAATTATCGAGCCGCTACAGACCCGGCTATTACAGATCGAGACGGTACAGGTCACGCGATACACGACGTATCGGGCCGATGAAGGTCGAGCGGTGACAGATCCGAGCCGATAAAGATCGCACAGATCCCACCGATAAAAACCGGGCCGGTACAGATCAAGACTTACCCGCGTAACCGCGGCAAAAACGAAAAAAAAAAAAAAAAACTGTTTCGAACAAGCCTATCCTTTTCTCACGTGAGCCGCAACATCTCCAGTCCCCTCCTCCAGCGTTTTGTGAAGAAAAGCCTGTCTCGCCCTCCAAACCCGCTCCTGCCTCTCCGTTAAAGCCTCCTGCTCCTTCACCTCGCTTTTCGCCTCATGGAACACCTGAAAAGGCCACAGCAAGAGTGTGAGGGGGGTAGGGGACCAATCATAGGATTGTAGTAAGTTCCGGTTGTGGTACGTGGACCAATGAGAGGACTCCGTTCAGGATGCTCTTGTTCGCTCTCAACCTGTCTGTTATGTCTGTATGGGTCCTTTCCTTCCCTCCCGCCCTTTCTCCCTCCCTCCGTCCTTCCCCCCCCCCCCCCCCCCCCCCCTACTCCCTCTCGCCCGCCTTCCTTCCCGCCCTCTCCCCCCCCCCCCCTCTCCATATCTTCCTCCCGCCGCCCCTCCCCCCCCCCCCCCCTCCCTCCTTCCTTCCTTCCCTTCTTCCTCCTTCCCTCCCTCCTCATGCGGGCTGAGTTGTGAAGGACATTAGGACATTTGGACATACCTTGTGCCCCTCCATCGCCAATCGCTGCTCCTGCTGCCGCGCCTCCCTCTGCTTCTTCTTCATGTCCCTTTCGCGACACCAAGACGCTTGCTGCACAACAGGACAAGACAAGCCGAGGCAAGTCACGTTAAGCCGAGGCAAGACAAGACAAGACCACATACGACAAGACAAGACGAGACAACACAAAACGAGTCAAGACAAGACAAGGCAAGACAAGACAAGTCAAGACAAGACAAGACAAGATGAGACAAATCAAGACGAGTCAACACACGACAAAAGCAAAACAAGACAAGTCAACGGCACATGCAGGACCTACATGATCTGATCTGATCTGATCTGATGATATAAAGGCACATACATACCCTGTAGGCAAGACTTGTCCTTCGCTTCTCCTTCTCCTGGGTGAGTAGGGTCTCCTTCAATTCCTTGCGCTCGTTCATCTTCGACTGGAGCTCTTGAGCCTGCGTACCACAATGTATCATATCATCTCATATCATGTCGCAAAAGACTATCATATCATATCATATCATATCGTATCATATCATATATCACACCTGCGTATCACAACGTAACATATCTTATGATACGATATCATACCGTACAACATCCAATCATATCATATCGTATAATAGAACTATTCATATATATCATATCACGTCACATCAGATCAGATAATATCATACTATCACAAGATGGAATATCACATCATATCATGGTATTCAGGTACTAATAGTAGATCACAACAAAATATGACGTACCAGGCATCAAAGAAATCCTGTTGCTATCACCATCTTTCAGCAGCCTTGATCACAAACTATTAATAAGAATGCCTGGTAGATCAGTACTGTATACTACTCTGGCCGACAATATAAGATATATTTGATACTAGCATAAGAGTTAAAACGGGTCTTATATCAGCGGTCAGGGCTCTGACCGACAATATGATCTCCGTTCGATATTGATATATACCTTGGTATATTGATATCAGACTTAAATCGGGTATAATATTGGTCAGTGCGTACGTACGTACCAATCTATGAAATATCTATAAATGAACTATCTACGAATGATCTCTGTATAAATGATCCAGATCGTCATCTGTACGACGTGCTAAGTTTTGTATTCGTTCATGGGGCTTCATTGTATCGCGACACCGCCGTGCTCTTGCCTGGGACTCCGTTCGCTTTTCCCTAGCAGCCTTTTTAGCCGCCGCAGCCGCCCGTCGCTGTCGCTGTGCTCTCTCGGCCCTCTCCTTCAGCGTCCGCTGCTGTTCCGCCATAATTTCCGCCTGCTTAACCCTCGCCGCGCTCATCAACTTTAAACACAAACCGTAAACAACAAACCGTAAACCGTAAACGGCAAACGGTGAACCGCGAAACGAAATCCGAAAAACCGTACATTGTTCACCGTAACCGGTGAACCGTATAAAGTAAGCAGCAAACGCACAGACCGTACACCGTGAGTCGTTAACCGCAACCAGTAGACGGTAAACCACAACAAACGGTTAACCGCAGACCGCAATACACGTTTAACCGGAAACCGCAAACCGTAGAAGGCGCACGGCAAGCGGCAAGCAGCAAAAAGAAACGGTAGACCGTGAACCGTAAACCCCCAAAAACGTATCGCACGCGGCAAGGCGAAATCCGTAAAATCGTGCAGCACAGCGAAGTGCAGATTTAGTTGACCACGTGAACCGTGCAGATTTTAAATGGGATGGAACGGAATGGAACGGGATGGGATGAGACGCGAGGGGCGGAGGATGGACAGACGGGCGGAGCACGAAGGTCAGCAGCATGGTTGGCGAGGTGTCGAACAGATCACCATCTAGAGACAGATAATCTACAGATAGATCACATAGATCCTAACCTGCTGTTATGATATGTTGTGCAGGATGTGTATACTACACAGATCCAACCCAGGAAAAAACTGTCCTAGATCATGCAGATAATCATTAAGGCTCCCACCCGGCAACATGAGCTAGATAACACAGATCATACAAATCACGAACAGAAGATCTATCTGCCCTGAAATATCTAGATCATGACCTGTGGGAATCGATGATCTAGATAATTATCTATCCGATGTGTGGGTAGTTTTTTTTTTTTGTTTGTATATGTGACTGACGTAACTTGCACTGGATGTGCCGGGTATCGCCGGGTAGGGTCGGGCACTGGCTGGACCCGCCAGTAGCGATTATACTGTCGTTAAAACCAACCAGTATACTGGATTGCAGCAGTCTACTGACTGTCTCACCTCTCTCCTCCCGGAACGCATTTAGTAGGTCCTCGTACTGTAATATGGCGTGTTTCTTGGACGTACGTGAGATAAAAACTACTGGCGAATACACTGGCCAGGTCAATCTGCAGATTACTGCTGCCAGTAGATTACTACTGGCAGTACATACTGCTGTATCAGCGCCCATCTTTGAACCCCTTTGAGACCGACCCCTCTGAAGGGATAGCGACCCAAACAGCGATAAATGCTGTGGTGGGATCAACATTCTACGAGAAGCGTCAGCGGCCAACACGTACGGGTAGCATCATGTTGCTTGCGCCCGTCCCGTGCCGTACGATTCCTTGCATTCAACCATTGTCACTCAGACACCAACCATTGTATCATCCCCCGATGACGCAGTGGCCGTTGCGGTGACCGTCAATTTTGACCGCCAATTTTTCCCTCTGAAGTCTGATAGTCTCAAGAGGGTTACAAGAGCGTCAAGAAACACTCTCGAGTACACCTATTAATAACAATAAAACAAGTCAAGTCATCGCAGTGAGCTATACTAGTCAATAGCGTCGTACCCAGGGACGTGCGTGCCGGTACCAAGTTATCATCGGTTCTCAAAATCACAGGAAATTCGCAACAAAAAATGCGTTATCGGTATTTCCGTGCTGCCCCCAGGTGAGAAACGCCTGCACGCATATACTGTAAACCCCTAACGGTATATTTTGGGACTTTTAGAATCAATTTTGGTAGTTTTTGGGGGGGTCGTTTCTGCGGGCGGTTTCCACATTTGGCCAATTTGCGGTAGTATTCATCGCAGCCCCTGAACGCATACAGCCTTCATCTGGTAGTAGCGGGTAATTCCCTCCTGCCTGCCGCAAGTTCTCGCGATAAACGTGTTTGTACCAGGTTTGGCGCTTTGTGAGTGCAGTTCTGATAACTGTTCATTGCGCGGTGTGCACTCGAATCGCTCGTTTATTCCAGGGCTATACGCGGGCCGGGTCAAACCTCGCGGGTCAGCTCGGGTCGGGTCGGGTAGGGTAAGGGTGATCCGACCAGACCCGACCCGACCCGTGAGATTTTCGAAACCTCCTGACCCGACCGGACCCGACCCACGAAATTCCAAAACTTTCCTGACCCATCAAGAGCCAGCCCTGGTTTTGTCATGCGTGGGGGTAAAAGTGGTGGGTTTGCCCTCACCTCCTCCTGCTGTCGTTTCAAAAGAGCCGTCTGACGCTGTTTCTGCTCCGCCAGCTGTTTCCTCGCCGACATGGCCGCCTGGTCGTTTCGACCGTGCACGGGAGAATCAGCAACAAAGAAAAGCTTCAAACAAAACACAAACTAAGGGCAATTTGTGAGGTTATCTACTGTATAACACCATCACACGGGTGATAACAAAACACTATCACACGGGTGATAATATAACACTATCACGCGGGTGATAAGATAACACTATCACACGAGTGATGAGATAACATTATCACACGGGTGATAATAAAACACTATCACACGGGTGATGATAAAACACTATCACACGGGTGATAAGACAATACTACCACACGGGTGATAAGATAACACTACCACACGGGTGACAATAAAACACCATCACACGGGTGATAAGATAACACCATCGCACGGGTGATAAGACAAGACTATCACACGGGTGATAAGATAACACTATCACACGTTTTCACACGGGTGCTAATATAACACACCCCCTCTGGGACAAACGACGCCCCAAAAAAAAAAAAGGAGGAATGTCGGGGGGGGGGGTTTCGCGTAGCCTTGATGAGTCAGATAATAGGCTTACAGGACCAGCCAACTAGTAGTAAGTAGCTGTCCAGTCCAGCCAAGGTATGCCTTACTCACAGCCCTGCAGGTACTAAAAGCACAAAACCTAACCTCGGTAATAGAGTAGTAGTGGACCCTACAAGTGACAGGTTGCCCGCTATTACGGGGGACCATAGTAAACAGGACCAAATATTGTTCATAAAAAAAGGGAAATATATAGGTTTTTGTGTGTACCGTAGGCCCTATTTACTATGGTCCCCCGTAACACTGCACGTGGAATCGCTTGGCATAGATGGGATTGACCAGCGAGGTGTAGTGTGCCGAGCATTGCCGGTTGCCGGCATAGTGCTCGCATCGTCGCCTGGCGCATACCATACCGGCACTGATTGCAGAGGGACCATTACTGCTGTAAACACAAAAAAGGGCTGACCTGGCGAGGAGTGGGTTGAGATGCCGACAACGGACCGCCGCCGCCGCCGCCGCCACCGCCACCGCGATCACCCGCAACCACCTTCCGCGCTGGAGTAGACGCAACCGCCACGCGCTCCGCCCCCCCTCCGATCAAGCCCGAGCGGGAGACAGGGCCGCCGCGTGTTCCGGGAGTTCCAGCACCATGACGGCGGTGGGACATGGGGGTCCTTTGAGAAAAAAGAAAAAAAAACGATTTTGCAACCGTTTCCGGAAAAACAGTGCGGAGGGGCGGGAGGGGGGGTGTTTTCGATATCACGCATGGCCGTCGTCGTATGACCATAGACCCTCGCATCCCTACATTGCCGGGACGGAGCACGTCGGGTTTTTACTGACCAGGCAGATATTGCTTGCACCGAGCGCGAATCGCCGTGAGGTGTTCGGCGAGTCGCATGAAGGGTGAGCTGCATCCTTCTAAAAACCGCTGGTGAGACGGACTTGCATATGGATGGCAGCTTCAACGAGTTAATTTCTTTTCCGGTGTGGCCAGTTCTAGAGACAGCAGTGGGGGTACCATATGTACCTGCCTCGTGGGTGTCTTACCATGAACACTACGTGATACGATCTTTCCCTCGCATACTAGCGCTGATGTAATGTAGTCGGAATTCGGTACCAGGCATTCGGTAGCAGGTATTCGGTATCTGGTGGTGCTTTGATGGCAGGAAAACGCCTGAAAAATCGTCAACTCATAGGGCTGTGAGTTGGCTGATTATAAGTCGCCAACCGGTGAATAGTCGGTTTGGTAGTAAAGCTGGTTGCGTGCAATAATTTGCGGAATTACGCATAATTTGTATCCGACAGGGGCGTTTATAAATAACTGTTCAAATTGTGCGTTTAGCAGCTAGGCGCTATAATACCAAAATAAAATTGATGATAAGTTGGTTAGTTGGCTCACTTGGCCACACCCCCCTAATCCAACTAATAACCAGCCGTCAAGTCAAGTCCAGCCAACTCACAGCTCACGGCCCCATCAATTCCGGTATCATGGTCGCCATAATTTACATCGATCGCATATTTTAGATCTCATTTTCCTTTTTTCAAAATGTTCATACGAGTACAAAAAAATATTTTCCTTTTTTTTATTTTTTTATTTAATCTTCATTAGTATACTCGTTTAGTTCAGAGTAGACTATGTATACGATGCTACAGATTTCAGAGATATTTGTACTACGTAAGTAGATACGTTGCTGCTGCTAAAAAAGTTAAAAACGCTTTCTACAGCAGTAGAAGAAGACACCCGCACCTCGCCGAGAGAGCAACAATAACAAAAACGAGACGAAACTTACCTGCTGCTAGCGGCGACCTGTCTGACATTCCCGGGGGTTTTCCTCCCTTCCTTGGCGGCCGAAAATGGTGCACGGGGAGGCGCCGACATCGTCCCCGGGGTCTTGGACGTATGCATTCCCTGAACCAGACGGACCACATGTATTGATTGCGAAAGAAAAAAAAGGTGAAAACGGGCATGGTCGTGTCGTATGACCAGAGACCCTTGCACCCTTACAATGCCGGGATGGAGCACGTGGGGTTTTCCCCGACCAGGTAAACGTTGCTGGCACCAAGCGCGAAGCGCCGTGAGGTATTGGGCGAGTCGCATGAAGGGTGAGCTGCGTCCTACTAAGACCGGGGGGTGCTAGCATGGGTGTTCCGCGTGGCTGGGAGGCGATGTGGCCGGCGGGCGTCAGACAGCGTCCGAACGAATACACCGCAAGAATAACACGACCGTGTGATCATGTGATCTCCTGATCGTGTCAAACATGGTCAGGTAGTCAGATAGTCTGGTCAAGTGATCGTCCGATCGTCTACTATGGTTTGATAAATCTGGTCGTCCGATTGAGTAAGCGTCTAATCACCTAACTGTATTATTTGTCGCCTGAAACATGGCCGCGTGATCGTCTGCTTCGGTCGGTCGTGCGATTATCTCGTCTGGTCATATGCTTGTTCTAGCGGCTAGCTAAACACGCGGATCGCTGTGGTGTGATCGATCAATCACCTACTGCTGCTGCTCTTGTGGTCGTGCGATTGTGTTATCGCGGGAACGTGCAATCGTCTAATATTGTGGTCCTCCGATAGACTGATTTGAGTGCAATTCCGAAACGCACCTTGCTCTTCAACTGTCCCGCTCCGATACGGGCAGAAGGGGTAGGCGGAGGAGGCGGCGGAGGGAGCGCAAGGTCTTCTTCGTCTAGCAAGCTGATCGTCAGGGAATCGGGGGGGGGGGGGGGGGGGGGAAAGGTTTTCGGAGACGACCACACGTGTCATAGGGGACGGAGGGAAAGGAGGGGTTGAGTTACTGGTGGGAGGGGGGGGGTCCAGAGACGGCCACACGCGGGATATATAGGGGATGGGGGAAAGGAAGGCCAGAGTTAGGGGTGGAGGAGGAGGGGGCGTACTCATTAGTTGCTTGCCTTATTAATTAGACCATTGGCCTCGCATCGCATTCGAGGCGGAGGGGGGGTAGGTTTCCAGAGAATACCACACCGGGGATAGGGGATGGGGAAGGGAGAGCGGGGAGTTAAGGGGGCGCGGGGGGCTCATTGCGAGAAAAAAAAAGCAAGCGCAAAGAACCGCAAACGACGAACGAACGAAAGCATTAAATTGAAAAGAAATAACACGAAAAAGTATGAAATCATGGAAAGGCAAATAAATCATATCGAATACCAATACTGGTATATACCTGGTAGTCTTTATCATATACCTGGTATCAGATATACGTCATAGACTGATGTACACACTGTACACCGTGTAATGCACCTGGAATGAATGAACTATACAATGATACAACTGATGTGTGCTGCGCCTCAATCCAAGGCAAAATACGTACGCCATCACTGCACGTCGACTCTGTGGTACTGCTACAGCTTATAGTAGTCTACACCTGGTTTAATAGGATGAAGAACCAGCACGAGCACTAACTGCTGTGTGTGGTATTACGGGGGACCATAGTAAATAGGACCTACGGTACACACAAAAGCCTGTGTATATTAACTTATTTTTACTAACAATATTTGGTCCTATATACTATGGTCCCCCTTAATAGCGCTGGATGTCGTTGGGTGGAAATAATTGAAAACACACAGGAAAGCGCACCTTAATACTATCCTAAAATGCTGTTGACAATATACTACTCTGTGACAAGAGGCCAGATGGAGAATCATACACGCAACGTAATGATAAGAAATTCGAAGCCGTCACACTGAACTCAGTCTGCAAGTAGAACACGCTCTTGCGCCCTATCAAATTCTAATCAGGAAACCCAGTCTGTCCCAGAATGCTCGTCTGGAGACAGCGATGAAAGAGTGCAGCGGAGCTGTGCTTATATAATACCTGGTAGCTCTTACAACATTGCAACATCGGCGGCAGTGTATTCGGGGGATGTACGAAGACATTCTACATGCGTCACCGACCAGGTAGCGGCACGAGCAGGATGCTTCCGTAGGCTCCGCCTCCACAGGTCCACAGGTTGCTAAACTGGGGGTAGAGCCTACAGGAACCATCTCGCTTGTGCCGCTCCGTGATCGGTGGCCGGTGACACATTTAACATGCCTAACCCGAACACCGATATGCTGCCGTCAATGTTGTAGGACTATTAATACATACTCGTAGCACTTCCACAACATGGTTTCCTCATCGTTGGCGTTTTAAATAGTTACATCGAGCGACGCGAGTTTCAATAATTCTCCCGACGCCTCTATTTTCCAGGGAGCCGTTTCGAGGTCGCTGCAACCCATTGCATTCCATTGGATTTCATCCGTGGTCCGTACGTATTCCGTACGGACGCTTTTTCTTGATTGAAGACATGTTTTCTTAGGAGGCGCAACTTCACATTTGCCAACACTTTATTTCCCCAAGGTGTGCTGTGCTGCTACTGCTGCTGTTGCTGCTGCTGCTGCTGCTGCCGCCGCCGCCGCTGCGGTGGCTGTCGAGGCCGTCACACCTCTCCCGCAGCCGCCGCACTTCTGATTCGAGCGAGCGACGAGGTCTCTCTTTCTCTCTCTCTCTCTCTTCTCTCTCTCTCTCTCTCTCTCTCTCTCTCTCTCTCTCTCTCTCTCTCTCTCTCTCTCTCTCTCTCTCTCTCTCTCTCTCTCTCTCTCTCTCTCTCTCTGTCTCAGCGAGGCCGCTCGCTTAGCGTCCGCCGGGGATGCCGCGGAGACCTTGGCGATGCCCGTTCGACGATACAACGAAAAAAAAAAAAACTACAACAATTGTCTCCTTTTGATTTAATGTTGTTGTTTTCTTAAGAACCCTCCCTCCACCAACGCTCTCAAGCGCCCGCGACAGATAACACTTCAGCGAGAAGATTTGGCCGGGGACGCTAAGGTATTGGTTGTGACCGGCTCGGAACCGGTGGGTGGCTTCGCGAGCGCCTTGCGCGTTGCATGCGGAACAAGACCGTCGGCTCTCTTGTTTTGTGCAGGCTACACGAAATAGCACGATGTCTCTTGCACAAGAAGCATAGGCGGGTTTCGACTCGAGAAAAAAAAAAAACGTTTCATGTGTGAAACCGTCCGTTTATTTTGTGCAGCCGTCAGATTTTTTTTCGTGCGACAACGCGAGAGCGCCACACAGCTGCCGGATGCTGCTGATGATGCGCTGCTGAGGGTCGCTTTTAGGGCAGCCCATCTGCTACATACTTTGCATGTCCGCCAGAGTAGTAGGCCTTGCATTGCTCCTGCTGTCCTGCTGCGGTTGCTGCTGTGGCAGAACAACAGCAGCACGACAGACTACAACAAAGGCGATGGGGCTGCACCAATTAATTCCACTGCACTCCCACCGTCTACCATCCACCAACGCACACGAGTTGACGACAGTTACAAGCATCCCGCTGGGCGAGTTCCTAGCTACAGCTGCACTACAACAGTATCCGCTTTACTACAAGAGCAACTGCTGTCGTACGGGGGGAGTTTGCGCTTATAGCAGTGGGGGTTCCCCCATGAGTATAATGCCGGTGCCCGATATAGCGAGTAATGCCAGTGAAATCGCTTGGCGCTTGGCGCAGACGGATGGAATAACTAGTGTGGCATTGTGCGGAAAAAGGCCGGTTGTCCGCTATAGTGATGGTGTATGGGCCTGCCTGGCTGCAGTAGAGGGACCACCACTGCACAGATGCTTCCAGTAACTGGGAGTGTAACGTCCAATATTTCCGATAGAACATAATTTGGGTACACGAAAATGGAACGTGGAAGTGTGGTGAGCTTAAGCTATATTTTTACCAATCCGCCGGAGGATAAAAAAAAGAAGAAGAAAAAAAAAAAGGTACTTCGTGAATTCGCAGTGTATATTTTGACTTTTTCGAGATTCTGTATTGCGGGTACTGCCATACTCGCAGTATTTCGGGGTTCAACGTTGTGGAATACCGCTGCACTTCAAGTACTTCAGGGTTCTTTCTGTACAGCGGGTACTGCCAAGTTCTGGCAGCATCTCGTCCGTTGGTACTGCGAGTACTCGGAGTACCAAAATACCCTCAGTATGCGCAGCAGTGTACTCCAAACATATTGTATGTCTTGGTACTTCGACCATCTATCTGTGCACCGTTTCGATAAAATTCCGTCCCCACTTTAGTGTAGAAATCATTCACGGATGGTCCCATGAGTGGGAGTTGGAGCAAATTCAAGTGGGGGCAACTGGAGCACTCAAGAGTGCTGGCAGTATTTCGAGAGTGCATACTGCACGTACTCGGGAGTATACTGCTGCGAGTACTCGCAGTGTTTTACGTGTTCAATACTCTTGATACTCTTATGTACTGGAAGTATTTCAGATGTTTGTACTTCGGGTACTGCTTGAACTCGGCGTTCTGTACTACAGTACTGCTGTACTCCCAGTACGCGCAACATTTGGGCCTTCAGCACCGCTCATACTCCCAGTACCCAGTACTCACTGCATTGCCGTTACTCTCACTCGGAGTACGACATATACTCGATACTCCGAGTTTCTATACCTGACCTCGAGCACGTACACTCAGAAGGGATATTTGTCAGGTATGATGTGCGTACGAGTTATTACGGGGGTCCATAGTTAATAGGACCTATGGTATAGATAAAAAACCTACGTATTTACCTATTTTTACTAACAAAATTTGGTCCCGTTAACTATGGACCCCGGTGATAGTAATGCTGATGTATGGCACACACAGGCACAGCAGCTGCAGCAGTACCTGGTAGCACAAGTTTAAAACCTTTTATTGTTATTATTATTAGAACTGCAGTCCCGTTTTCGGGACAAACTGTTCAAATTTCAAGTAGTCTGTCCCCCAAACGGGACTGCGGTACTGCTGTTGGTATTAATAGTAAAAGGAAGATCAGAAAAAAAATAGTTCCGTTTTCCGTTATAAATTTTCGCGAGATTCCCCTCCCTGTCCCGGCTCCCTGCCCTGTAGACTGGACTGCTGTATCACATAAACGGGGACAAGAACGGCAACTCTGCTCTCTGTTGTGTTCTGATGATGTTGCTTACCTCTGCTGCGTTTCAGCTGGAGGATTCCCGGCTGCCATGGCAGCAGCGGACGACGACGACGAAGCCATTGATATTGCTCCTTGCTTGCGGCCCAGCCTGTCCTCGCTCCTCTCCTCCTATCCCGTCCCCTCAAGTCCAACCCTTTGTTCGACGACCAGCTTGCTTCGCTGCCGCCCAACAGCAGAATCTGTTTTATTATATAAGGTACAAGTTTTTTATTACTATTATATCTAAACAGTCCTTATATTTACGAACAAAGTTATTAGGAAATGCTCGCTCTCGGTGCTGGTCTTCCTCCAAAACTCTAATTCTCTTTTTATTTTTCGATCATTTGAGCTGCTGCTGCTGTGAAGAGTTGTTGTACGCTGTACAACACAGTCCAGCGGGAAGCCGGAGCCGAAATAAAACGTCAAGCAAAGGAAGCCGGCGTTGAGCGGGGAAATCTCGGGTGGGAGGCACTCCAGTGATCCGATCTGGTTCCACCCGCAGACCTATAGCAGACGAGAAGACATGATTCGTCATCAAGAGTTTTTCAAAACGAGAGAGAAAAAATACTGAAAAAAAAGAAAAAAAGGACGTTCACGGGGCGCGGGAGGGGTAAAGAAAGGTCAAAACGGCTCACCAAAGTTCGGCTAGTCGCCCGGCAAGGCCGCTTGAATCCCTGCAGATCGCCAGAGGGCCGTTCTCCACGAGGTTTTTCAGGAGAGGAAGCTCCTCCAGCACGTGTTCGAGCGAGCTACGACACCTCTTGTGCAACTGCTGGCTATGGCGACACAGGCATACTGCCGTCATACGTCGTGCGGCGCAAAGAGCAAATTCTGAAATTTGATTTTACAAAATATTAAACGCCAACTGAAAAAAGTCCAAACCCCCGTACAAATTTGCCAAAATTGAAAAATGGCAGCTGGTCTTGATCAGATGTACGAGGACCAGCAACGAGTGGAGTCTCCTCTGATCCCGCGATGCGAAGTCTGATGTTGAGAGCCTACTTCTTGCTGCCATTGTCACAGAAGTGCTTCTAAGTGGGTCATCTTCTCACACAGATTGGAGTCCCTGAGCGCAACCTATTCCGAAGCTTCCAGTAGGTAGTAGTAACTGCTCTCTGGTGGAACATCAACTGCTGCTGTAGTAACAGCAGGATACTCAAGAGCGCCATCATCTCCAACCTCCGAGAAGCAACAGCAGTGCTGCACCCGAACTCCTCCCGTGCGTGGATGTGAAAGCAGGCCTAGCGAGCGGTTCGTGGTGTCCACTTTCCTCCCAAAAAACAATGCCGACCTATCATCGTACCAAGCGGGAGTTGGCGCTGCTTTTCGGCCAGAAAGAGCGAAAGCGACGCGCAATATTGCGCGAGCTGTACGCCGCGGCCGACGCCGAATTCGTCGCTGACGTCGCTGCCAAGCGGCTGGAGTGCACCAGGATCCTTGCCGCGAACCAAGGCAGGATAGGTGCTTCCTCCACTGCTGCTACTGCAGCAACAGGCGCGGCTGTTGCAACTGCTGCGGAAACCCCATCCGGGCACCATACGCCGCCCTTGGCCGCGAGACACCCGAGCGGTGGGGCCGCCGTTGGCGAGAGGTTACTTGGCACCAGCAACGCCATGAAAGGCAACGCCAAAGACGATGCCGAAGACAACGCTAACTCTGCTGACGACGACGACCATGACGACGATAACGATGGTGGTGGTGATGGCGGTGGTAGTCCAGAGAAGTGTAGCCCTCTCTCGCCAGCCCTATTTCGGCCCGGAAAAAACCGGCGCGCACGGTTGCATGCTTGTCTCCTCCTCCGCTACGACCGACACGGGCGGCAACTCCCGGGTGGGTTCCCGGGGACAGCAGTCGGGCGTGGTTTGGGGATGCACTGGCATCCATGCCCCTACCAGACATCCTGGGGGAGGGTTGGAGCAGCCGGCTGGGGGCAGAAGGGGTGGCGAGATTTGCAGGATATCAGAGATAACAGCTTTCGGGGGTGTTCGTGAAGCATCGCTGGCGGTGAGGGGTGTTTTCGAAGTTAGAGCTTTCGTGGACGCCAAGGGGAGTTCGAGTGCTTCGCGACCGCCGGTAGTGGGTGACAAGCGTGCGGCGGGGACTGGAACCCCAGAGGTCTTTCGTAGGCAGCCTTCGAACGACCGATCGGCTGCTCCTGATGTTGGTGGTGCTGCTGCTGAAGCGGTTGCTGCTCCTGCTGCTGCTCCTGCTGCTGCTGCCGATGGACCCATGGCTGCTGTTGCTGAGGCCTCTGCTGCTGCTCCTGCTGCTGCTTCTGCCGTTGCTGCTGCTCACGGCGCTTCCGGGCCGAAGGCACGCTCAGGCGCTGGCACCACTACTAGTGCTGTCGATGTGATACGCCGTCGCCAACGGTCGCGACAGCCTGCCGTCGCCATCACCGCGGAAGCTCTCCTGGGCGTCGCCTCGCTTGCTTCGTCGCTGAAGCGATCGCGTTCGACGGCGGGGGTTGACCTGTCTTCCTCGCGGCGAGACGGTGGCTCGACGATGGGGGAGGCTCGACGAAATCGTGGTGATGGTGGTGGTCGTGGTGGTGGTGGTGATGGCGGTTGTCGTGATCGTGGTCGTGGCCTTCATGGTGGTGGTGGTAGCGGTGGTTGTCGCGGTGGTCGTGGCAGTGGCGGTGATGATGATGGTGTTTATCGTGATGGTGTTGGTGGTGATGATGGTGGTGGTGTTGGTGGTGGAGATGGTGGTGGTGGTGGTGGAGATGGTGTTAGTGGTGATGGTGGTGGTGGTTGTGGTGGTGGCGGCAATGGTGGGGTTCGAAGCAACGGAGGGCAGCATAGAAAGAAAGGGCGAATGTGCGGGGGGGCGAGAAAGGGAAGGGCGGCACCGGCAGCAGCAGCAGCAGCAGCAGCAGCAGCAGCGGCGGCGGCGGCAGGAGCGGGAGTGGAGGGACCGTTCTCTAAGCTGAACATTTGCGCGGTGCACTTGGGATCGGTGACAAGCAACACAGTGGCCGCCTGGACGCGAGAAGTGAGTCGGGGCGGAGGCAAGGTGGCGACGGCTTACTCTTCGGGAGAAACAACGCATATTGTGGCTGATGCCTCGCTTTCCTGGGATCAGCTCGACCGTTACGGGGGGTGGGAACTCCCGTGGTATGTCGGGATGGAGGAGGGGCCGGGTGGGATGCCCGTAGGGGTTCCTTTAGTCGGTAGGGATTGGATGGTTGAGTGCTTGAAACGCTCGGCGGTGGTGGCTGCGGATGCGCACCGATTGACCCGCCCTCTAAAGGAAGCGGCAGCGTCGCGCCTTGTAGACACCACCACAGCAGCAGCAGCAGCAATGCTGTGTCTTCCCGACGCGGCGGCCGGAAGTGGCGCTGGGGATGTTGAAAGGGCACGGGCTATTGCTGCACTCCCTCGAGGCAGCGGAGAACCGCGTCTGGTCGCTACCTCGTCGGCCTCCGTTGACCCTGGCAAGTGCCAGCCGCCAGGGAGCATGCGGGTAGCGATGATGGTGGCAGCGGGGGCGACGGCGGGAGCGAGAGTGGGAGCGGAAGCGGGAGCGGGAGCGGCCGGGGAGGAGAAAGACGCGGATAACGCGACACTGGGTTCGAGGGCAGAGAGGGGGGGGTTCGGGTGCGCCAACCCTGACGTTGCGGATCAGAGGAGCAAGTTCTTCTGTCAGTCCGGCAGCTCCCGAGGTCATGTAAGTAAGCCACTGTGTATAAATACACCTCAGCTACGATCGAATTTTTCCTCGAAACTGATCTCTGCAAGCTTGGTGTTATTCCTGTTGGGATACGTATGACAAGGATATATCGTATGATACTTTGGTTACATCGTGGGCGTTGTTTCGCGTGGTGCCGCTTTTTCTGCAGAGGGCGCACAACCACGAAGCCGCCGCGATGTTGGAGAGCCTGGCCGGTATGTACAAGCTCGCCGCCGGCGAAGGGAACGGGTGGAGGGAGAGGGGTTTCAACAGGGCGGCGGCGGTGCTCCGGGGACTCGACAAAGAGATCACCGACGTCGGGCAGCTCAGGGTGCGTTCTCAGGCTCGGCCCCGTTGTACCTGTCTTGCGCCTGTCTTGTGTTAGTTTTTATTTCCCGTCTGATCCGTTTTTTTGTACCGGTTTTGTGGTGGTTGCGCAACAGTTTTGTGGCGGTTTCGAGGCGAAATATATGTATTAACGAGTATTTCCGTTGGTGGCGGTCTATTGTTGTACTGGTCTATTGGTGTGGCGTTTTTGTGTCAGCCTTGTGCCCGTTTCGTGTTCGGTTTTTGTGCCCGCTCTCTGCCGGTTTTGTGGCGGATTTTGAAGACTTTGGGGGTGCCATCCTCTGGGCCTTGTGTGACCAGTGGTTTGACCGTGTATGTGTTGCGTTCGGCACCAAGTAATAGTAATCACACACCACGCACACATCATGTACAGATCATTCCCACTTGATGATCTACATATTTCAAGGTAGATAGATCGTCTGTTCCCGGTCTTGTATGATAGCTCATGTTGCCGAGCGGGACTCGCATAGTCTGGCATGATCTAGCTCATGTTTCCTGGGCGGGATCTGTACTATAGACCGATCCTGCACAACCTCTCACAACGGCAGGTGAGGAACTGCTAGACCATCTATGAATAGATCATGATCTGTCTGATCTGTTCTACAGTAGGTGTAAAACGTGTGGTGCGTTGGACGACGTGGCGTATGGTACACACTTACCGCTTACCAGATACCCGCGCCTTTGTTTCGGTGAAAGGCGCTCTGCGTACGTACAGAGTGTACGTTTGTTGTGGACTGTTACACACGTCGAACAGATCAGATATATCATCTACAGATAGATCATCTACCTGGTAGACCCTAACCTGCCGTTATGATATGTTGTGCAGGATCTGTATCGTACAGATCCAACCGAGGAAACATACCTGTCGTAGATCATGCAAGATTATGGTATGCTGGTATTATACGTTGGACAGGATCTGTGTAGTACAGAGCCAACTCAGGAAGAAGCATGTGCTAGACCGTGAAGACTACACGACTCCCACCCTAAAACAACATGAGCTATAGATGATAAAGATCACGAAGGTACATCAAATGGGAACAGATGATCTGTCTGTCCGATGTGTTAAATATGACCAGGGTTCTCTGACCGTAAATATTAGAACCATATGAACTCTGATATGAATATCGAACGGATGTTATATTCCCGGTCAGAGTGAATATAACCAACGAACAGCAGTACCGACTATGGGGCCACTCTGAACGATAGTATCCGCGCCATTTGGACTCTGAAACGAACATCAAACGTATCTTGTATTCCCGTTCAGAGGTTAATAGGGGTACTAATTAATCGAGTCGTTGTTTTTTTCGAGGGGACGAACTATGGACGTCGGCCCCGAAACAGCCTATACCTTTAACACCCCGCCACCCTGTCTGTATATCGTACCCTGCTCTGTGTTTGCGTCTCAGAGCATGAAGAAGAGCGACCCTACAAGGATGAGGGGCATTGGCGAAAGCGCGCTGGCTCTCCTCGACGAGTTCTTCTCCGAGGGCAAGATGGACCGCTTCGAAGGCTTGTCGTCAGACCCTAGGGTGAGCGGGGTTGGTGTGGTGTGCGGGGGGCCGTATGTAGTATTCAGAACCTAGGTTGGATCCTAAAGCCATGTATCCCCTTCACGTTTTGACACCGTTTTTGGTTCTAATTACTACAGTATGTCATAGGAAACCGCCCTGTTCGAGCGCGTCAAGACCTCTTTTGGCTTTAATATGCCAGTTTTAGTGTAGGGGGCGGTCAGTCAAGGGGTCAAGGGGGTCAAACCGCAGTCCCTACGTAGAATAATATGTCAGTTTTAGTGTAGGGGCGATCAGTCAAGGGGTAAAGGAGGTCAAACCGCAGTCTCGTACGTAAAAGAATACTGGTGTGCCAGTTTTAGTGTAGGGGGCGGTCCAGCAAGGGGTCAAGCGGTCAAACGGCACTCCCTACGCAGAAGAATATGCCCATTTCAGTGTAGGGGCGGTCAGTCAAGGGGTCAAGGGGGGTCAAACCGCAGTCTCCTACGTAGTAGAATAGTATGCCAGTTTTAGTGTAGGGGGCGGTCCAGCAAGGGGTCAAGCAGTCAAACGGCACTCCCTACGCAGAAGAATATGCCCATTTCAGTGTAGGGGCGGTCAGTCAAGGGGTCAAGGGGGGTCAAACCGCAGTCTCCTACGTAGTAGAATAGTATGCCAGTTTTAGTGTAGGGTGTAGTCAGTCAAGGGGTCAAGCGATCAAATCGGCGGTTTCCTACGTGGCATGCCGGTTTTAATATAGAGGGCGGTCAGTCAAGGGTCAAACGGTCAAGCGGTCAAACGACGGTCTCCTATGTGGAATAACATGCCAGTTTTAATGTAGAGGGCGGTCAGTCAAGGGGTCAAGCGGTCAAATCGCAATCTCTACGTAGAAAAACATCCTGGTTTTAGTGTACGGGACGGTCAGTCAAGGGGTCAAGGGGGGTCAAACCGCAGTCTCCTACGTAGAGCAACATATGTATGCCAGTCTGTAATGAAGTCCTTACTCTCGTGGGTCCCGAGTGATGTGCTACAGTAGCTTGACCCGCTCCCAAGGGCTGCAGTTTTCTTCATTATACGTGTATGTAAGGCAAGGAAAGAGCTCTCCACGTGATAACGTGAAGATGAGAGGATGAGAGTAAGGCTCGGAATGGCAAACAAGGCTCGCCTCGACTTCAAGGAGACTCGGGCTATCACGCAGAGTTCTCCCGCTTCTCGCGAAGGTGCTTAGATAGGATAGTATTAATACTCCTGGTGTATGTATCTTCCATGGGTTCATGTGCGACGACCATTCTACGAACCTTTCCCAAAACCTGTCCTCCACATTACCCCCCTCTTTATGCGGTACAAACTGTAACAAACCCATCTTTGCTGCCATGCTAAGGATGAATCGTTGCGATCGTTCAGTATCAGAAGATGATGATACTTGACTTGGCGGAAAAGTAGTACGTTCCCGGCATTATTCTGGATCGTTCGCTGACCTCAGTTGCACTTGCGTTAGTTTGTTCCTCTCCTCACAAGTGTGTATCAGCTGGGCTGCGTCCCCTTGTGGACCAGAGCGATGGTCAGTCCGAACGGCATGATTTTTCATGATGAAAAGAGGGCTGTGACGGAGACGACGAACTCATCTGTCTTCCATGGATACCCCCGCAAGGAGGCGCGATCCGGCTGATAACCCTCCACATCTGGTTGTGAATATAATACCCGTTTGGACTCTGATGCTATCACGAAACGGGCACTATATTTTCGGCCAGAGTGGCGGGTCTGTCGTCTTGCTATTACGGGGGACCATAGTAAATAGCACCCAATATTGTTAGTAAAAATAAGTAAATATATAGGTTTTTGTGTGTACCGCAGGTCCTATTTACTGTGGTCCCCCGTAATATTCTGTAGCACGAGGGTTGGCTAGTCGTCTTAGCTCGTGTCATACTATCGTTTTTTGCTACGACCTCTCACGTACGTGCTCTCGCTGGTGTCGTTGCATCTCTGTGTGCTGTGTGTTATGTGTTGCAGCTGGCCTGTCTCAGAGCGTTCGGGAACATCTGGGGGGCAGGGAGGGCCAAGGCGAGGGGGGGGGGGGGGGGGGGGGGGGGGGGGGGGGGGGGGGGGCGAGGAACTGTATGCGTTAGGGTTCCGGACGATCGAAGATGTCAGGGAGAGAGGCAGGGACAGGTTGACGAGGCAGCAGCTGGTGGGCCTCGACAGGTAAGTTCGGTGGCCAAGTTTATAGTGCCTTTCGTGTTGTTAAATGTGTGGACGTACGAGGAGTGTGTGATGTTTCTTGCCTCTGCTTGTTCAGGGGGGGGAGGGGGGGGGGGGGGGGGGGGGGGGGGTTCCTTTTCTTGGGTAGTTTTTTATTTGCTTGGTTTTATTTTTATTTTATCTCGAATGTTGTGTACCAGGTAGGTGTTGTAGGGGTGTGGATCGGAACCGATTCACCCAATCAATCGGAGCGATTCAAATCGGAATCGGCAAATCGAGACAGTGATTTTTACCGGCGAAACATCGGCAAAACATGCGGTAAAACACCGTCCCGATTTGCATGACTAAGGATTCAATAACATTTTTATTAAAACAGTTATTCAAAAATAAGGATTCATTCACACGCTGGATTCGCCGATACGTCGGGTATCGTCTCGGTCGAAAAGCGATATTTCAAATATCGGTAAACACGGACCGATCAATGGCCTTACTGTACGTGGTTGTCATGGGTTTCTTGTGGCAGTAGTTTTCATTGGTTGGTTGGCTGGTTGATTATTAATAGTTGGTTGTGTGATTGACTGGCTCCTTGATCGATTGGTTGACTGATATCTTGATTCGTTGATTGGCTGACTGATGGACAACAACAACAACAAATAGCAGTAACAACAATAACAACGACAGCAATAACAACCACCACAACAACAACAAAAAACTCTCGGTTGTCGGTGTCTCCTACCTCCAGGTACGAGGACCTCCTTGAGCGCATGCCTCGGTCGGAGGCGGCTGAGATCGAGGCAGTGGTAGCTTCGGCCGCCGAGAGCCTTTGCCCGGGGGTGCAGTGCCAGGCAAGCTCATTGGCTGCCTCCTCTGGGTGATAGGTGTTATCAAACCATTGAACCGGCTGGGAGCACCCAGCACTGTAGTAGGGGTAGGATCACGTTGCGGCCGTGCCACACGACTCCTTGCATTGCAACCATTGTAACCTGGACACCGATTTGCAGCATCCCCTAGCAGCACAGACAGTAGCCGTTGCTGTAAAATCGTCTTTTCTTTGTACGGTGAATTTTGTCCCTCTGAACTCCCGGAGGGTTATGCTCGCTTTGTTGCTGATCAAGCGGAAACGGCACTATATCGCTGGTCAGGCTGCTACTCTTGCTTAGCTACGCTATGTTGCTGATCAAGCCGAAACGGCGCTATATTGCTGGTCAGTTTGCTACTTTTGCTTAGCTACGCCCTAACCCTGCCTTCTCTCCGTGCGCGCAGGCGTGTGGGAGCTATAGGCGTGGGAAGGAGACGTGCGGTGATGTGGACGTTCTCATCTGTCCACCTGAAGGCCAGGAGGTATGATACCCCACATTTATACACCTCGAAGATATAGATCATCTCCGTCATCTACGGATAGATCAGATAGAACATCTTCATCAGATGGAGCACCCATCTAGACCCCACCTGCCGTAATGGCATGGTGTGCAGAACCTGCAGAATACAGATCTAACTCCCTGGAGACATGTTCCAGATAGGTTGTACGTACGGGTACCACGCGGCAACATGAGCTAAAACGTACTGGCACAGATCAGGAATATAGCGGTCTTGAGAGATCTAGATCATAAACTGCGAATGACCTGTAGATTATGTGTCCGAGGTGCGAACTTTTGATATAATACCGTACCCACCGGGGCGAGGGGGGGGGGGGATGACGGTGGCCCGAGGGTGTGTGAAAAAGCCTCCCATTGAAATATGAAACCCGTAAAGAGGGGGAGAATAGTGTTGGTAGTCAACAAAAATCGTGATTGTTTTTGTTGATGATTGTCAGTATGATTACGAGGTTTCAATCACCAGTGACCAATCACGAAGGCCGTGACCACTCGACTATTTTAGCTGTGCATGGATTTTCGTATGCCATATTACCCGCCACACAAACCAAATAATCAAGCGCAAGTCATGCGTAGTATTCGAGTATTTGTGTTGGTACACCCTTGACAGTTGGAAGCACGGGCTTGCGCTGGTAGCGGTTCAGGTACCTGACTGGCGCTTGGAAATCAAAGAATATGCTTGATGTTGGCTGTTACCACTTATGGACTTAAGGCAAAGCACAACGTAAAAACCTTCAATCGAATCAACCCCCCGTTTTTCGTTGTTGACTGCCAATACTGCAGTATCTACCAGTGGGGGACAGAACCATTTTCAGAAATCCCGGATTGTCAGTATTCTGGGCGTGACGTACCGTTGAGTAGTGCTGGGGTGCCTTCACGGTTACTTTTTTTTCCCCTTCATCCCGTTTAGTGACTTAGACCTTCTTTTTCCTCACCCTCCTGTCACGGGGGACCATAGTAAATAGGACCAAATATTGTGAGTAAGAAGAGGAAAATATGTAGATGTTTGTGCGTACCATAGGTCCTATTTACTATGGTCCCCCGTAATGGTCGTAACTCAGACCCGGGGTCACATGCTTGTACATTGTAGCCTCTCCTTCCCCCCTCCCCACAACTGCGGTTCGTGCCTGCCCTCGTTTTTGTCGCGAGAGGACTCCAGCCCTTTCTTTCCTCGTCAACTGGCGTCGATATATGCGCATGGCATTCTTCTTAGGGGACTGGGGTTGGGGTGTCCTACGAGTATGATGTATTGATGTATTTTTCTTGTGCGGTGTGTACTGTACTATTAATTGTATGACGCATGCTGCGGTTGGGATGTACCTATAGGTAGACCATTTTCCTGAGGCTCTTCTTTTGATTAGGAAAGATGTGTACGAAAAAAGTGTACGCTTAACCTTCTTACAGAAAACTGCAGTCCCGTTTGGTAGACAAATCAGTCAAATTATGAGCAACTTGTCCCCAAGACGGGATGCTGTAGACGGGTAAATCCAGTCAGGCCTTTGAGGGCAAACTGCAGTCCCATTGCGGGGACCTATTGGTTGGACTTGAGAGTCAAGTTAGGTACATGTACAAACAGTGAGGTAGTGCTATTGATAAAAAAAAAGGGTTGATAAACAGGGCGATCCCATCCCATGACCTACTATTACGGGGGACCATAGTAAACAGGACCAAATATTGTTAGTAAAAATACCTAAATATATAGGTTTTTATGTACGCCATAGGTCCTGTTAACTATAGACCCCCGTAGTAGGTTTTTCCCGAAAGAAAATGTGAAACACGAACGGTATTGGATAGGTCCTGAGTTGAGCTTCTTTGAGCAAACTGCAATCAGTTGTTTCTGGGGGGATACACTACTTAGAATTTTAGTGGTTTGTGCCCAAAACGGAACTGCAGTCCGAAAAGGATTAAGACAGGCCCCATTAGTCAGAAAAAAAATGGCCGAAAAGTGCTACCTCTGTTGTAGCACCCATCGTATGTCACTGTCACTGTCACTGGGAATACTGGCAGTACACTGATGAGGTGTGTAATATTGGAATACTGGCAGTAGCCTTTGATATTTTTGACGAGCTCTGGAAACTTCCAACATTTGTGTATCAACCCGGCTTTTGGTCGAACTCACACCTACCGTATTTTGATGTTTGGAATTTTTGGTGTGTAAACACACAAGAGGATGCAAACCCGACTGTTTGGGTCCATCGCGTGTTATGATTTTCTACCACTCTGACCGGAAATATAGGGGATTTTTATACGTAAATATGAATACCAAGCGGTCCTTGTATTGACAGACACCCAGAGTGGTATGTATTTCTGCTGTTACTACTAGTTACGGGGACCATAGTAAATAGGACCTACGGAACACACTAAAACCTTTACATTTACCTATTTTTACGAACAATATTTGGTCCTATTTACTATGGTCCCCCGTACTAGCAAAATTACTACATATTAGTACGGCCCCCGGGAACAGTGAGGTGTGATACTGGGAATACTATTCCTGGCACTACTGCCCTTCATATTTTGACGGTCTCCGGAGAATGGCTGACCGGGGTATGTATCATCAACCGGCTTTTGGTCGAACTCACATATATTACTTGTAGCGTGTTTTGGGTATTTTGACTGTCATGCAAGACCTCTCTTCGTTTTTTTCCTGGATCTACTCTTGTCTGTCTGTCTGTCCGCCTGTGTGTTCCTTCGGAGACCCCGCGACCAAAGGCAAGCACACCATTGATGAGAAACAGAACAATCGGAGGCAAAAAACAAGTTCGTCATTCCCAAGGCCCTTCAAGGGTCATGACCCCAACCCACGGGACGGGTCACGAAGTTTTTGTAATGTCATGGGTCGGTCGGGTCGGGTCGGGTCGGGTCGGGTCGGGGGTCGGGTCAGGAGATTTTCAAATTAGCACGGATCGGGTCCGGTCACCATCGCACGACCCGACCCAACCTGTGACCAGCGACGTGGCTTAACCGGATGCGTGAACCGCCGTGGTTAATAATAGTATGGTATTAAATCCGTATTCCAGTTATAGACTATTCCACGCATCGAGACAGATCAGACTGCCTTTTTCATGAGATGTAGTGTCATACGTCTGTCCGGTGTCCGGCGTGATCTCAGGACTGCTCCATAATGCTCGAGCTCCTGGCAAAGCTGAGGCGGTCGGGGCTGATCACGGATGACTTGGCCACACCCAGGCCGCATGAGCCGGGGCACTCTCAGAGCTACATGGGCGTCATAAAGCTTCCAGGGGAAGGCCGACGACATCGCAGGGTTGACATCAAGCTATATCCCACGTAAGAAGCTGTGGCGGGGAGGGGGGACAAGGGGGGGGTTGATATTGAGTTGTTGGGGAAGGTCAGCATTTCTTGTTTCATCATCTGGCGGATTGGTTAAATAAAACCAAGCTTGATGTGTTAATGTGGGTATATACCATGTCACTGGGACCAACGCGCCTACTCATATAGTCGAAACCCCAGCTGTCCTCCAGAATGCTGTCCGAGGCTTCGCTCGGGAGTATCGGGAGATTGCCATGTCCGGATCTCTCCATCAAGCCTTCTCCTCCATATCCTCCCGGCGGATCTTCCGCGACGGTTTCAGGGAAGGCTCTGCCGGCGGGTCCTTTGACCCGAGCACCGAGGCAGCAACAGCGACAAGTGCTCGCTCGCCCCGGCTCTAACTTGTCTGATTTTACCTGCTCTTCTCTTGTCCTGATCCATCTCTTCCTGGAGTATGTCACACTGTCACACTCAGCAACTGGATACCAGGTATAGATCAACAGCAGTAGTAGTAAGGACACTCTGCTCTTCGCAAGGAGACGTGAGTCCACGGCCCTGCAACGGTGGAAGCTATCAATAGGAACGTTGTTGATGCTTTTCGTTTTCTGCTCCAAAATTTGAGATACCCTCACTACAATAGTTCCAAGTAAGTTTCCCCCCCAAAATGGTTACAGTTGTAATTGTCTTTCGAGGCATGCTGCCGGAGAGGTAGCACCTATATTGACCTGATTATAGTACAGGAGCTGTTCTGACTTGATCACAGCATATAAGCTCTTCTGACTTGATTACAGTATAGAGCTATTCTGACTTGGTCATAGTATAGGATCTCTTCTGACTTGATTATCTCGATTCTAGTATAGGAGCTCTTCTGACTTGATTATCTCGATTCTGGTATAGGAGCTCCTCTGACTTGATTATCTCGATTCTGGTATAGGAGCTCTTCTGACTTGATTCTAGTACAAGAGCTCTTCTGACTTGATTATCTCGATTCTGGTGTAGGAGATCTATACCTCGCCGGAAAACTAATCTTACTAAAAGCTAAAAGCGCAAACGAACTATTCCGAAGCCTATTAATAATAGCCGTGTCACAAATAATACTTTTAACATTCGTGTTGGTATTCGAACGATATTGGGGTAAGGCGCCCGGTCAGTCCGAAATATTTTGTCTTTAAAAATGCTACCCCTATTCTTACAACGTGGTTGCAGAGAGCGGTACCTATTTTTTTTTTTTGGGGGGGGGGGGGGGGAAAACATCCCTCCCCCCCCCCCACGTAAAAAACGGTTGCAGTTGTAAAAGGCGTTAATCAAAACTGGTTGAACACTACGTGGTACTTTACTGTAGAATTAATTGCAACTATTATTTCTTGGGAACTATGGTTTTCCCCCTATCGAATGGTTGCAGTGAAAAATCATTCAGAACCGCAACCCTGTTGTTGGGAAAAACTACTGTTTTTAATACATGTTTGCGAATACCATACTGGTAGATAAAAGCAGCGCACAACAGCGCACTTGATACGTCCAGAATTGAGGGATAACGTCTCGGGTTTTTTGCTCGAAAGGTATGCTGCTGCTGCTGCTGCTGCTGCTGCTGCTGCTGCTGCTGCTGCTGCTGCTGCCGACCACTGCACCCTTTCCCCTCCCCTCGCCCGTCTCCCACCCAATCTCCGCCACACCGTTTCCATTTGTCTGGGCTTTTGCACGAAAATTCTGCTGCTGCTGCTGCTACTGCTGCTGCTGCTACTACTGCTGCCGACCCTTACACCCCCCCCCCCCCCCTTCCCTCCCCTCGCCGGCCTCCCACCCGATCTCCGGCGCACCGCTCCGTTCCCACAACAGTTCGATGTACGGTTTCGCCGTGCTTTATTTCACTGGGTCGGGACAATTCAACCGCAGCATGCGCAACTTCGCCAAGATGAAGGGGCTGAGCCTCAGCGATAAAGGCCTCCAGCGCGTGAACAGGGTGGGAGGAAAAAAAGTCCACAGCTTCCCCAGCTTCCGGTGAGGGACGGTGTTTGTCTAAACGCGATGTATGAAGGTGTCATCGAAAAGGCGGCGGAATTGCCACCGGTTCAGTAGACTAAAGGACTCAGCAGTAAGGACAATAACCTCGAGCGCGTGAACACGGTTGAAGCGGAGAAAGTCTACAGCTTCGCGAGCTTGCGGTGAAGGACGGTGTCTAAATACGGTGTATAAATGCGTTTTTCAAAAGGCGGCGGAATTGCAGCCGGTTCAGTAGATTAAAGGGTTAAGCACTCAGGACGAATACCCCAAGTGCGTCAACAGGGTTGAACGGGAGAAGGTCCACAGCTCCCTACTGTTACGTCGGCGACTGCGAACCTACTACTGTTACGTCGGCGACTGCGGCTCTTGAAATTGTGCGGGATATGAAACCGAAACTATTCGATGATAGTTCGATATTTTATACCATATCGTAGGTTTCGTTCGGTATCTCCATAAAAATCGTGGGGGATGCCAGGGGACAGAGGGCAGAACACGATATTCGATATTGCGATCGATACAATATCCGATATTATATTGAATGCCCGATGTGTGGGCCTGTGCCGTGACGGACGGCATTCGACAGCTATAAAAGTCCGGGGACGACATCCAAATGTCCCCATTTTCGATTCACGAAATCCTTACCATATTATTGAAAGTGAAGGCGAATCCTGAAGTCGGAAGGCGATGACTACGTCTGGGGGTGGTGGAAAAAACGCGGAAGAATTACCGCCGCTACAGTATAAACGTATTGTTGGTCCATGGACATGTTCAAACCCAAGATCACCGTCAAGAGTTTGTACTCTAAAAGTTGTTGGACACTACAATATGGCGAGCCGGGGAGGGTGTACGGGGGAAGTGAAACCTGTCTTCGCGGCCGGTGTTTGACCCGCCTACGACTTAGTTTTGTGTTATGTGTTTTGTGTTTTTTTTTTTGTGTGTTCTTAGGGCCCAAATGGTGTGGTTGTATACCGTTGAAACTGCCCTCCAGGGAAAGTTATCCTGTCGGATTCGAGGTGAGACCGAGCATTTCGACGAAACTCTTAATTTGCTACTACGGGGGTCTATAGTTAACAGGACCTATGGCATACATAAAAACCTATATATTTAGGTATTTTTACTAACAATATTTGGTCCTGTTAACTATGGACCCCCGTAAATAGTGCGTGTGATACTGTAATAGTGATAGTACGGTAGTAACACTTCCACCGAAGGGTGGTACGGGGCTGGATACCCCCGCCCCCCTGCAAAACAAAACTAGGTAATGTATGGAAACAACGTCATGACCGCCCAACTGTTGGAGGGGTGTGTCTCCAGTATTTACAGGAGCAGGAACGGTGCTAGTGGTCCGTCTCGAAGGGGAGGCGTGGTCAACGGGAAAATGCCTAAGGCAAGCCAAAAATGGGCACCCCTCCCCCGCCCCCTCCCTTGGATATATCACTCGAGCGTTGGACAGTTGGACAGCTCTATATATTAGCTCAACAAGTAGATCCATATGTACGTCTGGTACAGTTGACAGCTACGAGTATGCCGCTTGAGAAGTAGTGTGACGATTGATCTAAAGCTTACAGCTTACGCGTAGATAAGCAGCGTGACTGCTTAAAGCTTTCATCTTGAGAAATATCGTGACAGTAGATGTGCAGCTTACGGCTTACATCCCATGAAAACAGCGTAACGGTAGATGTGCAGCTTGCAGCTTACATTTTTGGAAGGGGCGTGAGAAAAAATGTACAGCTTGCAACTGCGAGTACACAGCTCCAGAAATAGCAGCAATCGGAATGATACCACTCCCGCCACCCTGAAGACGTCCTTCGGTTTTTTTTACAATGTTTTGTCATGCCATTTTTTTTTTCACACTTGTTGCTCCTGCTCCCTCCTATACTCGTCACCCAGATCCGGGGTCACATAGTAGGCTCTGCCCCCTACTCCGTCCCGGCATTGTAGCGAGGGTCTATGGTCATGCGACTACGACCATGCATGATATCGAGTACCCCCCCACACACCCTCGCCACTAGTGTACGGTACGTGACTTGCATTTTTTTCGCGAGAAGGGTTCAGCGCTCTTTTCCTCGTCAACCCGCGTCGATTGGTTCCGAGCAGTTCTACTGCACGTAGCTCTACATCTCTTCTTCCGGTACCGTGTACCAGGTGTACATGTTTTGAAAACATTGGCGTTAAGAACGAGGATTTCGTCGCAGCTTTCATCTGACCAAGCTGCGTGTAGAACTTCCATCGCCGTAGCACTGCAGTACTGTAGGTACTACTCTGGCCGGAATTATAAGGACGGTTTAACTACTACTATCAAAAGAAATCCGGCCTTACACTTCCGGAGAGCGTGCTATATTCTATACCTGGTACAGCTACACCAGTACGAAGTAGAGTTCAGCTTGAGAGATCTAAATACCGCGACAGTTGAGTCATCTCCCGCCCCCCCCCCCCCCTCCCCTCCCTAAGTATCCCCTTCGATGGCTTGAGCAGCGTCCGAAGGTAGAACTACTATTAATTTTACGGGGGACCATAGTAAATAGGACCTACGGAACACGCAAAACCTATATATTTACCTAGTTTTACTAACAATATTTGGTCCTATTTAGTATTGTCCCCCGTAATACCTACCTGGTGCAGCTTGAGATGTGCCTGGTATACTCGTCTCGTACCTAGCAGTCGAGGGATATCACCCCCCTCCCCCCATTTACCCTGAGTATCTCATTCGATAGGTTCAGCAGCTCTATACTTCGTATCGCATACTATCACGGGGGTCCATAGTTAACAGGACCTATGGTATACATAAAAACCTATATATTTTCCTATTTTTACTAACAAAATTTGGTCCTGTTAACTATGGACCCCCGTAATAGCGCTGCAGTAGATATGCTTGACGACTTACAGCTTTACAATGTCTGGTGCATAATACGAAAGAAACAGGAATAGTTGGTCCAGGTGGATTTCTTTTTTTTACCACGGGTGTATTGTACACTAAATGACTCCCGAATTTCTTACTTTTGCTGCAAATCTCGGCCTTACTTTATCATTGCTCGTTTTCTTATTATTCCGGGGGATCATAGTAAATGGGACCAAATATTGTTAGCTAAAAAAGGGAAATAGATAGGTTTTTGTGTGTACCGTAGGTGCTATTTACTATGGTCCTCCCTAAAAATATGCCTCCTGTATTGTACTTGGCACAGCTTGAGATAGCAGTGACGGGACAATTGAGGCATCTCACCCCCCCCCCCCCCCCGCGCGCTCACCTTACCGCCTCCTATGTTTGTCCAAGGTGTCGTAGAGAGGAGGACGTGTTTATCGCCCTGGGGCTGGAGTGGAGGGATCCCCGGGACAGGAGCGGATAAGACGCCCGCCCCGTGTGCTACCCACTGCCGGGGAAGGGGAAGAGCTTCACGCGTTGGACAGATTATCTACAGATAGATCATGTACGGATCGTCTACAGATAGATCGTTTAGATCGTCTAGAGGGTAACCTGCTAATATGATAATGGCGTGGAGGATTTGTGCAGTGCATATCCAACCCAGGAAACATGTGCTACGCACGAGGTCATGCAGATTGTTTACGTAAGGCTCCCACCCGGCAATATGATGGAGCTAGATCATACAGATCAGGAACAGATGATCTATCTGATCTTCCCTGAGAGATGTAGATCATTATGCGGGGATCGGTGATACCAGTATACAGTAGATCATGATCTGCCCCAGGTTCGAGAGATTTCAGGGGGCGCGGAAGTCCAATCATGAGCCACGTTACTATCATAGGTGTGCTACCTGGGCTCGTGCCGAGGGAGAGCGCTGGTAGGCCACAATAGTGGAACTACTGCACAGTAGTGTTATATATCGGATATCGATATCGGGATCGAGTTCGACACGATACCGATAAACGAAAAAAAGCAATCGATATTACGATTTCGATATTTGATACATCGAAATTCTCGTTCAGCATGTGCTTAAAAAACACGGGGATGCCAGGGGGGTGGAGGGAAAAGCACTTATGATATACGATACATCACGTTCGATATACGATGTAACACGTTCGATATTCCGATACATCGGAAGTTTCGATTCGATAGTCAGTCCTTAACAGGGGACTCCATAACCCTTTCAGTACTGCATCCTCTTTAGATCAGTTTTGGGGGACACCCTACTAGGAATTCGAGTGGTTTGTCCCCTAACCGAGACTGCAGCCCAATAGGGATAAAGGAAGGAGCCTTTGTGACACAGGTGTGCTGGTTCGGCTCGTGACGGGATCAGGGTACTGGTGAATACGATAGGAACTCCATTGAGCGGCCTCGGTACGGTCGGTCGGAGCGCTGATATACGATAGGAATTAAGGACTGCAGTCCCAGTCCCGTTTTGGGGACAAACCACTCATACTATAAGTATATTGTCCCCGAAGCGGAACTGCAACAAAAGGGTGAAACCAACCTTACCACATAGTTGCGCGCACCCCCCCCCCCCCCCCCTCCCGCACACGCTCAACCGACGCGCCGCCTATTGACAGAGCCCCGAAAGAGTTGGAAAAAACAACCTCGCGTCTTCGTATATAGGGGACGATTCATCGCCAACCCCGGGGGGGGGGGGTTCGGCGTCATCTCGAAGTTGCCGTTGAAGGTGACCGTTTGTATCTATGCTGTCGTTTGTGTTTGTTGAATAACGAATTCCTCGATGTTTTTGTGCCTTTTGTGCATTATTGAATCACGATTTTGTCTGAGCCTACTTGTTATCTAGGTGGTGACGCACCCAGTGATGGTGGGTTTATCTTGTGGGCGTAGTATCTTGGTGATCGCGGATCCCTCCATACATTTCCTTGTACCAGTAGGACAGACAGTAGGTGTATACCAGGTACCAGCTAAAAATTGGCTTGTGTTTCGTACCAAGTATTTTTTGTCCTCTATGCCTTGTGGCTTGTACATATCTTGGTGATCACTCATCCCTCCATGTGTGTGTGTGTTTTGTATGTTGTGTCGTCTTGTATATTGTGTCTTTTGCCTTGTTGGCTTGTTGCTTGTTGATCTCGCAGTCGTCTTCGTCGGTGACCCGAGCATTTTTGGTCGGCCCTTTTTTCCACTCTAGCCTTCTTGATGTTCCATCTACGTAGCCATATTTTTTTGTCCTCTACGAAGGCTTTTTTGCTTCCCTCTAGCCTTATTAGCCTTATCTTGTCGCTCTCCAGGGGCGTCGGGCAGGCGTCGAGAGCATACTCTCCCTGTGTATATAGCAAGAGTGACCAAAGCTCCAGAGTCGGAATCGTTTCCGTTTTTCTGTTTTAAATTGATTTGATTCACTGGAAATTACGATGCAGCGAGGGGGGGGGGTAGTTATACTCATGTCATGGATGGCCGTACAGCAGTAGTCGTATGGCAGCAGTAGACGCTCGCCTCCCTGTATACAATGCCGGGACGGAGCACGTCGGGTTTTCACCGACCAGGCGGACATTGATTGCACCTGGCGCGAAGCGCTGTGAGGTTTTGGGGCGAGTCGCATGAAGGGCGAGCTGCATCGCCTTGTACCAATAGCCGGTCGTGAGGCGGACTTGCGTTTGAATGATAGCGTCGAACTAATTACGTGCGTGGCGGGGGGGGGGGCAGATACTCATATCATACATTGGGGGGGAGGGGAGGCGGGGTTGTGCTATATACCTACCTGGTATGGAATGGGTCGAAAGCGGTTTTTTGATAGTCGCATGTGCAGGTTTTAGATGTACCCACTCTGGGTGGAAATGTAAGGACTGTTGCAACATACCTGGTAAATATCAGTACATAGCGGTGCTTACACGTCCGTCCGTCGAGACAAGTGGTATATGTGTGCGCTTCATTCACCTCTCTCTTACCCCCTTTACCCTTCCACTAGAAGCTGGACAAGCTGCCTGGACCCACTTGGGGGACCCGCTAGTAAATACTGTGGCTTCGTTTTATCAGAGCGGCCAAAGAACTGCGGTCAACGTGAGTTAAGTCAAGAAAAATCTCGATGAAAAATCGACGAGCATAAGGGACGCTGAATTACTTCCAGGACGGTGCGCGATGAAAGGGATCGCAAGTGTTACCACAGACATGTGCTATGACACGTACATAGAGGTCGAGCAATTAATTTTTCTGGGAATTTTCTGGGAATTTTCTGGATTTCTTCACCTACAACTGTCGCTTGAGAAAACACGATGGCCCGATGAACAAAATCCACACCTCGGACCGCTCATGTACAGATAATCCATTCCCACAGTTCATGATCTAGATCGTTTAAGGCAGATAGATGATCTATTCCCGATCTTGTATGATCTAGCTCATGTTGCCTGTTGCCGGATGGAGACCCGTATGATCTGCATGATCTGTAACACATATTTCCTGGGTGTGATCTATCTGCCCTATAAGGCAGATTCTGCACAACCTCTCACAACGGCAGGTGAGGAACTGCTAGATGATCTATCTGTAGATAGATAGATCATGATCTATCTTATCTGTCCTGCAGTAGGTGTGGAACAATCTCATGTGCCTACGAATATGTAGCTATCGAAAAATATCGTGCAAGACATGTACCAGGTATAGGATATTGGGTACTTCCTCACACAGTTGGCCTAGACCCCCCTCGCCATTTGCATAATGTGGGCGAAAAAAATCATCGTGTAGACATTGAACGATTACAATAGCAAACCCCACAAGGTGTGGACAACACCACCTATCTCGTACTCGGTACGCCTAATGGTGTGCTTGCATACATTCAATTTCTCCACTAGGATGTTTGACGTCCACACTTGCAAGGGGGGGGTCCGTCAGTCAGAAACGTTTCGGCAAAAAGTATTACTGTGTATGCCCGCGTCCAGGGGGGGAGAAGGGAAGACACCTACTACTGTACCTGTTGACCACGGCGTATTGTCCAGAATGCCGCAGATGTGGGGCGCAGCCCCGGGCAGGCTATCTCTTGTGTGGGTTTGGTGTGAAGGACACACCTAGGTGGGTTGGTGCTTCGGTTGACCTTGACTTGTGCATTGTGAGGCATGAGGCGGTACTCTCCAGGGGACGGGGACCTGTTACCCACACTGAGGGTGTATAAAACCTCCAAGAAGTTTGAGCTGGAAAAGTGATCGTGACGACGAAAACATAAAAACAGAAACGAAGCGGCTACGTACCGTCCGTCCGTTAACCACGCGAGAGGAGCTTGAGCGGTGTTCGGTGTGGTGCGCACGATGGCGTGATTCTGATGCAGAGGGGGGGGGTGTACTCATTATCATGCATGGTCGTAGTCGTATGACCATAGACACTCGATTAGTTGCCCCTCCTATTTTTCAATCTGCTACTTCGCGTATATCACACCGCACGAGTGTTGAATGGTGGGCGGGGGGGGGGGGGGCGCGCACTTATCCATTGTTGCTTACTGTGATCATCTGACCATCGACCACGCGTCCCATTCGAGACGGAGCACCGTTCCCACTCCTACTATTATTTGAGACACTTCCAACAGGTGGGTGCTCATGACGTTGTTACCGTATAATATGATGCTTTGAAACTTTTTACCACTGGAGTCTTGTCCCCTTCTTGTTTGGTGAGGGGGTCTGGTCTGGTCTGTTTTGTTTGCCACCTAGCATGTAGCATACGGCACGCATCATCCACGGTTAGGCGTGTCGGATTTTAGGGGGCGGGTGGTAACGAAGCATCCCCGAATATTGTCTGATTTTTTCTTCGAGTCGACAGATCTCTATTTGATCACACTTGAGTTTGGAAACAAAATTTAGTGCTTGGTGCCCCGATTTTCAACCGGTTTCACCGGCATATTATAAAAGATAGAGTAAAAAAACGCAAGAGAGCTGGGATGGTCCACATTTTATTTTCTTCTTTTGCGCTGACCCTATGTGATTTTCATTTTATTTTCTTTCTCTTCCTTTCTCCGATTGATAAGCCTTATTGAAGGAGTCGTGTGGCGTGGGTGGATGACGAGCCTGCTTTGCTTGCTTCGTATTGTCTGACGCCGAGGGGCCGGGCATAGTTGACGAACGCTGGACGAAGGTGGCAGACAGGGTAGCAAGGTACCAGGCGGGCCAGCAGGGAGACCCTGGCTGTGCTACTCGTACCATAAACTGCTGCCTACTACCTGGAGGATGCTTTGTGCTTTGTTTGGTTTGCCTGTTATTTTCCCTTGGTTCTTAGTCTTAATCTGTTGACGACTAGTGGTGTTTTCTTCTTTTTCCTTTTTTTTTTTTTTTCCAGCTCGTTCTTTTCAAGTGTCTGCCAGATCCCCTGCGGGGGGGGCACGATGGTTTGTTGTTATATATACCAGGTATGTATATATATATTTTCTTGTTTCCTTTTCTCTTTCGGATTGTCTTCTTTGTTTTTTTTTTTCTTCTCTTTGTTTCGTTTCGTTTCTCTAGGTCATGGAATGTGCATGTCGTGCCTGTCGTACGCAGTATGATGACATGGCATTGCATTACATACGTGGCAACGTAGTATCTCTGTCTGTGGCGTAGCTTTGTGACCACAGAACTTTGTATCTCTCTAAGATTGAAGAATCGGCACGGACACTGGTTGTGCTGGATGTCGACGGGTAGAAAGAACGGTTTAATGTGAAGAAAACAACAACAACAAAAACCTTCCCTCCCTCTGAAAAAGCTTCGATTATTGTGAATTTTTCAGGGTAGGGTGATTTTTGGGGTGCGGATTGCGAATCCGTCGTCAGCATTTCTGAGTTCATTCATGCCGCTGTGCTACACACCTAGCGCCAGAGATCACAAGAAACGGGGATGACAGAGAAATATCCCCCCCTTCTTACGCTGTTCTACACTTTGCAATAGGGACTGAAACTTGGAGGCCAGGGTAATTTTGGGGCGGGGATCACGAATCGCTACGAATCAAAATGTCTCAGTTCGGCGTTTCCGTTGAAAAAACGGCTGTGCCAAAATGGCTTTTCTTACGGACGTGCAATTTGTTCAAATGTGTCCATCCAGCCGAGTTTTTTTGCGAGCAAACTTTCTGCGTGGCTCTACCCCCCCTAAAATGGCCACGCCCAGACGGTTGACTGAGGAGGTCAGATAGGGGCAACCTCAGGAATGTTGAGATTATTATGTTTCTTCTAAGCATTCCGATACGTTGATTTTGATTTGTTTTCGAGTCCGCTTTTGGTGCGTTTCAGATCGATCCAGATATTTTTTTTTTTTTGAACGTTTTTTTCCGTGGGGGAGAAGACCAAACACGGCTAACCGTGCAATCAGCAGTATACATGGTACTGGTGCGCTCTGTCGGGATGTGAGTGTTACTTGTTTGGAGGCGTTTCTCCCTGCAAGAGGACACGACTGCGACGTTTCTAGAAGAGGCGGTGAGTTTTTAGGGAGTTACTAATGTGTACGATTGAGAAAAAAATGGTACTACATACGTAAGTACTTGAAAAAAAAATAATTTATACCAGGTATAATGAGGCCGGAAAAAAAAAAAAGAAACGGGGCTGACGCTATTACGGGGGACCACAGTAAACAGGACCGAATGTTGTTAGTAAAAATACCTAAATATATAGGTTTTTATGTATGCCATAGGTCCTGTTAACTATGGACCCCCGTAATAACAAGGACTCGGAAACAGCCTATTTTTTTAACTCGAAGGAAGTAGGGAGTTCCCGTCCATTATTTTCTCACGATATTTGTAACCCTCTCGAACAAAAGCGTATAATATCATGCAATGCGCGTGAGTGTCGTATAAACCAGGTCGGACTCTAAATGTGCCCATCCCTCGACTCAGCAAGTAGCCCAAACTGCGTCGTGTTTTTTTTCTCTAGTGTAAGTATACTCGGGCAGATTGGATAGGATAGGTTTAAAAGCTTATGCTCACCACACTTATACAACTAAAGTACGTGTCGTGTGCTAATTTAACCCGTCGCTCCCGTCGCAACAGCAGAACTAGCTGCTATGACCCTTGATACATGGTATTTTTTGTATTTTTCGACCCACAGCACCGATTTTTGATATAAAAATTAAGAAGACACCTGAGCTGTGAGATCGGGAACTTAGTCCAAACTCATCTTCGCACAACCTGCTCTGTGTGATACAGGCAGTACTTTTCGACCAACCTCACTTCTCCAGGAAACCAAAAACGAAATCGAGCAACCATACACATGTCCTTACTGACTCGGCTGGCTGCTTGCTTTTCTCCCTGAGCCCCGCGTACAATTAAACCTTCTTATGCCGTTTCGCCCCCCCCGTGCGTGTGCCGCCTGGCCTGTGCCCGTGCCCGGCTGGTGATCCCCCCCCACTTCGGGCACCACCGCCTGCAGCTTTCTGCAACTCCCTGAGCCTTTTGCGTTTCGATTGCTTATTTTTCTTTTTGGGTCCATCACCGGCGCCACCACCATCATCACTATCTCCCTGCCAGCCCCCTGCCCCCTTTCCCTCTGCCCCTGCACCGTCTTCTTGTGCAACTCCCTCCTCTGCCGCGGTCTGACGGCGCTGCTGTCGCTTTTTCGACTTTTTAGTCTTGGTTGGGACCACGATTTCCTCGCTTAGACACGCGGACACACAAGTGAACCGCGGCCCCCCCTGGCCGACAAAAAAAAAAAAAAAAAACAAAGAACGATAGTAAGTTAGCTGTAGCTGTGTATTACGGGGGACTATTGTAGGACCAAATATTGCTAGCAAGAATAGGGAAATATATAGGTTTTTGTGTGTGACGTAGGTCCTGTTTACTATGGTCCCCAGTAATAGTGCCACGGGACAATAGTATCAGGAATACATACTGGTGTATTGAATACCCAAGGATAGAGGGGCGAAATAGAGCACAACTGTACAGGTACAAAAAAAAAAATGTGTCTTGAGGAGATTTTCATTGTATCGACAAAAAAATATAGGGGCGCCTGAGCTATGAGATAGATGTTTGTAAAATATTGTCGAAAATTATCTTTGCCATTTTTTTAATTAATAGAGGTTTGTATTGGTACCATGTTCAATATACATTGACCAATAACAGCTCCATTATATTCGTGCTCGTACGAGCATTGACTTTCAGTACCAGTATAGCAGGTATACCATTGACACACTTTCTGATTTGCGAATAATGCAGGCGTAAAAACAACACAACACAAACACAACAAAGCAAGACAAAACACACAAACTAGCAACAATGCAAAACAAAAGAAAACAGTGCACCAGGAACATACCAAGTACCAGGCATATATATTGTCAATAAAAAAAGCGTATGTCACCTTTACGGAATGCGTCGCCAGCAGCGGCACCCTCAAAGATGTCCGGCTTCCCCCCGCACCGACGCCTTCTAAATCGGGAACACCCCACACATGCACCTCTCCTGCAGATGTAACCGCCACCAACGATGCCCCCGAGGCGGCACCTTTTTTCGCCGCCGTCGGGCGCTGCGACGTGGCACATGTCGCGAATCCGACCTGTTGGGCACACGTCGCTAACATCCAGCTGCCCCTGTACGACAAACGTCGCAGGCGTGGCGGTAGGGAAAGAGGCGTTACTGCTGAATCAGAATCGTTGTATTGTTTGGGGGGGGGGGGGGGGGGGGGGGGGGTTACGCCATGTGTCTCAATAGCGGGGGGGCGGGGCGGGATGCTCATGCCATGGGTGGCGGTAGTCGTGTAACCATTGACCCTCGCATCCCTACAATGCCGGAACGGAGCCCATCGGCTGTTCACCGACTAGGCAGACACGCACAAAACACACATGGAACACACAGACACACAAAACACACAACGTAACTCACCAGCAACTCTCCTCCCTCCGATCTGAAAAACCGGATGTTCTTGTCGTCGCTGCACGTCGCCACAGCCTCCTCGCCCCCCTCCCCGCCAACAAAACACGCCGAGTTGACTCGCAACTCGTGCTTGCACTCCCCGACAGACTCCGACGTTCGCGCGCTGTAGACTACCGCTGTGTTGCCAACCACAACCACATACCTGAACACAGAAAAAGAGCCGCAGGATTAGTGGTGGTGGTAAGTGGTGGGAGAGCGGTGGGGGGTTATTGTGTTGTTGTTGTTCTTGATGGTGGTGGTGGGAGGTGGTGGTGGTTGGGAAAGGAGGGTCGGGGGGTAGTATTGGTGGTGTTAGTGATGAAGGAGGTGGTAGTGGCGGGGACAGGCGAGGGTTGCTTGATAGGGTCAGTTGCTAGGGGGGGGGGGGGGGGGGGGGGGGGGGGGGGGGGGGGGTGGCCGTCTTCAAGGGAACCATGGCACCCCACCTCGCTACGGGCCGCGCGGCCATGGCTGAGGGGGCCTGGTGGGGGTCATACCGGGCGGCTGGTTCCGCCGCGAGATGCTGCATCCATAAAACCGCTCGGCAGGAGCAAAGCGAATCGGGCAACGTTAACGTTGCACCCCGGACCTCGCCCGACAGCACTACGCGACCGATCGCGTGTCAACTGCTGTATCATACATACTAAAGGCGGAACACGGAAGTTCGCAAGGTGTGAAGGGGGCGATGTGCGCCATACGTACTAGCTGGCGTCCAGACCGCACCGCAGAGTTGTGCTTGCCACATAGGGGTACTACCTATTTTTTCTCAAGCTCCTGGCTTGATTATGGTATAGGAGCTCAATACCTGCCGTGATGACACTGACTTTGAGAAATAATGGCGGCTTGGCCTCGGCCCATCGTAGGTGTTGTTCGAATTGTATCACAGTATTGTAAAACACAAACGGAATGAAGGAGAATAAGGCATGCCTCAATGGGTGGGTAGTTCCTCGGTACTGTCAGTGCCCTTGCCCCTGAAGAACCCCGTCACTAAAAAAATATTGCCTTATAAGGCAAAAAAATGCTATCCGCAACGTAGCGCGCGTCCACACATCAGACAGATCATCTACAGATAGATCATCTAGATATTACATGTTGGGCAATATGGGCTTCATCATACAGATCCCACCCGGCAAAACACGTGCGCAAGAGTTGTGCCATACAGATCCCACCCGCAAACATGTGCGCAAGAGCTGCGCCATACAGATCCCAACCGGCAAACATTCTCTAGTGCAGGTCGTGCAGATCGTAACGGTATCCGAGATTTATCTGCTCCGACATATCTACGCGCATGATGAAATGGGGTGACAATCCGAGATTAATCTACCCCCAAGTATCTAGACTGGTACATGGGGATCTTATGTGAGTTTTATCTGCCCCGAAAGATCTACCCGTAAATCACTAAGTGAGGATCGAATCCAGGAGTTATCCGCCCCGAAATATCTAGACAGCGACGTGGGGATGGTATCCAGGATGTATCTGCCCCGAAAGACCTAAATCAATAACTGAAAGATCTACAGTAGTAATGTAATCTCAGGAGATATTATCAGATCTGTCCCGAAATATCTACGGCAGATGACAACATCGGGATCTGGGGATCTGATCTGTCCTACAAGCATGTCCCTAAATAAAGCAACCGTTTGGATATAAAGCTAATATCCAAACGGTCCTCCAATTAGGGTACAGATCGGTATACGTACACGCGTGTGAAACAATCCCTTACCTGTTTCCCGATGGGGACCACCGCACAAGCTCCCCTTCCCCCTGAAGGCGCTTCACGTAGGCACAGCGGCCCTCCAGCAGGTTCCAGAGTCGAAGCGTCCGGTCCCTGGACACCGAGAGGGCCATCCTCCCCCCGTAGGATGAATGCTTCATTCCCGGAACGAAACCCGTCACACGTTACGTACGTTGGTGGATCGTGGGTTTCGGGCTGGTAACATGAGGCCGATGGAGGTCATGAGGTACAAGTGTATGGAAGGGGCCTCGATTTGAGGAAAGGTCTGAAAGAAAAATCGAAGGCTCCTGACGTGGGGAGCTCTATACCCCACCTAAAGAACCGACTTTTAGAAAAAGATAATTATTGCACAGTAAGCAAGACCGATACACAATAGATGGGCTTGCAAATAACAATATGCAATACACATCTGATCAAAATGTACTGGGTAAATCCTCAGTGAGAAGCCCCCCGTCAATGGAAAATGTTTGGATTATACTATAGTCAAGCAAAACGCCTAATTGCAACCCCCACTGCTGTAGCACGGCTCGGCGTCGGAGTAGAGCAGTAAAAAAGCCGGCGATCCTGGTTTCTCTCTTTACGTATAACGTAGTATTTCGATGGCGATGTCGAAAGGGGCACAACAGTACCTTTTGTTGGCGCCGGGGGGATTAGAACCTCGCCATCGCTCCAAGAAACAAACAAGCATCTTGGCGATGTAACGCCTCCCATGTCATGAAAAACGTGCCTGAGAGACGTAAAGGCTCCCTTGCAATAACAAAAGCACTTCACAACAAAAACAGCAGTACCCCATAAATAAAAGGGTACGCACCTCAGAAGCAACAAAAGTACAAAAGTACCGAAAGTATATCAGAAATGTAACGCCTTCCGGTACGAACATACCTACAAATACAAAACACCTCAGAAAAAAAAAAAACTACTGCTGTAGTATCCACACCTCAGGGACGCAAGGGCTACTCGTACGAACATTGTACCTACGTAAAAACAAATAAGGTACCTCGTAATAAAAAGGTACCTGAGAGATGTAACGGCCCCCTTGTGTCCCCCCAGCACGTGCAGGAGGGCCCAGTCGTGCACCCGCCAGATGCAGACGGCGTGGTCTTCGCTCCCCGTGAGCAGGTGCGTCGATTTGTAGAACTCCATGCACGTCACAGTCCCTTCCATCACAACATAGAAAACACACGGAGGGGAGAGGAGGTGGGAGAGCGGGGGGGGGGGGGGGGGGCGTACTCATTTGTTGCTTTCCTTAGTCATTTGACCTTGACCACGCATCCCTTCTGAGACGGAGCACAGTTCCTACTCCTAATAGAGACACCTCCAACAATTGGGCGCTCATGACGTTGTTTCCATATATTACATAGAAACTTTTTGCTAATCTTATCCCCTTCCTCTTCGGCCTCCTGAGGAGGTGGGAGGGGGGAGGGTGTACTCGATATCATGCATGGCCGTAGTCGTATGACCATAGACAATAGACCCTCGCACCCCTTCAATGCCGGGACGGAGCACGTCGGTTATTCACCGGCCAGGAGAGCCGGGCGGGCGGGGGGGGGGGGGGGGGGGGGGGCGTACTCATTTGTTGCTTGCCTGAGTCATTTGACCATTGACCACAGAGCCGGGGGGGGTGTACTCGATAGGAGAGATGTACTCGACCTCATGCATGGCCGTAGTCGCATGACCATAGACCCTCGCATTCCTACAATGCCGGGACGGAGCATGTCGGGTTTTCACCGACCAGGCAGAGCCGGGGGGGGGGGGGGGGTATACTCATGTCATGCATGGCCGTAGGAGGGGGTGTCGAATTCAAGGCACCTGACAGAAGTCAGGTGCGGTGAGTTCCGTCTCACCGCCGACCCAAGTAGGAAACCCCCACGACCGCCAGGAAGGTTCCACGGGTAACACATACGCTTGCCCTTCCTACGTACAGCAGTAATACTCCAAGTGCTTTCACGTACACTGCTGCACGTACGAGGAAATGATACTGGACCCGGTACTCCCAGTGCTTTGGTCGTAAGATAAATGATACGGGTACCAGATACCTTGTACACAATAACCTGGTGCACAGCAGCAGCACAGGTACCTGGTACCTGGTAGTGTTTACGACTTGGCCCAGCTTGGACCAAACGGTTGACATTTTTTTAGTAACTCCTCATCACACCTCCATTCCGGACATTCGCCAGGCGGTCGGGGTTCTAGGTTCGGGTTACACCAGGAATGTCAACTATTCTGTCGAAGCTCGGTCAAGGTCTGTAGACTCTAGACTACTGTTGTACAGCAGTATGTACGAGTACAGCCCTTATGACTGCTCAGGACCCATGAATCTCAGGACACAGCGCTTCTTCCATTGAGAACGACAAATAAAACCGCAGTATTCTGCTGACGTGCCGCTGCCGCTGCTGCCCGTGCTGCTGTACAAGCACTATTAATATTAATATCTGCTGTTGCTGTATGTATAACGGTACTGCTGATGATAAAACTGCTGCCGTGCTGCTACTTATACTGCTGCTGCTGTACTGCTGCGTGAGTGTTATTCGCTTCACGTACCGCAGCGAGACAGCCAGACACAGCAGACGAAGTAGTTGTTAGACAAATAGAAATACGTAATCGTAGCAGGACAGCAGCACAATCAGCGATTGGAAATTGCGCCGCACATGGGTTGAAGGCCTGTGGGCCACAGGCCACAGGCCACACGCAGACAGCTTGTCTGATGCTCTCACAACCTAATCCCACGAGACAACACGAGCGCCGCCATGAATTCTAGCTGCATAGCACGCTGGCGCCCAATACGTCCGAAGCAGCAACAGCAAGTTCTACAGGGTGAAGCTGTCTCTTGTTCGTTCTCCAACTGCATACTCGTATTTAGGGGGACTGCTGTGCTGCTTCAGGTGCTTCAAATGATGAGTGAGAGCTGGCCAATTGCTTACCGTTGTGCTGTTGCAGCTCTCCAAGCTCAGCCCTGTCCCTCAAGTCGTATATACGCACGCGCTCGTCAGCTCCGCCCGTGACCAACAGCTCCCCCGCGCGCGTGCCCGAGGACGCCAAGGCCACGGATTTCATGCAACCCACGTGGACATTGTAGCCGAAAGCAAGTGACAGAGGCTGTGGGCAGGCTGCAGTCGTGGGCAAGGATGGCTGCAAAGCACTCTTGGCTGTGCTGCTCAGGGTAGCTTCTCCTCCGACGCCAGGCTCCACGGTGGACTCCCATCCGTAGCAGAACCCTTCGTATGTTCCCGCCACTATCCGCATGGCCTTGCTCGGGGCCTCGCCTTTCAGAGAGTCCAGGCAGCAAGTAGGTACTCTCTCGTGCGAGATGTGTACGGTTTTTTCGTGGAGGAATCGGCAAGGTGATGTTTTCGATGTTCATGAGGCGTTAACTTTGAGGGGCCAAGGGGACAGATGGCCACTCATTCCGTGTTCAGCTCGCCCCATTGCGCACACAGAGTGTCCCGTGTTTGCCGAGTTTGATCACGAGACAGCACTGTGTCGTCCTCTGCTCATGTGGATAGATGTATGGTGATAGCAACAGCTCAGCGATACGTGAAGGCGGTAGCATGACGATAGCTTCGGCTAGTGCAAGTCGTGTTAGATAGAGCCTGCCTGTGCTGGGAAACGTTTGTTTCCTTTCGACAACACAGAACAACAACTTGTTGTATCCTGGACAAGCAGTCTGATGATATACCTTCTTCGGTTGTGTTCTTTGTCCGCAGTCTGAGATGATTTGCGTATTTCGCAGCTGGTAGCAGCTGCTCTATCCAGGACGGGTATGCGAGTACGGCGGCTTTGTTTGTGCGAAAGGATCTAAGCAAGGAATCGCCGATCGATGTGGCAATATAAGGGCAAATTTTAGCCGGCACTATAGTTGTGATCCTATGGTGTAGTCGGTAACACTGGAGACTCTGAATCTCCCGCCCTGGGTTCGATTCCCAGTAGGATCACTTTTGTTTTTTCTACTCGTATTACTATTATTAATACTGTCAACAAATAAATGTGTGCATAATTTTTATAATTTTATGACCCCAGCAAAGCCACAGCTGTATTGTATACCAGGTATGCCTTCACTACAAGTAAGTATGCATATTGTACGACTTCAGAGTAAAGGACTACTACTATAAAATAACAAGACTACTGCTGTCCTGTTCAGAAAACAGCAATAATTCAGCGCAGCGATATCTTACACTATCTGCATGCTACACCCCTACTCGTGTGCATCCATATACACTCGCTTGCTTGTAGAGTTCCGAAAAAATGAAGAGAGAGTTACGTAACAAAGTGGACACATACACCTGATCTTACTGTGGGAATCGAATCCAGGGCGGGAGATTCAGAGTCTCCAGTGTCCAGCGTTCCCGACTCGTACTGGTACACCATATAGGATCACGTCGACATGCTGTGGAATGAGCACTGCTGTGCTGCTGTGTGCTCCTTCCACCGCGTCATTTTGATGGACAATTCTTCCGTCCTCCTCCTGTACTACTCGATTCACAGCGCCTCTCTGTGTTGTTTATTATACTGTTCTTTGTCTGCGCGTCCACAGAGAGGAGAAAGAGGTTGATTGTCACAGTGAGCTTTGTGTTCTGAGGCTGACTGTTTTATTATTTGTTGATGGACAAATACTACTATTAATATCACGGAGGCCCGAAGTAGAAATAGAAAACAAAAAAAAAACAGGCCCAAAGCGCCAACTTTGGTGCGTTGTATCTCCATATTATATGTGTATCTACTGCGTGAATCGGAAATAAATGCAGGTTGTTTCAAAACGCGGCTAGGCTTCCTATCGATGCTACATTATTCGTATTCTTCAGGAATATATACATTGGGGAGCCTCTCTCTCCTCGTTTTTGGGACTGTATAATAGGGGGCCACCGTGATACTACTTACTACTACTACTTTTTTTTTTTAGTATATAAATACCACACTGCACTGCAAGTGAGACTTAAGTACATACCAGGTACATACATAAATACATGCTTGATTGACCGATGGTCTCCGACATGCTTCATTAATCTGTAAAGGGTCTTTACGCGAGCACATGTTATGGCATCCCCTCTCCCCTGTTGTGGCGTTATGGTTTGTACCAGCTAACTAACGTGGACTCGCCGGTTCAGCGGCACCACCTTGCCTATCGGCGCTCACTTTTGGTACAAGGGTCAAGGTCATCTTTGGTGGCTCGGAAAAATTTCCGCCCATACTTCAACTCCTGGACAGTACGTCGTTCGCTTCTTGGACAACCCCGGACCGGTCAAGCTCGCTCTATATCTTCTGCTAGGTATACTACGGCTGATAGAGCCGTTCGCGGCTCGTGTTGTCTGCTATTAATAGTGCACCAAGGAAGCTCCCTCATGCGTGGTATTTTAGTGCGTAACGTGGACGAGTCCCGCGGAGCTGAAATAGCTGGCTCTGTCGACTTGAATACCTCCCCGTAGTCAATTTTAGTTTTTCGCATGCGTGTCTTCCGAAGTCGCCGGGACTGGGTTTGGTATCGTGTCACTGTTTGTGTGGTTCCTTTGTTTTGTTGTGCTGTAGGTGTACTGTTTGTTTGACTTCTCACGATTCTCCAGTCGTTTCCCCGCGTTCACGGCAGCTGGCTGCTGAGTCCTTGCACCGATTGGGCTAACGGTTGGATTAACTTCTGCCTCCTTGACATTCGGTCATGCGTCTCTTGCGTTCCGTATCTACGACTGTTTTCGCCCCCTCTTCGAGAGCGGCGGAAACGTTCGTTCGCGTTTCGATTCCTTGTATCGCTTGGCCCCTCTTTGGTTTTCCCGAGCCCATGCTCGTGAGCCTTTCATACGCATCGTACAGGTTGCCCTAGGTTTAGGTCTGATCCCATTTGCCGTTCATGCGTTCCCCCTCCGCCTTCTTAATATCCCCAAGCAGGCCGAGGTGATAGAGTTCGTTTTTTTTAGCGACCGTTTTTGCATTCCGCCCTCTCCCGTGCGATATTGCAGAGTGTTATCAGGTTTAGACTGGGTAGTAAGTGATTGGTTATCCTTTTACCGATAACCCAACGGGCGAGTGTTATCAGGTTTAGATTTTGGGTGGTACGCGATTGGTTAACCTTTTACCGATATCCCAACGGACTCAGACCTTAACAATAGGCCGTGACGATGTCTGCTCAGCGAATGTTTTGTGTTCTATACGGCGCGCTTAGTGTCGGCGAAATCTCGCACGCGTCCGTTCTGCCCTCTTTTATGGGATCGAGTCTTGTTCTCCCCATTGCGTGATTTCCTGTTTTCCTACACTGTTCTCACTATTCGAGTGAGCCCCTTCGCGCAAGCACTTGTTTCTGTTGCGTTACCCCCCCCCGTTCGTTTTAATTCTCGAAGCACCCCGTGCCTTCGCAGTGGGTAGTGTAACGGTTACATTTTTTTGTTCTTTGTGTTTGTGTCTCGCTCTCAGGTTAGCTTATGCCGCTCCTGGCTACGCGAGCCACACCGCTTCCTCGAGTTTAAGTCCTCGATTTAGCTTCCGGGTAGTTCTAGCTTGTTTTGCCTGCTTCCGCGTATCCGTACTTTCGGACTTGTTGTTGTCTGATTCGCAATGTCCACGTGTAATCGGCTACCGCCTTGCAAGTTAGAGGTGTGGGAGTGGGTTGTGAAATGCCGCCTCTTCGATCCATTCTCCGAATTCTCCGCATTGTTTTTGTTCTTACGTGAGTTTTCTATGAATCTGCATATAAATACGGCCCTTCAGGGTGGGCTAGTGTTATGGTATCCCCTCTCCCCTGTTGTGGCGTTATGGTTTGTAGCAATCGTCCCCTCATCATACCTGGCAGGCGTTGTCGCCTTCTTTTCTGATGAGCGCCTCGCCCCTTCGTTCAGAAGACATCTGGCGAGGCAAACAGCAACTAATACAAGAGCTTGTAACATCGTCAAGCACCTCGTGTGAGTGACCAAAACAGAGCCAAAGGCATCAACCTGCTAGCAGTAGTCGGTCCCTAGGTCCATACTGCCCTACGCTTAACACACAACAATAATATTGGGGGCTCATCAGTCCGCACGCCATCATCGTTAGTATCATTACTATGCTATAATAATTGTTATGTGAGTCACTACGAGTACGAGTTACACTACTAGTGCGTATACCAGTACTATTTTATACCAGAGGTGCTTCGTATTATAGTAATAGTCTGCTTTGTGACCACAGAAGAACTTGCATCTCTTCTAGGATTGAAGAATGGGAACGGACACTGGTTCTTGTGCTGTATGTCGACGGGTAGAAATAACGGTTTAATGTAAAGAACACACACATGTTAAGATCATGCGGGCAGGACACTTTGTATGCCTGGACAGGTTCGCCTATTAAGTCGGTACTCGTTGGTACCCACGTGTGACGCTTGCTTAGAGATAGAAGGATAGCAGTTTTTTACCCCTTTCGTACATGCGGAGACTGAGACCAAGCTCGTGCCCCTCTGGAAAATCTCTGGTTCTCCATCTAAGATACGCCTTCCAAGTATTGCAAATACGACCCCAGTGCCTGAACCCAGGTAATTACCGGGCTTTCAACCTCATTCAAGGCAGTATCATAACACTAGCCCACTCTGATGAGCCGTATATATAAGCAGAACTATGGGAGATTCATGGAAACCCCGATTCCACGAACTAGAACATGCGTCGAAGATGCGGCTCCTCAAAACCCACTCCCACACCTCTGAACGGCAAGGCAACGAAGCCGGCAAAGTACGTTCAAAAATGAAAGGAAGACCTAGCCTTAAGGGGCAGGAAGAAATCGTCAATGAAAGCCATCGCCATGCCACCCGCATGGGGTAGGAGGCGAGGAAGATGCATGGAAAAGCGAAACGTGAATACCCAAACGAAGGCAGTATCATAACACATAGCACACACTACTCCTGTACATATTATTAACATAGAACAGCGTACATAGCAAAACAAAACAGGGAATAAAGTATCAATGGTAGTATATATATAGAGATACGTGGAATTCTGCGGGAAGGAAAAATGTGATCCTACTGGGAATCGAACCCAGGGCGGGAGATTCAGAGTCTCCAGTGTTACCGACTACACCATAGGATCGACCGCATGGGCACCAAGCTATTCCGTTGTCTGAAAACATAGTAAAATTATGACGTTTCCGTTACAACACCCAACGAACCGCCCTAACGTAACGTTACACCTGGCTTTTTTTTTCTGAAGCCTGATGAACTATGGACCATTATTATGTAATAGACAATAAATGCCAAGTATCAATAGTACCGGTCGGTATGATATGGTCTGCAGGCAACACAGCAACAGTACTCACGCAGAAAGAAGAGTACGACATACCACAGAGGTTCGTACCCGGCACGAGTACTCGTACCGGCATAGTTTTGTTGTTTGTTGTTGTGTGTTCTCACATTAACCCATTATCGCCGCAATACAATGCAGTCCGTGGTCGCAGGACGGGTACGTATACAGGTTTAAAAATACCTGACATATAAAATACTTGATGATCTATACAGGGGGGAACGGGGTTGGCAGCATGATGCGACACCTGGCAAAAAATATGTACCATGGTATATACCAGGTATACTATGGTATGTTCCTAAGAAGATATATCTGAGAGGGGTTTCGTACTTACGGCGTACGTACGTACGTATCAATCATTAATAATTCTGTGGCTGTTGTATGTATACGCGTACGTACGTACTCGTACTAATATTGCGACTCTCGCTCGCTCATTACCGCGCACACACCAGAATTTCTGAAGGGTGCCCTCACCCCTCGTCCCTCACCCCTCACCCCTGATTTGACACCCGGTACGAATCGTAGGACCCCCTCCTAGCTCCTTCTACGTAACTTTTTCGGACTGGCCACCCTATGCTTCGACGACCTAGACGACGATGCACACTCTCCCCGTCGTCTACGTAGAAATTATTGAAGTGCAGCCCAACGGTGGCATTCCGATGGATTCCGGTTTCTGCCAATGTGACAGTTTGTGTACGTATAATATGGCTTTTGTATATACAACACACCAATACCAGTGCAGATAGATATGTATCCATATACAGGTACCACAGCAGCAGCAGCAGCAGTGGTGTGTGTACGCAAAGCAACCGTTCACACGCGGTTCTGTGATCGCAACGTGTATGTGTCGACGTGATCCTATGGTGTAGTCGGTAACACTGGAGACTCTGAATCTCCCGCCCTGGGTTCGATTCCCAGTACCCCCCCCCCGTTCACACGTGGTTCAGCAATCGCTATCCTCATGTCCACGGGATCCTATGACGATGTACCTGGTAGTCGGTAAGGGCCACACTCCTAACGAACCGAAAAAAAACACGATTCGTGAGATTTTTGTCGTGATGATCGTGATTTTTTTTCTGAATCTCCCGCCCTCTCGGTTCGATTCCCACTGCAGAAGGAGGATCACTTTGAAATTTTCGGAAGATTTTCCAATCTTGTCTGTGGATCCAGACTATCTGATATTCTGCGAATCTTTGACCCCGGTTCACACGCGGTTGAGCGATCGCTATCCTCATGTGGACGTGATCCTATGGTGTACCTGGTAGTCGGTAACACTGGAGACTCTGAATCTCCCGCCCTGGGTTCGATTCCCAGTAGGATCACTTTTTATACTTTCGGAAGATTTTCAAATTGTCAAGAACCGTATCTAATCTACTTCTTCTCTGTGGATGGATCCAGATCTCTTGCGGTTTACACGCGGTTCAGCGATCGCTAGCTATCCTCATGTCGACGCGATCCTATGGTGTAGTCGGCAAACGCGATCCTTTGGTGTAGTCGGTAACACACTGGAAACTCTGAATCTCCCGCCCTGGGTTCGATTTCCAGTAGGATCACTTTTTGTATATTCGAAAGATTTTCAAATCGTCACGAACCGTATCTAATCTTCTCGGTCGATCCAGATCTCTTCTTCTAGAATCTGTGGATTTTTGCCGCAACAGGCAAGCAGCGGTACAGGAGGCAGCTCGGGCCAGGCAGCTCCCGCCTCTGAGAGGCTCCGGAGACCGGCCTTGTGGCCAAGGCTATCCTCGCCCTCCTAGCGCCGTTGTTCGGTTCAGGCGGGCTTGCCATCTCGGACAGCTGCTGGTCTATACGTAGGCAGGCGGCCTGGGCGGCGTGTGACGGATCGCGCATGTTACGTACTGCTGGTGTACCTACAACAGTTACAGTAAGTAGTACGTACGTACTTATGTGCGAACACGGTTTTCCCTTTCTTTGTTGTGCGAACCCCACCCCCCCCACGGACCCACGACGAAAACCGCGGCTGAAACGTCCCAGCTCGGCGCATCTGCGAGGCCACACTTTAATTATCCAAGATGACGACGACAACAACAAAACGCCAACGCCGACACGAACACCAACATTCCGTTTTGAATAGACAGATTATTGCTGTGCTGCTGTTGGACTCGTTTGTATATTTAATAAGCTAACTTTTAGTCAGTCTAGTTGTTGCCGCTGTTGTTGTTGTTTTTTTCGCGGGAAATTGGATGGTCCTTGTGTCTTGCACCGCGAGCATGTGTCAATTTCAGGGAGGCCTTGGGGCAGCGTCCTCTTTTTCGCCAAGGCCCCATGCATTCCAGCCAAGATTCAGGGGCGATGCTTCAGAACAAAGAAGAACATTGGTACAAGGATCCGCAATTGTTCAACAACGTTCAGTGTTGTACGTTCCTCTGACCTATACCGGCATACTGCACGAAATTGCGACTGCGTTGGGCTGCACTGCTTCAACTGTACCGGCATGCTGTGCGAACATTCAATTGCGCGCCGGCGTGCTGCACCATACGTTTTTTAACAATGTCCAGTACTGCCCGTTCCCAGTGAAACGGAAAAATTGCCACAACGTACCGATATTCTGCTCCTTCTGCTCAACAATGTACCGGCACGCTCTGCACATTTCCACCAATGCCCAGCATTGCCCGTTCGCAGTTAATCTTGTCCGCTGTGCCTCCCCATTCGAGGCCGCAGCTTGGAACCGTGGCAGCCACGTTTGCGATGCAGTGTTGCCTCACTCCTGCCGGAATTGCCCAATGCGCGGTGAGCATATGGTTCCCCTGTAGCGCGTGAGTTTTTTATACTATTTTCAACACGGTACTTGCATGATGTGCAAATCCTTCCAGATGTACCGACCTGTATTTTGTTTTTTTGGTATTGTTGTTATGTTCTCGTGCTCATGAGGGTTGATTGACTCCGGTTTAGGGGTGGACTTGCATGGTTGAGAAGTTAGTAGTTGGTGGAGACTTCATTATGGTAAGACTTCATTATGGTAGGTATCCTATTCACATACGTAGGTGGTACAGCGTATTCGCGCTCTCCCTTGCGTAGGTAGTGCACAAAGGGGGGGTGGTGAGTATGGCTAGATTAGCGAGTTTAAGAACATGTAGCCGGGACAGCCGAGCGGCGGTTATGTTCTGATTTAAGCTACAGCAACAAGACTTATCATGACAGGGGTTGCCTAACCCTTTTAGTCCGCTCAACCGCCGAGTAACTTATCATGAGAATCGTGATCACGCCGCACGCTACCGAACTATGCTCGCAAAAACCACGCACGCCAAGACCACGCCCGCCCCCTGCGCCCAAGCGTCTTGGAGATTGTTGTTGACAGCATCCATCAGATTCACCGCGGCGCTGTCTCCCTGCAGACATCTGGGGAAGAGGGCTTGTCTGACAGGCAGTTGGGTACCCTCGCGTTTCACGACAGGCTTTCCGCGGTAGGGGTGGCCACGTCGGTGGTGGCGCTTGGGCGATCGGCACGTGTGTCCGCACCGTCTGTGCGGCTTCGTCCGCTCCCCGGCCACGTGGCTCGAGCGGTGCGGGCACCTCGGGCGGCCCCGGCCCCTCTTTTCCCGCACGGTGTCGGCGCGTTCACCGTCGACGGGGGTGGCCGGGCAGCGTTCAAGAGGAGGCGGCGGTGCAGAGAAGCAGGCCTTGTTAACGGGCGAGCAGCCACCGGAACGAACTGTGGTGGAGCGGGCTATCGACGCATTGCGAGAAGTGCGGGGCTTGGTGAAACGGCAGAAGTAAGACCCGGTCCTCGGTAAGGTAAGAGAAGCACTTGGGGGCGAAGTAGAGACGAGGGGGGGAGAGCGGATGGGCGAAAAGGAGGTGGTGAGGTATCTCCTCGACGATCAAGACTTAGAATGGTACGAGGTAGAGCAGAGCGGAATCCTAGCAAGGCGCACGTCGGTCCTGGCCGTTCCAGGCGTTTTGGTAGCCGGCTTGCTCGCGTTTGTACACTGCCAGCACGGACACCCAGGAATCGGCAGGACGCTTTCACTACTGCGCGACCGCTTCCATTGTCCAGGGATGTGTAGACGCGAGGGAGTATGTCTTGTCGTGCGGGTGCCGGCGTAGGAAGCGAACGCGTAGCCAGCGTATAGCTATGCTGCCTGCCAGGTACCTGGTGCCGTGGGAAGCTCTGGAGGTGGACTTGCTGAGGATCCCCAACACGTCCGAGACAGGTAACGAGTACTTGTTGCTGGTGGTGAACAAATCATCTCGGTTGCTGTTCGCATACCTTCTCTCTTCGAAGGAGGCCCACAGGATCGCACGCCTCTTCCTGGACCTGTGTTTAACGTTCGGAGTGCCCTCGTTCATCCGTGCCGACGGAGGAGGCGAGTTCACAGCCACCGTAATGGAGCATCTCTGCCGTTGGCTAGAGGTGCAGATCGATTTACCCACGGGGCCAGGGTAGTGTAGAGCGAGCAGGGGCGTAGATAGTTGATGTGTTGTCAGAGCTGTGTAAGGCATGGCCCACCTGCTGGGACGAGTATTTAGCTCTGGCATGCTGGATCAGACGTACCATGCCAGACCCGTCCCTGCCTTCAGCAATGACACCCTTCCAGCTCTTGTTTGATCGCAGCCCGCGTACGTCCCTCGGCATGTTAGTGCTTTAGATGGATGACACGGAGAGGCCACGGGAGGCTTCGAGAACTTTATCGAAGAGCGCCGGCACAACCTACGAGAGGTCCGGGAGGCACTCGAGAGGATGCACGAGTGCAGGAAGAAGGCGTGATAAGGCCGCAACGTATCGATTCAGCGGCCGTCGGCGGGCACCCGGGTTGTGACGGGCGACCTCGTCCTCGCGAGGGAGAGCAACAGCTTGATCCACCGGCAGGGCATGGGGCCTAAACTGGTCGAGGAGAAGTGGACTGGTCCGCGGAAGGTAGTATGGTGGTAATTGAGGGCCTCAGCGTCGTCATCGAGATGGAGGGCAGAGAGACGCGCTCCAGAACGGTTTCTACCGCATCGCTGAAGCCTTTCTACACGAAGCCGTCCGATCTTCGGCACCCCATGGAGGATGAGTTCGCGCAGATGACGTGGGGAGCGGACCTGGGGCTCGGAGGGCACTCGACTACAGCAGCACCAACGTACACGCTACTGGACAGGAGGCGGGTGGTCAGCGCTATCAGGGTCGCAAGATAGGAGTATCGTGACGGGTACCTCGACGGGGAGGCGTCGGGGCTGGGTCTCGGAGGCGGAGTCACTGGACAGCTTCACTCCGCTGCAGTTGGACACGTTTCACGCGTCGTAAAAATTGTACGACCCGAGCAGCGAGCGGAGCCGCCCCGCAGCCCGAGACGAGGGGGCGAAAAGACGCCTCACGCTAAGTAGAAAGGAGGCGCTGAGAAGGTTCGCGATCGGCATGAAAGTCATCAAGCCGGTCGAGGGCGGAAAGGGGAAGGGTTCTACACTATTTGACCTTGTCGTGGGCATGCCGTGGCATTGCCATGGTACCACCCATGGCATACCATGGCATCACCACGGCATCCCATGGTGTGGCATAAGATTCCATGGCACGCCGTGGGGGTTGCCACGACATGCCATGGGTAGTACCATGGCAACTCCCTCTCGCGGCTACCGCCACGGCACTCCATGGCAACCCCACGGCATGTCATGGCAACCCCCACGACACCCCAATGTCCACGGCACCTAGATTAGGGTTGGGGTTGGGGTTAGGGTTAGGGTTAGGGTTAGGGTTAGGGTTAGGGTTAGGGTTAGGGTTAGGGTCCCATGGTATGCCGTGGAGGTCCGTGGACGGTTCCGTGGTATGCCGTGGAAGATGCCGTGGAAGGTTTTGCCGCAGGTGGTGCCACGGCATGCCACGGCATGTCGCGAAAAAAGACAATAATGTACATACCTCATCTTCGAGTACGGCCGCGCGCAACACCGGCTCACGCTCACCTGTCTTGGTGGTGTCGGCTTCGGGGCTTCGGAGGGGTTGATTGACGAGAAGCATCTTACGCTATTGCTCCGTGGTGGCGATTTTGGAAACGCTTGCTCTAAGCTGGGGAGGATGAGCGGGATGCCGCTGGGGGTGTCATTCTAGGCCAGCGGCACTTGCCGGCATGGAAACTAACCCACTTAGATCGGCAACGGCATTACGAATTTGCAGGGGTTCATTATTTTGGTCGGTGCCAAGTGATTGCTATGTTGAAGTCATGCGGAAAAGGCCCTGTCAACTCGCAATACCGTCGCGATGTGTGTATCAATGGCGGGAGTAGGGGACAATAGGAGACTATTGTGAGGAGGAACTGGGTTCCTCACGATCTCTGACATTCTGTTTTTGCCTAGTTTTCATCTTAGAGGCGCGAGGATTGTGATCTTTTCTATCGATTGGCACAAATTGTTATTGTTAGGTGGTATCGGTACTGTACATCGGGGGAGCTGTAGTGAGTTTGAGGGTCAAGCGAGCGTTCGGAAACGTAGTTGGGGGGCGTAAGATGTACGCGGGGCGAGCGGGAAGAGATTGTTAACGTAGTAGGAGTTTTCTGTTCGCCGCGTTAATGAGTATCAGGCGACGCATGTAGTGTGCGTACTGGGGGAGGCTTCTTCCTATCGGAAAAAAAGTGGCCGGGTTTCTCCCCTCAGTTTGGTGGGCATAGAATACTTCGGGTCCACCGTCTAGAATATCGCATGGCTTGCCTTGTTCGGCTAAACCTACTGGGGAGGATGCTCCGGTGGTAATCTAAGGATCCGAGGGGTTTCCGGAAGTGGACACGGCATGTAGGCAAAGGGGATACTGCGAATTGAACCCGGAGACTGTGGGGATGTGAGCAGACGGTCACAACCCTTCTCCACCCCTTAAGCTTCTTATAGCTAGCCCCGTGGCCAGCAGTGTTCCACTACACCAGAAGAGTACCGGCTGAGGCAAATAGGAGATGACTCAGGCGTACGTTCCGCAGGCTGTGTAGAACAACGGGCATGCAGGTGGCAGTCGTTGCAATGAGCTGAAAGAGCTTGAGTGTGCGAATGAGCGCCAGGTGACTTTCCGGCCCGGTTTGTTCTGAGAACGAAATAATACATTATGTTTTAGAGTGTGAGCCCATCTGAGCAGCCCTTCGAGGGGCATAAGCTAAATCGGCCGGAGAGCCCGGAGATACTACGCCATCATGCATGACACGCGCACCGCTCGACTCTGTGACAGTTCCTCCCTCCAAAGGAGGCGATTATCGCTTCAAGTATGACAGAAAAATACCCCCCCCGCCTCTTCACGCCCAAAGGGCCAAAGGACCGGTGTGGGGTCCGCTATGACCTGAATTAAAAATATGCAATGATGATGCAATATACCGCGCTCCCAATGGAAGCTGACAACATCCTCTTCGCGTTTCTTCTGCTGATTGAAACCAATATATATGCTGTGGTGATAGTATCATGTAGGTGTGAGGTGGTACAATACGTACCAGTATGAGTACGTAGGCAAATACGTACTACTATTAATATTACTGCAGTACACATATGTATGCGCTCACGTGACATGCTGTTTATAGTAACGGAAACGTCTCCGCAGGTCGTACCTGTACGAAGATACATGATTTGGGGGGATTGTGGGATCAGCGTGGTATTTGGCTGACCCCACCCCTCTCACTCTGTTCTTGTACCCTACAGTAAGTAATTAAGCTCTCTCTGAGAAAAGCAGCAAGAAGAACGATGCCAAGAAGAAGCGTGCCCTAGCCAGCATCGATACCCTTGTGTTTTCTCTACCCAGCATCTTATCACACTTGGCCTCGTCGGCAGGACTACCTTACCGCTGAGCCTGGCGCACATTCTTCAAGTTATCTTCCTGAACTACCCTCCAACGGCTCAGCTTGTGAGCATCACAAGCAACTTTATTTTGAGCTCATCTCCCTCATGGCGTTCAGCATCGACGCCTCGCTGTTCTCCATCGCCAGCTTGACCTGGCGTCTCAGCTGTTCAACTCCACTCGGAGAATCGTCCTCTTCTTGAGCTGATCCCTTCGAAGGCATTGTGTGGGCTTCTGGTACCAGACCTCAAACGTTCAAGTCACTAGTGTGTTCGTACAGTCCAAGCCTGGATGCCCTGACCACCACGTGGTCTGATGAGATTATTTATAGTCGTTGTATTAGAGGACAGAGGAGGGGAGAGAGAGCGGAGGCTAGCTCGTAGCTCGGAGCAGAGAACGGAGCAGAGAACGGAGTGCTCAAACTGTCCTCATGAACACACACCATAATTCATTATAACGCCTGCGAAGGTATACGCAACCCTCTACAACTTTGTAGGGAAATGTACACATTAGTAGACTAAAAATGTTACGTAACAAACGCTACATGAATTTAGGGCTTATAAAATCGATTTCCACCATATTCTCCCTCACTAAACCTGACTTATCTCTCCTTGCGAGTAAGTCAGGAACCCCGATGAGACTCTGAGTATCCAAGTTTTTCTCAGTATGCAATGATCGCATTGCTCTCATCGTTCCTTCCTAGGTGTTTTCTAAGTGAGTGAGTTTTACAGGTTCTTGAACATGAGATATTTCCCTTTTTTCCCTTTTTTTCGGGGGACGAAGGCGAGAATCGAACCACGGACCTCGCTCTTCAAAATCTCACGCCCTGCCTGCGACGCCATTGTAGGGAAATGTAGACTAAAAATGTTACACCGTCGCTACTGAAACGATCCAAACGAAAATATGCGGGGCGTGATTTATGACTAGTTGCACGTATCGGAGCCTACGATGTAGCACCGAGGACGGATAGTGGGGGGCACGGGCGCATGTACAGCATGAATGACATCCCGACTCCAAACCACACCGACCACAACGATCAACAACCGCCACCAGGAAAAAAAAACTGCTGTATGTACTCTTCTGCTGTTGCTCTGAGCAGAAGTGCAATTCTCACAGCCAATCGAGAGGACAGCAGGACGCATGTGCCTGCTGTGTCGCCACCGTTTGCCTGCGCCACCACCACGCACCGCCGTCTCTGCTGATGTTCGAGCTGCTCGGTTGGTATTTTGGATTGACAAGCTCGTCATAATTTCATTGACGTATATAGTGGACCCAAAAGCTGGGTCACAGTAGCAGGGTGTCCCCTGCAACCACTTGAGAGCACAGCAGTAGTAGTAGCAGTATATCGTAGTTCCTGCGGTCGTCCTTTGCCTTCACACCATACCCACCACCTATATGTTGCTGTGCAAACGTTGCTCGACCGGCATTGAGGCGGACGAAAATCGACTGAAACGCCTCAAAATCGTTGGACGACAGACAGCCTACCCTTCTAACACCCTCTGAGCTGGTCGAAACAAGTCTGCAGTGATACTGACTTCTCGATGCCTGCAACCTACGGTACCCACTTCTTACAGTGCCAAAACCAAATTTTATAGTACCAAAACCACAAGAAAAAAAAGCGGAAATTCTATGGTACGAATACGTGCTTCCTACGTGCTTTTCTTGATACTTACATTATTAGAACGATAACGGCCCACGTTAGCAACGGTGCTGCCGCTTAGCGGCCGGGGCCTCGATCGGATCTCTCTGTATCACCCTTCGGCCTGATGATCAACTCCACCCCAACAGCGGATGGGCAGGTGACGTCGTGGAACGGCATGCTCGTATCATATACACTCGGACGGCTCTCGGATTCAACTGGGACTACACTACCGATTGCCATGTCGAGGACCATGGCCATATCGAGATATCCGCATCCCAATGTGCACGATGGCGAGATCCCGCACCAGTCTTGATTCCGCATGGACCACCCCAGTCACTCCAGGATGCAGTCAATGCCTTGTTCCTGACCGGAGCCGCGTCCGACTTTTCATTTCCTGGACTTGCTCCGTGCCCCCCCCGGCAACGAGAGCTGTGCCCGGCACATCAGCACATCCATATGGTCGATTCTTCCTTGGAATGCGGACAACGCCCCAGATCGCGTTTTCTTCGCGTCTGCACGTGTAGACATCTACGAGGACGCCGGAGAGCCGCCAGCATCGTCACCCATTTTTTTTTTTCATGATAGGCGTTGAGTACTGCCTCATAGCTGTCGTCTACTCCATTCCGAACCCAGTTGCGTTCGAGAGGGCGGTGGTTGAAGTACGATTGTATACTCGGGGGGAGTGCCACGTCTTGCGACGATTTCGACTATGACTGGTATCATGGTTTCCAGCATATGTATGTTTACCTTCGAAAGTCTGGTCTATGACCTTGCCTGTTCCCCAGGCACAAACGACACCATACCGTAGTGCTAGCTACCATGAGCGCGCAAGCCAAGACATGACACTAGCTGCCAGCTGGTCGATGAACTTACTACCCTCTACCCCGAGACGCCCAAAGCTTTCCACTGCTAAAGTGGCACGTATGTGACTCCGTTCGTCAAAGGACACATGTCCCGGACGAGCGTAGTGTTGGCGCTTGCGCGCCTCGGAGGTAAGGGCAGCTGATCCATCGTCACCAGCACTGCCTCCTCGCAGGTGTATCTGCGCTTGTGGGTCATCATGGGTGACGTCCAGCAGGATGGACTTCTCCATATACTCCCTATTAGGAGCGTCTCGGAGACCTCCTCTCCTGACGATAATGTCCATCCGCAGATTTCGGTCTACGGTGAACGGTTCTCCGCTCTCCACTTGGTGTTCCTAGCCGCTTCAACGTATTGGACATCGCGTGGACGAGCGGTTGGTGTTGATTTACCTGCGCCCCTGCTCTGGGACAGATGCGTGCGTGGCGGGTGTTCACGTCGACTGCATCGCAGCAGGGGCACCTTACTGCCACATGCTCCTCTATACCCATGAAGCGCTTTCCCATGTCCACGAACTCTGCTGCGGGTATGACACGTAGTGAGTCCGTTGGCCTCGGAAGAAGGCATGCCGTGGCTCCAGCCCCCCGTAGACTCCTATAGCGAGCCTTGGCGAAAGCCTTGGTCTCGGTCTCGCCCAGCGGGTCGCCCGGTCCGGGGGGGCGCGCCGTCTTCGATAGCTCCTCCAACGAAGCAGTGTGGGCAGCATGCCGACTTTGATTCACCAGCTTGCCCAACTTCTGTTGGGCTTTGCGCGAATTACTGATTACGGCGTCGTGCGCTGCCAATATGTCGGCCTCTGGGGGCCTTGGACCCAGGTCCCCCTCCAAGATTCAGGGATGATGCCCTCCATCGCTTTGTTCGTCACCCCCCATATCTCTGGAATCTCCCGCAAACCGCCTCCCAGCTGAGCAATGATGCTCGCTTCCGGGAGCCCCCTCCTCACTTTATCTCCTAACGGGCCTGTGAGGTCTGCTAGAACCTCCGGCAAGATCCCCACCCTGCTTCCGATGGATGCCGACATTCTCCTCGCTTCTGTCGACGGCAGCCCTTACCCTCCCGCCCCCGTAGAAAGGCGTGCTTGGCCTGCTGGTAAGGTTCGAGAGTCGGCCGACTACCCGGGCACCCCTCCTAGAAGAACTACTGTGCCTCCGCCGCTCCCCGTAGCTCTAGGATTTTCTCGTACGCCCACTGCGCCCCGTTGTCTGCCCTTCTACATGCTTCGAGGGACAGCCCTGGGTCCAGAGCCCTTTCGAGGTAGCTCGTCCGTTGCCCGAGAGATTCGACGGCTATGAGGACCGCTGCTTGTTTGTCGGGCATGTTAGCGAGGCAGAGCGCAAGGCGGTCCGCGCCTCCATTCCTCACTACGTCCATTGCTCGCCCCCGTACGAATTCTTCCGTGCCGATCGGGACACCCACCACCGTCACCCCTCCTTCATCTGCGATGCGGACCTCAACGCTTTCCAGGAGCGAAATCTCCTCCGCCGTCGGGGCGTGCCCTTTGGGTGGTAGTGTCACTATTTTGGCGGCGTTGACCACTATACCGATGTCATCTAGCTCTCGCCGGAGGAAGGCGAATGCTCTGCCCGTGTCGGCCGTGATCCCTGTAAGGCCGAGAGAGACATCGTCCATGTACGCGAAGGCTTCCACGCCTTCTCTCTCGAATTCCTGCCGGAATCGCTTCAGCCCCGGCCGCAACGCCAGGCGGAACATTGCTGGTCCCATGGGGTCCCCTTGCTGGACATCGCTCGAACAAGCGATCGTCCTGGTCTCCCCTGAGCCCATCCGGAAAAACACGTCGGCCGGTCTTGTGCCGTAGCACTAGGCCACTAACGGGGTGAGCGCTGGCACGCAGTTGACCACCTCTTCTAGCACCGCAGTCCTTTTTACGGTGTTGAAGGCGTTGGAGCAGTCTGTGAGAACGAGCCAGTTGCCCGTCTCGTGTAGAGTCCTAGCCCTCAATCCCACATGCTCCACTCGGTCTGGTACGGCGACCCCAAACTGTCTCACCTCCTCGGTTTACCTCCTCCAACCGCGGCCGCCACTACAGTCTGTCGCATAGCCCCTGCGGTGATGAGCCTCCTCCATGTCATGCCCACGCAAACCGGCCGGCACTTTTCCCCCAACGCAGTGAGGCTCGACTGTAGTAAGAGCTGCCAGAACTCTGGCGGGAACGCGTCCGGCTCGTCGACGATTCTCCGCCAAAAGGCTGATATACCCCTTCCGAACTCCTCTCTGCCGATGTCGGTGTGAATTATGGATTGTGGGTGAGAAAACCGTTGACCATCGTTTCCGGGGCCTGAAAGGGCGCTTCGGGAGCTGATGATTTTTGTCATTGTTGTGGTCGCTATTGATACCTTGGGTATATATGTATGTATGTATGTATGTATGTATGTATGTATGTATGTATGTATGTATGTATGTATTATTTTTTATTTTCTTTTTTTATCCATCACTTTTACTTCCCAGCCCACTCGTAGGAGGTTTTACCCTCGACGATCTTCTGGACAAGCCGTGGTCACAGGTGTCGTCCCTTCTCCCTCCCAGCACGTGCCTTTATTTTTGTCGCGCATAGGGTTCAGCATTCCCACTGCTCGTCGATTTTCATCGAATGTGGCCAACTCACGCTTTCGCGCTTTCCGCTTATCAATTTTTTATGCAAGAAAAAGTCCCTATGAGCATGCACTCGGTGGGACTTGAACCCACGAAATTGATCTTGACAGGCACGCGGACCACCTACCAAGCCACCGGGGACGCCGGCATCTGATGGGCTGTAATGACGGAAACATCTGCGTTTATTGTACAAGCATAAAGATGCACGATTTAGGGGAAGTGTGAGATCAGCGTGGTCCTTGGCTGAGCCCACACCCCTCTCACTCTGTTCCTGTACCCGTAATGAGCTCTTCCTCAGATAAGCAACCTAAAAAAGTATACCAAGAAGAAGCGTGCCCTGGCCAGCGTCGACATCCCCGTGTCCTCCCTGACTAGTATCTTATCACATTAGCGGTACAAAAACAAGCTTTCCTCATGAGCCATGGCCTGCCATGCCACGGTGTAAGAGGTAGGGGGTACATCATATTTTTCGGCCGACCTACTCGCACTCGTAAAAAACTGAACAAGTGCCCGATGTCTTCGCAAATTCATTTATTTTTGTGTTCTTTACTCGGGCACAGTTGTTCATGTCAACATGTTAGGAACTTCATAAATAAGAAATTACAGCAGTAGGTGCCCTCTCTACCGTCCAAGCATAATTATCACACACATAACACACATGTAAATAATAGGTGCCCCAGTCCACAGACAGACGTGCCTGAGCTTGCTGGTGCTTGCTAGTGGGGCCTCAACGTCGGCCGATCGCTCACCCTGACATCCGGACACCACTCGAAACACAGTCAATGGTGGCGCTTCCGGTAGTTTCGAAGATGTGGACCATTGTGGTCGTAACATCATAGACGTCGAAACTGCGCACCGTTGTTGGCCCTCCTGCATGCTGAGAGGGGCGCTGTACCCTACCGTCTCCATCGACCGCCGAGGTGTTGTCTAGCAGGTTATTTGCGTCCGAGGGTGTTGGCTATGTACTTCGAAATAGCACTGGAAGAGCAAGCGGGCCAGTGGACAGTGCAATATAACCAGCACCTGGATTGTATCTGAACTATTGATATGCAGATCCTGCCCATTGACGAAAACCCTCACAACGGCAGCTGAGGAACTAGATCATCTAGATCACCTAGATCATCATCCGCCCGAGTCTTTCGTTTTGGCGATGAGGGCGGCCGCTTCGCTCGTCTGTGGCAGGCATGCCCGCCAGGCGACACACCAGGAATTCCGCGGGAGTCTGTCTCGCCCCTTACTGCCCCCGCCACGCGCTCTCTGCAACCTATTTATACTCTTCGGTACACCGGTCGCAGTAGTAGCAAGGGGTCCTCACCGCCGCCCTTCGTTTCTTTACAGCCATGCCTTATAGGGGTGGTGCCTTATTTGCTGAGGCCATCATCACATCGCATGAGGAGCCCGATAGCTCACCCGAAATAAGACTCCAAAGACGTTTGCTCGCGCGACCCGACCAAGATTCGTACCATGCGTTTTTGTGTCACTGGCCCTAACCCAACTGTTTCGTATTCTACAGTACTGCAGTACTTCGTACAGCTTTGTAGTAAAAATGCTGCTAGGGTATACTGTATAACTGGTATTAATAGTTGCTCACTCAAGGGGCTCGACTCCGATCAGAAAATATTGAGCACCCCTACATATGGTGGCATTGCTCGTTTGGACGGACGCCTACTACTGTACCGCCGGCACTTCACCCTCTCAACACCAGACACGTTCTACGATAGAGGTGGCACCTTTCCGCTCTAATGTTTCTGAAGGACGGGGCTCATAACCCAAAATTGTCGGAATGCTAATCTTGTGTTTCCAAAAATTGTAATTGTATATACCAGGTACTTGGGCCTTGGGATCATTCATCGGGATGCAATTTGACTATTGCTGAAGCCAGTTTTCGGGTGAGGTGTAAGGTGTGGAGCTCCTCAGGTGAGGATCCTCATAAAATTTAGGGTGATCCCCCATCGTAGAACGCCTCACCAACGCGTACAGTTATACAGTTCCTCCCCGTTGTTCCTTTCGATCTACCGGCAATAGCAGCAATAGCAACAATGGCAGCAGTGGCTGTTACGTGTCCTGCTGCTTGACGGAGGTAAACTTTTTCAAGTCCTTCTTTATTCAGCCACTCGGAGCCACTCGGCCGAGTGAATAGCCTATTTTATGTTCTTTGCATAGGGTTTATCATTTTTATATCTTAATATTGCATAGGTCGTGTATCATCCGGTCATCGGCATTCGGATCTACTGCAGGCGTCGACATCAGCTATGTTGTAAGGATTGCCCTTGCCTGGGTAGTCGATCGATACTTTCGGCAACACCTTCATATTTGGCGTCGTCGGCAGGAAACGAGTTGGAATCTCACTTCGAACGTTTCTTTTACAGACACGCGTGCATTGCGCGTGCGCCCTTACACGTACAGTCTCCCTCGTTCCTCGGGTATTGAAACGAAGCGGGTGGGTTCACGTACGGCCGTATTTGTACAGTATCTAGCGCGCTCAGTGTAGGCGAAATCTCGCACGCGTCCTGTTCTGCCCTCTTCTATGGGATCGGGTCTTGACTGTCTTGGGTTCTACCATAGCGTGATTTCCTGTTTTCCGACACTGTGCCCACTATTCGAGTGAGCCCCTTCGCGCCAGCACTTGTTTCTCTTGCGTTACCCCCACGTTCGTTTTACTTCTCGAAGCACCCCGTGCCTTCGCAGTGGGTCCCGTAACGATCCTTTTTGTTTTGTTCTTTATGTTCGTTTTTTCGCCCTCAGGCTAGCTTATGCCGCTCCTGGCTACGCGAGTTATACCGCTTCCTCGAGTTTAATTAAGCCCTCGATTTAGCTTCCGGGTCGTTCTAGCTTAATTTGCCAGCTTCCGCGTAACCGTACTTGCGGACTTGTTGTCGGATTCGCAATGTCACGTGTAATCGGCTACCGCCTTACAGGTTAGAGGTGTGGGAGTAGTGGGTTGTGAAGTGTCGCATCTTCGATCCATTTTCCGAATTCTCCGGAATGTTTTAGTTCTTTCCTGAGTTTCCATGAATCTGCATATACGACCCTTCAGGGTGGGCTAGTGTTATGGTATCCCCTCTCCCCTGTTGCGCCGTTCTGATTTGTAGCAATCGTCCCCTCATCATGCATGGCAGGCGTTGTCGCCTGCTTTTCTGATGAGCGCCTCGCCCCTTCGTTCAGAAGACATCTGGCGAGGCAAACCGCAACTAATACAAGAGCTTAAACCATCCTCAAGCACCTCGTGTGAGTGACCAGAGCAGAGCCAAAGGCATCAACCTGTTAGCAGTAGTCGGTCCCTAGGTCCATACTGCCTTACACATAACACTAAACCTTAACAAGAGAGTGTTACAAGGATCACGGTACTCTGAGCTGTGGGTAACCGATCGATCTTTTGCCCCCACGTTTAGCTCAGTAGGTGAAAGCTTCACAAGCTACTAGCTCGTACACACGCAAATCGCCAAACCTTATATCCGAATCGCCATTTGTGTGTTATCCAACTACACCACTATACCCAGTATCCGTTCTGGCTCCTCATCCCAGAGATATACTAATTATGTGGTCACAGACTGCTGTGAGACAGAGACACAAACAAAAACGAAAACAATCGCACATTGATGGGCCGAGCAAGCGAAATGCCAGCGTACCGGGTACGAGAACACAGCAGCACAAACCTTATGCACGAACCGCCATGGGATTGCTTACTACGCTGCGCCATCACATTTCTGGGTGAGGTGCGGGACCGCTCACCCCCGAGTGGCCTAAACGCGGTAGAGGAAATAAAACTGTTTTTGATAAATGCTACTGAAATAAAAGCGCAAACCCGATGAACTATTTATAATTAATAGTTAGGTACATCACGAATAAGATACGTAGTGAAGCACCAAAAATGTCTTCCGACGATATTGGGTTGAGGTGCGCATTCAGTCCAAAGTACTACTATTACGGGGGTCCATAGTTAATAGGACCTATGGTATACATAAAACCTATACATTTACCTATTTTTACTAACAAAATTTGATCCCGTTAACTATGGACCCCCGTAATAGCCCGAAATGAGTGCTACCACTGCTGTACTACTCATCCGTATACCCTAACTATTACCGTACTCAGCACCATTGTTAGCGTGGACTTAGCGTGGCCTTAGCGTGCTCCCCGGAACCTCAGGTTGGGGGTGAGTGACAGTCGCTGATTTGCTTGAAGGGTTGCGTTTTTGTTCCCCCAATAGCATACACATTTCCCTCGGAGGCAACGTAAAAAATAACACGCATCCATGTCTGGGTGGGTGGGTGGGTTGATGTAGTCAGGGTGGTGTTGGGGTTGGCGTTGTTGTTGTTGGTGGTGGTGGTGGTGGAGGCGTTGGTGGTGGTGATGGTGCTGGTTGGTGGTGGTAGTGGAGGTAACAGGTTTAGTGGTGGTATATCGTTTGTTATAGTGGTGTGTATCGTGTGCTCCCAAAGCGGTGATTAAGACAGCCTCAGAACGCGCTGATTAAGGCAGGTGATCGCCACCACGTTAGACTTACAGTAGTGAGATAGTCGACATTGGCCGGGACAAGGTTAGCTGGTGAGTCACGGTCGGAACGTTCATCGCCTGCACGTTGAGTGGTGCGTTGGTTGGACGTCAAAGTAATGCTGGAGAGCTAGTCTATGTTTATCGACAGCTCGTTAGCAGTGACGCGAGTTAGAGAACTATTAATAGTCAAAATTAATCGGATCGGCATTGGGTGAGGTGTACAGAGAGCTACGTACTGCTACAGTAGTCGAAATTGATCGACAGCACGTTAATTTACTCGAATTATCGAGGCGCGGTGGATCTCCCCGCTGCGTACGAATATTTCACCCGCGGAGGCCGTGCAGTCACACACAGCAGTACCATATATGATGGAACCCACCTCCCCGCTCTCCGCAGAGGAGGCCCGACAAAATGTAGAGCTCTCCAAGCCTACCAGGTACCCATCCTTTGGCATAGTGTACCATTAATACTGTTTTTTGCAACTCCGTTGTTTTTACTTGTCTCATTCCATTTTGTTAGAAATACCGTAGTGCGGTGCTAAACGGGTTAACTGAGCTTCATGTCATATTGATACCATTCATTTACCTATTTTTACTAACGATATTTTGTCCTATTTGCTATGTTCCCCCGTAATAGCAGCATAGATGGGCCTCCTCAGGCGACACAGGACAGCGAGGAAGGAGCTTAATGCAAGGGAAATTAGATGCTACCAGGTACTTTTGATGGAGTAGCAACATTGATTGATCGTATAGGAACGTACATACCCGTATGCGAATCTCGTACGGTTGCACGTACCAGGTATGTATATGCCGTTTTGGAACATACCCGTTCGTATGCGAATCTCGTACCAAAACGGGTACACGTACGTAGCGCTTTTGGGGAATATTCTTTATGGGAAGGCTCGTGCCTGCATACCAGGTTAGTTTTGGTCGACGTCTGGACTGAGTTGCGCTCACTCGAGCTCTCTCTCTCTCCCTATCAACTCACTTGAGGAGCAGTACTATTATTAATAAGAAGATTGTGAACTACCAATACAAGCAGCGTGCCCTATCCAGCATCGACATCCCTGCGTCTCTTACCAGCTTTCTTTTTTTAGTCGTCTATTTTCGACATATCTCTGCACTACCATCACATTTGACGTCGCCGGCAGGACACGGTTGGTTTCGAATCTTAATTTGAACCTTTCTTTTATAGAAGCGCTTGCGCGTGCGTCCCTGAACACATAAATCTTCCTGCCCGGTTCCCCAGGTACTGAAACGAAGCGGGTAGGTCAGTCAGCGTACGGACCTATACAGTAGCGACGCCCCAAATACCCCCCGCCGTTCAGAGGGGGGACAGTGTTACAAGGATTACCCCTGGGCTGGGTAATCGATCGATCCTTAACCCCTATTGCTCAGTATAGGTGACACCTTCACATATTATCAGTAGTATATACCTCTATCGTCGTTACGCCTACACATATTGTACTTATATACTCATATATTAATGTACTCATATACCCGTATACTCTTATACTCTTATACTTAGTGGAGGCATCCCACCCCCCCTCTCAGCAGATGCCGCGTATCTTTACCTCCCTTTCCTTTGTCTGTCCGTTCCTTCCGTGACTTCATTCGTTCGTTCGTTCGTTCGTTCGTTCGTTCATTGCCCTTGTGAAAAGGCGGCGGTATATGTATAGCTGTTATTTTTTGTGAGAGTGACTCCTGACTTGATTTTTACTGATGATAGTAAAGGGACCTCTCCACCCTACCCAACACCAATCAAGATCGACAATCCCATTGAGCTATTAATAGGTGTGCAACACGTAACACTACTCGTACAACAACACCGGGGAAACCGCGAGTCAGTTCGGTTATTATTATAGTAGTAGTTGACCCTTTTACTGTATAGCGTCCCGTTCTGGGGACAAACGACTTAGAATTTGACTGCTTTGTCCCCAGAATTGGATTTTGCAGCCGTATCATTAATAAAGGGCTTACTGCTACACTACACTGATACTGCACTACAGCAGTAGGTCCCTCAGTTGACAATTGCTACCGGCTATATTCTACCCCCGTCAATGGAAAACTTTTGGCCGAAAACGTGCTACCAGATAAACACCTACTTCTATATGATAAATAGTATATTAATAGTATGTTGATATATTAATAGTATGTTAATATTAACATACTATTAATATTAATAATATATTTTAATAGTATGTTAATAATACGTTGCGGTAATAGTATATTAACATACTACTAATAATATGTTTTAATGGTATGTTAATAATACATTGCGGCAGCGCGCGCCCAGTGTGCCTCGGGGCTTCTCTTGTTTTCGCTCCAGCGGTGGTGTTCGTTGTACGTCTACTACGCGGTGTAGCGATCGATGCTGTGTGCACAACAACAACAACAACAACAACAACAACAACAGCGAGTAGGCTTCTTGTTTTCGGGGGGCAGTAGGGTAGGAGGAGCTTTTCTTCTGTGCGATTGTACCGCGCCGTGACCCGAGCGAGGGTGACCATTATTATTATTAATAATAACCGGCTATTAATAATTGGGCGCGGAATGTGAATGAAAAGAATAATAATCAAGATTTAGAAAAAAAAAACAAAAACATGTGGCTGGTATATAGAGGGGTGGGAAGACGAAAAGGCTCCTCTTTTCTGCGAGATCACGCCGCTGCTCGGGCGGCGCGGGTGCGCAACCAGTAACCAACAACCGTAGTACGCGGAGCATGATATGATTTCTGCTGTAACATAGCGTCGTAGGTTAATTCGTATATAGTTTGGGATCAATGAGGCCTCCTGCTGCGATCAGCCGGAGACTCTCACCCGGGGTTACTACCCCCGTGTTGATTCTCTGGCAATCAACGCGGGACGTCGTCGCAGAGAGTAGGTACCCCGGTAAAATACACACTAAAACAACTGATGTCGTTGTCGACGGTACACCTCGCTACCAACGACGGGCGGGCGAGATGGTCTGTTTTCCCTAGCCTCTTCTACTTTGTCGTGCTGTTGTCGAGCTGCGCTGTCGACCACGGAGTGGGCTTTAACCGCCGCCTCCCAGTACAACAAGAGGCTTTTTCCGAAGAGGGGTTCGCCCTGCTGGCGTCCCCTCTCTTCTTCCTTCGAGATTACTAACTGTTGTAACATAGCGTCGTAGGTTAATTCGTATATAGTTTGGGATCAATGAGGCCTCTCTGCTGCGGCATGAGATCACACCCATACGTGTTTTTCTTTCCTTATCTCAGTGTCGCCGCTCGATCATCTCTTCTCCTTTCCCATGCGGGTTCCTTTCCTTTACCATCATTCCCAAACTTATAGCCTAGTCTTTCCCTGGGTTCTGCGATCGCCGGATGTCCCGTGGGAACGCCGCGTATGATTTCCCGAACCCCTCAGACAGTGGTAAAGCGTTTGCCTGGATGAAGGCCGTGTCTCGCGAACATTTCGCTCCGTTCGAAGCCGACGCGGATGCTGTCATCCCTACGTATCTGCTGGCTACGGCCGGGGACCCCCATCCCACGTATTCCATGAGGATGTCCATGGCCATCCCATCCATGTGGTGACTCGCCGCCCCCCCTACCCGAAAAGAGTGCAGCGAGTACCGCTTGTGCTCCATACTCGCTGCTCTCAAGTGGAGACCTGGAGGTTCGAGGTCATCTGCGCCGGCGTTAGCGCCAGCTCCTCCTTGTCTCCGCTCTCGAGGACGCTCGGGAAAAGGAACCCTGAGTCCTCCGTGAGTGCCCACTGCATGGACTCCGCCGCCTGCCGGTACTCGATCATGGCCGCCACTGCACAGATTTGTTGTTTTCGGGGGGCAGTAAGGTAGGGTAGGAGGAGCTTTTCTTCTGTGCGATTGTACCGCGCCGCGACCCGAGCAAGGGTGACTACTATTATTACTAATAATAACCGGCTATTAATAATTGGGCGCGAAAACATGAATAATAGTAATCAAGATTTAGAAAAAAAAATATCACATTTGGCTGGTGCGAGTATAAATGGGGTGGGAAGACGAAAAGGCGCCTCTTTTCTGCGAGATCACGCCGCGACTCGGCGGCGCGAGGTGCGCAACCAGTAACCAACAACCGTAGTGCGTGCAGCATGATATGATGTCACGAGTATTTGTGATAAATTTTAATACCTGCCTCCCTGGACGGAACAACACATAACAAAAAAGTTCCTACTATTACGGGAGACCGTAGTAAATAGGTCCAAATATTGTTAGTAAAAATAGGAAAATATATAGTTTTTTGTGGGTACCGTTGGTCCTATTTACTATCTCCCCCCGTCATATTAATACTACGCACTATTAGTACTGCAGTAGTTGGATGGGTGGACGAGACATGGACAGACATGCTTAAACTCTTCAGAAAAAACTGTCCGGGCCACACGTTTTTTGCTCAGAAACTACTTGGATTTAATACGGGAGAATGTTTGCGGAACAGTGAAGGGGTCCGTTAAGCCGTACTCGTACTGATACATACCATACAACTCACTAACGACGAAGCGTTTTGCCATCCGACAGCAGCAGCAGCAGCAGCAGCAGCAGCAGCAGCAGCAGCAGTGTGTTGTCAATAGCATGAGCACGATGAGTTTCGACATTGACCACCTTTAAAGAAAACATTTCCCAAGAAAGAAGAAGAAAAAAAAAAAAGTCAATGGAAAAGGAAGGAGCAAAGACAACGAACAGAGGACCGTAGATAAAGCATAAAAGGAAGTAGACATAGAAGGTATAGGTAGACCGGTTTCCTTTGTCATTTCCGGTGATGTCTTCTTGCAGGAATGTTTTGAGTGATCAACGTTCAAGCTCATCCATGCTGCACATTGATTGTCGGATCGCGAGCATAATAATAATGAAAAACAAACCAAAAGGAAAACGTATTGGCCTACAGTAGACAATTGGCCTACAGCAGTAGACTATTGGACTACAATAGCTTCATTGGACTACAGCAGTAGCTGCAACGTCCACCACTCAGAAACATCCCATAACAGACAAGAAAAGGACAAGAAGTACAAGGGGAAACCAATCAAAAACGAAGCATTCATACGTATACGCAATACATTTTGCGGAAAAACTGCTTGGAGTTAATATGGGATCATATCAGCGGAGCACTGAAAGGGTTCGCCCCTATACTATTACGGGGGGGCATAGTAAATAGGACCTACGGTACACACAAAAATCTATGTATTTCCCGAATTTTAGTATCAACATTAGGTCCTATTTACTATGGTCCCTCGGACCGAGCGATTCGTCCCCCCGGTTGATGATTGGGGGTCAACTCGCAGATCCTCCGCGCGGTCGGCTTCGTCTCGGCCTCGTAGCCGCCACCCCTTCCCCCCCCCCTCCCGCTCCCCCCCCCCCCCCCCCCCCCCCCCCCCGCCGACGCCACAGTAAGCGTAGATGGGCGCGGTGACGGAGTGTATCGCTTCACATGTCTGTTAGGAATATGCAGGACGGGACACAGCGTATTCCTTGGCAGGTTTATGGGTTTGCCCCATTTAGTGAGCAGGCGTTCGTTGTTAGTTATTTATGTATGTATGCGTGTGTATTGGCGATTACTTGTAGAGATAGAAGGATGAGGGCAGTTGTATGCCACAAAAAAAATGTCGCGACCGCAGGGCAATGCCATGAATAACGTTAGTGCTGAGCGTCGGAGAGTCGATACCGAGACGATACCGATAAAAGAAAGAACCATATTATTCGATATTTGATAATATCGAGAATCGTTTTCAATACGTGCACCCATGAAGAACAAAAACTGGCAAAATCGATACTGTTTCGATCATCAATACTACCGAAACTTTTATTCAGAGTGTTGAGCAAAACGAACACGGGGATGCAAGAGGGGGTGGAGGGCAAATCACGTTTGCTTTTTTTTCAATCCTTTTTTTTTTCCATCCCATTTGTTATCTCCGCCCTTGTTTTCTCTCTCTCTCTCTTCTATTACTGGGGAACATAATAAATACGACCTATGGTACACACAAAATCCTGTTAATTTACTTATTTTTACTAACAATATTTGGTCCCATTTACTATGGTCCCCCGTAATAATCGTAACTCAGATCTGGGGTCACCTACATTCTTGCCTTGGCAGGCATTTTTTTCGCGAGAAGACTCCTGAAGCCCTTTCTTCCCTCCTCGTCGACTATTACAATTTTCGAATTTCGATATATCGCAAGTTCGATCTTCCGATATATCAAAACGTTCGAGACGATATCCAACGCGAAACAGCACGTTGCTTTAGTCAGGCGGTGTTGGGGTGTCTGTGTCAACGGAAAACTCCCGAGCGCGCCGGTGGCGTCAACTACTTAAGAGTTTGTGCGTGGAATCATGTTTTGCGGTGTGGTATAATAGGAGAGTTAACTAAGAATTGCCGCCGTGGTGCAAAAAAATAATGAAACCCTTCGTTGTTCTGTCTTTGCTCCATAGTTAACGGGACCAAATATTGCTAGTAAAAATAGGTAAATATATAGGTTTTTATGTATACCATAGGTCCTATTAACTATGGACCCCCGGAATAGGAATGTTCATGAGTGGCAACAGTTGAAGCCTATCATTCTCGCGTTTTGACATGCAGCACGTTGTCGGACGGCAAAAAAGAACAAAACGCAGAAGAAACGGACGGAAAAATAAGCGTGTCTATCCGCCATGATGACCTGTGCCCGGCAGAGAAAATGACACCCATTTGTGTAACATATACATATATATATATACTGTTCCGCCGGATGCCATACTCTCGGCCGTTTTTTTTTTCAGTCTTTTAGACGAAAATCTTTTCCACGGCCCTTATTTACACAACAGAAAAAGCTCTGTGCTTTAAGGGTATACTGATATATATATAAATATTTTGCGTTTGCCACCCGAGAATGTTTCATACCGTAATATGGTATATATACACTGTACTTGGTACTGTAATATTTCGTCTATACCTGGTACTCTTCTAGCCCTTGGTCACGAAAAGGTAAATAATATATCCCGTGGTCACGAAAAGGTATTACTGCTTTAGCCCGTGGTCACGAAAACGTAAATAATATATCCCGTGGTCACGAAAAAGTACTGCTTTCGCCCGTGGTCACGAAAAAGTGATAATCTAGGCCGTTGTGATATGGTATAGTATCGGGCTATAGAAGTGGTTATGGTACAGCCCGCAGTATCAAAGCCCTGAACACCCTACGAGTACTCCCGGGGCTCGGAAGCTTCCTTTGCAGTACAATGGTTAGGATAGCCGCTAGGAAAAGAGTAGACAAGCGCCCGACGAGGAAAGTTCTTCGGACAAGTGTCTTTACCCCCGTCCAGCGGGTTCATAGAAGGAGAGCAGAGTGGGCTTGACGCCTTGAATCAAGCCTCTGTCGAATCACTCTCTCAACAGCTCCCTTATCTCTCACTATGAAGAGGAAACATACGACAACACAAGAAGACGTCTCCTGAACAAGAGAAGCTGCCTTCCTAACCAGTTCCGATAGTACCTTCGTTCAATCCCTTTACTACGATAATCGGGCTATACTGCACTTGGCGTCGACGGCAGGACCCACCGTGGTCAGGAAAAGGTACCAATCTAACGCGTGGTCACGCAAAGGTACCAGGTACTACTCTAGCCCGTGGTCACGAAAAAATGTTAAATGAGCCCGTGGTCACGAAAAGGTACCAATCTACCGCGTCACGAAAAGGTACTAATCTAGCCCGTGGTCACGAAAAGGTACCAACATAATCCGTGGTCACGAAACGCACTAAGTCTGGTTCTTATGGGAACCAGAAACCGGAAAACAAAACCGGATTTCGCTTCATCGTGTAGAAACCCCAGGGTAGTGCCGTCGGTAGGCATGAGCCATTTCCGATTACTGCCCAAACATGAAAACCTGTGCTTTCAACACAGCACCCGCCGCCGCCAATTTCTCGCCTCACAGGGCACGAGATGACGCCAAACCTTCGAGGCAATATGCTCTGAGAGTGTTCGCTACCAAATTTGAGGGTCGTTACAGCTGTTTGGCAGGAGTTCTCGCTCGAGACATCGGAGCCTGACCCGGTTTTTTTCCAGACGGAAATGGGACCCAGGTTCGTCTCTGAAAAAAACGGGCCAGAAATGGGCCAGGCTGTCACGTCTCGAGCGAGAACTCCGGCCACACAGCATGAACGACCCTCAAACTTGATAGCGAGCACTCTCAGAGCAGTAGGGCATATAGCCTCGAACGTTTGACGTCATCTCGTACCCTGTGAGGCGAGGGATCATCGGCGGTGGTAGTTGTTTTGTGTTGAAAACGCAGCTTTTTTCCTGCAGCGGCATACAAAATAATATCTCCCATCGGCTGTGTGGGTTTCAACACCATAAAGGGGAAATCCTGTTCTGTTTTCTGGTTTCTGCTCCCATAAGAGTCAGCCTAACATAGAACGTGGTCACGAAAAACTACCGACCTATTGCGCGGTCACGAAGAAAGCATCAATCTAGCCCGTGGACACGAAAAGGCACTGCTACTATAGCTCCCGTGGTCACAAAAAGGTATTCACTCATCTAACCCGTAGTCACGAGAAAGGCACAACCAGGAGTTTACAGGTGGCATTCTAGGCAGGAAAACTCATTCGGGCTACGTACAGCGTATAATGTAGTACAATCAGTAGTATACCGCATTAAGGATAGGCGCGAGCTGCTGCACACGCTGCACACAGAGTTGCCACAGAAGCTGGAACAGCTGTACAAGAACAACTATCTCAGGGAGAGTTACCACGATCTACATCGGGAGCTGTGCTGCTGGGAGGCACCGCTGCTACGATCATCGACATCTGGGAGCTATTGCTGGACACTGCGAGTACTGCTGCACGGTGGGGACTTCAACCCCGGCAAACAACAGGCGGCTCTTCTGGTGACCAAGCACACAGAAGGAAAACGCGGAACACGTGGAAACGGAAAGAAAGCGGTGAAGGAGCTGGAGTCGAAGTGCCTGAGGATCACAAAAGAGACCATACGCGCCACACCGGAGGTGCTCGCGACCACGAGCATGTCGTCCGGACAGGACCCCGACAATTACATCAACGATCTCACACGACTACGTAACCTGCTGACCGAGATGGAGGAACCTATCACGGACAGGCACTTCACAGACGTTCTCTAAGGTCTGAAGGAGGAGTACAGGGACCGCCAGCTAGGGGTCACCTTAGCAACAAGCACCACCAGCTAGGGGTCGTCTTATCAACAGGGACCGCTAATTAGGGATCGCCTTATCAACAGGGACCGCCAGCTAGGGGTCGCCTTATCAACGCCAGATCGCCGGGAAAACATTTCACGGGATCGCTGCAAAAAAGCGCTTGGGATTGCCGAAAAGATATCTATCGAATCGCTACAGCGCTGTTCGATGGGGCTGCCGGAGCTTCCGGAGCCGCCACACTAACAACAACAACGCGGGGTCGCCGAAGCGTCTTTTCGGGATCGGACCACAGTATATCGATCTATTGGGATTGCCGGGGGAGAATGTCTTCTGGAATCGCCACATCATCATCGATCGTTTTGGGCTGCTGGGACAACGCTTCTGGGGTCACGGGACATCTTCATCGTGTTTAGGACTGCGCCGGAACATCACTTCTGGAGTCGCTGAACGCCATCATCATCTGGATCACTAGGAGGACATCTGCGTCACCTGGGGTCGCACGGCAAGGTTTATTTGCTTCGTAGTACGTAGCACTACACGTCTTCTTTGTTTGGGAGGGCGGTCAGAAACAAACGTGGTTATGCTGCTAGACTATTTGTGCAAGGTTTTCGTTTTGTAGTAGCACCACACACGTCTTCTTTGTACGGGGGGGGCGGGCAGAAACGTGGTCGGCCGCTACAGTAAGTAGTTATTTCTGTTTTTTGGTCAACAAACTGATCGTTGGAATATTGTTCATTCTTGAGATGTAGTTGTGAGTTTTTTGCAGTACTACGTCTTGCCTCTCTCCAACACAAACATGCCTTCAACTGTTCATTCACCCTTTGGGCGGTACAATACCATGGCAGTGTGGGATGTGTTTCAGAAACAAAGTACAACGGTTAACACTGCTGTTCGACTGGTATCCATTCAGAAGTGAAACCTACGCCAGCAACGGCGCCGTGGTGTGTAGCGTACGGAGTAATTTCGTACCGAGTATGTCTGTCTGGTATATGTATAGTGACACCCCGTGCGGGTTCCATGGTCCGTGTGTGATTTTTCGGTTTACATGCTCGTCCATGCTTCAAACCGGTCACAGCAGTAGTACGCCCTTTATATTGCCAGGCTATGCGTGTTGTTGCATTAGCTGTACAAGGGTTGGTCACCCATCATAAGCGAAGCAGGAACAACGGTTGATGTTGTTGCGACGCCGCAAAGGAGTAATGAAACTTTGTTGCGACATAGCGACGGATGCACACGTAAAATATGCAAGCGAGTTGTACAGACAAGTACACTGACCAAGTAACGAGAGTTAAAACTTTTGAGCAGATATTACTGAGTAAGTTATGACACATTCAGAAAATATCACGAAAGAGTACGCTAGAACTTAGTGGTTGGTTAATCCAAATAGATAGTTGAATGTAGCAAGTTTGACGATGTCACCTCCATCGAGGGGTCGTATTAAGGATAGTTACCATGCTACCCAGCAGTAGCCAGTAGCCTATATTGAGTCGCTGATCGGTAACATGAGCCGTTTGTAGCAAGTAGACCACAGCAGCACAACGGGGTGCTATGGCAGTACAGCAGAGCGGTGTGTTACATGCCGATTCGGTAGATATGCGGCATGATCAAATGTCGTTTTGGTAGATTCAGAACACAAAAACTCGGGAGAACCCCAGATGATCAAACTGATGTTCAAGGGTCCCCGGGGTCCTCGGGTTTGCTTTGTGTCTACAGGTTGGTGTAGGGTATTCGTGCTTGGTTTTTGTTTTGGTTGAGCTGAGACAAGCGAGACTGCACCGCGCACTCTACCACTCTATCTACTTATCTCCCTTTCTTTCTCTTCTTCCATCCTGTCCTGTTGGACATGACCGATAATGATACAACAAGCCTGACAGCCTTTCTTTCGTAATATGCTCTTCTAAGCTTGATGATCGTATTATACGCAGCAACCAGCTGGCAAAGCTCAGCTGATAGTGCTCACCTCCACCGCGGGCTGCCTGACGTAACTCAGGAACCACGCACCACACCCCCCAATGCAGACTTCCTGCTAAGATACCGGTATCGTACCAGTACCAGGATTAATACACCCGGTTCCACGACCCAACTACCGTGAATCTTTTCTTTTTTTTTTTTTTTTTTTTTTTTTTTTTTTTTTTTTTTTTTTTTTTTTTTTTTTTTTTTTTTTTTTTTTTTTTTTTTTTTTTTTTTTTTTTTTTTTTTTTTTTTTTTTTTTTTTTTTTTTTTTTTTTTTTTTCTTTTTTTTTTTTTTTTTTTTTTTTTTTTTTTTTTTTTTTTTTTTTTTTTTTTTTTTTTTTTTTTTTTTTTTTTTTTCTTTTTTTTTTTTTTTTTTTTTTTTTTTTTCTTTTTTTTTTTTTTTTTTTTTTTTTTTTTTTTTTTTTTTTTTTTTAGTCTCGCTGTGCAGTGTGTCCTTTCGTAACGACAGTAGCCTAGAAAGTGGGAATTGTGGCATGGCGAAGTGAATGTGAGAACAACAAGCAGCAGCACCAGCAGCACCAGCACCAGCACCAGCACCAGCAGCACTCATGATGACGGCAGTGTTGTACAGGTCCTGGCATCATGGCATGCGTCATATATGATAAAAAAAATAAGCACATTTTTCATTCAATAATAATAGTGTACAACGGATCTTATATAATGGGACAGAGTGGTAAGTCATAAGTGTGTCGGTGTCAACACCCACACAGCACAGAGGGAACGATCGAAAGTTTTCTTCCCTGGCCCGCCCGCATATTTTCTCACATAGTGCCGTGGTGCATTTTTCATGATACCAGTCAGTATGACATAACGGCGATTAGTAATACCATCCGCAGTACGTACCTGCATCATAAATAACACGACACAGCACAACACCACAGTACTCGTACTCGGACTCGGACTCGGACTCGGACTGGTACGAAGTGTTCAAATGAAGAATTTCGTCGCACCTCGCGTCTTTGCGATAACACTCTGACCCAAAATATAATGACCGTTTGTATTGAATAATTGTATTTTAACGGACCCTATATTTCGGGTCATAGTGGTACGTACGTAGCACTTTACTGGCTGTCGTCATATATAGCATACATAGCATATGCAGCCTACCAGCATCATATACATACGAAGTATATATCCATCTCACCATCATCATACCTTCGTATGTATCATACCAGCATCAAATCCATCTTACCAGCATCACATCCATCTTACCAGCATCATATATTCCATGCCAACTCCATAATACTATTTTTGTGGTACACTGTTTATGGTCGGGGCATCCTACGGCATAGCACCGGGGGGGGGGGGGAGGTAGCGAGGCCGACGGGGGGTGTACTCGTTTGTTGCTTGCATTTGACCATTGACCTCGTATCCCTTTCGAGACGGAGCACCGTTCCTACTCCTAATAGAGACACCTCCAACAATTGGGCGCTCATTTCGTTGTTTCCATAAATGACATAAAAACTTTTTGCTAACTCTTATCCCCTTCCTGTTTGGCCTCCTGTGGCCACCATCTATCTCCTTGGATAGCGATCGTTTTCTCGCTGCTATTCATTGTATCAAACTCCTTCATGTCACATTCGTCTATTTTCCTCATCTCCTCTTCTAACACATCCCGTTCCTCCTTGTATATTTCACATTCTCCTACTATGTGAGTTCTACTCTCTATTGCTTTGCCACACGGGCACATCCGTGCATCTACTTCCTCCTCCCGGCTATTGATATGCCTATTTCTTCTTTCTGGCCTCCTTGTATATTTCACATTCTCCTACTAAGTGAGTTCTACTCTCTATTGCTTTGCCACACGGGCACATCCGTGCATCTACTTCCTCCTCCTCCCGGCTACTGGGATACCTCTTTCTTCTTTCTGGCAGGTCCAAGTCACCTACACGAAAGCTCAGTTTCAGCGTTTTCGCGAAGTCCATTGGGCCGTGCAAATACGTCCTATTCCTTCGCTCAATCCCCCGTGTATATCTCTTAAGTGTTTTTTTTTCCGATTCCACCTTGGTTCTTAGCGCTAGCCTTTCCCTTCTTTCTATCCTTTCTTATATTTCTGCCTTGTGCCTCCCAAACTTCCCTGCGGACATCACCTCTTCTTGGTTTCCCCCTATATCCTTCCATACTTTCTCAACTACGTCATCCCACCTTATTCCAGCTCGCCCTTTTTTTACTTTCTCCCATACAGCTCTGTCAACTATAGGTGGTAACCTCTTTTTTTGGCATGTTCCTTACTTTATATTGCCATTTCAACTTTCTCATGTCTCTATTTGTCTTGAGTGGGTGCATTCCCAGTTCTGCTCTTAATACTGTACTACTAGTCGTACTTGAGCAACTTAGGATTTTTTTAGCTACTGTCATTTGTATTGTTTCCAACTGTTTTACGAGTTTCGCGTTCCCTTCCCATACTTCTCCTGCATATTCTAGCTTTGGTACTATCACATTCATCAGGATACATCTCTTAATCCTAGTGTCAAGGTGCGAGTCTGTTAGGATCGCATCCATCTTGCCTACGTGTGTTTACCGTTTCCTATTACGTTTGCTATATGTGTATCCCAAGACCAGTACTTGGAGATCTCTACACCAAGGTATGTATACTGGTATACGATCGGCAATTCATCTTCTCCCCCCACTTCCAACTGAAATTTACCGGGTTTACCTTATCTTCGTTACAAACAACTACTGCGCATTTCTTGAGGTTCGCCGTCACCCGCCAATTCCTACTGTATTCTAGCGCCTTCTCTTTTTGTGTCTTCAATCCTTCGGGTGTTTCTGATATCCCCGCGAAGCCATCCGCAAACATTAATCCCGATACTGTATCTTCTCCTACCGTGACTCCCTGCCTTGCTCCCTCGACTGCTACTATCAGATCGTTAATATATATCTTGAATAAGTTAGGTGACAACGTACATCCCTGTGCAACTCCTTGCAAAATATCAACGTACTTCGATATTTCCCCGTCCAGCATCACAGCACTTCTCGCACATTCCGTCATCTTTTTCATCATTCTCCACATCTTTCCTCTGATTCCTATTTCCCACAGTTTTTTCCACAATCCATTTCTCCATACTGTGTCGTAGGCTTTCTGCACATCTAAAAAGAAACAGTACGTTGTCAGTCCCGCGTCTTTCCTACCTTGAATAATCTTACCTAAGGTGTACACATGGTCTACGCAGCTACGGTTTGACCTAAACCCTGCTTGCCCTTCGCTTATTTTGTCTTCCTTCTCCATCATCGTTCCCATTATATCGTTCAAAATCTTACAAAATGTTTTGCCTACTGTGCTTAGTAGCGTTATCCCTCTATAGTTCCCCGGGTCAGCCTTATCTCCTTTCTTGAATAAATTTACTACTACTCCTTCTCTCCTTCTCCAAGGTGCGTACTCGTTTTTCCATGTCCAGTTATACAACATAACCATCATGGTAAGCATTCCTTCTCCCCCGTACTTCATAAATTCATTCACTATTTAGTCTGCCCCTGCTGCCTTTCTATTCTTAAGTTTAGCTACACACTTCTTTACTTCTTCCCTTGTGAACTCTCTCTGTAACCCTCCCGAACCACTGTCTTCCCTTTCTATGTGTCTACGTTCGCCTCTGCCCACGCGTTGATTTCCTTCTCGAAGTCTGTGTCGAACGTTTAGTTGGCTGTGGGTGTTCCTAGCTTACGGCAATGCTCTACTAGCACTTACCTTTTCCCCTTCGAACTACTCACCTTTTTACCGTTCTGTGCTCTTAGGGTATCTATTCCCGTGTCTGCCTCTCCTGCTTGTTTTCCAAGTATCCCTTTTATCCCTACCCACATCTGCTTCATCCCGCCCGCAAAGTCTTCGTTCGTTTTATTTACTACGTATTTCCATATCCCTTTCTTCTTCTTCTCTACCATCTCTTTTACTTTCTTTCTAGCTAGAGCTATCCCTCCATCCTGTCGTAGTTTGACTCCAGGTATATCTCGCGTGTGCCTCTCTCCTTACTCCTTTAGCCTCTTTCATTTCATCATCCCACCATTTCACTGCTCGGTTGCATACTATCAACTTCTTCCCTGTTGCTTTTCTTCCTGTGGTCTTGACCAACTGCTCCTAATCCTTCTATTATCCTAGCTCCTACATCATCCCTCTCTATATAATTCCTTGTTGTACCTATTATTTCCAATAGCTCGGAAAATTGCTCTGCATTTCGTGCCATCTCTTCTTGGAACTCTTCCCGTTTCTCTTTTATTTCTAGTTTATCTATTCTCCGTCGGTGCAATTTCCTACCTCGTCTATATTTGAAAACTCTCGTCTGTTGACTGTCTGTCTACATTATACAGTGATCCGTAGTTCCTATGTCCGCTGCGCATACATGTAGTTCCATTTCCTTACCAACCCCATTTTCTACTACTATAAAGACAAGGATAGAGCTTTCTCCCTTTTGTATGCACTGTCTAGTCTATTCCGGTTCTGCCTTTTTTACTCTGTCGTTCAACGTCTTCATCTCGTTGTGCTTGAGGAACTTCAACATCTCTTCCCCATTCTTATTATTTGTTACTTCCCCAGACTGTCCAATGTTCTCACTCATTGCTTGCCTTCCCAATTCTTGAATTAAAATCTCCCACTAGTACTACTTACCCTTGCCTTTTATACTTCTGTACATTTACTGCTACTTCTCCGAACTTCCTCTGTATGTCTTGTATCGTATTCTTCGATTCTGGGGGCCTGTAGATGCATCCTAAGAAGTAATACTTCACTCCCCGCTCCCCTGGTATCTTAATCTATAAGCTTTCGTCGAAGTTAGTGTCTTTGATCACCTCTATTACAGTATGTCACACAGGTATTCTTTGACTAGGAACCCCACGCCCCCAGCCCCCCTATTCTTGCTATTCTGTCCCTTCCTCTTTTTCCCTAGCCATGCGTACTCTTCAATTTTGCATCCTGTCTCCCCCCTCCTCTTTCTCCCACGACTCTTGAATTCCCACTATGTCTCGGTCGCGCTTACTTACTTGTTCGGCAGTTTCGATCCTTTTACGTTCCATCACCCTATTCTCAGATTCTTTTTCGTTTCACTATCCGCTCTTGTCTTGTCTGTTGTTCCTTTTCCGTTGTCGCCACGAGTATTTCTGTTGTCTCTTCTTTGAGAATTCTGCCCGTTTACGTTACTGTTTTTGTCTGCTTGTTCCGCGCCCCTATGTTTCTCCCCCATTCCGTTTGAGCCACTTGCTGTTTCCTGCCTCTCCTTACCTTCGTTCACCCCAGGACTACGTCTTAGTTTCGCTATTCCATTAGCCATAAATACTCACCGTCCTAGTCTTATATACCCATGCCGACACTTTTTCTGTCTCTATGCTCTGCCACTCCATGCTCGCTTTCGACTCATGCGTGACTCGAAAGTGTTCTCCCTCTCCTTCCACGTTTCCCATTGCAAAGCAGTACAGTCCTACTTCGTCGCACTTCCTCTTGAACTCAATCCTCGTCATGTCGCTAGGAACTCCAAATATCAGCACCACTATTACTTTACCCTACCAATCTATTAGCAGCGGGGGGGGGGCGTACTCATTTGTTGCTTTCCTTAGTCATCTGACCATTGACCACGCATCCCTTTCGAGACGGAGCACCGTTCCTACTCCTAATAGAGACACCTCCAATAATTGTGTGCTCATTACGTTGTTTCCATATATTACATAGAAACTTTTTGAGCAGGGGGGGGGGGGGGGGGGGGCTAAACTCTAAACCATTAATCGTTGTTTAAGGCTCATCAAACACTTGGGTATCTGTTCCAAACGCGTTTTTGACTCTTCATTACAGGGTTAGGTTAGCACGCACCTGATTTTCACTTCACTATCGCATAGTTCATACAGTAGTGTAGTAGTTCAACTCTCTACCTCGTCCTAAAGTGCTACACGCGATGAGCGATCCTCTCTCACGCTAGCTAAGGTATTTCATATGATGAGCAATCCTTTCTCAAGCTAGCTAAGGTATTTCATATGATGAGCAATCCTCTCTCAAGCTAATAATAGCTCAGGTATTTCATAACACGAAAAAGTTCTATTGCGATACACACTATAAGCAATCGAGCGATTTTGGGTCAGAAATAGTTTGCATTAAAAAAAAAAAATGTCCGCTTTTGTTTACGCCGGAGGGGGAGAGGGAACGGGGGGCGGGCGGCGGGCGGCGGGGGGGGGGGGGGGGGGGGGGGGGGGGGGGGTAATGGGAGGGGTTGGGAAGAGGAGCGAGGGTCTCCTCATGTTTTGCAGGGGGATCGGGGGGGGGGGGGGGGGGGGGGGGGGGGGTGGAGGGTGGTTTATTGTGCCCACTCGTCGGACCGAGTGGATATAGAGCCACGTGGAAACTGAAGGGTACCAGCATGTCGCGAGTCCAATTGCTCGCGGGCCGATTGCATCGAGGGAATAGTTTTTTTGCAGTCGTGCATCTGTTCTTGAGTTGATGATTTTATAGATAGGCCGAGATGCACGCAGCGATCACAACATCCGCGGCAGATGACACGCAGACTCCATTGCCCGAGCTTAAGTGAGAGCAATGGTTTACAAGAGCTCTTAAGGGCTATATAATAAGAAGAGCTCAGAACCACTACGCACTATATACTTACGGTCATCCATGGTCTGCTGTTATCTTTTAACAACAATAACAACAACAATGGACGTCGTTAGCTGTATCAGTTTCCGCCAGTAAAAGCACTCCCAGTACACCAATATCGTATTACGGAGGACCATATTAAATAGGACCTACGGTACACATCAAATCCGATATATTTCGCTATTTTTGTGAACAATATTTGGATTTATTTACTATGGTCCCCCGTAGTAGCTGTTCCATGAGTATGTTTGCGTTTTCCATCCGACAATGCGTTGTAAATACCATAAGCTTCAACATTGATCACGCATGAAACACTCCCAGAACCTGCATCGTGTACGGTAGGTCGATATTTCAACTTCGCAAGCTGCTTCGTACATAGTTAGTGCCATCCATCACAGAGAACGGATGTTCGAGCGTTTCACGTCCGATGAAGAGAAAGGCCTCCCGGTATGTCTGTGTACGCTCGGATAGCATCGCAACAACATGCATGCAGTGCGCGTGTTCTTCACATTGAGTCGTCATGTTCACGCGTCGACACCCAGCACGTACTCTTATCTATCCTATGCCCGCGCGCCCGTCAAGACATACTCCGACAGCACTGAGGTGACGGCGAGCAGACGAAGGATACTGCTTGCCGGTTGGCTGGCGCGCATGGAAGAGGAGCGCCTGCCGAGGGGGGGTAAGGCAAGGGTTGCTCCTTTGGACTGAAGAGAGATTGGGTGCGGCGCCTCGCGCGAGGAAGACTTCGAGACGTTCGGCATCAAGTCCGAAGGGTGGCGCGAGGCAGGACAGGAGCCCGGTAGATGGTTTTGAGGGGTGGAGGACGGGGCTTGAGGGCTAGACGAGAGGAGTGCTGCAGAAGAGCGACTCGCGACGGCTGCAACTGCGACATGGACCGTGGACACCAAAGCGCTCAGGGGGGGGGGGGGACTCGGACGGGGGCGGGGGCGAAAGCGAGGGGGGGGTGAGGGGCAGGGGGGGGGGGGGGGGGGCGCTTTGCTCAAACTCTCGACGATTGGGCATGACCTTCATCGCCATGATGTGTGCCTTCCTAGTACCATAAATAGACAGCGTAGGGCCGCCCGGACTCCCTCGCCTGCCTGCTGTGCCTGATTTTCGCTTTCCCGTTCGTTTCTTCCTTTTTTTTATTTCTCTTCTCGCTCTTGTCGCTTTCTTTCCTTTTCATCTCGTTCTTTCTTTGTGTCCTGTTCAGCTCTTTCGCTTCGCTTTCATTTCCTTCGCGTTCGCTTTCATTTCCTACTTTTGTACGCATGCATGGCTCGATTCTCCTTGGAATTTAGTTGACGTTTGACCCCATTTGCTTTGATTGTATGCGTTTCATTTCATTTAAATTTACTCCTATTTCCATCTTGTTTCAGCTTAGGTTTCGTTTCGTTTTGTTTTTCGTATGCGGCCCCATTGGCTTTATAGAGTAGTGTGAAGGCATTATTACTTACTTTGCTACATGGGTAAAAATATCGGTCGATTACCCAGCCCAGGGTAATCCTTGCAGCACTCCCCCCCCTCTCAACGGCGGGATACGACCGTCCGCTGTACCTGGGGAACTAGGGAGGTATGACTTGGGGACCGCACGCGCAAGCGCTTCTACAAAAGAAAAGTTCGAAGTGAGATTCGAACCCGCGTCCTCGACGACGCCAAATGTGAAGGCATTGCCTACTGAGCTATAGGGGTAAAATATCGAACGAATACTCAATCCAGGGTAATCGTTATCACAGTAGGTTGCACATGGTTCAAGAGTCCACTTCTTCCTGTTTGAGGTGAACGATGTGCATCAGCCATGATGTGTACGTGGCTGTTTTCTGTTTGCTGGATTGCTTGATTCCGATATGTTTGTTTCTCCCTGAGGTATGCGTTTCCGCTCCAGTGTTTGGAGGCTGTCCTGTGACCACTGAGTCCATACTTTAATACTTTGGACATGAGTTATTGAGAGAACAACAAGCAACAATCAGTGTCCGTGCCGATTCTTCAATCCTAGAGACAACTATGATACAACTGTCGTACAACTGCTGTCCTGGTGAATCCCTGGTGCTACCTAATTGCAACACGTCCAGACACGCTCTGCCCACCGTCTTTAATTCGCTTGTATTTTTTTTTCGCCATCTGCCAATGTGCAGCGCCTATTCCAATCATACTATTACGGGGGTCCATAGTTAATAGGACCTATGGTACACATAAAAACCAAATATTTACGTATTTTTACCAACAAAATTTGGTCCCATTAACTATGGACCCCCGTAATAATAATCACATGCTACCATCCACATATAAAAAGACAACTATTAATACTGCTGTAGAATCAAAGCATGGAAGGTGCTAATGCGGGGGACAATAGTAAATAGGACCCAATATTGTTGGGGTAAAAATCGGGAAATATATAGTTGTTTGTGTGTACCGCCTATTTACTATGGTCCCCCGTGATATCAATCAGACCTGAATATTTGACACACTTGCGCCAATAATGCAGTCCGCCTCATGAATGACTCTATTGGCTCCTGCTATTAATAGCCGACGGTTTCACCTATCATCGCTGAAAGGGTGGCGTTTCCTTTTCCCTTACCAATAAATACCTGGTACCTGGTATACCGTATAACATATATACCGCATAACACACACCGTATGACACTACTATATCACACTAGGGTGATAAGATAACACACCCCCTCGGACGATTTTTGGAGCCGAATTTCTCTTAAACGTCCCTTAACCCTTTTAGAACAGACAGAACTGACAAAAAACTGACAGAAAACTGACAGAACTGACTGCAGTTTGGTCTGAAGGGGTCAACGGGGGCATACACAACGAAATGAAGTTGGGGCTTCGGAAAGATCTCGTCGCTCGGCGTTTGTACCATGTCCCAGCTTCGAGGTTCGTCCGAGACGATGTGTTATATATTTCTGTACTACTACTGCTACTGGCATTGCTACTTCTACTGTTAATACTATGACAACTACCACTACTACTATTACTACTACGACTACTACTACTATTACTATTACTATTACTACTACTACTACTACTACTACTACTACTACTACTACTACTACTACTACTACTACTACTACTACTACTACTACTACTACTACTACTACTTCTACTACTACTACTTCTACTACTACTACTACTACTACTACTACTACTACTACTACTACTACTGCTTCTACTACTACTACTACTACTACTACTAGTATTACGGGGGTCCATAGTTAATAGGACCTATGGTGTACACAAAAACCTATATATTTACCTATTTTTACTAACAAAATTTGGTCCCATTAACTATGGACCCCCGTAATACTACTACTACTACTTACTACTACTACTACTACTACTACTACTACTACTACTACTACTACTACTACTACTACTACTACTACTACTACTACTACTACTACTACTACTACTACTACTACTACTACCACTATTACTACTACTACTATTACGGGGATCCATAGTAAACAGGACCAAATATTGGTGGTAAAAATAGGTAAATATATAGGTTTTTATGTATACCATAGGTCCTATTAACTATGGACCCCCGTAATACTACTACTACTACTACTACTACTTCTTCTTCTACTACTACGACTACTACTACGACTACTACTACGACTACTACTACTACTACTACTGCTACTACTACTACTACTATAATACCACTACTACTATTATATTACTACTACTTCTACTACTACTACTTCTACTACTACTGCTACTACTACTACTACTACTACTACTACTACTACTACTACTACTACTACTACTACTACTACTACTACTACTACTACTACTACTACTACTACTACTACTACTACGACTACTACTATTATATTACTACTACTATTACTACTATTGCTACCACTACTATACTACAATTCCACTACTGCTATTATATTACTACTACTTCTACTACTATAATACCACTACTACTATTATGTTACTACTACTTCTACCACTACTACTACTACTACTACTACTATATTACGGGGGTCCATAGTTAACAGGACCAAATATTGTTAGGAAAAATACCTAAATATATAGGTTTTTATGTATGCCATAGGTCCTGTTAACTAGAGACCCCCGTAATACTACTACTACTACTACTACTACTACTACTACTACTACTACTACTACTACTACTACTACTACTACTACTACTACTACTACTACTACTACTACTACTACTACTACTACTACTACTACTACTACTACTACTACTATTGTCTACTACTATAATACCACTACGAGCATTATATTGCTACTACTACTACTACCACTTTTAATACTACTGCTATCATTTTTAGGCTTGCCATCCGACAATGTGCAGCATGCCCAATCAAAACATCTAATCACCGTTGATCAATCAAAACATTCCTGACAGAAGAAATCCCCGGATACAAAGGAAACCTATGCACAGGGTCTACCTACCTTCTATGTAAACTTCCTTTCATGCTTTATCTACGATACTCTATATGTGTTGTATTTGCTCCCTACATATTGCTACGTACTCGTTGCTTTCTATTGTTAAATCTTAAGCCGCATCCAAGCTCCATCCCCACGCCATCGGTGTGGGTCTGTCTTCCCCCCCCCTGCTCCTTCTCGCTTCCTGGCGGTCCCTAAGATGGAGCTTGAAGCGCGACAGCCTCCTCGAAATGGCGACCTGTGTAGTCACCGAGACGATTTGAAGCAGGCGTTCCTTCACCACCCCTTCCCTTCCCATCGACCCACCATCTCTCCCCCGCATGAGGACACTAGTTGCCAGCTGGTCGATGATCTTACTGCCCTCTACCCCGAGACGCCCAGAGCTTTCCACTGCTAAAGTGGCGAGTTTGTGACTCCGTTCGTCAAAGGACAGATACATGTCCCGGACGAGCGTATAGTGTTGGACCTTGCGCGCCTTGGAGGTAGAGGCAGCTGATCCATCTTGATTAGCAGCACTGCCTCCTCGCAGGTGTGTCTGCGCTTGAGGGTCAGCATGGGTGACGTCCAACAGCAGGATGATGGACTTCTCCCTATACTTCCTGCTAGGTAGGAGCATCCCGTAGACCTCCTCTCCTCTCCTGACGGCAAGGTCCATCCGAGACAAACGGACGAACACTTCTTTACGTGTGTACACGTATCACAGATCATGGTCTGCCTCGCACGTACTAAATAAAACACACAGCAGATATAGCACAACAAACAAACGGATGCGTCATATGTTCCCGTCGTTTCTCCTTCGTATGAACATGAATAGCATCGCAACACGCAATTCAGACACGCCATAACAACGCAAATTCGTATACGAGTACATCATCTCGATAAATACTAAACGTCCACCCGGAAGTAGCTTCTATTCATACTATTATTATTATTATTATTATTATCCAACCTTTTCTCCTTCCTTGCGTATACTCAGTTATCATTGTGCTTCGGGGGAGATATTGATCCATTATTATTAGGCTTGCCATCCGACAATGTGCAGCATGAGCTTCACCGTTGATCGATCAAAACACTCCTGAAAGAAGAAATCTCCGGGTACAAAGAAAACCTATGTGCACAAGGTATGTCTATGTTATATGTCTACTTCCTTTTATGCTTTATCTACGATACTCTTGTGTGTTGTCTTTGCTCCCCCCTACATCTTGCTATGTACTCGTTACTTTCTATTCTTAAATCCTAAGCCGCATCCAAGCTCCATTCCCACGCCATCGGTGTGCGTCTGTCATCTCCCCCCTCTCTGCACCTTTTCGATTCCTGACAACCCCTAAGCTGGAGTCTAAATCGCGATACCCTCCTCTAAATGGCGACCTGTGTAGTCACCGAGACGATTTGGAGTAGGCGTTCCTTCACCAATCATTTCCTTCCCATCGACCCACCATCCCTCCCCCCCATGAGGACACTAGCTGCCAGCTGGTCGATAAACTTACTGCCCTCTACCCCGAGACGCCCAAAGCTTCGCACTGCTAAAGTGGCAAGCAAGTTTGTGACTCCGTTCGTCAAAGGACGCATGTGCCGGAATAAATGAATTACTTGTATTCCTCCGGACCTCAGAAAAAAACCTCACACCGATAGAGTTTTACCAACATATTCGAGAAATGATGGTGGAGGTACTACTCTATGTCAAGATCAAGGTCGGGTAAGCTGTGCACGAGCCAAACGGACGAACGCTGGCTAAAGATAATTGACTTGATCTGGTTGGCTTAGGCTTAGGCTCAGGCTAGCCTTGCTTAGCCTCAGGGTTGCTATTAATAGTTGTATATCGGTCTACTTGTACACAGGGGGGGTAAGTAAGTCAACCATTTTGTCGAAGAAGTTTGGTAAAAGAACCACTTGCTCGGAAAAAAAGGCACCACCACAACACAATCATTGGTTGATCAACCATGGTTGGTCGTTTTAGTTATTTTACCACAGTATCGTTTTGGGGACAAAGTACAGTGAGTACCCCAAAACGGGACGATCGCGGTTCTAAAGGATGTCGACGGGTAAAAAGGATTTATTTTGAACAATGCACACACGCGCGCAGCAGCGTGCGGCAACCAATCTATTAATATTACTGTAGTGGTGATATTTGAGCTCTAAGCTCTGTACCTCAGACATCCAACCAAGATTTTCCCCCCCTGACTTTTGAAAAATAATCTTCCCGTTTCCGTTTGTATATACAACTCATCGTAGGATAACAATCTATACACGGGGCAGGAGCCACCGCCTACGCCATGTCTTCGGGGCGAGGCCAACAGATTCGCTCCGTGTGTCATATCCGGAGAGTTCGTGGGCATGGGAAGGCGCGCTTTCTGAGGATCGAGGAGCACGTGGCAGTTGAGGTGCCCGTGCTGCGATGCAGTTGACGTGAACACACCCGGCACGCACTCATCTACGCTGTCTGTCTAAGAGCTGGGGCGCAGGTGAACCAGCACCAACCACTTCTTCTGCACGTGATATATCGCGTGTTGAAGCGGCTCGGAATTCCACATCAAGCGGTGACGGACCGTTCACTCCGGAAAGGAACCTGCGCATGGACCCATGACATCGTCATCATCGTCATCATCATCATCATCATCAGGGGGAGAGGAAATCTTCGAGACGCTCCAAAAAAGGAAGCGTTAGGGACAAGTCCATCCTCCCTACTGGACGTCACCCATCCATGCAGACCCGCAAACGCGCAGGTACAGTGGACCTCCGAGGGGGCAGTGCTGATGACGACGGATTATCATCATCATCATCAAATCAGCTGCCTCTACCTCCGAGGCGCGCTAGCGTCAACACCGCTTACTATGCATGCTCGTCCGGGATATGTGTCCTTCGACGAACGGACTCACGAACTTGCCACTCAGATCTTTTGGTAGAATAAGGCAGCACCTACTACTTATACTACTGTACCTTCGTCGACAACCTTGGAGCTACGTATGCATGATGCACGATGCATGTATGTCGTACCATGTGGACGGGAAGATATGCAGGATCGATGGCGAGGAAGGAACGACTACTACGTGGTGAAGGAACGCCTACTCCAAATTATCTCGGTGACTTCACGGGTCACCATTTATTTCGAGGAGCGTGTCGCGCTTCAAGCTCCAACTTAGAGACCACCAGAATGCAAGAAGGAGCAGGGGGGGGGGGGGGGGGGGGGGGGGGGGGCTAGATCCACACTGTAGAATAACGGTGTGAAATACCCACATTGCTGTAGCATACAATACCTGGTATAAAATAGGAGTACGTTCTTTTCGCATTGAACCTTTTTTTCTACTCGTCCGCATTGGAAGTATATAGACCAATCCGTCATAAGGCGTGTGTCGGTGTGTGTGTGTTCTTCACGTTAAGCCCTTCTTTCTACCCGTCGACATCCAACACAATAAGTGTCCTTGCCGCATGCCGATTCTTCAATCCTATTATAGAGAGATACAAGCTCTCGCAGACAGCTATTACGGGGCTCCATAGTTAACAGGACCTATGATGTACATGAAAACCTTCATATATACCTATTTTTACTAACAAAATTTGGTCCCGCTAGCTATGGACCCCCGTAATAGTGGTAACAAAACTACGCCACCATCAGAGGTACTATATTACGGGGGGCCATAGTAAATAGGACCGATTATTGTTCGCAAAAAAATTGGAAAATATGTGGGTTTTTGTGCGTGCCATAGGTCCTATTTACTATGGTCCTCCGTAATACAATAACTGTTGCAGAACGAGATAATTTCTCCGGGAATATTCCTTTGCTTTGTATATGCTTGCACGTACACGTACTGCGACTGACTGACCGACTGACCGACTGACCGACTGACTGACTGACTGACTGACTGACTGACTGACTGACTGACTGACTGACTGATTGACTGTATAGAGGTCTCTGTATGTATGGTGCCCAGCACCATGATTTTGACGATGGGTTCACTTCGCGAGTTCTTTTTTTTTTGCATCCTACGATTTTTGACCGTTCGACGATTTCTTACCGTTTAGGGTTCACGACCTCCGGCGGCTCCTGCGGAGAGCTGATTATATTATTTCTGCGCCACTAAGTAGGAGCAGGGTGCCAAAGGGGATCATATCCGCGCCTCGACTATCCGCGTGGGATCAGGTCCGCTTTATACGGAGAATATTCCAAGAAACTTATTTATTTACAGCATGGAGAACTGTACTGGCTGTACTATTAACACACCACCATTATCATCTTACAACTATTAATATTATTAATATGACACCTGGTGTACAATCTGAAGAAATATCTGAGCTTCTTCCGTCAGGCTGACCCACCGTTATAACAAATACCTCAGCTTCTTCTATTATTAATAAATAGGCTTCTTCCACAGACTGGCCAACCAAGGTCGTATCAATAGTATACAAAATGATATATTAATAGTGTACTTCGAATATATTATAATAATACGTATGTTGTTCAGGGCTTTTCACGGCTGTTCCGCACGTTCCACATCGCTGTTCGGTTTTCATGTTTTTGTTTCTTATGTGATTCATTCGTAACGATAGATTCGGTTCGGATCTCTCGCCACTCCAGAATCCTACGGTTGAATAAATCGATTCGGTTCGAAGGAGGGCGAGGCGGGGAGGGGCGGGGGGCGTCACGCTGCGCGCGCGGGGGGCAGGGGCGTACTTATTCGTTGTCGTTGCTTTTGGCGTATACCTGGTACTAGTTGTTTGGCCATTGACCACGGACACACTGCACATGCCTTTCGAAACGGAGCACTGCTGTTCCCTACTGCTACTATTACGGGGGACCCTAGTAAATAGGACCTACGAGTCGTATACGGTACAAACAAAAACCTATATATTTAACTGTTTTTACTATTAATAATAACGTACCTAACAATATTTGGTCCTATATATACCATGGCTCTCTCCCCGTGATGGAGACACCTCCAACAGTTGGGCGGTCAGCACGTTGTTCCAATATATTACTATTACTATTACGGGGGACCATATAGCAAATGGGACCAAATTTTGTTAGTAAAAATAGGGAAACATATAGGTTTTTGTGTGCGCCGTAGGTGCTATTTAATATGTTCCTCCGTAATACTTTAGCTGCTGTGCGTACGAAAACAACAAACAACAGGTTTGCCACTCAAATTCCTAGTATTTTGTGAAAAAAAAACGCAACGCAGGGTGCTATCAACAGCAGTCCGAACATCAGGCTTACTTATTTCGGGGGACCGTAATAAATAGGACCAAATATTGTTAATAAAAAAGGTAAATATACAGGTTTTGATGTATACCATAGGTCCTACTAACTATGGTCCCCCGCAATAGTATATTATTAATAATAATTTATTACGGGGATCCATAGTTAATGGGATCAAATTTTGTTAGTAAAAATAGTCAAATACATAGGTTTTTATGTATACCATAGGTCCTATTAACTATGGACCCCCGTAATAGTAGGATATGAATCAAATGTGACACTCAATCAAGACTACGACACAAACGACGAGTATGCGACGGTACTATTAATACTATATACGTACAGCAACCAGTATATCATAATATTTGATATTACGAGGGACCGTAGTAAATAGGACCAAATATTGTTGGTAAAAATAGGGAAATGTATGGGTTTTTGTGAGTACCGCAGGTCCTATTTACTATGGCCCCTCGTAATATTAATGAGTAGGTACTATCAGGTAAGTGTTACGGCGGAATTATGGCGCGAAAAAAACATTTAAAATTAGTAGCGTATGTTTTGGCTCTATCGTGGGTACTACTATTAATACTACCTATTAATTATGGCGCGAAAAAAACATTTAAAATTAGTAGCGTATGTTTTGGCTCTATCGTGGGTACTACTATTAATACTACCTATTAATATACTGTTGATAGTTTGAGGACCAACGCGCCAACGGGTAGGGTGGACCGTAACTGGACCAAGTCCGGCGGGAAGGCCCCATAGCCTCGATTTTTGTTAGTGGGTGAGCTCGCGCGAAAGTCCCACACTACCCGGAAGAGATGACTCTGCCGGGCGGCTATCTCCACCGCACCTGTGCTCCTCTCGGGAGTCAGGTCGGGTCAACGTGCCCAAACTCCAGGGGGGTAACATTACTACCCGGAAGAGATGACTCTCCCGGGTGGCTATCTCCACCGCACCTGCTCCTCTCGGGGGTCAGGTCGGGTCAACGTGCCCAAACTCCAGGGGGGTAACGATGGCCTGTTCTGATGTTACAACGGGCGCTATGGGCTAAGTTGACACACGATACCAAATTGGAACGTGGAAGTGTGGTGAGCTTGTGAGCTTTATTTTTACCATTCCGCCGGAGGATAAAGATAAAATAAAGACCTACTATTGCGGGGGACACTAGTAAACAGGACCAAATATTGTTGGTAAAAATACCTACATATTTAGGTTTTTATGTATGCCATACGTCCTGTTAACTATAGACCCCCGTAATAGTAACTACTTACCTCTGATTACTACAATATGCCCCTCGTGACACTATACTTTTGAAGTATATCTATACACCTACTGCATGTGTGCACAGCAGACAGGGTATATTACTAGTAATATTAATTAGTAGTATAACCTACTACTGTTACGCCTGACCTCTCTGGCGCGCAAACCAGAGCAACCAACGCACGCAGGTGAGATATAGGCGTGACTTTGCAGCGTGTGTGTGAGGTGTGTTCTTGATTTATTTTCGTCGTTTCTCTCGTACCCCAGGCCGTCCGGCCCTGATGATGATATAGGGCGTGACTCCGCTACTACTGCTGCTGTGCGTGGCTCTGTGTGAACGGTACTTAGATCAACGGCTACAAATTAAATACATACTTGATGACCAGGTACCAGGTATCAGGGTATATGTATGTGTATGAAATCATGATATTCTGGTGTTGTACACAGACTATTGATATAATACTGATGTACCTGGCAGATGTCCCTCATATATGTACGGTTGAAAAACCTTCATCCTGATGAAACGAGGGAACTTCCGAGTCACCAACAACTAACCCGATGCTGCCTGCATGCACATTGTCGGATCGGATGGCAAGCCTAATATAAATAATACCAGGTACCAGGTACTAAATAATAATACTGTACGTGAACTGCCGGTTTGCCAGTTTCCCTCCGTTCAGAAAAAAATAGTATTACGGGGGTCCATAGTAAATAGGACCTACGGTACACACAAAAACCTGTATAGTTACCTATTTTTACCAACAATATTTTGGTCCTTTTTACTATGGTCCCCCGTAATAACGACAACAACACAAAACGTGCGAACAAAAAAGCCGGAACAACTAGTCGTAGACAGGCAGTATTACGCATACGGAGGAGCATGGTCATGCATAGCAAATAGGACCTGCGGTAAACACAAAAACCTATATGTTCCCCTATTTTTACTATTACAGCGGACCATAGTTAACAGGACCAAATATTGTTAGTGAAAATAGGTAAATATATAGGGTTTTGTCTGTACCGTAGGTCCTATTTACTATGGACCACCGTAATAACGAGATTTGGTCCTGTTTGCTATGGTCCCCCGTAATAGTAATAGTAGTATTAATAGTGTGTGTGACAAAATTTAATGTTCTTTTTTGGGGGGAATGCTTTTTTTTTAGTGATCGATGTCGTTGCTGATACTACAAACAAGCAAAGGTAACTATTATATTGTCGGATAGCATACACAATCATACAGCAGTTATATATTATACCAGGTATATAGTAACATTCATGTTAAGAACAACGCTACTATTAGGGGGGACCACATGATTACGGGGGACCATGTTAAATAGGACCTACGGTACCCACAAAAACCTATATATCTACCTATTTTTACTAACAGTATTTGGTCCTTTTTACTATACCGTAGGTCTTATTTAATATGGCCCCCCGTAATATCAAGTATCATGATGATGAGCAGAGCAGAAGAACCCGCTCGTTTTTTTTGTCGATCGCCTCAATCCTACTCACTTCCTTCGCGGCTCACGAGGGAGGAAGGCGGCGCTTTGCCGTATAGCACTACTACACGGGTGATAAGGTATAAGGTAATGATGTAATAAGAAGGCACGGTACGCTCTCGGACAATTTTTCAAGCTATTTTATTTGTATCTGTGATCAATCAGATGCTCTCGACCAAAAATGGCGAGAGCGACGCGGCAAACTTACTATTACGGGGGACCGTAGTAAATAGGACCAAATATTCATAGTAAAAATAGAGAAATATATAGGTTTTGTGTCTACCGTAGGTCCTATTTATTATGGTCCCCCGTAATATATATTAATTAGGATATTCATCACCGTCAACGAGTGCTTGCTCGTAGGGACTTTTTCTTGCATAAAAAAAATTGATCAGCGGAAAGCGCGAGAGCGTGAGTTAGCTACAATTCGATGAAAATCGACGAGCAGTGGGAAAGCTGAACCCTATGCGCGACAAAAAAATAAAGGCACGAACCGGGGGGGAGAAGGGACGACACCTGTGACCACGGCTTGTCCAGAAGATCGTCGAGTAGGGTAAAACCTCCTACGAGTTGGGCTGGAAAGTAAAAGTGACGATGAAAAAAAAACAAATATATATATATATATATATATATGTTGAAATTTTGGTGTCGAGCGAGACGAGACCGCTTGGGTTTGTTTGGGTTTTGGTGAGAAGCAGGCGGTTTGGTGGGGTGGGCGTGCCCTACCCGTTTCACAGAAAATCGACCTGGAACTTTGTCTTGGGGAGTGTCTTACCTTGTTATTATTAATAGTAGGGGTGTGTGATAACTTGCCAGGGGGGTGTGTTATCTTGCCCGGGGGGTATGTTATCTTGCCCAGGGGGTGTGTTGTCTTGCCTGGGGGGGGTGTTATCTTGCCCGGGGGATGTGTTATCTTACCCGGGCGGGGTGTTATCTTGCCCGGGGGGGTGTGTTGTCTCGCCTGGGGCGCGTGTTGTCTTACCCGGAGGGGGGGGGGGGGTTATCCAACCCGAGGGGTGTGTTATCTTGCCCGGGGGGTGTGATATCTTGCGTGTTACCACAGCAGGCGTATGTCAGGTCTACGGGAACAAAGTGCAGCACACACGTATTTCGGAAAACTAATGGTTGGAACCGCTTTAACGAACGCCTCTTTTGTTTTTGGGAGGGGGGGGGGGGGGGGGGGGGGGGGGGGGGGGGGTACTCGATAGGAGAGATGTACTCGATCTCATGCATGGCCGTACGTAGTCGTATGACCATAGACCCTCGCATCCCTACAATGCCGGGACGGAGCATGTCGTTTTTTCACCGACCAGGCAAACTTTGCTTGCACCAAGCGCGAAGCGCCGTGAGGTGTCCGGCGAGTCGCATGAAGGGTGAGCTGCATCCTACTAAGAACCGCTTGTAAGGTAGACTTGCACATGGATGACAGCTTCGATGAGTTAGTTTAATTTCCGGTACTGTTTGGGATTCTTGTGAGATTTTTTGTGCAGGAGTGGCAAAGGGATTGTTAAGACATCGTTATCAACTGTTAGTTCATCGCACATCTCGGACTATTAGATGATCGATTTCCACTTCTTTTTTTCATCATCTAGATCTTTCAGAGCAGAAATATACACTCCTGCTAAGCACGAATGTGCGATCTGTATGATCTGTGTGATCTAGCTCATCATCGTGTCGCCGAGTGGGAGCCCTATTACGGAGGACCACATAGTAAATGGGACCAAATTTTGTTACAAAGAATAGATAAATATATAGGTTTTTGTGTGTACCGCAGGTCCTATTAACTATGGTCCTCCGTAATAGTAATCCCAAGCCAGCTGCATGATAGTATACTACTTCAGGATAACCCTACGCCGACTGCGTGATGATCTACTACGGGGGTCTGTAGTTAACAGGACCTTTGGCATACATAAAAACCTATATATTTAGGTATTTTTACTAACAACATTTGGTCCTGTTAACTATGGACCCTCGTCATACTACGGTAGGAAATGGGTTTAGACGTGTGCGTGGTATATATAGACCGCGCGCGCAACAACATCTACCTCATAAGGGTAGGCTAAGAAGTACCCGGTAGGTAGAGAGGGATGCTGTTGGAAGATAAAGAGTCTTGACAGAGGAACGTGTCGTCTTCTCCTTCGCTGCAGCGAACGTGCCGGAGAGTTGGTCCGTCTGATGCGTGAATCCTTCGTTCGTTACTGAAAACAGAATAATGTCGCCCGCTCCCCCCCAACCCCAACCCCCACCAATCCAGCGGGCCCAATATTTTCGTCGGCTACCTGGCGAAACAGTGTATGTGACGCTTCTTTTTAGGCTGGCATATAGCTTAGCCCGTGCGCAGTCGCCAAGTAACGCAGGAAACAAAATCCCGGCAGCTGTCTGCGTGAACAAGAGGATAATTCTTCGAAATTCCACCAACCATGCCAGCGGAGGGACGAGGGGGGGGGCATGGTGGGTGGAGAGGGTCTCCGGGGGAGAGGGTGTACTCGATACCATACATGGCCGTAGCCGTATGATCACAAACCCTCTCACCCCTACAATGCCGAGACGGAGCACGTCGGGTTTTCACAGATTAGGCAGGCATCGCTTGCACCGAGCGCGAAGCGAAACGCGAGGTGTTCGGCGAGTAGCACGAAGGGTGAGCTGCATCGTCGGGGGCGCTGGGATCGGAAACGCCGACACCAGACAAACAAGACGGAGATTACCCCTCTCCACAGCCCTCCCTCATTCACTGAACAGAGGGGGCGGCGACAACAACAACAACACGATGGCGCATGAATACAAATTATTGTGTTCTGCTCTCAAAACTCTAGAAGTCCCAGCTTCTCGATTGACCAAATATAATTTCAGCTTGATAAATTCACAGGTGGTGGCCAAGACCCTCCCCCCTCCCCCTTGCACGACGCGGGCGTAGACGGACCCATGTGGAGACATTGAACAACGCATGTATGTGTGTATGTGTGTGTAGCAAGCATCCCAAGAGGCGTTCTACGATAGGGGGATCACCCTAATTTTTCTGAGGTTCCTCACTTGACCTTAAGGAGCTCCACACTTCCTCCGAAAACTGACTTCAGCAAAATAAAATGGCATCCCGATGAATAATCCAATGGCCCAATGATACAAAAATGGCATTTTTTCGAAGCAAGATTGGTATTCCGACGATTTTGGGCTAAGAAGTCCCGTCACTCAAAACACATTTTTTTATCGGAAATGTGCCACCTCTGTCGTAGAACGCGTCCCAAGAGGTCGACTACTTTAAAATATCTCAATTCGGCACGCTTAAATAATATCACCCGGTGCACGAGTTGTCCGCTTACGCTAGCGGTATAAGGTTTCCGGGGAAACCCGACCTTCCTCGACCGCTACCTTACGCTAGCGTAAGAGAATAACACGTACACCGGGTGTGGCGCGCTCCGCTCAACCTTACCATGAGGCGAGGGAGCAAAATAAGAGATGGTGTTGTTGTTGTTGTTGTTGTTGTTGTTGTTGTAGTTGTTGTTTGTTGTTGATTTGTTTTTGTCGTCGATGAGTTGTGAGAATAAGGGGGCTCTCATCGCTGTTCCCCGTGACCCTAGAAAACCATCCAAATATATTTTTTACGCAACCCATTCGGGCAAACATAAATCCCACCGCATATTTCCGTCGGTCAATTTGCCGTTACATAAATCACACCGTCAGTTCAATCAGACTTTGGTACGAGCAAATCCCACACACTGTTCTATATTGTCCAATGTGCCCACGAGGGTGTTTTTACGCCCACAGTGCACAACGTGGGGCACCACACAAATCTGCATATACAAACACGGGGCGAAATGATGAGGATGGTTTGTGTGCTATTAATACCTGTATTTTATGGCACTTCTTACTCGTAGACCAAATTGAGGAATGCAGTCATCCCTACAACAACACTTTTTTTGCCTCGCCGCCATATGAGGCAATATTCTGACCGATGACGTGGTTTCTCAACTGAACTGGCACATGCCCAATCCATAGATCGATTGTTTCTACGAAGCTTTTCCTTGTGTCAGTAGACACCTCGTACGACATCATCGGTGTGGGTAGGCTTTGTCATCAGCTATTAGTACCGTGCCGTACATTCTTCTTGTTCTTGACCGTTTCAATACCGCAGAAGTCTCGTTTTGGGGGACAAAACTCGTGAGTAAAAGTAAATTGTCTCCAAGACGGAACTGCGGCAAGCAATTCTAAAAGGTTCACCATTTCTGGGGGTCTTACGTACAGAGGAGCTCAAGCGGAAGAGCCTCAGATAAAAAACTATTGCGGGGGGGTCATTGTAAATAGGACCTAAGGTACACACAAAAAACCTATATATTTCCATATTTTTACCAACAATATTTGGTCCTATTTACTATGGTCCCCCGTAATAGGTGCGCACTCCTGACATTATCGTAGCGTGCGTCTCTCGCTGAGTGTACGTCTCTCTCTCTCTGACTGGGAAGATACCGTAAAGCAAAAAGACCCTGCCTGTACAGTAAAGACAGTTGAGTTTGCGCAGGGACCGTCTTGGTCCCTTTTAGTGTAAGCAGTCCCGTTCTAAGGACAAATCACTTGAAATTAGACTGGTCTGTCTCCAAAACGGAACGGCAGCACTACATACAAGTGCGATCGTTTTTTATCGTTCCGTTTTTTCAGACTAAGGGGAAGGTTAAGGTTGCCAATACCGAACAACCATTACCGAACAAGGTGTTTTCGGAAAATATCTGGTCCAGAGAGCCTTTCCGCAAATGTGTTCAATCGGAGTCTACAGGGGGCTGGAGGCACGGCATGCCTTCTTGCGAGGCCAACGGACTCACTACGAGTCATACCCGCAGCAGAGTTCGTGGACACGGGAAGGCGCTTCATCATGGGGTAAGGTGCCCCTGCTTCGATGCAGTTGATGTGGACACCCGCCGCGCAAGCATCTGTCCCAGAGCAGGGGCGCAGGTAAATCAACAACGACCACTCGTCCACGCGATGTCCCGTAGTTCGAAACGGCTGGGAATCCAACACCAAGTGGAGATCGGAAAACCATTCACCGTAGACCGAAATCTGCGGATGGACATTGCCGCCAGGAGAGGAGGTCTCCGAGACGCTCCTAACAGGGAGTATAGGGAGAAGTCCATCCTGCTGGACGTCACCCATGCTGACCCACAAGCACAGACACACCTGCGAGGAGGCAGTGCTGCTAATCAAGATGGATCAGCTGCCTCTACATCCGAGGCGCGCAAGGTCCAGCACTATACGCTCGTCCGGGACGAACGGAGTCACAAACGTGCCACTTCAGCAGTGGAAAGCTTTGGGCGTCTCGGGGTAGAGGGCAGTAAGTTCATCGACCAGCTGGCACCTAGTGTCATGGGGGGGGAGGGATGGTGGGTCGATGGGAAGGAAATGATTATTGGTGAAGGAACGCCTACTCTAAATCGTCTCGGTGACTACACAGGTCGCTATTTCGAGGAAGTTGTTTCGCTTCAAACTCCATCTTAGGGACCGCCAGGAAGCGAGAAGGAGCAGGGGGGGGGGAAGACAGACCCACACCGATGGCGTGGGGATGGAGCTTGGGTGCAGCTTAGGACATAAAAATAGAATGTAACGAGCACATCTTGAGACGGAGGAGGGAGCAAGGATAACAATGGAGTATTGCAGATAAATCATAGCGGGAAGTAGACATAGAGAAGGTAGGTATAGACCTCGTGCATAGGTTTCCTTTATTTCCGTCGTTGTCCTCTTTCAGGAATGTTTTGAGTGGTCAACGTTGAAAAGCTCATGCCGTACGTTCCGGATGGCAAGCATACTACTAATAAAAATAGTGTTCAACTTTTATTGTAATATCGCATCCTATTCCTTCCCTTTGTTGACCAAACGAGTGCTGAAAAACGATCTCACCCCTCTGTGAACTCAACGAACGGTATTCACGGCGGTAATCCCCGTTTGGACTCCGACTGAGAATGAGCATGGTAATATCCGTTCGGATTCTGAATCGAAGATAACATGTACCTGGGTATATTTTTTATTACTAGGCTTGCCATCCGGCAACAGACAATGTACAGCAGCAGCATGAGCTTCAACGTTGATCGCTCAAAACATCCCTGAAAGAAGAAAACCACGGAAACCAAGGAAACGTACGCACAAGGTCTACTAATATTATTACGGAGGACCATAGTAAACAGGACCAAATATTGTTAGTAAAAATACCTAAATATTTAGGTTTTTATGTATGCCATAGGTCCTGTCAACTATATACCCCCGTAATAATAGCTCCTCAATAATTTTATGTCTACTTCCCCCTGTGCCTTGTCTACAATAAAAAAAAAAAAAACTCTCCAGTGTTGTCCTTGCCCCCTCCTCCGTATATTATCATCAGCAGGTGTGACAACAATAAATTTGATTTGGCTCGCCGGAACACCAAGGCCTAAGCACCATCGACGACCATCCATTATTGTTATGATTCCCCGCGCTACATGAATGAGGTAATGAGGTGTAGGGTAAGCTATACTGGGAATACCAGATACTATTAATATTACGGGGGTCCATAGTTAATAGGACCTATGGTGTACATAAAAACCTATATATTTTCCTATTTTTACTAACAAAATTTGGTCCCGTTAACTATGGACCCCCGTAATAGTAGTATCATGTGGTTGTAGTTCTGTCTTCCGATTTGATTTTCTTGTTTCCTTCGATTTTTCTCCATTCCATGGAATGTGTATGTCATGCCTGTCGTATCCAGCATAATGACAGCGTCATGGCATTTTGCATTGCTTATTATTAATGGCAGTCTACACTACGTGTATAATAAATAGATGCATGAATCTGTAAACACGTTGAAGTTGAAGTATTAAGGGTGGGCGTGCCTTGCTTGTTCTGTCGCGCCCCCTCAATGATGTCGCACAATTCTGACAGAAGAAGGAAGCTCAAGGCTAACAAAACAAATAAATAAACAACATAATGAGAATGTGTCGTGGTGTGTGCTCTTCTCACATTAAACCGTTCTTTCTATCCGTCGACATCCGGCACATCCAGCACATCCAGTGTCCGTGCAGTGCCGTGCCGATTCTTCAATCCTACGAGTAGAGAGATACGATTTCTGTGCTCACAAAACTACGCCACAGAGATAGAGATACTGCACTACGAGTACTACTATTAATACTACGGGGGACCATATTAAGTAGGACCTACGGTACACACAAAAAACTATATATTTACCTTATTTTACTAACAATATTTGATCCTATTTACTATGGTCCCCCGTAATAACTGCAAAAGAACACCACAATGCAATGCAACGATATACTGTAGTAGGAGCTAGGTGTAAGTCGATTAGGAACGCGACAGACCAAACGGATCTACTTGATTGATTGACCTTTTAGTACCGCAGTCCCGTTTGGGGGACAAATCACTTGAAATTAGACTGGTTTGTCCCCAAATCGGGACTGCGGTACGAAAGGGGTTAATACACACCAGGGATATAATCATGTAATTATTAGCTGTCGCGCTAGCTAGTGTTGCGCTGGTGCAACATTTTGGTCAAAATAATAAAATAATGGTAGCCGTTTTCCAGCAACAGCCGCGGAGGGCCTGGTTGCGCGCAGCGCAACACGCGATTTTGGGCGCGCACAAATTTTCTTCGCCGGAGGCGTTTTTTTTAGTTTTTGAAACACTATATATACTGTTTTTCAAATCCGCCTTTTCTTTGGCGACAAACAGCAAAGCTTTAAGGAATTAAGACCCCTCTTTGAATTCGCCGCAGGCAATTTTTGTTTTTGGGCCCTCTTTATTCTATTCACCTCCATTGACAAGCAGAACAAATTTTGAAGAAAATTATTATTCAGAATCTGTTCCCAATACACGCCTTTTCAAGGTTCGATCGGGAGGCGCACATTGTTGCTTGGTTTTCGGGCTTATATTCACGCATGCATGCATCGCAACTTTTTGGCCTCCGGTGGCCCTCCCGGGGGGTCCTCCGGGGCCCCTCCTAGGGGGCCCCTGCGGGGGGCTTGCGCCCCCACGGCGCGCAACGCACCTGCCTTGCGTCGCTTGTTTGCGTCGCCTGTTGCGCTGGCGCAAGACACCAGAACTGCTGTTGCACTAATTACATTATTATTACATTATTATTACATTATTATTATTATTACTACGCTTGCCTTCTGACAAAATAGCGTAGATGCCGTTCCTGCATAAACCAAATATCCTTCCTTAAATCAGTAGTGTCCCTCATACACTTCTCTGCCTGTCGTTTCCAAATTGCCGTTCCCCACAACATTTCATTTTAGCTACCAGTACAATATATTCTATTCCTCATCGACGTTCCATCCCCATGTCATTGGCCGCATTCCTCCGGCTTCTTCCTCCCTTCCCCTATAGCGGCCTGGCGGTCCCTCAGGGCAAGTTTATACCACCTGTCTGTATACTCTGCGTGAAATTGCGACCTGTCTGTGTAGTCACGGAGATGATCTGGAAGAAATAAATAATAGCCTCATGCGCACGTTGTTTTTTCTTGTTTTTTTGTTCATCACCACCACCGTTGAAATTATTTCCCATTTGTTACGGAGGGCCATAGTATATAGGACCTACGGTACACACAAAAACCCATAATTTTCCCTCTTTTTACTGACAATATTTGGTCCTATTTACTATGGTCCCCCCGTACTAGTACTGCAGTCGTCCCGTTTCGGGGACCAAAAACCATTCAAATTCGCAAAGAAAGCAGTTTTTCCCTGCTTGGGACTGCGGTCATATGTTGAGGTCTTAGTCCGTGGGGCTGAAGGTAAAAGGTTAACCAATCGCCTCTACCCAATCTAAGCCTCATAACACATACGGCAAAAGTTCAACTCGTACTTATATAGGAGGTTTTATTTACCTATCTATCTATCTATCTATCTATCTATCTATCTATCTACATAGCTCACTCACCGATCTTCTTCTTCTGGACACAGCGTGGTCACAGCTGTCATCCCTCCTTCCCCCCTGCCCCTCCTGTGTTCCGGGGAGGCCGGTTAGGGGTCAGGATTACGGGGGTCCATCATCATCATAGTAAATAGGACCTACGGTACGGACAAAAACTATATATTTCCCTTTTTTTACTATTACGGGGGTCCATAGTTAATAGGACCTATGGTATACATAAAAACCTATATATTTGCCTATTTTTACTGACAAAATTTGGTCCCGTTAACTATGGACCCCCGTAATATAGCAATATTTGGTCCTATTTACTATGGTCCCCGCCCCTAATAGTGTCAATCTATACCTATACCTGGTATAGTCGTTCACATGGAGGGTAGAAAAGAGTAGTGCATTGTTGGTATATTAGTTATTATAGTTGTTGTATAATGTTGTCGAGTATTCAGGGCTGATATAAATAGAGCATATTCCAGGTTTGAAGAAGTAATCTATTACACTACAGACAGCAGTAACTCCATCTATCTTCGTATACGAGTATAGTTTCCCTTTTATGATGTATGCCAGCAAGAGAAGGGGGGCAGATAAACCTTCTTCATAGGTTGCCTTTCGTTTCCGGGGGCTTCTTCTTTCAGGAATGTTTTGAGTGACCAACGTTCACAAGCTCACGCTGCACGCGTTGTCGGATGCATGGCAAGCCTAATAATAACAACATAATATATACCAGTATGTGGATGATACGATTGGAGCAAAAGCGCCGCACAGCCGTGTGTGAGTGCCAGACACAGTAGTAGATGCCGAGTAAATGAGTGAAACGACAGCAAACAAACGTGTGCGTGCGTTTCACATGATGGAACCGCCTTTTCCAACTTCCGATTCCTAGCACCCAGCACACCCACTAACTGTGACAGTCAGTGTCCGTGCCGATTCTTCATCCCAATTTAATAATAGTAAGAAGAGAAAAATACAAGGTCCTCACTCAGCAGCATGAGAGAGTCTCTGTTATTATAATAACAATTGCCACAAAGCCACCACTACAGTAAAACAATGCTATTACGGGGGTCCATAGTTAATAGGACTTATGGTGTACATTAAAACCTATATACTTACCTATTTTTACTAACAATATTTGGTCCTCTTTACTATGGTCCCCCGTAATACTACTTTCACTAGAGCAGCAGAATACATTGAAATGCAGCAATTACTACTGCTGTAGTAGCAACAGCAGCAGCACGAACGAGTCGAGAGTAGACAGCAACGCTAATAATGAACAAATGCAGCATTGATTATTATTGTTCTTGCCTTCTGACAAAATAGCGCAGATAGATGCAGCATTGATAAACTATTACGGGGGTCCATAGTTAACGGGACCAAATTTTGTTAGCAAAAATAGGTAAATATATAGGTTTTTATGAACACCATAGGTCCTGTTAACTATGGACCACCGTAATAGTACTACGGGGGACCAGAGTAAATATAGGACCAAATAAATGTTGTTATTGATAGTAAAAGTAGGGAAATATATAGGTTTTTGTCTGTTCCACAGATCCTATTTACTATGGCACCCCCTAATACCATGATATATACTATTACGGGGGTCCATAGTTAACAGGACCTATGGTTTACATAAAAACCTATATATTTGCCTATTTTTACTAACAAAATTTGGTCCCGTTAACTATGGACCCCTGTAATACTACAAAAAGTAAGTCTACGAAGACATCCATCCATTGATCATCGTGCTGATTCCAGCCAGTCAGCCAGCCGCGAACTTGACCCCGCCGGACGGACCTGATCCCCTTTTGAGACCCTGCTCCCACCTACTACTACTACTCTTCTAGTCAGTGAGTGAGTGCACACTGGTCGTGGTGGTGCAAGAATACAATAATGAGCCCTTCGCAGGAGGAGCCGCCGGAGGCCGAGCGGGCGGAGCACAAACAAACCACAGAAGTCGTAATAGCACTATATATAAATGTATATATTACGGGGGTACATAGTTAATAGGACCTATGGTATACATAAAAACCTACATGTTTATCTATTTTTACTAACAAAATTTGGTCCCGTTAACTATGGACCCCCGTAAAATAGTAGCGTGTCCGGAGCAGGACGGTTACTGGAAAATTAAGAACACATAGTCCTGGTACCGTACTAAAAATAATGCGAAACACACGCCGGACCACAAGTAATTGACCAGACAAAAAAAGATGACAACTAACGTTCCCACCTGATGAACCACAGGTATATTTATTTTACATGTTACAGCAGTGGATACACCTTGTAACAACAAAAAAAACACGCTCCGCCTACTGCCTGACTGGCGGGGATGTTTCTTCCGTGCCCATTTTGGCCCAAGCGATTAATAATTTTGTCATTATTATGCTTCAGGAACGAATATGGCGGCGTACAACCCCCCTATTACGGGGGACCATAGTAAATAGGACCTACGGTACATAGAAAAACCTGTATATTTCCCTATTTTTACTAACAAAATTTGGTCTTGTTTAGTATGGTCCTCCGTAATAGCACTGCAGTCCCGTTTGGGGGACGAACTACTCAGAATGTGAGTGCTTTGCCCGCAAAACGAGACTGCACTCCTAAAAGGTTATTAGAGGAACGACCTCGTCGTCGAGACGTTTCTATCCGCAGAGTTTGACGCGTTCATTCGTTGTTCTGCGTTTGTTTGCTTTCTCCGAGGGCGTGTGTAATCATTCATCTCGTGGCGTGCTTTCCATGCTATCATGATATATTTCTTGCGTGTTTCCACGGCGGTATTGCCTCAGAAGTCGGGCGTGGTAATGCATGCAAAGCAACAATTCGATGCGAGTCAACACGAGGGAGGAAGCAAAATAAGTGCTGAGCCCTTTTGCCAAGATAGAAAAAAAGGCAAGGCACGCACCGAGAAAGAAGAGAGCCTATAGCCTACCACGAGAGAGTGACCCTACACTAGCAGACTGTCTACAATAATTGGTAGGGATGGAGCAAATATCTTTTGATTGAGATCAAAAAGGGCGAAGAAAACAACGGATCATAGTAGCTATAATACGTAGCTATCTGGTACAAAAGGACAGGTGTCAAAACGAACAAGGAAGAGAATGCATCATCCCCACACAGCTTTTTCTTTTCTTACATAAAAAGAAGCATTCGTTAACCCCTGGCTGGTGTGTGGCGATGGTTTCGCGCGCACGCACCGCAGGACACAGAGAGAGGCGAAGACGCATTCCCCGGCCCATCTCTATGTCTGGCATATATATGTTACCTGCTCGCTCTCGTCCGCCCATCCATCCGAAGCGCTGTGTGTGTGTGGTATACTACAGCCTGCGATACCACTCAACTATCCCCCCTTGTTAACCGCACTCCCGACGTGTACTCGTAGGGACCGAACACGTGGAATCAGGAATCAGACTTAGGTGCATGTGCAGCGAGTGTACTAACTACTATCAGGGGGGAACGAAGTAAGTAGGACCAAATATTGTCAGTAAAAAAAGGGAAATAATTAGGTTTTTGTTCGTACCGTCGGTCCCGTAATGGAAAAAATGGGTGAGAATCTCGTCCTCGGTCAAGTAAAAGGCTCGAATTCTGATGCAAAAGGCAGGGTGTGCGTCCTTTTACGGGAGTCCATAGTAAATAGGACCTACGGTACACACAAAAACCTATATATTTACCTATTTTTACCAACAATATTTGGTCCTATTTACTATGGTCCCTCGTAATAGTCTATTTTCAGAATAAAAAGAGCCCCCGCCTTCTATTCATCGTCCGTTAATCGAGCCTGAAAAATACTATTACGGGGGACCACATAGTAAATAGGACCAAATATTGTTAATAAAAAACGGTAAATATATATGTTTTTGTGTGTACCGTAGGTCCTATTTACTACGGTCCCCCGTAATAACAACTCCCAAAATTCTTCAGAATTAAAACCTGTTTTGTGTACGTAAGTAAGTGCTACGATAGATACTGCTTTGAATGAGGTTGAAAACCCGGAAATTATTACCTGGGTTCAGGCACTATAGTCTGGGATCGTATTTGTAGTACTTGGAAGGGAGAGAGGACACCTCAGCCCGTGGGCGCCACGACTCTGGACTAGCTCTGGTGGGCGGCGATCACCTTGACTACTGGGACTGTGGCGGCAGGAGCCGGGGCCATAGCGGCGGGGTCGGGCGGTCGCGGCCGTGGGGTTCGCGGCGGGGTGTGACAGCACGCCGGGCGGGTGGTCTAGGGGCCTCGCCGGGGCCGAAGCCATAATCAACAACAGGCGGCGCGGTGCCAGCGGCAACGGCTGTTCGTCGGCGCGTCCGAGAGCGGTCCCGGGCCACACACAGAGCTGGCGTTCTTGCACGTTTTGCTTCTTGACATATAATAAGTGCTCTGGACGCCTGAATCGTCTCTCTCTATACATCCTGCACACATATATACATACATACCTGTCTGCAAATATTGGCCGCCCACAAAAAAAACACAGCTTGTTCTCCTGTTGTTGTAGCCGTTGGGGAGCGTGGAGGGGGGGGCAGGGGGGGGGGATGGAAAGGGTGAGGGGGGAGGGGTTGAACAGATGTTTTTTTTGTGAATACATGCAACGGCGAGGGGCACACTTTTGGCTGGGTTGGGTCTTTGGACAAAAGCACTGCCAAAAACCCGTCCCTAGGACGGGGGGGGGGAGAGTGGCGCGGATATTCCAAGCATGACCATAATAACAATATACCACACTCTTTCCGGAAACAAAAATAAAACCCGGCGGGTATCTGGCAGCCTTTACCACTTACTACTACGAGTATACTAACTAAAATAAAATACTGCTGCTGCTGCTGCTTGCCCGAGAAAAAGGGTGTGACGTACGCTGTCTGTCTGCATATATACCGAACGAATGAAAAATAATAATCCCGAACCGAACCCTGAGTCACAATCAGACCTTCTCACACAATCAGACCTTTTCTCAACCATTTTCGGTGACACAATAAGCAGTCCGTTTGTCAACCACTTTCTCGAAGAAGAGGTGAGTGGTAAAGATTTTTACTCTTGCTTACCTTTCTGCCTATCAGGTACCAGGTACAATTTTTTTCTCGGACGGACTTTGTGGTTCATACATAAAAATACTATCATTAGAGCAAGTATTAGTAGTATTTGTATGCATGGGCGTGCGCTATGCGCAGCTAGCTGCATCCTGCACAAAACTTTGTGCAAGAAGAGCTGTGTATCGGCACAGTAGTCAATTTCAACCTTGCACGTGGACGCAGACCAACCCGACCCCAGACCCGACCCTATAGCATATAACCCGAACTCCAAGCCTCTGGGGGGGCTCGAGGTCGGCAGGGGCAGTCACACGGCTCCGCCGCGTGTTTTGGTGCCGTTTTTCCAACAAAAAACGCTGGGCGGACGGAAGACCCTCCTTGACCAATAAGACCCGCCGCATCCTGCGCAGTTTTTTTTTGTGTGTAGGATGCAGCAGAGCTGCACATAGATATACAGGCAGTAGGTCGAGTCTAATCCTGCAGCAGGAGGAGTTTGTATGATGTCACCTTCCTGCCTACCTGTGGTATTGTATGAGATGGTAACGACGCAGAGCGACACAGACCTTACTGCTGTGCCGTAGCAAAAGATACTTCGATATTTCTACCTCGGCCAGAGGAACCCGCCTATATATGTTGTATGTATGTGTGTTCTCATCTCACTCTGAACTGCGGGTGGGATATCTTCGATAATATTACGAGTGTTGTGACAAGACTTTTTGATTTTTGGCGTCACTGTCACTGACTGCACGGTGAGAGCACGCCATAAGAAACGGCGGCATCATCATCACAATCAGCAACCAAAACAAAAAAAAGCAATCACTCTCACCTGCCTGGTTGAATATATACCACGGGTATACATACCTGTACCAGGCATCAATCAGTAGTATAAGTATGTCGTCGTGTTGGTCAAAACAAAAACTAATTATGTATCGTCATTCAATCACACTATTAATGTTCATCATGTGGTTCATGTGGTGTCTGTCGCGCACTCACGCTCCCTCTCTTCCACCTCCCGTGACAATTTTACGGGGTGGGTTGCGAGCGCGCGCGTGTGCGTTGCGCGTGGTGTGTGTTCATTCCTCGTTTTCCCATGACTTTATTTTGTAATATTAATAAAAAAATTAGCACGTCGCACTCAATCCAAAAATGAGGGCAGCTTTTGTAGCAAAACCTCATCAAAGGCAGAAGGAGGTTTGTTTGCAATACCGGGCGTGGTCTGCAAATATATCGCAACGTCCGAGTACAGGCCAACAACAATTCGGACAGTTACCAGTTAGCTGCCGCCGTGAAAGTACGTGTACTATGCCCAGGGTGACGATCGGGCGGTGCACTGCCACTACCCCGCCAAACGCTCCTCGCTGCCGAGCGTACGGGCTTCTTTCTTCCTTAGCCCGAAAAAGCAAGTCGGGGTGTTTATTGGCCAAGTGCAGAAAGCATCATCAGCACATACATACAATGCTCCAAGGCAGGAGGTCGAAGATGGTCTACCGTACGTCGCCCATGAGAGATCACAGCCCGCTGTCTGCCTGCCTGCTGCAGACACGAAAACAATAATAATAGCAGCGAGCGGTGTTTAGCTCGTTAATCCATCCACATCCCAGGAAAAGAAAATACTGATGCGCCCCAGACGCAGCTGCCAGAAAAATGACCCAAAACACAACAACCGCGACAACAAAACCAAACCATCTCGTTCCCTTGCTAACAGCTCTAGGATAAGAAAACAAGAGACAAGACACTACTACTGTAGAAACAAACCCCAACGCTATCATCGAACGGATCCGAGAGGAGAAAAAAGCCCAGTAAAGTCAGAGCAAGCAGCCAACAAAAAAAAAACAAAAAAGCTTCCAGCTGCTGCTTGCCGAGATTTCGATTCCCCCCTGTCCTACATCCACGACACCGCACGCCCATCATACGAGGGAGGGGGTAAACCAGGTAACAATAACACACAGCAACCAACCCTTGAACTCGGCGAGGTACGCCGCTTTTGTTCCTTCCCCGCTGTCTCATTAAGAGACACAAATTCCGCTTTATGCTCCACCCCGCCCCAGCCCCCCAAAACCTTCGTCCAGCACTCGAAACTCGCGCCGAAAAAATAAGACACACCGCACCACCCCCCCACTTTCTTCTTCCCACCATTCTTTCTAAATAAAGAAGGGGGACCGGACGAAAATAATAGAAAAAAAATCGAGACGCTCCTCCGCCGACAACACAAGAACAAAACGCGACCCGATCTTTTCAGCCATCTCCAGCCCCCAATCATGTCTAAATCGGAAACGTCCCCGCTCCCCCCCCGCCCCGCCCCTCCTTTGCATGGACCCCCCCCCCCCTCTGTGGAAACCCGATGTGCTTCGTCCCGGCATTGTAACGATGCGAGGGTCTATGGTCACACGACTACGGCAATGTATGATATGAGTACATCTCCCCCCACACACACAGCAACTGCGTGGAAACCCCCCCAATCACCCGTGGTGTTAGCCAGCACGCAAATACACATACTCTTGTTTTGACATGGAACAACTAGGATGAGGTACAAAAAGGTCGTACTCTCCATCCCAAATATCTGGAACAAAGATTGCCCACCCCCACCCCTACCCCTACCCCTACCCCAATCCGAGGGCACGCACGAACGAACGTACTCACACAATAGATTTCACGGTCCCTCGGGATCTTTTATTGTCTTTGGTGAAAGTGTAAGACGAGTTTTTTTCTACTTTCGTGTACGGTCCGCATTTACCAAAACACAGGAGGAGGAACAGCAGCAACGGGGGTTACACCCCCCCCCCCCCCTCAAGAAACGCCTGCAAGCGACATATTAATACTATTGATAGCACGAAATCCACACGCCAATAACGGGCAGACGCACACGCGCTAAGGTATGTATGCACGTACGCACCTACTATAGTTGTAACCCCCCATTTATTTTTCGCTCAAGTTGTAGCCGATTCGGGGCCGGAGCCAAACGAAAGGAAGCCGAAGCCCAAGCCGCAACAGAGCTATGGAAAAGAGAAGAGCTCTCCCTGAAAAAATCACACAAGCTAGTAAAAACGAAGAGCAACAAAAAAAAAAAAGAAAAATGAAAAAAAAAAAAAAACACTTACACTACTGTAGTAATAACCACCACTCCGTTCCGAAACACCGTAGTGCGTTTGGTTGGGCCGCCACGCTGAACATCCAACCATACCCCATATTTCGGAAGAGTGTGGTTGTGCTCTGTAGAATACAACCCGAAACATATTGCAAAAAAAACACACGCGCGCGGTCTCTCTCCTTTCACCCTATAATACACGCGCGTGGACTGCCAAAATTTTGAACGAAATTGAGCACCGAGGAAAATCCGGAGGGTAGAAAAGAACTGGGGCGGGGCCTGAAGAAAGCCCTTTTTACGCCGCAACACTGAAAAAAGTGCGGGGTCGACTACAAAGCCTCTTGACCGCAAACTTTTCCAGCTCCAGCTCCAAACGAAGTCCCCCCCCGCGCCCTCTCCTGCGGCCGCCCTCCCCCCCCCCCCCCGCGCTTATGGTGCAAGCGTTATAGCACAGCATGCTTGGTACACGGACGAAAAGTCGCAATGCTAAAAATAATGTTTGTGGTTTGATTGGATTGGACTGGACACTCCGGCCATGCCAACATGCTGTGTGTGAGGACGGGCAGACAAAAAAACAAAAAACAAAACGCCTCCTCTGATAGTGTCTCACCCCCCCCCCCCCCCCCCCTGCCCCCCCGCGCCCCATCCATATATCGCCTCTTATGTTAGGTAGAGAGAGGGTGCCATGTCCCGGATAATGTATACCATCATGTCCGGAAATATAAGCGTCGTTTGCGAGCCACCACCAACACCCGAGCAGTCCGCACATCTCCGGAGAGTGACCGCAACAGCCCCCCCCATACAGAGTAGTTCCGGACAGGGAACCATCCACCACTTGGGTCACTCCCGAACGAAATCGAAACCCATGAGTTCCCGTTTGAACAAGACATCCTTCTCCGCTACGGCCCTCAGCTCCTGCTGGTCCCCCCCCCACCCGGCGCGCTGCCTCGTGTACTCCTTGGAGAAGTTCCCGACCATGCCCCTCCCGAGATCCCCAGGCTTAATAGGCGCCGAAATCTCCCCCCTCAATAACGCCTCCCAATCCATATCCCCGAAAAACCCGTGTTGCTTCACGCTCTGCCACCCCGTGGTAGCACTAGCCGCCACGTGCTCGCGACGCGGGATTGGCTCCAATTCCGACGCATCCGCAATCGTCGCCTCCGCCGGAGCCGAAGAATCGGCAGGCGTTCCGAAGACAGGGGACGGGGTCGCGGCAGCCACGCATCCCAGGCGGGAGTCCACGGCTGGGTGCAGGAGTTCCCGGACGAACGATTTGGCTACGGGGTCGATCGACCGGGGGTAGCGGATTTCCCCGGCAAGGATGAGAGCCACCGTTTGGTCGTGGGCGCGCCCCGGAGGTCCCGACCGGGGTTTCCAGAACGGGGAGTGGCCCTGTCGTTGGGGGAGGGGGGGAACGGGAGGGTGGGTTTGATGAGAGGTGGCTGAGCGTCTGGCGGGGCTCGTGGGTGGTGGGTGTATCGCGTTTCGACTGCTGCCGTAGAGACACTAGAAATGTGCACTTTTAAACGGGTGACAGCAGTGCACTACTGCGGTAAACTTACCTGCACGAGTACATGAACCCAATTTTTGACTCAATTTGCAAGTAACGTCACACGTCGTTTATCACGGGTCAAGTTAACTTGAGCGAGAAACGCGAAAGACTCACCGCGTAAAGCTCGAAGACGAAGCAGCCGAACTGCCAGAAGTCAACCGACAATCCGTAGGGCTTGTGCAAGATCATCTCGGGCGCCAGGTACGCTCTCGTCCCACAGACAGTCGACGTGCGGAGGGATCCTGCCCCCGTTCCCAAGATCTTGCTCAGGCCCATGTCGGCGAGGCATAGGTGACCCTTCGCATCCACCAGGATGTTTTCCGGCTGCGAAAAACAGAAAGGAAAAGCGGAAAAGCGGGGGAAGAACCCCAGCGGGCGGGACGTCAGTTGGCAAAAAGGTTTCCGTCCCGCCAACAGCAGCAGTACCATCACAGCAGTAAAAATATCATCACGTAGTGCATCTGCTACAACTGAAAAACGTGTGAGACACTGATGTCACGTAGGTTGGACCAAAAACCGTGGGTGAAATTCTAAAGGGGCAAATATGTTGAACAATACGCACCACAGGAATGATCTACTCATACTGCTGTAACACCATACCTCGTGTACGGTAATACAACCAAGGCTGCTGCTGCTGTGTAAAAGGCTGAAAGGTATCACAAAAGGCTGAGATGTATCACAGGAGCATAATAAATCAAGAAACCGTTGAAGTTGACGGTAACTTATTGCAGGAAAGTGTGCAGAAAAATCCAGGCGCCCTAATTTAGCAAGTACAGGAAGCAGTGTACGACTAACCCGAGAAACCACAAACATTGCAATACTACTACTACTACTACTACTACTACTGCTGCGGTGTATGCACCTACTGGTACTATAATATTATTGATACAGCGGCAGTATCATCACCTGGTGGCACCACATGATTCGATGTACCAGAGGAACAGAGCACAAGACAAGCAGTACATCAGTTACTCATACGTATTAATAGTAACAGCGTGTCTACCAATTGGTGTGGTGTGAAGTACACATTGTATACCTGGTACCCAGTATTATTTGTTTGCTACCAATATCTTCTGCATCCGTTCGTTCCATTTTAATTTTATCCGTGCACTTTGTTTGAGTAGGTCTTGTCATGGCGCTGCAATATCGTGTTCAGTACGACGATTGGGGCAGCAGCAGCAGTAGTGCCCTTGCACGACCACTCCTATCCTACAAAGAACACCAGAACACCCAACATCTACACGCACTGACTATTAGTATTAAGAGCGATGCCTTCATGTCACAAAAACAATACCTGACACCACGACTACACAGCAGCAGCAGCAGCAGCAGCAGCAACAGCAACAGCATTGATCAGCGCGGAAGAGTGTGGAAACTTTCGCGTGGCCCAACACTGCATTCACACCGCAAGCGAACACCACCACAGACACGCGAACAACCAATACACAAACCTGTCACCAACCAAAAAGAAGACAAAACACCACAGCACTACATACACGCAACACACCTTCAGATCTCGGTAGCAGATACCGTGGGAGTGCAAGTGCTCTAACGCAAGCGCCACCTGGCCCCCGTAGACCCTCGCCGCCTGCAAGTCCATCTTAACGGCGTTCCTCCTGAAGAGCTCGAACAAGTCCGCCCCAGGGAGAAAGTCTAGGCCATAGTACAAGAAGTTGCCTTTCCGCCACGCACACCGCAGCGTCACGACGAACGGGTGCTCCTTCAAGACCCCCAGAATCTGTCTCTCGTTCAGCACCCCCGGCAGAGACGAGCCCTTGTGTAGGGCAACTTCCTTCACCGCCAGAAACCGGTACCCGCGCGCATCGGCAGCGGCAGCGGCGGCCGCAGCAGCCCCGACATCCCCTGAGGCTACGGCGGCGGCGGCAGCAGTTGCACTACTGCTGTCCTGCCTCTCCTCCGGAGCCTCGTCCACTTCTTCCTCGGCCAGTCGCGGGGTGCGCGTGGTCAAGGAGCTAGAGAAAGACGACGGGGACCGCTTATGTCTCGATGAGGAGGCGGTGGGTGCGGCGGTGGGGATGGGGGCCGCGGAGGGGGCTGAGGATGGGGCGCTGGGGGTGTTCCTCCAGCGCACCAGCAACACCTTGCCGAAGTGGCCTTCGCCGATCACGGACAGGGGTTCGAAGTCCTGTGAGGTGTTAAACGTTACAACGGACCAGGGCAAGTTCAAGGAGGCGCGGGGGGTCACAGAGGTCGTTGCCGTTAGCAAGTAGGCGTGCTGCTATTGGGGGGGCGGGGGGAGTACTCATTTGTTGCTTGCCTTAGTCATTTCACCATTGACCACGCGTCCCTTTCGAGACGGAGCACCGTTCCTACTCCTAATAGAGACACCTCCAACAATTGGGCGCTCATTGCGTTGTTTCCATATATTACAGAAAAAACTTTCTACTAATCTTATCCCCTTGTGTCGTACAGCAGTAGTCTGTAGTCTGTGACCACAGAGCTCGTATCTTTCTAGGGTGAAGAATCAGCACGGACACTGGGCTTGCTGGATGTCGACGAGTAGAAGAACGGTTTAATGTGAAGGAACACACGCACACAAACACACCTTGGCATGAGGGGGGGGGGGGGGGTCGAAGGTGGTTGCAACGTTAGCTAGTTGGCATGCCGACGTGGTTCAACTTGTAGATGAAAAGAGGGGAAGGAAACGATGATCTACATTAGCAACTAGAAGCCATCGCAACGACAAGAGCGGTAAGGCAAGAAAAAGTACCTGACCATGACCATCATCACCTACAGGGACAACAGGCGTATGATATACACGTATTATAGCAGAGATCGACTGATGCTCAGACAAATGTGAAACGTGCAGGCATGACTCAGAGCAGCGAAAACTGCTGTGTGCAAAATGTCAGAGGTCAAAGAAAAAAGAAGAACATCAACGAAACATTAGTTAATACCTGGTCGTCAATCAAAGTCCCGGGACATGTCGACAGCACTGTTATTAATAGTACTATAATATTAATAGCAAAAACAGGGGAGATATGGAGGATGGTACAGGGGGTCAGACGGGCTAATTCATACCCAGTACATGTCGGCCCTGCCGACTACCGCTCCAATCTTTTTTAGTATTTTTTCGGAAAATTTCGATAGACGAGCCGTTGCCGATTTTTCGCACATTTTTTTTCCCCCGGGACTTGCGTTTTATTTTTTTTTGCTCCTGAAACAGACAGGCAATTGAAATACAGAGACTTTCTACATCAGAGGTATCATACGGGGTACCACGTACGTTCGTGGACGCCCTGAGGCATCATGGTTGACAGCAGTTACTATTTTACAACGTCATGCAGCATATCGGCAAAGTACGTACTCGGACGTGGTACATCGTGGATTTGACAGGTATGTAGATGTTCATGGATCTGAAAAATATCCACACGACGCACTTGGTAAGATAACACAGCAGCGCCAGCACACCGCAGGGATAGCAGCAGCAGCAGCAGCAGCAGGAAACAGTGCTGTCGTTTTCTTTGTAATGTCTAGTGTCTGTTTTTTGCTTGTTTCCTGTTGTGGGGGGGTCGTAGTTGCTGTTGTTGGTGTTGGCGTTGTGGTGTTCCTGACTGACTCACATCGTTGGGAATACATACACATATATTCATTGAATATCGGCTACAACACCGCTTTCACATCTGCTAAAAAAAAACGTAAGGCATACATCTCATGCACGGGGATGGGGGACGGGGCGCATTGTACAATCAGCAGGGGTGGGTGAGCTATTGGGTACCTCTGGACGTCGACCGGTTCAACGTATCGTACCCATGATGTAGCACATTCTGACAGGGGCACAATGAGTAGACAGCGACAGACACCACCAGAGTTCAGTAGTTTACCGAGTCATAAACCAAGACAAATAATCAATTCCTCGCTAGACAGAAAGGTACGAGGCATCTATTTCACAAGTATATTTGTATATGATACCTGGCACGTACGTCATCTACATACACAAAACAAGTAGGTGAGACAGATGTTGATGGGTTTATGGCTCTCTCGCTGTTGCAAAAAAAAAACAAAAAATCGAACCGAAATATTTATTCAGGTTCCCAGCATCCGACAGAACAATAATACCAGTAACTATTAATAATCCGATCGGGTAATGTTGGTGCTGATGCCTGCGCTCCTGCTGCTGCTGCTGCTGCTGCTGCTGCAACAAAAAAACTGATCTCATGATGTACGTGTCGCGAGTTGCGAGGCCATGGACGGAACGACCTTATCGCCAACAACGAAACATCTTATATAATTATGTACATGTATAGGAACACATGCCAGGTATATATACCTGGTATATATGTACGTAAATATTTCTTCGGGCGTGTGTTGCAAAACTCAAAAGCAAAAGATGTCAATAGTTAAGGGACATGTCACGAAAGTCAAAACTTGCGCTGCCAAGGGGGTAGTACATTCCTGGTACAGCTGCAGGGGCGAGTGTTCAACACTATTAATAAATAAAACCAACGAGTATTATTGATAATAGTGGTATTTTGTCAAAGTTGCTGTCTGTCAAAAGGGGTAAGCAAAGGCGAAAGTGCCATCTTCTCACATCTTCTGTCTTTGCTCAAAAGGGATGCAAGCATCCACGCGCAAGGCGCAACGTCTTCCATGTGTGTGTGTCTCAGTCATATTGATTGTGTCAAAAACAACCTCGAAAATACCTCAAGTAGAACCGGCGTATTTACTTGTTCAGCAACACCTGGTACAAGGTATTTCGGAGAGCAAGTTGGAGACCGGAAAACGATTTAAAAGAACGGGCAGCAGAAAAAACTACCAGTACTATGATATATACTACGATACACAACAAAACGGTGACAAACATTTCTGTACGTGCGTATATTACGCAAAAACGGAGACTACTTTTTTGAGAGATGACCCCGAGATTTGTGACGAGAAGGAAAATTACACAAGCAGTAGTTTGTTGTTTTCAATCGTCTAGACTATAGGAGCTCAAAGCATCGTAAATCAGCAGCGTAAGAGCACAGCAATACGAAAGGGTGGGACCATGTCGCCCGCGCCCGTCTCGTGCGATTCTCTTGCGTTGCAACCATTGTATTCATGAGTATTAGTCTACAGCAGTATAAATAGTTTGCATCATCCTCGAACGACGCCGTAGTAGCCGTTGCTGTACGTAGCCGTGGTATTTTTCCTCTTCGAACTGCTACTCTACTTAACAGTGTTCACTCGACCTATGTGTTGCACCCTGCACAAAAACTGCTGTGCAGGCTGCGGGTCTTATTGGTCAAGGCGGGCCTGGCGGCCGCCCAGTGTTTTATTGGAAAAACGCCACCAAAACACGCGGCGGTGACTGCCCCTACCGACCTCGAGCCCCCCAAAGTCTTGGGCTTCAGGTTAGGGTTGGTCAGGCCTGGGCTCGGGTTGGTCTGGGTCCCCTTGCAGGGCTCAAATTGACGACACAGGTCTTGCACGAAGTTTTGTGCAGGATGCAGCTGCACATGGCGCACACCAAGAGGGTTAATATATAGTGTATATAGTGGTTTACACTATTCATATTAATAATAGATGTATTGGGTCCTGTTCGTAAGCCCGGAAACGAGCAAGACAACGGCATTTATGTCCTCAATGCTCTATGCTACAAGAGTACGGACGTAGGATAACGTAAGGTAAGGAAAGGAAAAGAAAGGCATACAGCATGCCGCGCGTGCCTGTCACTGGCAGAACATCATCTTACCACTCACCACAACCCTCTAGCACTATGTAGCCCGTTCCCGTATCCTACAAGAAAAAAAAAAATCGTACGAGTATTAATAGTAACAGAGACGACAAGCAAAGCATTAATAAAGCAAAGTAGATAGCGTCGACAAGAACATCAGCAGTGGCGAGAGTTGAAAAGAGATGGAAGACGTAAGATGATCGCGAATATATTCCCTTTATAGATGGCACGTTGACTTCCGTTTCCACTCATTTACGGTATAAAAATAAAAAACAACTCAACTACGACCACAGCCGTACCCGTACGAAGCTAAATAGTCCCTCGATCAAGAATACAAGCGCAGCAGCCAGGAGGCCGTCACGCAACAGGAGAGAAACGTCCATGAAACTACAGCAGTACGACTGGTGTATTAAAGGCACCAATGTACCAATATGCTCAAACGAGACTACCGGCGAATAGAAGCGTGCGTACGTACTGAAGCTGCTGCGTTCATCAGCTATCAGGCCTACCCATGCATGGTAATCAGCATCTATCTCCCTGCCTGCACGTTGGAATACTTTTTTATCAGAAAATTCGAGTCTGGGTAGGGTAGAACGTCGAACACGCCATAGCTGATAGGGTAACGGCATCGCAACAACGCTACACATACATGGCTCCTACTTCATACGTAGAACGCAAAACACAGAATATCCTACTAAGCAGCAAAGAAGAAAGAAGTCTGTCCTGAGAAGGTCCACCGGAGACACAAGTAGGTCTGGGTTTTGAACAGGATGACACACACACTTACTGCATGTAAAACTGAAAACGTATACCTGGTAATAAGAAAGAAACAGGAGAGATTCAGAGGAGGTGAGGTATACCCGCACTGCTGCTGCTGTAGACGAATATATGATGTAATACTCGTACAACGAACTGCTGCGACTGCTTCTTGTTGTGTTTTGTTGTGCTTCCGTTTGCCTGTTCTTTCCCTATCTTCTATTACGGGGGACCGTAGTAAAAAGGACCTACGTAAGTAAACACAAGAACCTATATATTTACCTACTTCTACCAGAAATAAATATTTGGTCCTGGTACATATATACTATGGTCCCCCGTAATATTATTATGTTACCCAATACTCTTACGAGTACGAGTACTCTGTCGCACTTTACTCCACTCTGCTTTACTACTGCTGTCGTATCTCTCTAAGATCCAAAAATCGGCACGGACACTGGTTGTGTGGTTGTACTAGATGTCGACGGGTAGAAAGAACGGTATAATGTGAAGGAACACACTCTTCAACATACACACATACGATACATACTCCTGACGTACTAGTTTTTAGTGAAGTCTACGGGATAAAAATAATCAATACCTAGAGAGGTGAGAGGTCACCGGTACTACGATATCATACGCACCTTACCACACATTTGACAATACAAACTTCGTACTCTGCATCACCTGATGTAAAATAATACCCGGTAGAAATATAATACTATACCATGTCTTAAGACACTATATACTGATATAGCGGCACCGCTGCCTCGAGTAGTTCCGGGACCAGCTGTTTTTTCTTGCGTACAGCGGATACATAGCGGGAGGCTTTACCGTACACATAAATAGCCGTTTTGAGGATAAGATGAAACGTAACGACTTTCGTTCGCGTTTCATATATACATGTAATACAATACCCGAAACGGAACCACTATACCTGTAGTTCACCGTACAATAATATTATGTTCGTACTACATTTACCAGACAAGAGATACCGGGACGCTATACGTACCAGTATTAATACAAGTATAAAAAGAAACATGCAATGTTCACACGATAAAAAAAAAACACGACGCAATGGTCGATCTGCTGCCGCTGCATCAGGACAGAGCGGCTATTGTATTAATAGTGACTTCTAAGAGACGAGAAGGATACTGCTGTACCTGCTACACGACCAACGATGATGACACAAATTGCGTGGCGGTCTCTTGAGGCGCGCGAACCACTGCTGCGAGAGTACCGACGTACGAGCAACTTGCAGGGCGTCGGCTTGCATACTAACGCCCGACTATCCACCGCATTGACAGCCCAAACGCTGTCGAAAGCACACATCGAAGGGGAGCGGAAGGCAGGGTCCACCTCGCAATTCAAGCCCGTATCTGTGTCATCGGTGACAACTGGTGTCATATTACCAGGTACATACCTGGCAGCACCTCATGCGCAAAAAGCCCCCCACTAAGGCAAGCAACAAATGAGTACGCCCCCCTCCCCCCCCCCCCCTCCTATATAGCATGGGTTGGCGTCGTCTGGCATCGACGCTGTAAAACACGTCTCACTGCATCAGTCAGAAAGCCAGGGTACCGTTTTTTTTTTTTTTTGGCGGTTGCCACGCCTGCCGGTCGAGTTAAAGATAATTTTTGTGCGGGAAAAAACTTTACTCCGCACAAGGGGGATGATCGTAGTGTGTATATGGTGAGGCACCCACGAGGCAGTTACATAGTGAACACATAGCTGTCTCTGGAAGTGGCCACACCAGAACGTCAGTTCATTGGTACTGCTGTCATCCATATCCAAGAAAATCCGCCCCTGAATCGGTTCTTAGTAGGATGCAGCTGACCCTTTGTGCGACTCACCGTACACCTCACGGCGATTCGCGCTTGGTGCACGCAATGTCTGCCTGGTGGGTGAAAACCCCACATGCTCCGTCCCCGCATTGTAGGTGTGCGAGCGTCCATGGTCATATGACTACGGCCATGCACGACAATGAGTATCCCCCCCCCCCCCCCCCCTCCTCCCCCGGACAACTCAATATTTCACGGGAGATGCGCAACCTTGGGGTCAGTGTGGGATGTTTGTTGCGTTGTCGGCTTGACAACTACAGCAACAGAACCAACAGTTGTACGTGCCATGTGCATGTACGTGTACGCATCCATCTATCAAGTACTACGAGTACGAGTATTATGTACAAATACCTGCTACCATACCTGGTACGTACCAAAAAATGCTGGTTACGTGAATTAATGCGGTCCCACAAAATAACCACAAGGTAAAATAGCGGAGTGTGTGACAAAAAAAACTGCTCCATAAAATAGTGCGTACCGGTGTGATTGATTGTGTTGTACTAACTGCCAGTTGTGTACCAGGCAGGTACCTATTAATACCTGGAGGCATGCTCTCACTCACCCCTCTTCTAGGTATATATGTGATTCTCTAACACGTATAACAAGGCAGTATGCTTCGGCAGTAGCACCTGGTACATCGACTGCTAGGGCATAAGTACTGGCTGCTTGCTGTTGTATGCTCTATGTACTGCTTGGAGAGTCTTTCATCATCTACGAAACTGAAACTGGTCTACTATAACATTTAAGACCAACCAAATCAAGGAGCTACATATCTGTATAATACCGGTACAATTTTATAAAAAACAAATTTTATGTACGTACATTATGTTATCAGCAGTAGGTGCAGCCAGCAAAATCGCCACCAAGTATATAGTCGTACATACCGAGAGGTATATAACATTTTGTCCGAATAAGTAAGCACGTTAAGGGTATAAAATATTGAGCACTATTTATAGTAGTACACCCCACATGCTTTTTATATTGTCGGACACATCGGAACCAACTATTAATAGGACGGAAAGTAAAGAGCATTTCCCAATGGATGTGAACACGTTCCCGTGTGCACCGTACTATATACTGCTGCACAAAATGCTGCAGCAGTAGATCTACTATTAATGGACGACTCAGAAACGAAAAAAAAAAAAAGCGAAAAGGCCAATCACCTGCGGACGAACGCTTCGTCTAGCGCGGCCGATGGCCACCATCCAGCGCTCTCTAGCCTCTGCCGACCCGGTGGCCGCGATGAACGTCTTCTTCTTGCTGCTGGCCGGAAACTCCACCGCAAACGCAAACGTTTCCTTCTTGGTCAAGGCAGGCAGCTCCCTCACCCGCTCCGCGCCGGCTAAATCCAGGCTCCAGCTCCATGCTCCCGCCCGTCTAGTCTGGGTGTGCATAATCTTAGCGGCGAGGGTGGCGAGCCCGCTGCTGTGGTGCCCTCCTCCCCCCCCGCCCGCTGTCCCCATTCTATGCTTCCCACCACCACCACCACTGCTGCTGCTGCTGCTGCTGAAGCTGCTGCCGCTGGTGGAGAAGGAGAGGAGCACGGTCGAGCGCAGCTCGAAGTACCCAGCCTCGGCCTTCCAGCCCGAAAATCGTGCCCTGCGGCGCAACATCCCCTCCATCGTCGGCGCTACACCTCCCACTACGGTCTTGCCCCCCCCGGGGGCCGCTGCCGGCCGGGATGCGGCCACGCGCGGGGTGGAAGAGTCGGCCATGCTGCAGCTGCCGCCGAGAGCGTCCGCGGCCTGCGAGGAGCTGGAGAGGTTGGCGAACCGGGCGGAGCCTCCTGCGGAGCTGAATTCGGAGCCGCACTTTGTTCGCTGGGTCGCCTGAGAGGAGGAGAGGGAGGCTCCGCTGATGGACTTGCTCATGTTGGTCGTGGATTGGGAGTGGGCGAGCGTATCGACGACTTTGTGCGAGCTCACGCGGAGCACTTCCATGGAAAGGGTTGGCAGATCGTCCATTCCTCCCTGAGGACCTCCTTGCTGCTGCTGCTGCTGCTGCGAAGTACTCGTGTTGTTGCTGATACTGCTGCTGTTCACGTTGGTGGTCTTGGCAAGTGTTGCTGTTGCTGCTGCCGCTGCTGGTGTGTCCCCGGAATGGGAGACCTCAGTACTGCCGTCTAAAAAAATAAGCTACCGTACGAGCACAACGAGCATAGCACCACTCCAGTTAGAGAAAGAGATAACACGTTCGGAGATCGAAGAGAAAGAGTAGAAAAAAAACAAGCAAGCACGTCTGGTTGGGGGACCCTCTGTCCGATTGAAAGAGGGCCGCGCGAGCGTATGTGTGCGCTCGGGCGTTGAACCAGCCGAGCGAAGGTAGGAAGGACTCTTCTGTCTCAGAGCCGAACAGTAACGAACTTCCTAATGTTGACGCAATAGACGAGACAGCCGAGACCTGATGACTGAGTGATTGCCAACCAACGGGAAGGAGAGAGAGGACCGGTGCAGCTACAAATCGACACCTTGAAATTGCTACAAGTTTAAAGTTGCACTTTGTAGGCCATACGTAGCTGTGGGTGTTATTCTTTGAGCGGCTCTGGAAACGTAGTCGCGCGAGAAGCCGAGGCTAATAACCCCCTCATCCCCTTCTCTGCCGGGGCTTGGGGGGGCTCGCATCGAGCGGCAGCTTGGCCCCTACCCGTCGCCTAGAGGCGAATAACCTGGTCTCTCTGTCCAGGAGAATGTAGAACGATAAGTAGAACGAAACGTACTCACAACCTGGTACGTGCGAATTCGTGACATTTCAGATTGTGATCTGATTCAGCTTTTTGATAAGAAGAGCTGGTTCGACTACACCACCACCCCGGCTCGACTCACATTTCGTTTCCTCCACAAGCGGAATGTGGGGCTCCACGGCAGAGCTATGATCGAGTAGCTCGGTCGTCCCCTGATGCCTCGAGGGACGTAAGGGAAGGAAGGTAGGTTCGAGTCTGAGCCGTGAGACAAGAAGAGACTGTGCCCGTGAAAAAATGTAATGACGACTTGGCCTCGACACTCCTGTCAAGCGTGAAACCCGGCTCAGAATTGAATTCCGTTCCGCCTCCAATCTTCCGCTTTTCCCCGTCCGTTTCCCTTATTCCGCCGCATTTCTGCGGAATGTAACGGCCGGTTGTTTTTCTTGTACGGAACAGCGGAACCCTGTGACGCACTTGAAAGTAGACTGCCGAGTACGCCAGAATCTTATGAGGAACCTTGAGAATTCCGTTCTCCAATTTCTTACGCTGAAACACAGGTAGACCGGCTCGTTGGTGGCTAAAAATACTTTTTTAGGTCATAAATGTTAGAAACTATTGTTCATTATTTTATTATGACATGTGGTGCTTATATTTTCGTTGTGAGGGCCAAACCGTTTTTTTTTTTTTTTTTTTTCTCCGCGTTTGGCGCACCCCATCTTGCTTTTTATCGGGAGACAAGATACAGAAACGCTGAACGTCCTTGCTTGTCGGTATGATGGATGCGGGGTTTGTTCTTTCTTCACCCCGCATGCGGGAACAGGCGGACTTATCCGCAGCTTTCTCCACAGACTTATCCACAAAGAGGACACATACGTGGTTGGCCGTGGAAATAACATGGAAAAGATAGAAGAGAGGTGCTGCCCGTTGTCCGCTTTTCGACGTCGTGTGTTCCGTGTTTCGTGCTAGAGAGATCCATCCGTGCTGCTTCGTTCTTTGTCTTCCCCGTTTTTGGTTTTTTTTGTTTGGTATTTTGTCCGCAACAACAAAAACAGGGAAAAAAAAACGGAAAAAAAAAATCTGGCGCGATCTTTGCCAACCAACCATTACGGGGGGCCATAGTAAATAGGACCAAATATTGTTAGAGAAAATATGAAAATATATGGGTGTTTGTGCGCCCCGTAGGTCCTATTAACTATGGTCCCCCGTAATCATAAAAACTAAAAACCTACCACAAGTACCTATACTGTTGTGTCGGCCGCACCTAGTGCGAAGACATGGTATTGCGTAGGCTATTAATGCATTACGGTGTGTTATCTCTGTGTCGTAGTCTGTGACCACAGAGCTCGTATCTTTCTAGGGTGAAGAATCAGCACGGACACTGGGCTTGCTGGATGTCGACGAGTAGAAGAACGGTTTAATGTGAAGAACACACACACACACACACATACTACTGCTGCTGTAGTATTGAACTGCTGTTTTGCATTCACGCACGCACCAGACAAACAAGGTGTGTGTACCCTTGAGGGCTACGATTCATGCTACCGTGAATCACCGCCGCAGTCATCTGGTTGACTAAACTTCTTACGTACGTACAAAACTCACATTCTCTCATTCTTCCGAGAATACTCTGCCGCGGCGGTGGTACCAATAATAATAATATTAAGATGATAGTATTAATAGTCAAGTACGTGCGAACCAACCTCGTCCTACTGATTTTGGTCGTAAATTTCAAATATATCGGTTGAACTCACAGCGGACGTGCTTTCTTAGTTTCTTATAAAAATATATATATATAAAATCTTTGAGGAACCTTTCGGTAATTATTTATTTTTCGATTCGGAAATGCTATCTGACCAAAACAATTAAATAAATTGACCCCAATTTCAATTTAATTATTTCGTACTGGAAATAGAGAGAATTGTTTATTTTCCGTCTTCGGGCACACGAAAAATTGAGAAGTAGTTATTGTATTCGTATTAATAGTCGTGTGGCGCGCGACGATGTGACAACAGCAGACACCAGAAGCCAAAACACAGCATTGCGAAACATTCGTAAATTCGTAAAGCAAAAGGGGACAGAACACAGGGGAGCGAGGGTGACGTAAACTCTGATATAGTCGTATCTGCTGCTTGCTGCTGCTGTTGTACACCATTATTGATAGTTGTAGTATCACATAGTTACAAATACTATAGTTGGTACCTCGTCTACTACATCCTACAAGATACTTCCAAGAAGCATCATCTGACCTACGTATATATGCATGCGCTATATCCATGGTATACACAACGGCAGTAGACTCGTACCTGGTTATCAATATTAATAAATAGCTGGAACTGGTACATTCTACTGGTGGTATGGTATGTATTTTATGTAGACAGGGTATAGAGGGTAATGTACCAACCAGTATGTGGGTAGAGTCGCAAGATCCGTCTGTCCGTCTCCTTCATGCGTACGTAAAATGTGTGCGCGGGTCTTTGTTCCTCTTTAAATCGTGTGGATATTGAGTGAACAATTGGTTCTGATCGGTGTTCATTCTTGTCCGTTCAAAAGTTATTTCGAACCGCCGAGGGGGCGCAGCGAAAAAAGCACAGACCACAACAAACTACTATACGTGCCCCCCACAAACATGTTATCCCCGCCCCGCCCCCCCCGCCCCGAGGCAGTTACATAGGATCATACGATACACATTGCTGTGTCTCTGGAAGTGGCCGCATCAAAAAGCAAATCCGCTAATAGTCCTCGCGGCGTACAGAAGCTGCCATCCAATTTTCAAAAGTCTGCCTTTCAGGCGGCTCTTATAATAATAGTACGATGCAGCTCACCCTTCATGCGACTCGCCAAACACCTCACACCGCGCTTCGAGCTTGGTGCAATGTCTGTAAAAAACCCGACATGCTCCGTCCTGGCATTGTAGGGAGGTGCGAGCATCAAAAAGCAAATCCGCTAATAGTTCGAAGCTGCCCATCCAATTTTCAAAAGTCTGCCTTTCAGGGCTCTTATAATAATAGTACGATGCAGCTCACCCTTCATGCGACTCGCCAAACACCTCACCGCGCTTCGAGCTTGGTGCAATGTCTGTAAAAACCCGACATGCTCCGTCCTGGCATTGTAGGGAGGTGCGAGGGTCTAGCTGTGGCCATACGACTACGGTCATGGATGACATGGGTGCACCTCCCCCCACTGACTGAGTACCCCCCCCCCCCCCCCCCCCCACCCTCCGTCTCGGAAGGGATGCGCGGTCAATGGTCAAATGACTAAGGCAAGCAACAAATGAGTACGCCCCCCCCGCGCCCCCACCCCCCGCCGCCGCAGGACCGAAAAAAAAAAACGTATATTCCCTGAACACTCTGTATCGCCATCATACACAAAGTTCTGCAGCCTCCACAGGCAAAAAACGAGTAAAGTGTGGCGCACTGTCAGACAACATGCACAATGTTTCCGAGCGCCGATGTCATCTGAGCGAGGTGGTCAGGAGGTATTTGGTTCTCCAACGGCTGGTCAGATGAAGAAATATAACGTATGCGTGATCGAGTTCCACAGAAAGCGCGAGGCGTTCGTGGGGGAGAGGGAGGGACTAAATCCACTCTAAACACACAGCGTGCCACTTGACGCTATAGTGCGGCTAATGCCCCCCCCCTCAATTAGGGGTAGGAGCAGTGTTCCGTTTCGAAAGGGATGCGTGGTCGATGTGGTCAAATGACTGAAGCAAGCAACAACGAATGAGTACGTCGCCCCCCCCCCCCCCCCCCCCCCCCACCCCGGATGAGCGAATCTGAAAAATAGGGAGTGTCGGCTATACGTCAGGAAACAATATTTTGAAGTGTCCCCCACGTTTACTGTGTAGTAGGGATACACCCTAATACAAGCACAATTCGGGGTCCACTGGTCGCCATGCTGGGATCTCGCTGGCTGTTTAGCTCAGCCGTTATTAATAGTTAGAGTGCATCTCTTATTCTGGTCAAAGTACCATCCGGGGTCTAAAGCCGGACCCCGCTGACTGCTAGCTCAGTGGTCAGGGTACATCTCTATTAAAAGCAGTCTGGGGTCCACTGGCTGTTGAGCCGGGACCTCGGATTTACTCAAGGGTTGCAATCCCTTTAGTCAACACTGTTCCGATCATGTGTGCATGTGCCGGTGCTATTGGTGAATTGTGTCGCTTGTGTTTCACAGCACTCTGGGCGGAAAGGGTGAAGAGTAGGGACCGTTTGATTTTCATTTTTACATCGGTCCTTACTTTTCAGTCCAGCGTGGTGCCTGGTACGTGGCAGCTGACTGTCAGTTGCTGTAGGGGAGAAGTCGGATTCGCCCAGAAGAAGTCTAAATGCCTGCAGCCTCGTCTGTTTGTCGGAAGAGGGTTTGTGGAATCCGAGGTATAGACATGGAAGAGTAAGAGCTGCTGCCGGAGTCTACAGGGAGGCAATGATGACGGGGGTGTATATGTGCTTTCGTACTGCATCGCCCCCACCTCCAACATCTCTCAAACGCCCAAGATCGGGACCGAAACGTCCCCAACGCGGGGCTTATCCACCAAAAAGAGGACGGCAGACACTAAACCAAAAAAACTAAGACTACCACCACAACAACAGCAGCACCAACAGCAACACCAACAAAAACAACCGCGCGCAGCAGTCGCGTGTTCGGCTTTATATAAATATATATGCAGAGCCCAGACTCCCGTTACGACTTTACTTGGTAGGCTTACGTTGCTGACGAATACCATGGTATGTTTTGCTGTCAACAGCGGTCAGTTGCTGTCTTGGGGGTGCACTATACACGTATATAAATTACTACCTTGCTCAGCGGCGAGCGCTGCCACACTCCAAACCCCACAGAACAGCCAATTAATATCCAGAGACTGCTCAAGAATCCATCTATTCATGGAGTCGCAGTACTCGTCAGTTTTTGCGAGCGACAAACGTTGCAGATTGTCAGACGGCAGACTTTACAATCATAATAAAAGTGTCAAGGCTCGGTCAGATTAGGTGTTTCTTGATGGCCAGTAGACACTACTCTGTGCTGAAAGTGAAGCGCCATCGATATATGTATACATATATTTATATCCATTGCCGTGCCGTTCTCCAGTGTATACCGCTATAGAAGGTGATAGCTGGACGATTGTAGGAGGAGGGTGTTGCCGGCAAAGCAAAAGAAGAGGAGCAATGTGTGTTGCAAGCTGCAAGTTGAAAGTTGAAAGTTGATAACGGACGAAAGAAAGTAACCGATTAAAGTATCCGATTGATCAGGCGATGTATGACAGAATCGGTAGAGTACCGGTAGCAAATGGAATACAACAATCAAGAAATCGGTAGTACCGGTAGTGACATTATTAGAACAGAACAATCAATGACAATCGTGACGCAACGACAAGCCGGAAAAGAGGGGGGCATGCGAGGCAGGGAAGGGGGCATGCGATAAAATACGGTACGAAGTATCATACGTACCGGAGTATTTTAGCACTAAAAATACCACTCGCACGTACTTGGTATCGTAGTATATTCTATACGAGTGGTCTACTTGATATTTGCAAGCAATGGTGACCCTATAGCCGTAACAGCAGCAAGTACAGCAGCAAGTACAGCGGCAGCGGCAGCGGCAGTAGGTACCGGCTGCGGTGGTAGCAGAAGCAGCAGCAGAAGGGCGGGTTGGATTCTGCAATCGATTTTGATTACTTACGTCGTACAAAGGTTGAATCGGTCACTAAAACAAAGTCACCTCCATCTCCACTGCAGGTAAAAACAGCAAAATAAAAAAAAAACACCAGCAAGTGAGCAGCAGCAGTAAGTACCGCAGAAACTGCCGGCATGAGCTAGTAACAGTAGCCACAAATGACAAGTAAGTAACTCAGCTGCTAGCAACTACCACAACAACAACAACTTCAAAAAACGAAAACACAATCTGATGTAAATAAAAAAAAAACAACGAGCCCATCGTGCCCCCCCCCCCCCGCACCCCCCCCCCCCCACCATTACCCACACAAAAAAAAAAAACGGCATCGAAAGCGTCCCAGGACGGCGCATACAGCAAGAAATAACACACAAAAACAAACGTGAAAATGTGTAAACAAAGCACGACCCCACTCACAGACGTCAGGATCAACAACATCAACAACAGCACCACCATCACCAGCACCAACAAAAATAACAGTCACCAACAGCATGCGTGCAGGCTGGCAACACGGCCCTGTCTACTACAGCAGTACGGCTGTACGCAGTTGCCATCATCCATACGATATATATGCATACATACATACATACATACATACATGCGAAGGTATCATTCCAGAGGTGTATATGCCAGATACAATAGGCCCAAGAATCTTGAGATTGTCTCTGTAATGCATGAATATGCTGTGTTTACGGTGCATTCTCATCAGTGCTCCAAGCAAAAGAACGAATGCACCGCCGTGTGCATCTATCTGTTCGATGAGCTGCGTTGTATCTGCTCCAGAAAAAAGGAAAAGTTACGATCGAAAAAGCTTCTGAGAGATCGATCGGTTGTCGGCAGCTTTAGCGTGCCAGCAAAAGGGAACAGGGACCGGGGGAAGACGCTATACAAACAGATAGGAGTAGGAGCGGAGCATGTGCGGGCAACGCTTCTTGCGGATTTTGCAAGCAATACCTACATACCTTATACAGCAGTAGTAGTACTATTAATATCTTTGGTTGGCGATGTCATTATTGCAAATATAACGATACTTAACTAAAGGGGGGGAGGGCGTGCCAACCAGAACACACGATGGATTAAAAAACGTATTCTCCTCTACGAGGTATGTAGACAAGCACCGCATCTGGTTCGGGGATTACAATGTTCCCTTTGTAGTATCAATAGTGCACAAGCAAGGAGGCCAGGTGCAACATCTTTCTTTGTGCGTAGCTGCGGTTCCATGAACAGGCGAAGTCCAGCCAACTCATTTCCTGAAGACACGAAAAAAATGCTACGTACGGACAACGAGCGATGTCAATCAACGTCGCTGCTTCGATATTGATTTATTGTGCTGAGATATTTGAGATTTTGGGACGCCGCGGCTTTTGTGTAGACACACTCTCGCTCCGATGAAACTACGTCACACACATCTATAAGCCATGCACTCGCAATCGTCGTAATGCACCAATCAATGCTGCTAATGCTGCCGTCGCTTCAGTCGCTACAAATATAAATAGTAGTGGTGGAAGCAGCACGAATGAAATAACCAAATTCTTAACATCGAGTACAGAACGAAAAAATACATGTGTCCTAAGAAGGAACAGTAAGCGCGGGTATCGTCATTCGTAGCGCGGCGTCGCGATGTGGGTGGGGTGTCATAGAAGGTAATGTAACATAATATCGTGTCAAGCCCCGTTTCGGTGGTGTCCTGCTTCTGAAACTTCGACTCAAGACCAAAAGACTCGCGACCCGCCCGCCCGCCCGCCCGCCCGCCCGCCCGCCTACACGAAGAAATCAAAGACGAAGGGCGCCGAAAACCACAAGACACCAGGTACATTACAGTAGATACATGATGGTCGTATGAAAAAAACCTCTCCCTGTCGTCATAAAAAATAATGGAACTTGACCATCAGACATCACCCCCCCACGCGCCTGCGCCTAGGCTCCTAACAATCATCAACCACGGCCACTACGCACGGTCCATCGACCTGAACTTGAACTTTACCACTAATCTACCACGGCCATAAAGGTCGCAAGCCGCCACGAGCAAGCTACTCGTAAAACACGTGGTCAAGAGAAGAATACCAAGCCTTGGGATGCATTTCTGTCGGAAAATACCCCACCCGTGGAGGTGCATTTCCAAGCCGTTTTTGTCTACATCGCATCGATCGTGGGGGGCACTGGCACTGCACGGACACACAACGAAAGCGGTGGTGTTGGAAATATGTCGTCGACACCTTGCCGTACAGATGCATCGCTCGGCGTTTGCACTTTCCCCGATATCGAAAAAAAAATCACCACGGAAATTCGCGGCGGGGGGTGGGAGCGTGTGTTGTTATCTTTATCTTGCGCGTCACATCATGCGGTACGCGAGGAACAAGCGCCATGAGGGAGAAACAGTAGCAGATCAACACTGGAAGACGCTCGACCCTCAGGCTCGCGAGTTTTGGGTCCCTTCGGGACGGCAAAGGGAGGACTCCCATTTGAGGAAGGCCTCTCTGACTGACCGTCGTGCGCCCTATTGATAGCAGTACCAGGTGTGCACCAGTATGTTGTAGGGTATAGCGACATGCCTGGTATGTACGATATCGGTATATATACGTGGTATACCAGTATACGATATCCAGGCGATTCAAGACACTAAAGACATCAACATGAACTTTTTTCGTTGCCGTCTCTATGTAAAGAGTTTAATACAGCGTTTTAACCCATTTTTGGCCTTCTCCCGTTCTGGGGACTTTTTACCTGGAATTAGAGTCAACTGTGGTAGTACATAACATGTAACACGGACAGTGCAGTGCAGTGCAGTGCACTATTCACGGGGGTCCATAGTAGATGGGACCAAAATATTGTCAGAAAAAATAAGTCAATATATAGGTTTTTGTGTGCACCATAGGTCCTACTGGTATTTACTATGGTCCCCCGTAACAGGGTTAAAACCCTCAATCTCCGGAAAGTACTGCTGTTGGTAGACCTACCTGGTACTGCTGTGCACGACCTAGTACAGCAAAACTTGCGTGGTACTGCACACGACCTTGGCACAGCAGTATACTTGCGTGGTACAGCAATATACTGGCGAATGGGTTATCAATTTTAGGCGCACGACCCCCTAAACACCGATGATGGCAACAAGTCGCACCCAGCCCACAGCAGCCGCGTCAAGGCGCAATACAGACAACGAACATCCGACACCCGCAGAGTCCCTCATGACTCATATATGCCGCGGTCGACCAGACAGGGCGCGTGTATAAAGACCAAAAAAATAAATCACCATCATACCAGTCCATTCCACCCTCGCTCACAGCATCATGAAGTCAAGGCGAAACACAACAAAACAAGACGAAACAAAACGTAAAAAAGCAAAGACTTTCTCGCGCCACCCGTACACTACCGACCAAAGAAACACTAAAACCCCACGCCAAGATTTCCAGGGACGTTCACAGATCGGGTCAAACCTCCCGGGGCAAGTCTGGTCGGGTCGGGTGACGGGGGCCCAACCAAACCCCTGAGAGTTTCAAACCCTCCTGACCCGACCCGACTCGACCGGACCCGACGCGTGAGACTAAACAAAAACTCCTGACCGCACCCGCGGGTGGGGTCATGGACCCGTGAAGAGTCCTCATAATTCCGTGCCCCCCAGGCCCCAACCCCCCCTCGGTAACCCCGTAAGGACCGCACCCACATTTTCGGGGACAAACTACTTGGAATTAGTGTGGGGTTTGTTTTGCAGTCGTAAAAGAGGTAAAAACAAAAACCAAGCAGTTCCTGCCCCCCCCCCCCCCCCCCCCCCCCCCCCCCCCCCCCCCCCCCCCCCCCCCCCCCCCCCCCCCCCCCCCCCCCCCCTCCCCCGCAGAGCAACGCACTACGTTCAGCCGCATAGTATTTTCGGCCGTCAAAATGAGGACCGTTTTTATTCCGCTCAAGAGTGGTTTTTGCACACCACTCACTCTCTCACTCACTTTGTCCAGAAAAATTACAGACCCTTTTTGATATTTTTTTCGTCTTCAAAATTAACACACAAAAACGTGGTCCTTACATGTACCAACCACTTATGGGCGGAAAGGAAAAAGGTAAGGACTACGTACTTCGGCATTTATTCTTCAAAATTAATAGTACCAAAAAACGTTCTGTGCACATTCGGAAAGAGTGGTACAGCATAGCGCCGTTGCCTAGGCATTCGTCGCCACTGCTCGCCCTGGGAGCGAGGGGGCAACAGGTTCCCCACCGCCCACCGCTACCGAACCGCGTCCTTCTATCACCGCCGCACCAGATAGCCCCCGCCTTCCAGCTCTCCTGCTGCCCAACGGAGCAGCCTCTCCCTCGCCGTGCGGTGACCCCTCAGGGGGGGAAGAAGTGGGAGGGCTCGGGCTCGCCGGGTTGAGATGGTCGAGCGGTTCTGCCCCGTCCAGGTCGAGGTTGATGAGGCGAATAACGCCGAGGCACTTCTCTGGCAACTCCTCTGTGCACCTGCGTGATGATGATTTGTGTCGTGTAAAATCAACGGACCCCAGCGAGATACGAAGGGGGCGTTGAGGAGGAAGAGGGGAAGCAGGGCCGCGAGACACGAAAATTAAATAAATAAACGAATAGATATATAAACGAGCAAACAAATAAACAAAATATCGAAACATCTACATGGTCATTTGTTGCGTGGTTTGGCCTGAACAGATCGCGATCTAGACAATCTACCATCCTCTAGATCCTCCAGATCCTCTAGATCCTCTAGATCCTCTAGATCCTCTAGAATATCTAGATCCTATATTTGCCGTTATGAGACATGAGACCTTGCACAAGCATGAAGATTCCACCCAGCAAATATGTGCGCGACGTAATATAGCTATGCCAAAAAAGATCCCACCCGGGAGACGGTACCTACAGCATGAAACAGCACATCGTGCAAATCATCTACACCAGGGAGGATCTACGTGCCTGCTATTTGCCCCGGATCAGAAGAGGCGTTAACGCGCCCCAAAGGGCTCCGGCTACTGAATATCAATGGTGTACGACTACAATAGTAGCATTTTTCTTCGAAGCGCGCCCGTCATCCGTCCGCCTACCTGCCCTCCAAGCAGATACCCAGCTCCACCGTGAGGCTGCGGGCGTAGCCCCGGCACAATGACACGATCTTCTCGGCTATGACTGAGCTCCCGACGTCTGCACGTCCCAGGCCGGTATCAATTCCCCAAGACATTGCCGAAGGCATTCCCATAGGCAAAACGGCAAACGACGGACGGGCAGAAAAGGGTAAAGTTAGGGTCGGACGTGCACGGTTACGATGTGACGGTTGGAGCCAAATCGAGGCGTTACTCGTTATTCCGACAAACCACGGACGGGCAGGAAGCGGTAAGACAGGGTCGGATACGACAGCCTGACGGTTCGGGTCCAATCGAGGCGTTTCTCCGACGAACAACGGACGGGCAGAAAGGGGAAAGGCAGCGTCGGATGTGACGGTTCGGATGTGACGGTTCGAGTCAAATCGAGGCGTTTCTCCGACAAATCACACACGAGCACAAAGAGGGGTCGGTTGTGGCAGTTTGAATGTGACGGTTCGAGTCAAATCGGGGTGCTTCTCCCGTAATGCCGTTGAACGGTACTATCTACGTACTAAATATCACAACGGCAAGATCCAAAAAAGATACGTACTCGTAATGTCAAGTATCTACCTGGTATACCGGTACAGCCGACCGGCACTCGGCGGAACTCCACTCCACATACAGCTTGCCTACAGGGTGACAAGTAGCGGACCAGGTCAACCATTTTATAACCCCACTGTACGTACATACATACGTCAAGTAGACCCGTTCGTACTTCAAGTAAACCGAAATCTGACTCTGATTCAAGTAAATTATCCTCACAACGAGAATGTGCGTTGCGTATACTCCTACTCGTACTCGTACTCCTAGCCCAAGGGGTTTTGTGTATTGCCAGGTATATATATATATGCCTTGTGCCGCAAAGTGGGGGTACAGAGCCTCCCTTTGGAGAGATGCACCTGAAAAGAACTTACCGTGTGACTCACCACGCCTACAGATCAGTTACCCTATTTCAGTATCGAAGTCTTCCGGGGCAGGTCGCCCCGGTGATCTATTAAAATCCAGCACTGGGTACCCACGAATAGCGGTATCGACGAGTGCTACTATTACTAGTTATAATAATGAGAGATGGTGCCGGAGTTCGAGTCCCACATGTGTCGGACATGCAGAGTAATACCTGGTAGACTTTATGTCCGAAAACAGAAAGGAAAATAAGCGGAATCAATTGCTGAAGGCGCCCAACAGCGTGGGTACGCGCAGTTTCTATGGCATGGTATAATAGTTAACCAGCGAAGAAAGGGCCAAAGTCTTCTCGCGATAAAAATGCCGGCCAAGGCAAGAACCGGAGTACTGCAGGTCTGTAGGTAGGGGGGGGGTAAGAGCCTACTTGGTGACCTAATGGTTGATCTGAGTTACTAGGACAATACATGAAATGAAAGAGAAATGTACCACTGCTTTTTATGGACTGTACGATCTGCAGTCGATCTGTATGGCACAGCTCTTTGCACATATTTTCTGGGTGGGATCTGCATGATACGGCTCTTGCACAATAAAGGATCTGTATCATCTAGATGATCTACTGTAGATCGTGATCTGTGCAATTCGTGAAGGGCAAATATAGGATCCACAGCAGTAGATGGTTATTAGGATATACTCATCTATAGATCATCTATAGGATCTAGATCGTGAGCTGTGCGATGTGCGAAGGGCAAATGCAGGAAATAAATTATCTATAGGATCCAGAGGATCTATAAGGCCCAGACGATCTGTACGATCTAGATTATCTATAGGATCTACACGATCTCGATCGTGATCTGTTCCATGTGTGAAAAGCTTGGACAACGTCCTCTCACCGACATCCGTCTCCACGTAGCCGCTTCCTCGAAAATATCTCTGACTGAGCTTGCGGCCCAACAGTGCAGGCTTGTTTCCTACCGCTTTGCGGACGATGAACGGCCCGGACACGATACTGGGTATCAGCTTGAACCTGTTTTCGTTTAGTGCAGAACGAAAAAAAAAAAAAAAAAAAAAAAAAAACGACGGAGCTGGTCAGAAATAAAAGCTGAGGGGGATCAACTTGAACCTGTTTTCGTCAAGTGAAGGAAGGAAAAAATAATGGTTTTGTTGGTTAGCACAAAAAAGTTGCTGGGTACCTGGTATGAGCTTGGACCTGTTTTCCGGTTTTCCGTAGGGAAGAAAACGAAAAAACGACCTTGCTGGCTAGGAAAAAAAATGCTTGGTATCAGTTTGAACCTATTGAACCTGTTCCCAGCAGGGAAGAAAAAGTCAATCCGTTGAGTATCAGCTTAATCCTGTTTTCGATAGGGAAGTAGACAAAAAAAAACGTTGCTGATTACGGTAAAAAAAGTTGTGGGGTACCAGTTTGAATCTGTTGATTCTGTTTTCACTAGGGAAGAAAAAACAAAATGTTGTTGCTGGGTATCAGCTTGAATTTTTTTTTCCGCTAGGCAAGAAAGCAAAACCATGTTACGTACCAGCTTCAAACTTGCTGGTTATCAGTTTGAACCTGCTTTCGCTAGAGAAAAAAAAAAAAACGTTGCTGAATATTAGTTTAAACTTGTTTTCATTAGGGTATACAAAACGAAAAAAAGCGTTGCCATATACCAGGCACAGGATTTTCATCAGTTTCAACCGGTTTTCGCAAGAGAAAAAAAAAAAAAGGAGATATGTGGGATTGGCGTGGTCAACGGTCAACTCAACTGTCAGAGTGGTGCCAAGGCGCCTTGACTTTGACGTACGGTAACTGGGACGTACGGCGGTGCTGCATGGCGACAGCGAAACCGCTTACAACAGCACGTCGGGTCGGGCGAAAGGCGACCGTAAACTGTAAATCCTTTTACCGCTGGGACATGAGAGGCGCAAAAAGGACCGGACAACCAAAAACAATGACGCTTTGGCTGTTTCGTACGGACATGCGGTTTTTCCCCCCCCGATTCGATTTGGGCTTTTCAGCCAATCGAAGCTGTTTTACGCCCGCAGAGTCCACGTACTCTACGCAGCTCAAAAATGCGTTTCTCCGCCGGCGCAGTTCGAATTGTTGGCCACCAGCCAAAATCTGGTTGCGAAAATCCACACCTGGGACACACATCATCTACAGATCACTCCCACAGTTCATGATCTACAGTAGATCTTTCAGGGCAAATAGATCCCTGATATGTATGATCTGTATATCTAGCTCATGTTGCCGCCGGGCGGGAGCCGTACAGTCTGCGTGATCTATTATTAGGACATGTTTCCTGGGTTTGATCTGTACTGCACAGATCTTGCACAACATATCATAATAGCAGGCCACCCTCTAGATGATCTAAATGATCTATCTGTAGATGATAAGTACGTGATATATCTGTAGATGATCTTCCCGACGTGTGCAAACATCTGAAATACCCCCAAATCCAAAAATAGACCTAATTTCCAACGAGGGACAGGTTGATACTATTGGTCGTCGGATTATTGCACCGTGGCAAACAATCTCGAACGACGCCTCCGGAGAAGCGGATTTCTGAGCTGGGTACCCCTCGGAGACTTTGGACTCGTTCCGAACAGTGTGTGGCTGATTCCCTCGGTTTTTCGGCAAACAAAACGGATTTATACGTCAGAAAAGCCAAAATCGGATCGGCAAACTATACACCTGGTACATCGCATAGGAAACAGCCTTACAGCACCAGCCACACCATGGTTGAAGCACGCGGGCTGAAGCGGTAGACGCTAGGGGATGCCCCTCTCAACTGTCGGACTGCAATGCGAAACACAATGGTTGCAGGACACGCGAATGTGGTGCATGCTTGCACTCTCCTCTTGCACACCTCGGCCAGGTCATGGATGTACTGTAAGTACATAAGCGATTCCCACAGTTCATGATCTAGATATTTCAGGGCAGCTATGTTCCTGATCTGTGTCATCTGTAGGATCTAGCTCATGTTGCCGCCGGGCGGGAGCCGTACAATCTGCGTCATCTATTAACAGGACATGTTTCCTGGGTTGGATTTGTACCATAACAGATCCTGTACAACATATCGGAAAGGCAGGTTAGGATCTAGATGATCTATCTGTAGATGATCTATTCAAGGTGTCAAGCGCTACTACTGTGAATATACCGCACGTCTCGTCAGGGCCATCGCTGTACGAGGCTGTGCTATTACGGGGGGCCATAGTAAATAGGACCTGCGGTACACACAAAAACCTATATATTTACCTATTTTTACTGACAATATTTGGTTCTATTTACTATGGTCCCCCGTAATACAATCAAGTCAAACAAATTCAAACAAAGCGTACGCAGTACACATATACCAGATAAGAAACCCCAATCCGGAGGCAACGAGTATAAGGTCTTTATTTAGGCGACAATGATAAGATGAGCAGTAAGTGTTGCACCTTATATGCATGCCAATAATGGTGGGCAGGTTTGCATCTTCTGCCGCCACCCAAGAGCGCCACAGAAAACAAAAATTGGCAAAAATCGAAGAAAAGGGATGAGCAGCGAGAATGCTCAAGACACCCTATAAATGCGCAACAACAATACAGGGGCACAGTTACCGGGGGGGGGGGGGGGGGTACTCATTTCGGGGGAAGGGGGGGGGGGGGGGGGGGGGGGAAGGAAAGGCACCTGCGACCACGGCTTATTGTCCAGAAGGCTGGTCGTCACTCAAGAACGCGACATAAAACAAAACTTGGCAAAAATCGATGAAAGTGGACGAGCAGTGGGGATGCTGAAGGCACCCTATACATGCGCAACTAGAACTAAAGGGGCACAATTACAGGGGCGGGGCGGGGGGGGGTACTCATTATCATGCATGGCCGTAGTCGTATGAGCATAGACCCTCGCATCCGTACAGTACAATGCCGGGACGGAGCACGTCGGGTTTTTACCCACCAGGAAGACATTGCACCAAAGCGCGAAGCGCCGTGAGGTGTTGGGCGAGTCGCATGAAGAGTGGGCTGCATCCTACTAAGAACCGCTTTAGAGGCTGATTTTCTTGCATATGGATGACAGCATCAATGAATTGATTTAACTTCTGGAGGGCGGGGGGGGGGGGGGGGGGGGGGGGGGGGGGGGGGGGGGGGGGGGGGGGGGAGGGGGCGAGAAGGGAAGACACCTGTGACCACGGCTTATTGTCCAGAAGGCTCCTACGAGTTGCGAAAACAATCTGGAAATTAAAGTGATGGGAAAAGAAAAGGAAAGAAAAGAAGCGCGTATGTATTGTGTGCAATCGTACTGCGCGATGTTCAACACGAAGCAAGAGATTCGAAGCTTCCAGTGGCTTCGGGCTAGTCAATGACCGCGTGCATTGATAGCAGCACTGCGTAGGCTGTCGGGATGTGTTTGGGTCAGTCGGCTATGTGCCACCACTAACGAGCCTAGACAGTCACCACAGTCACGCGACTACAGCAGGAAATAAGCCAGTGGGCAGTGCTATCTATATATCTAGCCAACAAAATATACAGCTTTCGGGTTCGTTTCATCTCATCAGGCTACAGCAGTACAGCAGTACAGTAGTACGCAGTGTTGATCTCCGGAGCTCTTTTCTCGCCAGGGACTATACTCGTAGCATCTACTGTGAGAGCACACTGCTGCGACTACTGAATGTGCAGCCGTATGACACTACCACACTAGGGTGACAAGGTAACACAACCCCTGGCACGAATTTCGGAGTCGATTATCACCAAAACACCCTTTAAGGGGGGCACATACACGACCAATAAATGTCCACAAGGGCTCCCTCCGCCTGGATGCCGGCATTCGTCGGCATTCGCCGGCACCCAAGCTTCGGGTAGGGCAGGGTAGCAGTTCGACTTGTTGGACAGAAAGCGAACAGCACCACGCACGCACATAAAAAAAAGAGTCCTTGTAGTACGTAAAGTAATGCTAAGAGTTCAATATAGCCAAATCGTCTACGCTAATTACACCAATATATAGTGGAACTACTATCTACGCGAATTCTTACGCGAATCCGACTTCGAGCTGCAGATTTCGGTCGGATTATAAACCAGAATAAGCACGACAGGTGTATGAACCTTGCCCCTGGTACCGGTTGATAGACACGTGTGACCCGGAATAGCCTTCGTGTTTTCGCGAATTCCGAGCCCACGCCGACTGACTCTCTAGTCCCGCCACCAAGAGACGTGTCGACTGCGTTTAAAGTGATATTTCGACTTAATCAAGCATCCGGGGCTAGCACGCTGGCTGACTGCTGACTGCTTGCTGCATGCTTTCTACCAGGTACGTAGCCATGGTAAAGTGGCCAGCTTCTCTTGCTAGATCCGAGCCTCGCACACCGATTTTATGTAGTCAGAGCATATTTTCGGACTTCAGGATGAAAGATTACTTCAGGATGAAATGCGAAAAAAAAATGGAAATTTCTCACAAGATACCAAGGAAGCCAACTTTTTTTTTTCGTTTCTGGGGTGGGTAGATATCACCACAAGGCACCACCTCACGGTTTTTTGGGGTCCTAGGACCCAGCGTCGCCGTTCACTGTCGCATACGGCTTTTCACCTATTTCGACCATTCCCGGTGCGGGTAAGAATACGATTTTTCGTTTTTGCGGCGGTGAGAGGCGATGCGAGATCGTAAGACACCAAAAAATCGCGAGGTGGCGCTTTGTGGCGACTTCTACCCACCCTAGAAATAGGAAAATAAAAAAAATGTTGCATTGGTATCTTTTCTGCGATATCTATATTTTTACGTTTCATCCTGAAATAATCTTTCATCCTTAAGTCCGAAAATATCCCTGCTACAGAGAGACGAGCAGACGGCCTTCGGCCTTCGTCGTTCAACCCTTCGGTTGTTAGAATACATAAATACTGCTGCATGCTGCTGCTGTTGTAGATTTCACTCACCACTTACTCCTCTTAGATAGAGGGCGTCCACTACAACAACAAGCGATCGTAGCCTGTCGGGCAGCAGACATAGCAACGGCCAACGGCAACTCGTGCTCGTGCTCGGGCTGCAATTACAATATAGTAGCCGCGTGCAGCTTTTCTCTGAAGCTGCCTCGTATTCGTACATGTTTCGTTCATGCTTGTGCCCCTAAAAATGCACCCAAGTTCAACGTAAAAACATGAAAACATGGGATATACCTGGTACGATACATATAAAAAACCCAAGATGAGGGTGCAAGGTTCGAAAAAAAAAAAAAAAAAAAAAAAAACAAACCAAGAAAAATCTATGAAACAAAACTCGAAAAAATCAACATGTTACTCGCATAATATCATACGTAGAGGCACAGCACAGCAGCCCTGCACAACAGAGCGTGCGTACTCGTACATACTTGAAGTACGTGCTCGCACTCGTACAACGCTCGAGCTCGGAGTTAAGCTACTACGCACCCTAGTATTCATACACTCTCACCTACAATCGAAGCCGAAGAATATTTAATTCACAATGAAGGGATCATTTTCATGGTAAAATCCTATTGATAGATCCAGCCTCAAGATCCGAAAACCATAAGAAAAAAATCTCGCCGAAATCACAACAATACTACACGTACCGGAAGTACTACACAGCAGATCAATCCTCCAGGAGCGAGCGTGTTCACGCACTCCACACCATGAGTTGGCTGTGAAGGGGAGTTGCTTGCTGTAGGGGGGTTGTTGCTCTGTACAGCAGTAGTACTTGTTTCACACATGCTCAAGCACTCAAATGTTCTCCAAATGTGTCATTTTGCAGACAGACAGACAGACAGACAGACAAGACAGACAGAGCGTGCGTACTCGTACTCGTACCCGCTCGTATGCGCTTGCACTCGTAAAAAACATACTCGTATGCGCTCTTGCTCATACAACAACGCTTGAGCCCGGGCCGCAGCTACTGCTGTAACTGCTGTGTGCAGCTTGTTTCCTCATCATACCCTCACATTGGTGCTCAAAATGTGTCAAATAATCACAGGCATATCATAGCGCGCGTACTCGTACTCATACTCGTACTCGTACATACTCGTTCGACATGTGCTTGTACTCGTACAACAACGCTCGAGTCCGGGATGCAGCTATTGTAACTGCTGTGTACCGCTCGCTTCCTCATGCACTCACTTTTATGCTCGAAAAGTGCAAAAAGAAAAAATCCAAGAAAAAAAAGGATGCCGATTTCTCTAAAAAAACGTCATTGCACCTTTCATTTTTCACGATCTCTCCATATAATATCAAGATCAAGATTCAGAGAAAAGCTCGAGAGTGCGTGCTCGTAACTCGTACATGGTGGTATGCATGTGTTTGTACTCGTATAAATGCTCTTATCCACATCCAGATTAAATAAAAGCTTGAGACTCCCGCCCAAATTCCAAGATGGTGCCTACTTCTCGCTTGTCTCTCTCTCCCGTCGTGCGCGTCCGCGGTGAGGTACGCAACCGGACACGAGGGGCGGGGGGCGTAGAGGCCGACCCTCGAAGAGAGCGCTCGAAGGAGCGAAAAAAGCCTCGCGAATTCGAGGGTCAAGTTTCCGATGCTGAGTCCGGCATGATGAAAAATCCGTGCCAATCCCTGTCTTCTCGTTCATCGTACATCATTTTATATAGGGTTTTAGCCAAAATCAGGTATACCTGGCCGCTCTCGGTCCAAAAATCAGTTACATACTAAAAAAAGTACAAATCACACGCCAGGAGCCCTGCTATTGGCCAGACTGACATCGTAACTGATATTGGTTCGAATTGTCCAGAGGGTATACCTGACTTTGTCTACTCTGTCTAACTTTCAACTGATTTTGGCCAATTTTGAACCAATCAGAAAGGGCTTACGTACACTGTTTTTCTCTGCATATGCGTCTGCGGTCCCTCGGTTGCACTTCTCGTGTATAAACTCTGTACTCGAGGGTACAGCAGTACGTACGAGTGCGCATTTATGCATTCATACGTACGCTCTGTACTTGTACGTACGTATTTATGCATTCACTTTTTCTTCTACAGGGTGTACGACGAAAATGTCAGGAGACGGCATTTTCACCCGTTGACAGTCACTTTGCCTCGACAAGCCTCGACCAACACCAAACTCCTAGGTTTTAGTGTGGAGCACTCGGCTCTACTCCCTTGGCAGCGCACGTTTAGCCTTGTTTGACATGTCTCCTGGCATCTTCGGTGTAGGATGTACTACTGCTGTCTGTAGTTCAGCTATGATGTGTATGTACTCTGTACTCTTTGGTTTTCTTTAGCCTATACCTAGAGACTAAAAAAAAACAGATTTTGGAGGCCACACGCCATGTTCAGGCGCAGTTTTTTTTAATGGATTTCCATGGACAAAACGCCGCTCGTGGCGTGTGTTTATTGTTCAGTTTTACGAAGTATGAAACTGATTTTGGTCCAAAAGTGGCCAGGTATACACACTTGTACATGATTTTGACCACAACCCTTCTATACATCTATATCTATATCTATATCTATAGCACTCTGGGTGTAAAAATATAACGACCGCTCGGTCTTCACAGTAATGCCTACAATGTCTCTAACGTGTCCATACTTATCCCAACGAGTAGTACACGGGTATTAATAGTGCCTCTCGAAAAATCTCGAAATCTGTCGGCGAGATATTTCCATAGAGGCGTTTTTCTTCCAACACTCTCCCCGTTGTGAAGAGAAAACCACCCCGTAAAACGGAAATTCGTCCGAAAGGGTGTGGCATATTACCACCCAGCGTGATAGTGTTATACGGTAAACTAATGTGTAGTCAGGCCACTTCTTGTGAAGTCGGATTTGTGGAGTCAGTTGAAAAAGTCCCTTTCAGCACGTTCGCATGAGCTTTTGTCCCGGAAATGTTGAAAATTGATCTTTCTCGTCTCAGAATGTGTCGGAGTTCTCTTCAAGATCTAACAGGGTGTGTGTCCCGCTTCTCGAGGGGCCCGTTTGCAAGAAATCACCGTCCGCACTTTTCCGATCCAACTGAGGTGAACATGATTGCGATCGTGGATCGGATCGAAAAATACGCTTTTTTCGATCCGATTGGGCGTTTGGATCGTATTTGATCGAGTTGAATCCAAAAAGTGCGGTTGGCAATTTCCTGTATCTGGGTGCCTGGAAAAGCGGGAAACACCCCCAGATAGATCTTGGAGAGAGGTCGGACACATTCTGAGGCGAGAAAGACCAATTTCCAACACTTCCGGGGCAAAATCTCATGCGAACGTGCTGAAATGGATTTTTTCAACTCCAAATCCGACTGCATAAGAAGTGGCCTCAGTGCTATATGTGTAAGTATATTTGTCAATTTTTCGTGCTTTAGCCAACTTTTCTCTTTGTACAGAGCACTTTTCGGCATAACACCAAACGCTCGGACACAGAAAGCCCGGCCGGACACATTGGTCGATGTCTCGGAGCGATTCGTGCACTCTGGAGCACGTGGCGGGGGCAAAGTTTTTTTTTGGAGTGGATAAGACGATTTCCCTGGTTTCAGTACGAGAGGCCTTATTTTGTACGTACGTATCGGTACATGCTCTCTGTTTTCTCCCCCCGGCTCTCATGATGAGCTGTGAGCACACAGCTCAGGCATATACCAAGTACACAACAGGCAACATGCACAGATCCCATCGTTCCAACGCTGCCGCCCACACGCCGTGCGTGTTCGACACACCCATATGCGCAGTGTTGCTGTGGTTGGTTGTTATTGTCGGAGCCTGCCGTCCGCATTCCACGGTCTGCCATATATATTTTTATCCGTATGTACCCAAGATGATGTACAATATCCCTGTACATTTTTTTTAGTTTGTTGCACGGAGCACGGACCGCCGCCTAGAGAACAATACCCACAACAGTGCACAGACCGTGCTTACCTCCAGCTTCCTACAGCACCACAACCCTGCTGCCCAGCAGCAGCAGTGGGCACACCTTGCGCGTATGGATGATCGTACTGCGGCTCATTCGTACAGCAGCGTTCGTACAAAACATACTTGCAGCAGCAGTCGTACAGTAGTTCTGATTGCAGTGTGTCCTACATTGCTGACCGATAGATCCTAGAGCCAGCTGAAAGGGGATCAGTACACGTACGTTCCTCCCGTGGCATTTTACAGCAGTACTGCTGTATATGCAGTCGTACCTGTACAAGCTATTCTACTGCTGTAGGAGATCGTGCAAAGTGTTTTAGATTGCGTAAAAAACACGATGCGCAAGTTGTACGAGCACTGTTCTAGCATAGATGTTTATACTGCCCTGGATAACATTTTCGTTTCTGAGGTTCGACTCGCACCATCCACGCTTTTTTTTCAAGTTCACTTTTGACTTTTATTGTACCAGGACTACAACAATACTACACACAGTAATAATACATTCGTCCACACCTTGCTTTTCTGAACGTATAGCATGATATACTGTAATTATAAGGTGTGTGTGTTTATTTTCCATATCTTCCGACTTTTTTTGTGCCAGTACATTCATCCACCTTGCTTTTCTGAACGTATAAAATGATATATATAGTACATGTTACTTGTGTGATTTAGCCCAAATTAAAGAGTTTGGGCACGCTTGCGTGTGGCGTGCGTTCATACCTCAACATTTCACGGCTACTCCCAATACTTGGGAGTAAAGCAAAGTATGTTCGAGAAAATACTGCTGCTATTACCGTAGGTATTTCGTACACACACGCAGTATTTCGGGGGTTTTGTACTCACTCGAGATACTGCGAGTACTCGCAGTATTTTGAGGTTCTGTAGATACTACTGCATATACTTTCGGGCTCGCACCTAATGCGGGGCTCGCTACTGCTGATGCTGGCATGGATACCGCCTGTTGTCCTTCAAGTATCTCTGCGGGTACTAGAAGTATACTAGTCTAGCAGTATTTCGTCCGTCGGTAGTGCTCGTACTGCTGCTTCTGCGAGACTCAGTACTCGCAGTGGTAATAATGAAATACCCTCAATATGCCCAGTATACTTCGAGCATGAAGTATACTTCAACCGTCTGTGCACCGTGTCGACAGGCTCAGCGTTCGGCACAAAACACACCCAGATAGTCCCACACGAGTGGGACTTGGAGCGAACTATTTTCGCTGGAGACAACTTGAGCACTTAAAAGCAGTCTGGCAGTATTTCGAGATATATATGCATTTGCGAGGAATATATATGCACGTACTGCTGCGAATACTCTCAGTATCTTGAGGTTCTGTACTGCGCATATTGCCTTTACCCCAAGTATTTCGCGTTTCGATACTACTGCGGGTACATACTCACCTGTATTCTCGGGGTTCGGTACTGCTCACACTCTCATTACTCTCAGTATTTGGGCCTTCTCAGTACTCGCAATATTTTTGCCGCCAGTACTCCAATACTCTCAGTACTCGGACTACGATTTGTTCTCGAGCATTTATCTGTGAAACCTTGATATTACCCTGGGCACCAAGAAACATTTATTTTGGGGGAACATATATATTGCACAATAGTACCAGTATGTATGTGCTGTACCTTACTCAGCCGGTCACAAAGTATTATGGCGCAACCTCGACCTCGCGCAACTTTCTGTACTCACGAACTAATCGCCGCGAGTCAGCTGGATCAATATACCCACTTACCGATACCCTATTATATACTATTGTACTGTTGTAATGATCCCAAACTAATTCTGCGAACAGTATAGTAGTCTGTCCTCAAAAATATGTTGTGTGTGTGTTCTTCACGTTAAAATGATGGGTGGGTGCAGGTGCTACTTCTAAAAAAGTGTGCAAGGTTTCATATGAGTATTATGTCGCTCTTGCGCCACTCCCCTATTAATAAATACGGCACCTCCCGGAGGGGAACCTTGTACTTGGTGTATATATACATGGTGTATGTAGTACGTAGCCCCAACAGAGTCTGAACTCCATGTCAGCACGAAGAAAATATAGATAACTCCCTCGCGACTTGATTCGACATCACAAGGGGGCTTCGCTGCGGCGGGCAGGCTGACGCCTGCCCGCGGCTCCGCACATACCCGAAATGTCCGAGAATCAAGGTAAAGGGTGGCAGTCCTACCACTACCACTACAACAACAACTACCACTAATAATACTACTACTGTTACTACGACCAAGGGGTGGTGCACTTGAAAAAGCACACGTTTTACATAATCTGAGTGTGGGCAAATCATGGCCGTAAAGGCGACCACCAACAATATTGCCGAGGAGTGGCGCAGTGGCGCATAAAACACATACAGACATCTGAGAGTGACTTGATGCCATTCTAGCAAGGAGATAAAAAAAAAGTGAAATCGCCAAACGAACAACAGAGGCATCGGCCACATCGAGCTGCTCGAGTAGCCCGGCTGTTGGTCACGTGTGAGCGCTTGTGTCCGAAGCGCAACCAACGTAGGTGTACAGCACGCGCGCCATCACGATGGCACCAACAGACCAATGCGTACGGTACAACAATGCAGTCATAAACGATAATCCCAGCCATGTACGCTAAAAATATCCCATGGCAGGTGGTATAAGAGAAAATACCCCAAAATCATGCAGACCACCAGCATTTTGAAAGCGCCCAAAAAATGCCCCTTCGTTCAAAGGCCGAGGGTGGATTCGAATGCAGAAATCCCCCATCAGAATGCCAACGAGGAGGAGGTAACGTCGCACTAGTGGCACTAGGTGTGTCTTTCCCTGGTACATGTGGTACACGCGTGACAGAGAGGGCAACATGCACCTGGTAGCCGCTTGCTTGGGTATCGGTCGAGTATGCCACAGTATGATAGGACAGCGGGATCAGCAGTCACGGGGCCGCTGCAACGACCAAGTTGGCCCACTTGCAGACGATGTGAGGGAGGGCATGACCGCAGTGGTCGCCGAAGAGCCGGGGTTGGGTGGCTCGGGCGCCGCAGGAGATGAGACAGACGACACAGATTGTTGGGAGCTGGGTTCGTTTGTAGAGCGACGAACGCCAACCCCCACCAAGCGCACCAGTACTTCCCTCCCGCCACCCAAACTATCATGCTGCCATCACTTGTCGGGTGAGCCTTCACCCGACCTCTACCACACTCGTAGCTCCGGCCAAATAATTAAGAGGCGAGCTGACCTGACCGCTCGTACGCAAGGCTTCTTAATTTTTTAACAACCAGACGCATATTGTTAGCGGCATTTCGGTCCATTTTTCTATACCGACGTCCAAGTGTATCTGTCGTGGGAATAACAGTACCAGGCGGTGAAACAAAAGGCACTTGATCGTTCGCACCATCATTCCCCTTCCGTACCCAATGGTCCAAGACGGCACACGTCAGGCACATCCACCATGACTATCATCTGGATCCTTCTCATCTGCCGCTATGAAATGTTGAGCAGGATCTGTACAGTACAGAATGATCTGTAGAGTACAGAAGGATCTGTAGAGTACAGAAGGATCTGTACAGTACAGATCCAACCCAGAAAATGTGTGTTAGGTCTTGGCTAGGTCGCGCAGGATATATGCAAGGTTCCCACCCGGCGACATGAGCTATCTAATAGATAATACAGATAATATAAGATCACTATTATGTCTACCCAGAAAGATCTGCAGTAGATCATCAAGCAGTGACCGGTTATCTATATACTGTAGATCCCGATTTGTCCGATTCTACGGCACTTCACCCGCTCGGATCGATTTCCAAAGGTGGGTTTCTGTACAGCGGGGAGGGAGGGCGTACTGAGTACGACGAGCGATGCGTCTATTAATACATGCAACCTTCTCCACGAAATATTTCCAGAGCCACCATTTTCGTTGTGTGCCTCTGCCCCCATGTTTTGGAGGAAACCGGGTCTGTAGTTCGTCCCAGGGGGTGTGTTATTTTATCACCAGTGTGATAGTGCCGTACGGTATAATTTGAGTGGTTTGTCCCCGAAACGGGACTGCAGTACTAAAAGGGCTGATAAGCTGGGCTCAGCGGCGAGCGCTACACCAAACCACTGTAAATCCTACCAGATATAGAACGGTCTACAGCACGACGCTCAAGGTCAAACAACGACGCTGTCACAGTTAAGATTATCCTGCACCCGTAAGGCTTTTCCTCATACTATTAATACGTGATTCTTGTCGGCGGGCCCATACTGCTGTATCCTGGTATGTACCGTATATTTTGTGACAGCCCTCGCTTGACCCATTTAGGGAAAAAAACTGCAGTCAGACAGTCCCGTGCTGGGGACAAACCACTCAAATTGTAAGCAGCTTGTCTCCAAAACGGAAGTGCTGCAGTTTGCCCTCAAAGGGATGAGTAGCGCTGTATAGCATACTGCCGCAAACGTACACCCTGGTATACCTTACCCACCAACCAACCGACCCAGAGGGGAATAAAAAAGGACGCTTTTAAGTCCGATACGCACTCCAGTGGGCTGCAGACATCGAACGCATACTATTACGGGGGACCATAGTAAATGGGACCAAATATTGCCAGTAAAAATAGTAAAATATATAGGTTTTTGTGTGCACCGTAGGTGCTATTTACTATCGTTCTCCGTAATATTAAAAAAAGCAAGTACCCAAAAGAGCGCTGACTTCGCGCATACAAGGGGTGTGATCGTGTTTTCCGCGCTCGCTTTCTCAGCAACGGTGCCGCAATGGTGCAGGCGCCGGTATCAAATCGAAAAACGTCCAACATTATAGTTCCGAGGTGCTTTCGACGACATTTTTTTTTTTGCCCCCCGAAAAATACCTCGTTGTCCGGTACTGACAACCTTAACCTTCCCGAAAAATACCTCGTTGTTCGGCGCAGGGAAACGATCGCACTCCCGTGCGAAGTGATTGGTCTTTTACAGGGTCCTTATGGTATTGCAACTAATTGATCGGATCCAAATATAGTCGGAATAGCTCCTCGGTTGCAGTAGTTGAGGAGCGAAACGAGGTGAGAACTATTCGGGTTCAAAGTGAAAGAAAAAAAAAAAAAAAAAAAACTATCGTACATACACAGCACACAGCTCAGTTATCGTTTTTTAGGTCGGTATGCCGTACGAGAACACATACCTGGTACCCCGTATGACCCAAAAACGATGTTTTCGTGGGCGGTTGACAATACCGCGCGTACCGCTTTCTGCTGTAGGTCGCTACGCTATACCTCAACACACCTAGAAAGGTCTTTAAACGGTCGGTTCACCAGAGGGCCTTCCCTTGAAACTCTTGTAGGACTGCAGTCAGTCCCTTGGGGGACAAACCAGTCTAGTTTCAAGTACTTTGTCCCCAAAACGGGACTGCTCAAACCAGTCTAATTTCAAGTACTTTGTCCCCAAAACGGGACTGCTCAAACCACTCTAAGTTCAAGTACTTTGTCCCCAAAACGGGACTGCTCAAACCACTCTAATTTCAAGTACTTTGTCCCCAAAACGGGACTGCTCAAACCACTCTAATTTCAAGTACTTTGTCCCCAAAACGGGACTGGTCGTAAGCACTTTGCCCTTAACGGGTTCGAAAGGGTCTCTAGAGAGTCGTTGAAGGCTATTTAACCCTCTTATTACGGGGGACCATAAAAAATAGGATCAAACAGTGTTTCGTAGTAAAAATAGGGAAACATATAGGTTTTGGTGTATACCCTAGGTCCTATTTACTATGGACCCCCGTAATAGTACTGCACCGTGCCTTGAGCATGTATCTCACTCCAATTCCAAGTAACTTGACCCCGAAACGGGACTGCGGTTCAAGGGTCTTTGAATTTAAAGGGTATTTTAAAGGGCCTTCAACCTTTTAGTACTGCTGCCGTCCCGTTGTGCGGACAAAGCAGTCAAATTATAACTAGTTCGTCCCCAAAGCGGGAATGCAGCAGTTCGAAAGTGGTCAAAGGCTTCTTTCTCTAAGTCAGTCTCTCTAAAGGTTCTTTCAAGGGTCTTGGAAGTGTCTCGGGAGGGTTATAAAATAGTCTTGAAAGCAAGTATGTATCTATGGAGACATGTCAAGCAAGGCCAAACGTGCGCTGTCAAGGGTGTATGTCCTGGTGTTCCACGCTAAAAGCTAGTAGCTTGGTGCCAGTCCAGGCGTGTCGAGGCAAAGTTGCAGTCTGTCAAGGGGTGCAAACTCTGTCTCTCGACATTTCGCTTGAAAGGGTTTATGATAAATGGAATTTAGTATTCTAAAGGTACCGGTATTTTTGTACCTTACGTATTGCGAACTAAACAAACTTTGTGAGGCATGCGGTTTCACCAACGACCTGGAGCGAGCGTGCGGCAGTATTATCATACTACTGTAGACGATCTCTATAGTGCGGTATATACGAGTGTCATGCTATACAAGGGTGTGTCGGAGATCTCCTCGCGTTGTGCTTGTAGAAGGGAACACCCCCCTACCTCCCGTAGCGGCCAGGGCCACGACATCACTCCAGAAGGTGACCGATGGTCGACATTTTCCCCCTCTTGAGCCTCCAAAAGGCTTAGGTTTAACACAAACGTGCGGAAAGACTACGGGTACGAATTATTAGGTCCTCTTCGTCGTTCGGCAGAATTGACCGGTACGTCTTCATACGCTCAACTCGCCTCGACTTCATCCGAAAGTTGCTAAAACATTGCCGAGCGGCCAACTTAGTCACGGTACGTATGGATATCAGGAATCAGGAGGCACTGCTGCATACCAAACGGACAAAATTATAGTTACCCTGGCCCTAGCCCTTAATGTTACCCTAACCCTTAATGGTAACCCTGAACCCAAGCTAAAGCCTAACCCTGAGGCTAAGTCCCGCTGCTGGGGCAGGGGAGAGAGGACGTGCCAGAAGCACAACATGGTGTACACAGGGATATACGACAGGCGCAGAGCATTGCTGATACTCGTGATAAAAACGCTGCACCCTCCATTTCCTAGGCGGGTTGGTAAGACCGCGCTTTTCGATTCGATGCTGTGGTCGAAAAATACCTGCGTCCCAAAAGGATGATGGTTTAACATCAGGTGCGGAGATACTACGGCACGAGTTCAGCAGGCTCTCTTCGGCATTCGGCATCACTGCAACGGAGGAAGTTAAGCAAATACATCACTCGAGTGGCTGCTTGTCACTGTGCGTATGGATCTCAGGAAGCAGTGCTGGAGGGCAGGCTTGTCACTGTGCGTATGGATCTCAGGAAGCAGTGCTGCAGGGCGGGCAGGTTAGGGTTAGTGTTAGAGTTCACCTATAATCCTGAACATTAAGGCTAGCACCGTCACCACTTTTTAAGGACTTGCCGGGAGTGAGCGCGATTGTTTTTCAGTGCTAGTTTTCTCTCAAGGTTAGGGTGAAGGTGCCAAAGCCGAACATTAACCCTCTTATCTTCGGAAACGCTTTCGGCCAGACGGACCCTTCCGCAGACAATTTGTTCGTTATTGACACCCTTACCATCATGTCGAGAAAACTATCAGTAGCGCTGACCAACAATCGGACTCACCCCTGTGCAAACTCTATTAACGGGTAACCCTGACCCTTACGGGCATACATACTGTATGACACTATCACACTGGGTGATAATATAGCACACCCCCTTGGGCAATCGTATGTTTTGGTTTTCTCGACAACGTTGAGGTTACAAACACCTGCGGTGCGACTATGGAAAGGTCTGCAAGAGATATTTCCAGAACCAGGATTCTAGTTGCGCGTGCCCCCCTTGTTTCGTTCACAACCGGCTCGGAAATTCGTCGCAGGGGAGGGGGGTGTGGGTATCTTTATCATCCGAGTGATACGGTAACCCTAACCCTTAAGGTTGAGAAAAATGGCTCCGAAATTCGTCTCAAGGGGTGTCGTCTTGCGTTTTATACGGCAATCAAAAGCCTAAGCCTATGTCTAAGCCTAAGCTAAGCCTAAGCCTAAACCTAACGCCAAGCCCAAGCCCAAGCCCGGCTGGCGGGGTAGGGTGTGTATCCGAAGCGCAACGAAGGGAGATGTACGCCACGCGCGCATCACGATGGCACTCAAAATAAAAAAAATGGTGCACGCTCTTTTTTCCTCGGCGGGTTGGTAAGAGCGTGTGGATACTTGAAACGTCGCTATACCTGCGTCCCAAACGGCTTTTTGACATCGCGTGCGGAGAGACTACGTACGAGCTCATTCTCCAAGTAGGCCCTCGTCGTCGTTCGCCATCTTGTACCTGTATGGGATACTTGGTATACGTTAAACTTGCCGGTACCTGGAAAATTGGTAACACTCCACTGAGGGGTTAACCTGCAACTGCGGTTCGCATGATTGCAAGGCAGAGATGCTACAGGACAGACAGTCATCCACGCCAGTTCATCCGCCCTTATAATGCACTCACCCAAAGTGTGCAAACCTTGCCGAGAACACTAAAAATGCGCGTGTACGAGCACTTCGTACCACTCATTCAAAATCGCCCCGTACTTCTTTCTCCCCATCCTTCACCCTCTCTCCGTTGTTTCCCATTCCCATCAACTACCTAAAAGACGCCGCTCGCGCCATTTCCAAACAACGCAAGTCCTCGCAGAGATCACGTGTGTACATTTCCAAAGTGTGTTTCTCTCAGAAAAATACAACGTGCCATCTCCACACCGTCTTTCTTTTCGAAACATCACACGTGCCACTTCCGAAAAAAATCGCACAAACATTTCTCTCAACCATCACGCGCGCGCTTCTTCCCCGACAGTCACGTGGTGCCATCCTCTCCCAGAGACCAAAAAAAAAGTCTCGACGCTTAACCCACTTTGCCTCGCTGGATCTTGACAGGGGAAACATGCCAAAAACACTAACTATCTGATAAAGGGTTTTTCACGGCGCATGAGCCACCCCATCCCGTGGGTCGGGCCGGGACGGTTTAGAAATCTCACGGCTTGGGTTGGGTTGGGTTGGGTTGGGTTGGGTTGGGCCGGATCGGGTCGGGTCGGATTGGGTCAGGAGGTTTTCAAACTCTTACGGATCTGTCCTTGTCACCGTTACCCGACCCGACCGGACCTGACCCGCAAGATTTGACGCGACCCTCCTAAAAAAAAAGGCGCTCGAGTAGCGCGGGCTACCGGGGTAGGGGACAGCGGATGTGTCCGAATCGCAACGTTAGGAGGCGTGTGCTACGGCAAGTACTCAGGGCAGAATTATTTGGCCTGAACATTTCTGACAGACGGCGGTGGTTCGTAAAGGGCACTGAAAAAAACTACCCAACATCGTTGTTCCCATTTTGGTTTTACATCTATGTAATTCGAACAACACCTTCGATAGGCAAAGGTTAAGCTTCCATTTCTTCTAGAAACATCGTTTTTTTACGGGCCATATACTCGTATAGGTCCTATACGTACCGTACTAAGACCCAGGGAGGGGCTCCAGAAAAGAAAGGGAAGCACGGGTCAGGAGCTATCACACCGTGTACGGCCTCTCTGAAGAACACACACCCCTCAATCACAGAGAGGGTGGACACATAACACCGGCACGCCTGTGGGAAAAATATCTTGACGAGATCTGTCCAGAGCCATCATTTTCGTTGTGGTGTGTGTATACCCCCCCCTGGCTCTGGAGAACATCTGCTCGGAAATCCATCCCGGCAGGGGGGGTAAGGGGTGTCCTATCTTACCACCGACTCCGGCGCGGCATGCTGTTTCTCCTACCGCTGTGTGCTCTTCCAACACGGTTGACGAGGTCGATTTTATTATTTCTCCGGTCGTAAAACGGAGGCAGATCTCGGTCCCCGCATTTGAGTTTCCATGCACGCGCTCGTGGTTATCTCTCCATCTTCATCCGGCTAGCTACACCCCGCTTCTCCATAGGGGGGTAGGTAGTAGATACCAGGTAGACAGCAAGAAGTCGACGCCTACTCACGTCGAGCCCGGCAATGTCTCGTCCGGTCAGCTCGTGAAGGACGTAAACCTCCTAAACCTGTAGAATCAAGGCTCGTCAGGCTGTGGCAGTACGCGCCTCACCCCACTCAACGACATTCCGGCCACGGAGGCAGTTATCTCTCTCTGGCTTTGGTCGATATGGTTGATATGGATGGGTCTCGAAAGGGCTCTCGTAGCACACACCACGCCATTCCAAAGGTAGTGCTCTCACCATAAACAGATACAGCACACACGACACGCAAATACCCAGTAGTGCCTTATAGCTGTTAGTATTGCAAGTTCCGTTTTGTGGACAAACCACTTCGAATTTGAGTGGTTTGTCCCAAAAATGGGACCGCAGTTTGCCCGAAAAGGGTGTTATTGGACCGATAAGAAACGATTGGTCTTCATGTCTATATACCCCAAAAGGCGCTTACATTCACGCCCAGAGGCCATAGTGCTATCAGGTATATCACAAAACACAACACACGACGCATAACAATGCCAGTAGCAGTGCTCGAATCTATGACAACATTTCCGACAGCAGAACATACCCAATACCTGGTATATTGCAAAACGAAACGCACGCTCAGCAGGAAACACAAGGGTTGCCCACAAAACAAATGGTTGATGATGAAAGGATGAAAAAATACGCCACAAAAGTTCGGCCACCTCCTGCTAACCCTCACACTGCAGTAGTGCCAGACTCTCTACAATGCCGGTACGCGCTATTGCGGGGGACCATAGCAAATAGGACCAAATAGTGGGAGAAAAAAAAGGTAAATATATAGGTTTTTGTGTGTACCGTAGGTCCTATTTACTATACCCCCCCGTAAAATTAATAGCCAACAACACCGGCACTATAGCGTCAACCGGCACTAATTACCCCGCACGCTGCCGCACTGGTTAATCCCATACAGCATGTGCCAACCGATTCCACACGCACTACAGCAGGCAACTTCCCGCACTATAGAGGGATCACTACTGTACTTGCAAAAAAGTGCCCTACACCAATTCTAAGTAAAAACATATTCCCAAACACGCGGGTGCAGTTGTCCGCAGTGATAATAACAAAGGCGCGCATTACTTCTTTCCTTACTATACCCCCGCCCAACCCGTACCTACACATTCTTCAACCCCTACCTTTGGTTCCGGAAGTCCTCAGGAGGCAGCAGTCCCGCACCGTCACTCCTGCCGTCCTCGTCCGCGCCTTCCGGGTTCGCACTTGACCCCCCCCCAGCCCCAGTCGCCACCGCCGTCGCCGTCGATGGCAACGCTATCCTTGTCGACCCTTCTCCGCCACCCCCTGAACTCGCCCCCCCCCTTCCCACCACCTCCTCACGTTTTGTAGGTGGCGCGCCGCCACCGCTGCTGCCGCCGATACGACTACGGCTGCCGGTGCCGGTACTGCTGCTCGTGTTGCTAACAGCGATACCGCTATTTCCGGCGGCCGGTCGGTTCTCCTTTGAACCCGACGCAAAGGAGGAGGACGGCGAAATCGGCAGCTGCGGCTGCTGTTCCGGCGAGCAAGAGGAAGAGGAGGGGGGGGGGGGGAGGAGGAAGAGGAGGAGGGAGAAGAAGAGGCGTTCTGTGGGGGAGGGGGGGGGTAGCGGCGGTGAAGAAGGAGGAGGAGGAGGAGAGGACCATTTCCTCCCAAGCTTCTTGTAGCCTGATCCGGGCACCTCTGCATACCTGGCGGAAAGGACAGGGGGAAAGGTCTGTGGGCGTAAGAGGGTGTTCCGGTGTAGGGAGGTATGCATAGAACGATCGGAATAATCTCGTGGTGGGCATGGAACACGGAAAAGACCAAGGGAGAATTTCTGTGGCGTTTTAGAGGGTGTTCCAGAATAGGGAGGCATGCATAGAACGGTCGGCGGGGCACAACCTCGCGGTGGACGAGGAACACGGTTAACATAGGAGGGAACTCAGGTGACGTTTTAGAGGGTGTTCTATTAATAGCGTTAACATAGGAGGGAACTCAGGTGACGTTTTAGAGGGCATTCTTGTGGGTACAATCTCGTGGTAGGCGCGGAACACGGAAAGGAACTTCGGTGGCGTTTCAGAGGGTGTTCCAGCGTAGGGAGGCCTACCTAGAAATATGGGCACAATCCCGTGGTGGACACGGAACACGGATAGAACCGGGGGGTTCTGTGGCGATAGACGGTGTTCCAGTCTATAGCAGGGAGGCATGCATAGAACTGTGGGCGCAATCGGTGGACGCGGAGCACGAAAAATACATGCGGAGAGGTCTGTGGACGTTTAGAGGGTGTGCCAGCTTATACAGGGAAGCATGCATAGAACGGCCCGCGGAGTACAGTCATCGGCGAGGAACCGCACATTCACCAAGCAAACGTTTGTTCTCCTCGCGAGTGTCCTTCACGGCCACAAAATCAACAAAGAAAAACCAGAGGCGAAGTCGAAAGCGCAAAAAAAAAACACCCCGTCGAGCGAGTGCTTGGTCCACAATAACGGGACGGCAGTTCTAAGAGGGGTAATCCTTTCTGTTGTACAAGTGCACTCGCGCTTTCGGAGACAACCAGCTTCGAGCTAGCATGGGATCAATTTCGCAGACAAACTCGAGACAATTAGCACGCACCTCTCCAGCATGCTCAAGAACGTCTTGTGCGAGCGCGCCGCGTTGGTAGCCGTTTCCCCCTCGGCGCTCCCATTCGGATTCTCGTCCAACACCCAATACATCACCGTGCACACCACCGGAGTTCCGGGCACCATGATGTTGAGAATGAACAAAAAGGGGGCGATCTCCCCCTCGCCTCGTAGCTCCTTGTGTAGGCGGAAACTCGGTCGCGGCATCTGCGGAGGCATTCGGATGCAGGGGTTGGGGGGCTTACGTTTATGCTGCAGCTCGCAGATACAACATGTGTACATCGTACGTACGTACGCCGATTCTGATTTTAGTTTAATTTTCCCGTCTGAGATGTACGATTTGCTTCAGTTCTTATGTGTATTGTTGTAATCCTCTTCTCTTCCTGGGGTGTCCTTCCACCGGAGGGTCATTGGAGTCTCTGTCCTGCGACCACGAACTCGATTTTGGCGATGGCAAAATGTGAGAACAACGAAAACAACAAAATTTGGAGGCGTTTGGAGGCAGGGGTTAGCTAGGGGCCCACATGTAGATGCAAGGGTTATTAGGTGAGGCATTCGGAGGCAGGGGATAGGGGCTCACATGTGGAGGCATTCAGAGGCAGGGGTTAGAGGCTCACATGTGGAAATATTGTACACCTCGGACAGATCAGACAGATCATGATCTGCCTGTAGATCATCTAGTTCCTCTCCTGCCGCTGTGAGAGGTTGTGCAGGATCTGTCTATAGGACAGATCCCACCCACGAAACATGCGATAGATCATCCGGGTTATACGGGTCCCGCGCGGCAACATTAGCTAAGACCGGGAACATATCTGCCTTGAAATATCTGGATCATCTCGTGGGAATGATCTGTAGATGATCTGTCCGAGCTGTGAAACATTGGGAGGCACTGGCAAAGGGGCTCACGCGTGCAGGCATTCGGAGGCAGGTCATGTGGAAACCGTGGGAGACAGGGGTTAGGGGCGCACAAGTGGGGCTCACATCAAGCTATATAAACGCCTTTTCCAAGAGATACCTTATCGCGAGGGCTGTGTACAGACCTCGGACCTGCTTGGACGAAATCGTTGGCATATACCTGGTACCTATTTTTACATAACCCTAACCCTGACCACGACCGCCTGAGAAATATGTGAGACTGAAGATGGTTTTGATATAATGAGGATTAGCGCGGACTAACAACCACTTTTTCCAAGGTGGGGCCAAGTCGTGAACGCTACCATTCTGTCCGAAAATATAAGGACCGGTTGTACGTGAACATTCAAAACAAAATGTACTTATATTTAGGTGCAGCGTGGCACTGCCGGTTGCTTCGGCGATCGTGGCGAACCTCTGTGTGGCACCCGTCTCATACGAAAAAAATCACTGAAAAAAAACGTGGAGGCAAAGTGATGAGTGATGGATGAAGGCAGAGCGACTGAGAGAAACGAAGGGAAGGAGGGAAAGGGGTTGACTTTTATTAAGGCGAGTTGCGCAAACGGGTTGATAATCCACACGTCGGACAGATAGATCATCTACATACAGATAATCTAGATATCGACATTGCCGTTATGAGATGTTTTGCAGGATCTGTACACGTACTCTAGATATCCAACGCAGGAAACATGCTCTAAATCATGCAGATTATACGGCTCCAACGTGGGCTAGATCATACAGATCACACGTATCATACAGATCAGGGATTTATCTGCCTTGAAAGATCTACTGCAGATCATCAAGTGGGAATGATCTGTAGATGGTGTGTCCGATGTGGGACAGGCTCACCTGCCCTTTGAAGCCACGTGGTAGACTTCACTCTCAACCGCAAACAGGTCCACATGGGCCAACCGCATCGCCGCAGGCCCGGCTGTAACCTGAAGTCAAGCCCACCCCACCAACGAAACAGGAAGCGGCGAAGAATCGAGCGAGGTGTTGGGGGCAAAATTGGTTGGCGTTTGACCCCATATTGAGTGACCGTCCCCGTAAACAAAAAATCAATATAAAAAGGTCCAAAAAGGTCCAAAAAGGCCTTGACGCGCCCGACAAGACCGGTCTCCTATACCGCTGTGTCCCTAAATATCACAACCGTTTGCATTCAATATTAGTATAAAAAAGGTCCCTATATCTCGGGACAGAGTGGTATACCACAGCACTCCAGAAATGGTCGATATACAAGCACCGTTTGATTTTAGCATCATAATCTAGACGGTGACTATATTGCCGGCCAGAGTGAACCAGACATATATTTCAGCACCTTTGTTGGACGATACAGCGAGCCCTGAGCACTGATTCCCCGGGACACCAACGCTACGTACTCGCAGATGTCTTTTTGAAGCAGAGGGTGCATCATTTCAACGCGGACATGCCAGCAGCAGCAGCAGCAGCAGCAGCAGCAGCATACCTGCAGCGCTGATCCCTCGCGTGCGAAAGAAAGCTAAAGCTCCTTACGGCAGTGCGAGTACACTCGTACAGAAGGCTGCTGGAAGGGTCAAAACAATGAACTGCAATACATCAATCAGTACTGTTGTCTGTATATTTACGAGTACGAGGTGGGAGTACGAGTACGTGTTGCCTGTGACTGAACTACCGAACCCAGGCATGAACATGAACATGCCCATCATACCGCAATACTCACCTTCTTTTTATCGGACATGTAGTTGGGTCCCCTAACATTGAAACAGCATTCGGGCCCGCCGTCTTCCCAGTACCGCGGCAGCCCCGGCGAACGCCCCCCAAATGCCTCAACCCCCCCTCCCTCTCCCGCTACCGCCTCCGCCGACGCCGTCCCCGCCGGGTCGGCGGTCACGGACGCCGTTAGCTCACTGCTGCTATCCCTTCCAGTACCACTGCCGGCACCGGTTGAGTCCCTCGGGCCTTTTCTCTTCCCGGCCACACTGCCGGAGTTTGGGAGGGGTGGGGCGAGAAAGGCCCTGCCTGCTCTGCCAGCTACGTCGGTCCAGCGTCGAGCCGCGGCGAGGATGAACATCGCGCCCGCGAGCCCCGCGAGGTGCCTCCAGAAAAACCGCACGATTAGGCCCAGCGCGACGAGGACCACCGAGAGCAGGAGATAGCGCGCCGAGGCACTCCTTCCCCGGATGTTTTTTCTAGCAGCTGCGAAGTCGGGGCTGCCAGCGTCAGTGACGGCCTGGGTGTGAGTCGAGGGCGCCACTAGCTGCACCCGCTGCTGGTGCTGGGTTTCCAACCTGCCCTGGTTGGGACGGTATCTGTCTGCTGCAGCGGTGGTCGCCCCGCTATGAGGCTGTATGCTCAAGCCGGAAACGTTGCCCACTCGGGCGCGTCTGCGGACGCGGGGCGTGGGGCCGCTAAGACCTCGGGGCGCGGCGGAAGGCTGCACCGGGCGAGCATCGCCGTGAGAATTCCTCGAGGGACGCACTGTCCCTGCTCCTGTTCCTGTTCCTGCTTCTTCTGCTGGTGGTGGTGAAGGTGGTGGTGGTTCTGATGCTGGTGTGGTGTCGGGTGCACGAGAACCGGTCGAGATTGAAGTCGTCCGCCGAGTGGGGGAGCCGGTTCTTCTCGGAGGGTCAACCGCTCCCTTTCCGTCCCACGGTCGATGGCGCTGTTCTTCCCGTCGAACACCACCACCTTCACGCGAGCGCTCTCTCACCCTCCTCTCGTCCTGCTCTGGTGTTGTCAGAGTGGTCGTCGTCTCAACCGAATTGTTGACTGGGTCCGCCCTGCCGAGCTTGCGAGAGATGGCTTGGAGCGCCATGCGAGCTGCCCTCCCTGGAGAAAGATGCTGTTTGCTTTGAAGCAGCTCCTGGTCTATCTCCTCGTCTTTCAGGCGTTCGCTGTTGGACCTACCGATCACACCCGGTCTAACCGGGTGGCCAGGTGCTGTACTTGGACCTGTGTCGTCGTTTACTTCCATGACCAGCGCAGCGCGCGCGCGTTTCGAACTTATTTTACCAATGCCCTTCAGAACGTCCAGCGTCGTCGGAAATGCACGCAATGAAGGAGTTCCACACGATTTGTGTTAAATGTTTGAAACGGGGATGGGGGACAAAAGTTGGGGACATACCCACACACACAATGATCCACCCAGTCTGTCACTCTGTGTCCTGGTTTCACGGTCTAAAAAGACCTGCGCTTCCGTGGTGGTTTAAATGAAGCAATAATGCACTCGTGTTAAGAAAGTGCGCCTGTTCTCGCTTGCAGCTCGAATACTAGCAGTACTTGATTTACTGTAACAGCAGTTATTATTAATAGTACTATATTATACTGGTAGTTGTTATTACGGTGGACCATACATAGTAAATGGGACCAAATTTTGTTAGTAAAAAAGAGACAAAATATAGGTTTTTGTATTTACCGTAGGTCCTATTTACTATGGTCGCCCGTAATAGTTGTAGACGATATCCTTGTGTATATCCTTCTGCGACACTGCTGCTGCTTGTTGTACCTACCCACGGGTAAAAAACAGGTAGGTACCGTGTACGTCAGTAGTATCATATTGCATAGCCTGGTGGTGGAATGTGGGTTGCCAGCCCTTGGTCTCGTGAAGCAACTATCTCCATTGTGTTTGGAGGAGTAAGAAACGCTCGATCGCGAACTGCTGTGCCTACCACTGCGTCCGGAAACGTAATGATCGTTTAAGCATTCATTATATGAATATTAAACGGTCTTCACATTAACGCACATATTCAAATTGACATGTGTTCCATGTTGTGGCAAGGTGACAAGGGATCGAGTCCACACACTGACTGCTGCAGGATCCGACACATATAACGAATATCTTGGGGGTCAAAAGGCCTCTCCTACCTGATATATCTCCTACTACCGTATTATTCCTGGGTCTCGAGCTGCGACGCTACACTCTTCCGCCACTCTGTCTAAGAAAATATGGGCGACTTCTGCTGCTACTGCTGCTGCTGATGGTATCCGTACGTGCGGTGCAGTTAAGGCTCCCTTCGTATTAAGAAAAATATGTCGGCAAGAAATTGAGGCTCGCCCTTTCACGAAGAATAAGGAATTCGGCGTTAGACAATGTAGCTCACACTCTGGCCGACAAGATGGGGGATTACAGCCTAAGAAACCGCAGCGATCGACACCCACACGAGATAAGAAACGAAGTCCACATTCGGCAACGCCGAATAAAATAAGAACCGCGGACTACATCAATTTGTACACCACACCACACCCAACACACCCTGGACTCCTCCCGCAGTATGGAGGTTCCTGTTTTCATTCGTTTTGGATAATTTTTTGTTTTGAAAAAATCAGCCGGATAATATCCAGTCCCCTGCCGCCAAAACCCCCCTAAAAACAGCAAATGTCCCGTTCAAGGGATGAGGCGGTTGAAAAAAGTCCATATATATAAGTAATAATCGTCTGTTCAAGAAATACAGCTGGAGTGTGCCTAAAAATAAGACATCGAGCCTCAACCACAAACTGACATTTCTTAATGGCGTACGTGCATTCTGAAGGCGGTCGATCGCGCTTTGTACGGCCTTCACATGCGCGATGTCGTCATCTCCAATATCACAGGGTAAACACTATTAATATTACCAATACTGAATGTACACTACGTACTCTAACTCTGCACTGTGCACTGCTACTATATACTACAGCAGCCGTAGAGATATCTAAAACCCATGCCAATGAGGTACCTGGTAAGTCTTTAGTTACCCAACCATCCTCGATTTATATACGATTTGTCGTCCTATAAACTAAAAAAATAACCTTTCGGACAGGGAGTTAGGCCATTTATCCAGAGATCGTCACACAGACAGGCCGCCGCGTGTGCCACTAGGTTTCTGCCGAGAATTTGTGCTGTTAATCGTCATTTAACGTTGTGCTCTGCATCTAGGAGAGCGGATATTAATATGAGTACTGTATCTAGTACAGTAGAAAAAAAATCATTCCCCATACTCGCGTACACGAAGCTTTGCATGTTGTTTTTCTCTCTGCTGGAGGCGCCTGCACCACTCTCAACCCACAAATCGAACCAGATATGGTACTGAATATACTTCGTTTTACAGGGTTTTTTAGGGTGGTTTTTGCGTTTTTTTTTGTATTTTTTTTTCACAAATCACGAGAGGGCGTCGAACCCAACCCCACCCTAACCATTCACGCTAACCCCAACTTTATCCCAGGCTAAGGCTCCAACCAGAGCACGGCTTCTTCGCCGCGCGTTTAGAAAATCTGAGAAAAACGTGAGGGGACACACCTCCTTAATCGTAATATATTTGGTACTTTATCTGGTTTCATATGATTATTAGTGGGTTGAGAACGCGGTAGAGGCTACTGAGGGCCTTTGCTCTGGCCATCACCCATATAAACAACACAAAAAACGAGAAGGCTGCCCATACCAGCGCGGTTTCCCGTAAAAAAAACCAGGGTCATTGCGGTTGCCCGCCGTTTCCACGAGCGGAGACGACGCGGTCTCGATACGATATAGAAAGAGCACTCTTGCCTCGTGGCAGCGCAGGCTTCGCTCCAGAAAGATTGGTTCGGTGCGGCCCGGCATCGTCGAATGGAGCGGTCTCGATTGCACTAGGCATGCATACTAAAACCGGTGAGGCAGGGGCGCAGTGGATTCCGAGAGGAGCGCTGGAAGTTTTCGTTGCTGCTGCCCCATGGGTGAGGTCGTTGACAATAGAAGAGCGGACCTGGGCATGGCACGTGTGCGACTGCGGGATGGAGGCAGCCCGACTTTGACCAGATTCGGGGATTGGGGGTGGCTGCTGCTCTCGAGTACGAGTCAAATACCCTGGTCTCCACCGTCTGCCACATGGAGCCGGAGACATACACCACCGATTTTGCCGAAACCCGTCAAATGCCCATGAATGCACGTAGTCCCCGACCCCGTGTCCCCGGGTGGAGCTGCACTGGAACCATGGTCCCGCCCAGCCCAACCGCATCAACCCGCCTGTCAGCAGAATCGTCTCGAAATACCACCGCCCCCTCGCCGACCCTGAGCGTACCCCCACGTGGGATAGCCGAAGCGTAGAAAAATGAGAAGATGCGGTGACGCAGTTCCCCTCGACCAAAGCCTCGCCCCCCAGAACCCCCAAGGCCGTGCGCGCGGCGCGGCTGTCTGCTTCTCTGCACATGCCGCGTTCTTTGTTGGGGGGTACGTGAAGATGAGATGACCTCCACTTGAGGTTCTGCGAGCTCAGTCTATTCCTCACAACCTACGTCGCGGGCTCCAAGTCAGCGCGGAGAAAACTAGAAATTTCCTCACCGAGCGATAGCACGACAGGGGGAAAAAATAACGGCCGGCCGAGGGTTTTTAAGTTTGACGAGCCCAGGGCGAGAAGCGGGGGTAAAAGCTGGCCGGGTAGTGCTGCCCAGGCTTGATGATGGTCACGAAGATGCACCGTGAGGGTTCAAACGAGGCGGCAACGGATATACGCGTTGACGATACTTGCCCCGAGCTTGTTGCCGGGAACGGCACTCGTCGATTTCTTCTTCAAGGTCACTAGACAAGATTTTTTTTATGTGTGGTATTGTCGATGACTCAAGCAGGGAGAGGACGGAAGGCAGAGCAAAGGTTGAACAAAAGAGATGTCGCCGGTTCCTCAACCACCTCAGCCTGAGACGCCGCCTTGGCGAGGTGACACGGTGATCACCCGACAGCTGAGCCTAGCGATTGAATCGTGGTCGCCTGTTCCTGAATGAAAGGGGTTTTGCAATGCCGCGCTTTTGTCCGAGACGTCGTCAAGACAGCCTTCGTGTTGTTTATCGACGGCCAAAAATACGATCCCCTCTTGGAAGTATGGGTGTACAACCTTGACAATGTGCTGAGTCCGTCCCACGACAGTGTAGCAATATTTAGTTTTCACTGCATCCTCGCCGAGCACCACGGCTGCTTGCTGACACGAAGATGCTGGAGGGCACTTCTTGAAGTGTCTCTCGTCGTGACCGGTCGTCCTATCTCGAGCGGACCCTCCTGCTTCCATTGGTAAGGTAACCATCGCATGAGCAAGACGCGGAGGAAGAGTCACCCGGGCGTCCAACCGAACCCCCTCGATGTGACCTCCTCCGGTATACCTGGTACACCGTAGCAGCGGCAGCCCGTAGCCATGTCCGCGACTGTGTGCGCCGCGGTCAGTGCTTGCTCCGCTTTTTTCGGTCTCGGCCGACTTGGGGAAAGACAGGAGTTCCGCCGCGAGACCGTTCGTCGATGCCGCAGACACGCGCTCTTGCCAGCGGTTCGGCGCCTGTTCTAAGAGTGACCTCAGCAATAGCGCTATAACCGACACAATCGCTGATTCTCGCTGTTCGTTTTCTCGATGCTTTGGTGATGTCTCTCCTGCTCGTCGTCGCTTCCTCGACAAAAGTCAGAGCCCCATTGGGAGCGCACCAAGGGTACTAAGGGCCCATCTACCAACCCGGACAAAGAGTCGACAACAGCACGATCATCAAACTGATGCCCACAGGCATCGAGAGGTTTTAGCCCCTAGTTTTTCTCTCGCGCCGTCCGCTAAACTGTCGCTATTGGAAGTGGTCTGGTCGGAAGCGCACAAGAGGGGACAAAACAAATGCATGGCAGCTCTCTGGGCGTTCTGTTCAGCGACCGCCGCGGGTTTGACCCCGAGGAACAGCGAGCGTGGAGACGACAGGGAGGCGGCCGCCCGCTAGGGGAAAGCGGCGATTTCCCCGGTCAAGACGGCAAGGCGCAGAGAGTAGCTCTCGGCGGCGTGCTGTGCATCTTCTCGCTGTGCTGGAACCACCGTCCGCTACCTGGCTTGTTTTGCCGAAACGTTTCGTGAGTGCCCAGCGAAAGTCGCAGACAGAAGTCTTCTCTTGCTGCTGCTGGCATGCCTTGCTGGGGCGTGTGCAAGTCTCTGCCTCATGCTCCTGCCTGTCGGCACTACGAATGCTGTGCGTCGAGCCCCCCTCACAGCTTATCATGTACAACGTCTATTGAAGAGCAAACATGCTACGCAACGATGACCCCGTCGAAATCGATCGTGACAAGACTTTGAGGAACGACGTTCCCAACGGAATTATTCCCAGATAAACGACTATCCCCGCCCCCTTCGATGCTAGAGTACGCCGATCGATCGGGTCGACCCGACCCGGTCCGGTCCGACCCGGTCCGACCCGCAAGTTTTTATCTGACCCGTGAATAGCCCGGGAAATATCAGTCAGTTCTGGTTACGTAGGTCATCAACAGAAGGTTGAACTCCGTTCTAACCAAGAACAGACAACCGCATCTACTCGAATCCTAACCCCACTAATAGCCTAATAGCCTACGAATAGCCTACGAATAGCCTACCGTTAATCGGCTAGACTACTCAGTCTGCGCTGACTGCTATGTTAGCTGTTTAGAAGGGATAGCTCTACTATTAATCGCCTAGACCACTCAGTTTGCGCTGACTGTTCAATTGTTGCTCAGAAGGGACAACCGACTATTAGCCTACTGATATAGCCGACGAAGTACGAGGCAATGGCCTACAATAGCCTACAATAGCCTACAATGGGCTTTAATAGGCTACAGTAGGTTACAATAGGCTACAATAGGCTACAATGGGCTACAATAGGCTACAAAAGACTACAATAGGCTACTATTACGGGGATCCATAGTAAATAGGATCAAATATTGTCGGTAAAAATAGGTAAATACAAGGTTTTCCTTCGGTGTGGGTATTCCGTCGTTTCTTGTACAAAAAATAGGTAAATATATATTTTGTCATGTATACCATAGGTCCTATTAACTATGGACCCCTGTAATATCACTGGTGCTACGATAGGGAGGTCGCTTTTGCGTCCTTTGTTTTCAGCCGATAAGAGCCATTCCACCAAGTGACGACTTTCTTCTTGCCGGTCAAAAGTCTTTTTTAAGCGTACCCCTTACGCACCACGCACCACCATAGGAAAAATGTTTTCGTTCAATGGTGAGTGAGCTACACAGCCACTCGCCCGAGTGACGTAAACGCGGTAGTGGACATGATGGAATCACCCCCCCCCCCCCCCCCCCCCCCCCCCCCCCCTACCGTAGCACAGTCCTGACCAATAGCCTACAAATAGCCTTGTTAATCGCCTAGACCTCGACTCAGTCAGCGCTAGCTGTTATTTCCTCGGTTGGAAGGGACAGCCCACTACAGCAGTAGTAATAGCCCACCTGGTATTAATATCATACTACTATTAATATCGTACTGCTATTAACAGGTCACTATTAAGAAGGTGTCACTCCTTCTAACCAACAACAGACAACCCGATCCGTGGCTTCGTGGGACGACATCAACAGCATTCCATCCTAAACGGCCGAGCAAACCATCGTGCAGGTGTATATTATGCCTGCACTATTAATACTATTAACGCTAGGCAGTCTACTTCTGTACGTACATGGATGGACCAAAGGTGCTCGTGGGAGTGAAACGGTATTTTGACATCTGTAAACAAAACGGAATGTAAGCCGTAGGCCGTGGTAGGTATTTGGATAGTTGTAGTACTGCTGTATTATTAGTATTATTATTGCTATGCTTACGTCTGTCATCCGACAAAGTATTATTATTAACATGACTGAGTTTTAATGTTGGTCACTCAAAAACATTACCAGGTATTTATTACTACGGGGGACCATAGTAAATGGGACCAAATGTTGCTACTAAAAATAGGTAATTATATAGTTTTTTTTTGTATACCGTAGGTCCTATTTAATGTGGTCCCCCGTAATAGCAGTCTCAGAAAGAAGACGAAAAGTGAGACGTTTGATATACTTTCTTCGCGTGCGATGTGCTACCAGGTACTGGTATGCTATTATTATTCAGTGTCCGTGCCGATTCTTCAATCCTCGAGAGATACAAGTTCTGCGGTCACAAAGCTACGCCACAGACATAGAGATACTACGTTGCCACGTATGCAATGCAAGATGCTATGCTATGTCATGTCATCATACTGCGTACTTCCGACAACACAGAGTATAGATTCCGTTCCTATATAAACCGAATATCCTTCCGTAAATCAGTATCAATAGTATCCCTCATACGCTTCTCTACCAGCCGCTTCCCAATTTCCATTCCCCACACCATTTCAATGTACTACGGGGGACCACAGTACATAGGGCCAAATCTGGTTAGTAAAAATAGGTAAATGTATAGATGTGGGTATGTACCATAGGTCCTATTTACTATGATCCCCCGTAGTAAGCAGTTTTCGTTTGCACGGTAGGTTGTCGCTTCTAAAGACCACACAACAATAGTGAGCGCTGTCACGACCGAGAACTACCATATACATCCCCAGGTAGTACATCAGGGTCGGTTATATGGAATGCCAATACCGTATACGAACGGTACTCATATTTAGGGGTGTCATAGCCTACTATACTGCTGTACCAGGTACTATACTATGCTTCAGAATGTCTTTATTATTAACAGGGCTGTGAGTTAGCCGACTGTAAGTCGCCGACTAGCCATTAGTTGGCTAGGTATTACAACTATTAGGGGGGGACCATAAAAAATAGGACCAAAAATTGTTGGTAAAAAAAGGGAGATATGTAGGTTTTTGTGTGTACCGTAGGTCCTATTTACTATGGCTCCCAGTAATATTAATACAGTAGATGCGTGCGATATTTTGCGGGATTCTGCGTTTTTCCATGTGACTGGTTGTGCGTTTATCATAAAAGATGGTTAATTTGTTTTTTTGGTGTGAGGAAGCACCATCCTGGACAGTAATATAGGGAACGTTGAAACATTACTATGAGTAACAAACGGTCATTACATTTCGGTCCAGAGAAGCAACAAATAAAGCCAGTTAGTTCGTTAGTTGGCTGACTTCGCCACACCCAACTAATCCAACTATCATTGTTGTTGTTGTTGTTGTTGTTTTTTTTTTATCCTCTGGCGGATTGGCGAAGATAAAGCTTCGGCTCATCACACTTCCACGTTCCAATTTCGTGTCGTGTGTCAATCTAGTCCATATTGATAGTAAGTAGCCGCGAGGTCAAGTCCAGCCGACTCCCAGCCCTGCCCTGCTTATTTAGCCTTTTAGTGGTGCAGTGTACATGTACCTAAATGACGCGTTCTACGATACAGGTAGCCCATTTCCGCTAAAATGTTTTCTGAATGACGGGGCTCCTTCCTTAACCCCAAATCGTCGCAATGCCAATCTTGTTCTGAAAAACGGCGTTTTTGTATATCCGAGCCATGAGATGATTCATCGGGATGCAATTAGATTTTCGCTGAAGTCAGTTTTCGGGTGAGGTATGGAGCTCCTTAAGGTCAAGTGAGCAGCCTCAGAAAAATTAGGGTGAACCACTATCGTAGAACGCGTCCCACTTGAGTCTAACTACAAGCGTTTTGTTCCCACGACGGGACTGCAGGCCTTAACGCCTCCTTAACGCCTCCTTAAGGCCCAAACGGGTTGAGTGGACCAGCAACGGGCAACCCGAACAGATTGATGAATCGCGAGTTCTTGGGAAGGCATATACGATGAAAGTTTAATTCAATGCCTGACGCGTGTTTTGCCTTGTAGGGGTGTTCGCCCCCATTTTTCCTCGGGTTCTTCACTTGATTGTAGAATAGGAGCTCGAAACCTCGCCGAAAAAACGTGCACTACGGCGGAGGCAACCCCCCTTGTTTCTGAGGCTGCAGGCTTGAGTATACAATAAGAACTCTACATCTCTGCGAAAAACTGATTTCGAGAGAAAAAAAAAAAACGCTTAACCTCGGCCTATCGTAGGTATTGTTCCACAAATCCTGTGAACAGAAATGTGATTCCCAGTGACAGTGGCATTGGCTAGTTCCTCAGTTAAGAAGCGTACTAATAGCCAGTCAGAAAGACTTGTGCCAATAGGTGCTGCCTCTAACGCAGCACGTGTCAAAAACTGATTTTATTATTATTATTACGATGAAAAGTCTGAAAGTGCTTTCTATTGGTATACGCAGGAAATATCACGAATAATATGATACAACTCCACGCTGTACGATGGTATTTCAACGGTATTGGGCTATGGAGCGCTGTCAGGCATAAGCATTTGCCTTGGAAGGCGAAAATTGATCGGCGAAGAGCGCAGCTGGGTTGCCTGGAGATCGCTGCGTCCAGGTTTGTCCGACGTGCTCCGGCCCGGAGCACACGCAGGTAGCTCCACGGGCTGGCTGGGTACGCGCTCAGCGGAGCAGGGTCTTCCATGTGGCTTGGACAGCAGAGGGCACGAGTGGGGAGACAATGCTGCAAGACCCAAGGCCTGGCTGGTGGCGCGCGTCACGCGCTCTAAGGAGAGCGGGGGCGTCCAGTTGTCTTGGACGGCAGAGCTCGCTCAGCACTGAGCGTCGACCTACTCCGCTCCCGCCCCGCGCGATACTCCGTCACTTTTCGCTTTTCCGTGCATCTTCCTCGCCCCCCCCCCCCCCCCCGGTGCGGGCGGCATGGCGATGGCTTTCATTGACGATTTCTTCCTGCTCCTTAAGGCTAGGTCTTCCCTTTATTTTTTTTAACGTAATTGCAGGCTTCGTTGCCTCGCCGTTCAGAGGTGTGGGAGTGGGTTTTGAGGAGCCGCATCTTCGACTCATGTTCTAGTTCGTGGAATCGGGGTTTTCATGAATTTCCCATAATTCTGCGTGTACGGCTCATCACAGTGGGCTAGCGATACGATACTGCTTTGTATGAAGTTGAAAGCCCGGTAATTACCTGCGTCCAGGAACTGGGAACGTAGTGTAGTACTTGGAAGGCGTATCTTAGATGGAAAACCAGGGGTTTTCCAGAGACGCACGAGCTTGGTTTCAGTCTCCGCGTGCACGAAAGGAATAAAACTCCTCTCCTTCCATAGCTAAGCAAGCAACACACGTGAGTACCAACGATTACCGACATAAAAGGCAGACCTGTCCAGGGATACAAAGTGTCCCGCATGCTTGATCGTAACATCTATAATATGCCCCTAATTGCAACCCCCATCCTAGCACGTCTCGTCTGACCAATGACCTATTAATAACAGCCTTCCGGAGACGCATGTTACGATATAAGTTGCACTTATCGTTTCTGGCGCTCCTCACATTAGAAGCTGCATCGCCCAAAATCTGATTTCGTGAAAAAATGGACGCTTAACCTACCGTAGTAAATAGGACCAAATATTGTGAGTAAAAATAGGGAGATATACAGGTTTTTGTGTGTACCGTAGGTCCTATTTACTATGGTCCCCCGTAATAGGTGTTGTTCGAATTATATCGCAAACCAAAAAGTGGGACCAACGATATCGGGTAGTTCCTCAGTGGTGGTCAGCGCCCTTAACTGAACCCCGTCAGTCGCAGTGACAGTTTGGCCAATAAAGGGTACAGCACCTCTGTCGTAGCGCACGTTCAGAGTGGCCAGAGGTATCCTATCCGGCATCCTCCGCGCGACGCGAAAGCGCACATAGCATAAAATACAGTAGACGCCTGCAGTACGTTCCTGTATGCCGAGAAGATGGCGAGTTCTACTCTAAGCCTCTCCGTCACGCTCAACGGTAATAACGATCAAATCGAGAGGGCGAGCTTACCGCTTGCGATTAATACAACTTTGGAGCTATCCCACAGTAGGGATGCACCCGACGTTCCTGAGTCCCTCACATTAGGAACTCAATATCTCACCCGATACAATACTTGGAAGAAATCCGTTCGGGCCATCCGACCGACCGCACTAGTATGCGCTAGTCCTAAAACGAATATACGAGTAAATTTTTCATCCTAACCGCTAGTTCCTCACTTGAGGAACTCAATTGGTCAGAAACCTTTCGCCCAAAAAGTGCAACCCCTACCGTTGGGTGACTCTTTGGTCGATGCTTCGTTGGAATGCTTAGCGGGGGGGGGCGTGTACTGGATAGGAGAGATGTACTCGATCTCATGCATGGCCGTAGTCGTATGACCATAGACCCTCGCATCCCTACAATGCCGGGACGGAGCATGTCGGGTTTTCACCGACCAGGCAGACATTGCTTGCACCAAGCGCGAAGCGCCGTGAGGTGTCCGGCGAGTCGCATGAAGGGTGAGCTGCATCCTACTAAGAACCGCTTGTGAGGCGGACTTGCATATGGATGACAGCTTCAATGAGGTAGTTTAATTTCCGGTGTGGCCACTTCCAGAGACAGTAATGGGAGTACTATGTAACTGCCTCTTGGGTGCCGTACCTTGAACACTACGTGATACGATCAATTCCCTTGTGCAGAGTAAAGGTTCTTTACTTCGCACAAATGATCAAACTAGACGACCAGCTGTGGGCGACCGCCAAAAAAAAAAAAAAAAGAAAACGGTACCCTGGATGTCTAGCTCACGTGGTGAGCGGCATGTTTTACAGTGACGTTGCCAACCGACGCCAACCCAACCCATACATATTATATGGGGGGGGGGAGTGGTGTACTCGTTATCATGCATGGCCGTAGTCTTATGACCATAGACCCTCGCATCTCTACAATGCCGGGACGGAGCATGTCGGGTTTTCACCGACCAGGCAGACATTGCTTGCACCAAGCGCGAAGCGCCGTGAGGTGTTGGGCGAGTCGCATGAAGGGTGAGCTGCATCCTACAAAGAACCGATTTAGAGGCGGATTTTCTTGCATACGGATGACAGCATCAACGGAATTTAATTTCTGGTGTGGCCACGTCCAGGGACAGCAATGGGGTTACTATTGAACTGCCTCCTCGTGGGTGCCTCACCACATACACACTACGTGATACAATAATCCTCTTTGCGCGGAGGGAAGGTTCTCCCCACACAAAAAATGATCTAACTTGACCGCCAGCCGTGGTAACCGCTGAAACAAACAAAAAAAAAAAAACGGTATATACCCTGGTTGTCTAGCTCTCGCAGTGAGAGGCGTGTTTTACAGCGTCGTTTTGCCGACCGACGCCAACCCAACCTATATATACCACGTATACAATAGGGGGGGGAGGGGGGGTCTTAGTCGCTGTTGGGGGGGGGTGATATGCAGGGCGTTTTAGTTCACGAGGGTGAGTTTTGGGGCGCTAATCGGTTTGGGATGTCGTTTTTTTTCGCGTCCTCATTTTTTTTTCTATTTCCTTCTTGTCGATCGACGCACGAAAACATTGTCGGACGGAAAACAGAATAATGATGGCAGAGGCAGGGTGCGTACATCCGAGGGTGTTGTTCTTCGGGAGGCTTATTTTTATTTTGTTATAATCAAGCAGTTGGTGGTGGTCGGTATTCTGTGCCGGTAGGTCTCAGGTTTCCAGCTGGTCTTCTTTTAGTTTCCTGTCCCTTCGAGAATATTTCGGCCGTTTTGGCGATCGACCCTCCCGCTGCACAACATCAAATAATACACCGAGTAGATGGACAGGCTACTTATTATTGTTATGCTTGCCATCCGACAATGTGCAGCATGAGCTTCACAACGTTGATCACTCAAAACATTCCTGGAGGAAGAAAACCACGGACGGACACAAAGGAAACCTACTGTATGCACAAGGTTTATCTGCCTTCTATGCCTACTTCATCTCAGAAGTAGAGGTACAGGCGGGAGTGAGGTATGCATTTTTTTATAGTGCTATGAGGTACGATCGTAGATAGAGGTGCGGCGTGCTATTAATAATACGAACTCTTTGTGCCCGCGATGCCAATCAGTCCGCTCCTTTAGTAGTACCGCAGTCCCGACATGGGGACAAACCATTCTAATTCCAAGTGATTTGTCCCCAAAACGGGACTGCTCACACTACAAGGGTTAAGATACACTACGTGCTACTTGCTGCCTCGAGGGTTTCCAACGAACCTATTGGTGTACCTGGTACCTGGTAATAATATCACTCCCTCCGGAAACTTGTACGTATGCCAGGCATACGAATGTTACACCGGCGCGGGTTCCTAGGGAGGGCTACCCTTTGCGCTACAGCGGTAGGAGCGTCCCTCTGCTATGTGTTGCCGGTTGCCCGCGATAGTGTAGTGCCTGTGGAGTGGATCGGTTGGCACGTGCTGCTCGGGATTATAACTAGTGTGGCAGCGTGCGCAGTAATTAGTGCCGGTTGGCTGCCGCTATGTATCGTGCCGGTCTATTGGCTTGGCCTGCAGTATAGCAGTACACAGAAGTAGAGTACAGAGGGACCACTACTGACAAAAAAAATATTCCTCACTGTCACCAGTATCCCTCGATAATGTCATCCGACAAAAAGTATGGCAATAGACGCGTTCTACGTTAGAGGTAACACTTTTCCGAAAAAGTTTTTCTGAAAGACGGGGCTCCTTGGCCCGAAGTCGTCGGAATGCCATTTTTTTTTTTTCGAAAAATGACGTTTTTTGTATACTTGGGGCGTGAGATTATTAAACTTTTTGTTGAAGTCCGTTTTCGGGTGAGGTGTAAGGTGTGGAGCTCCTTATTTTTTTGAGGAGCCCCAGAATTTCTAGGGTGAACCTCTATCGTAGAACGCCTCGATATATACCAGTACCTGGTAGATACCTGGTGCACGTATGTATTTTTTCTTCATCCCCTTTATAATATTCGCCCTTCTTTTCTTCCTCCCTCCTATTTTAGTCGTACCTCAGATGCAGGGTCACATACTGTACATAGCAGGGTCTCCTCCCCCCCCCCCCCCACAACTACCGTTCGTGCCTCGTATTTTTTATCTGGAGAAGACGTCACCCCTTTCTGCTCTCGTCGGCTCGCGTCTACTTGCGCGGGTGGGTGGTAACAATTTCATAATATTGACTTGAGTGATATTAATATTACGGGGGTCCATAGTTAACAGGACCTACGGTGCAGACAAATACCCATATATTTCCATATTTATACTAACAATATTTGGTCCTATTTACTATGGCCCCCCGCGATAGTGATATTGAATGCTTCGCTGTTTAGGAGAGATTTTATACCTTCCCCCTTGATGTATGAAAATAACCTCGTGTGGGTATTGGTGGGTTAATTAGTTAACTACTACCTGGTAGTGTGAATAAATAACTTAAAAACGTAGGAGACTATACACCCCCCCCCCCCCCCCCCCCCCTATGGTCATACGACTACGGCCATGCATGATAATGAGTACCCCCCCCCCCCCCCCCCCCCCCCCCGCCCACGCAGATGACCTCATATGGGTGTGGGTGGGTTCATTAGTTAGCTGATGACTTGAGTTGCAGTGTGAATAGATTAATAAAAAAATAGGAGATTATACACCCCCCTCCCCTACGTAAATAAACTAATGTGGGTATGGATGGGTAAATTAATGAATTAGTGACTCGGGTTATAGTGCAAATGAATTATTTAAAACAATTAGGAGACTATACCCCCCCCCCTATGTAAACAGTAAATAACTTCGTGTGGGTGTGAGTGGGTGAATTGTTTAAGAAATGACTTGGGTTATAGTCTGAAATAAATTATTCTAAACGAACAGGAGACTATGCACTTACCTGGTGTGTAAATAACCTCACGTGGGTATGGGTGGGTGGATTCAATAATCAGATGTGGGTGTGTGCGTGTGGGCATGATTGGAATAATATATGGGCTGCACAGTGTCAGGTGCCAAATGGAATAGGAATAATGAGTTCACTTGAGTTAGACCATCTCTTAAGGGAAATTATTTCTGGGCTCCAGGAACTGAGTTTTTTTTTTCGCCGAATATACGGGTTTTTTTTCGGCGGGACAGTCACAAAACACCGGTAGACTCCTCATAATTCTCCCCGGAGTTTTCCGAGAGCTTTCTGGAACAGTTTTCCGTTTCTCCAGAGTCCTAGTTTGGTTTTTGGAGCAGCCAATCAGTTTTCTCTGGAGGGTCAAAAACAAGCTATTTTGTCTGAACTGGGGCCAGAAATCATGTTTTTTCGAAGTATTTTTATGAAAAAATCATGCATGTCCTCAGAACTGGCAATACCTGTATGGACGAACGGTCAAACTGCGACTCTGGAGAAAAGGAAAACTGCTCAAGAAACCTCTCGGGAAACTAAGGGAAGCATCCTGAGGAGTCTACCGGTGTTTTTGACAGTCCCAACGAGTAGTGGCGGGTTTTCGGCAAAAACAAACGGTTCTCAGAGCTCTTCATTCATTTTTTCACTCAATACTTGGTCTTAGAGTGTGAATTCATTCATACTGTAGTTGAACAAAATAGGAGACGATACAGCTCCCCCTACGTAAATAACTTGATGTGGGTATGGGTGGGTGGGTGCGTTGGTGGGTGGGTGGGTGGGTGGGTGGGTGGATTTATCAAATAATTACTTGAGTTATAGCGTGACTTGATTAGTCAATGTTTTTTACGAGACGATTTCGGGACAGTGGGTATCCATGATATCAACCGTTTTCTTAATGTTTCTGGACAAAGAGGCACGTATTGTAGCCACGGTTTCATACTAGAGAGCGTTGAGGGAGCAGGTCACAGAGTGTTGACCGTTCGTTCTGATATTATAGAGAGAGCTCTGACAGCAAAGGACATGATGACGGCTTTTCTGGAGGGGGTTGGGAAAGCAAGCAGGCGACAACGGTTCTGCCAGTCCTAGAGAGAGCGTTGAGCAAGAGAAGAGCAGATTATGACGGTTCTTCTAGAAAGCGCCGAGGAAGAGCAAAGAAGATGATGACATTGGCTCTGCCAGTACTAGAGAGGGCGTTGAGCAAGATAATACAAAACATGACGGTTCTTCTACCAAGCGCCGTGCAAGAGCAAAGAAGACGGTGGCGGTTCTTCTAGAAAGTGGCGTCGAGCAAGCGCAAGCAGATGATAACGGCTCTCGCGGAGAGCGTTGAACGAGCACAAGTGGACGAGGATATCAGTAATTTTAGAGAGCTTTAAGCAACCAAGCAAGCATGGGTTTGAACGGTTCTCCTTAGGAAAAGCGTCGAGCAAGCAAGCAGATTATTACGGGCCTTCAGAGGGGAGATGGCTGTCAAAGTGACGACCACTGCGTGGTGGGGGAACGGTACAATGGTTGGTGTCCGAGTGACAATGTTTGAAGGCAAGGGGTCGTACGGCGCGGGCGTATCATGATCCTACCCGCGTGCTAAAGGCCGAGGTGATTGAGCCCCTGCTGAACGGAGGTGTGACGTGGACCGTCAGAGCGGAACACTCTGCCAAGCCCCGAACGGCTAGTCATCAATTCTTCTTGCGAGTCATCGGCTCCCAGCGCTGACTTCGTACCGGCCACACTACCCTCTCGTACGCGAAAACCCTCAAGATGGCACGTTACGAGAGCATCGAAATGACCATATCCGTAAATGGCGGCTCTTTTTGCGGGACCGTATGCGGACAGTTCAAGACTTGGTATAGATGCATAGTCGAAGACCTTATGGGAGCTCCGAGCCACCGAAAGATCAACGGAACACTCCCCCTTGGTGGTTTGAGTTGAGACCGCGCTGTGGTCAACTGCAGAATAAAAGACAGAGAATAAGTACCGGGGGGTCCTCGAAGCAGCCGAACGGTTCATAGTGAAGTGGCACACAGCTGGGTAGGCAGCGCCGCGCATCCACCGTGGGCGGCGGCCAAGAAAAAGAGGGGAGGGGGGGCATCAAGAGGAGTGGAAGGAAACCCGACCAATGGAGAGGGGGCAAGGGGGGGGGACAGGAGGAGTAGAAGGGGAACCGCGGTGGACGAAAGTAAGAACGAGACGGCAGACAGGGTATCAAGGCACCAGGTCGAATAGTAAGTGGAACATACCTAATGGTATGCTACTCGTGCCGCCAACTGCTGCAGCTCGTTCGAGTGTGGTCTTCCTTTGTTTTTGTTCTTCTTTTTGCGCTTTGATCCTCCGTGATTTTCTTTTTGTTGCTTTTTTTCTATGTTTCTTCCTTCTCGTCCGTATGAAAGAAGTCTTGCTTCGTGGGTGGATGACTAGCCTGCTTTGTTTGTTTTATATGGCTTGAAGCATCCTCTCGGAGGCGGGGTATGGCTGACGAAAGCAGGAACGAGACGTGTTCGATTATAAAGGATAAACCACTGAGCTACTAAGTCAGCGCTTACTGAACAAGACGGCAGACAGGGTAGCAAGGCACCAGACCGATTAGTAGGTAGAATCTGTCTATGCTACTCGTACTAAAAACTGCTGCGGGTGCCTGGAGGGTGCTTTTTGTTTGTTTTGCTGTGGTTCGGTTTGCCCGATGTTTCCCTTCGTTTTTACTTCTACTCTGTCTACATGTAGTGGTATTTGTTCTTTAACTCGTTGTGCATACATATGGTGTCTGCCCCATCTCCTGATGGGGGGAACGACACTTTTTTTCCTTCTTCTCTTCTCTCTTCCCTTTTTTCTTTCGATTTGTTTTTCTTTTCTTTCGTTTTCACTCTTTCATAGAATGTGTATGTCTATGTCGCGTCTGTTGTATCCAGTACCGTAGTATGATGACATGACATTGCATTGTCTATTCATGTTATTTCAGAACTATGTAGTATCTCTGTGGCGTAGTTTAGTGACCATAGAGCTCGTATCTCTCTAGGACTGATATATCGGCACGGACGCTGGTTGTGCTGGATATCGACGTGCGGAAATAACGGTTTAATGTGAAGAACACACACACAAATGTCTGCCCCCTCACGCTTCTCGTAGACCGCTGATAGCACTGACGTTATCATTGTTTTGATCCCTGTCTCGGGGTACAGAAGAGGTTAAAAGACAGAGCGTTCAACAAAAACACAATTTACCAAAAATATAGTATTGGTTTATCTAGACAGCGCGTTGAGCATGCGCGAGCAGGAAGGTGATAACGGTTCCCCTAGAGAGCGTTGAGCGAGCAAGCAAGCACATGGTGCTGGCGGTTTGTTCATCTAGAGAGTGGTGAGCAAGCAAGTAGGCGATATGGCTCTTCTAAAGCCAGCCCTTATGACCTCATCTGGGGCATAGGGTTCAAGGGAAAAGAACGACTGGCTTAATACCCTTCGCTCTGGAAGTGTTCTGACCTTCTAGGGCGAGTGCCGAGGACCATCCGCCAGGTCTTGCCTCCCTTCTTTTTCCACCACAACCCCGACTGAACCGTCGCGTTCATTCCCGACGACCGTAAACCACCTTCACACGAACGATCTCGCTTTCGGCCACTCCAGCCCTCGTCGAGGTCACAAACCTGGTACGCCAGTCCGGCGCTCCGGCGTTCACCGGGAGTTACAGGTCAACATGTCAACATGCTTCCCCGCGATGACCCCCTGTGGGACACGGCGGCGATTTTGGTCCATGATGAGCACCCGACCATACCGTTCTCCGGCTGTGCCACTCCGTCACATCTTTGAGCAAGCAGGAAGATGATGAGGGCTATTGTAGACGGAATATGTGAGCAAGGAAGCAGATGCTGACAGTTCTTGCAGAGAGGAGCATTGCAAAAACACAAGCCGATGATAGTATGTGTTGTGGAGAGAGCGTCGATCAAGCACAAGCAGAAATGATAGTGTGTTTCCTACCAGGCGTTGAGCAAGCAAGCAGATGATAACGGTTCTTCTATTCGTTGAGAACGTGTTCAACAAACAAGTAAAAACGATCGATTTATCTAGAGAGAAGATGATGAGAGCTATTCTAGACGGAATATGTGAGCAAGCAAGCAAATGCTGACAGTTCTTGCAGAGAGGAGCATTGAATAAACACAAGCAGATGATAGTGCGTGTTGTGGAGAGAGCGTCGATCAAGCACGAGCAGAAATGATAGTGTGCTCCCTACCAATCGTTGAGCAAGCAAGCAGAGGATAACGGTTCTTCTGTTCATAGAGAACGCGTTCAACAAACAAGTAGATGCGATCGGTTTATCTAGAGAGCGCGTTGAGCAAGCGCAAACCGATAATAACGCCTCCAGGGAGCGTTAGGCATGCGCCAGCAGACGACAACGCATCGTTCTCCTACAGAGTATTGAGCAAGCCAGCAGGTGATGATAACCATTCAATCATCTAAATGGCCCTGAGCAGGCAAGTCGACGACGACAGTTTTTCCACTAATCGTTGAGCAAGCAGGCAGATGATGACGACTATTCTAGACTGCATTGAGCAAGCAAGCAGACGGTGACGCTTGTTGTGTAGATATCACTGAATAAGCACAAGCAGATGATTACCGTTCTTCTACACAGCATTGAGCAAGCAAGAAGATGACGCCGGTTCATTGTAGACGAAGCGTTGCTCAACGGCAAACAGATTATAATGGTTATTCTAGACATTGAGCAAACAAGCAGATGATAGCAATGGTAGTAGAGAAAGCGTTGGAAGTGTGTTTCTTACAGAGCATCCAGTAAGCAAGCAGAGGACAACGGTTTTTTTCTGTTCATAGAGAGAGCGTTGAATAAAACAAGCAGATGCGATAAAACAAGCAGATGCGATCGGTTCATCTAGAGAGCGCGTTGAAAAAGCGCAAGCAGACGACAACGAACGGTTGTTTTAAAGAGCATTGGGCAAGCCAGCAGGTGATGCTGACGGTTCACTCATCTAGATAGTGCTGAGCAGGAAAGCAGACGACAACGGCTCTTCTGCGGATTGTTGAGTAAGCAGAAAAACGATATCAACTGTTCTAGAGTAGCATTGAGTAAGCAAGCAGATTGTGATGGTTGTTGTGGAGAGAGCATTGAATAAGCACAAGTGGGTGATGACTATTATTCTAGGCAGCATTGAGCAATCAAGAACACGACGCCGGGTCTTGTAGACAGAGCCTTGATCAATCATAAGCAGATGGTGGTTGTTTTGGAAAGCATTGGACAAGCACAAGCAGATGGTGGCGTTTGTTGTAGAGACAGCGTTGATCAACCACAAACAGAGATGCTAGTGCGTTTTCTGCCAAGCGTTGAGCAAGCAAGCAGAGGACAACGGTTCTTCTGTTTGTAGAGAAAGCGTTCAACAAACAAGCAGATGCGATTGGTTTATCTAGAGAGCGCGTTGAGCGAGCGCAAGCATAAGATAACGCCCCTAGAGAGCACTGAGAAAGCGCAAGCAGACGACAACAAACGGTTCTTCTAAGGAGCATTGAGCAAGCAAGCAGGTGGTGCTAACGGTTCATACATCTAAAGAGTGCTGAGCAGGCAAGCAGACGACAACGGTTTTTCTACTGGCCGTTGAGCAAGCAGGCAGATGATGACGGTTGTTGTGGAGATATCATTGAATAAGCTTAAGCACAAGCAGGTGACTACGATTGTTCTAGACAACAACGAGCAAGCAAGAAGAAATGACGCCGGTTATTGTAGACAGAGTGTTGGTCAACCACAAGCAGATGATGATGGTTATTCTAGACATCATTGAGCAAGCAAGCAGACGATGACGGTTCCTGTAGAGAGATCATCGATCAAGCACAAGAAGAGTGTGTTTCCTACCTAGCGCTGAGCAAGCAAGCAGAGGATAACGGTACCTTTATTGATAGAGAGCGCGTTCAACAAACAAGCAGATGTGATCGGTTTATCTAGAGAGCGCGTTGAACAAGCGCAAACAGATGATCACGCCTCTAGTGAGCGTTAGGCAAGCGCTAGCAGACAACGAAACGTTCTCCTAAAAGAACATTGAGCAATCCAGCAGGTGATGCTAACGGTTCATTAATCTAAATGGTCCTGAGCAGGCAAGCCGACGACGACAGTTTTTCTACAATTTTATGAGCAAGCAGGCAGATGATGACGACTATTCCAGACAGCATTGAGCAAGCAAGCAGATAGTGGCGGTTGTTGTGGAGAGAACACTGAATAAGCACAAGCAGATGATTACCGTTCTTCTAGATAGCAATGAGCAAGCAAGAAGATGACGCCGGTTCTTGTAAACAGAGCGTTGCTTACCGACAAGCAGACGATGATGGTTGCTCTAGACAGCATCGAGCAAACAAGCAGATGATGACGGTGGTTGTAGAGAGAGTGTTTGTTACATAGCATGAAGCAAGCAGAGGACAACGGTTTTTCTGTCCATAGAGAGAGCGTTCCACATAACAAGCAGATGCGATCGGTTCATCTAGAGAGCGCGTTGATCAAGCGCAAGCAGACGACAACAAATGGTTGTTTTAAAGAGCATTGGGCAAGCAAGCAGGCGATGCTAACGGATCATTCGTCTAGATAGTGCTGAGCAGGCAAGCAGACGACAAAGGCTCTTCTACAGATCGTTGAGTAAGCAGGAAAAATATAGCCGCTGTTCTAGACTAGCATTGAGTAAACAAGCAGATAGATGATGACGGTTGTTGTAGATAGAGCATTGAATGAACACAGCATATGCTGACTGACTATTGTTCTAGACAGCGTTGAGCAAGCCAGCATATAATGCCGGTTCTTGTAGGCAGAGCGTTGCTCAACCATAAGCGATGAGGGTGGTTTTCCTAGACAGCATTGAGAAAGCGAGCACATGATGACGGTGGTTGTAGAGGAAACATGATCAAGCACATCCAGACAGAGGTGATATTGTGTTTTGTACAACGCGTTGAGCAAGCAAGCAGAGGACAACGGTTCTTCTGTTTGTAGAGAGAGCGTGCAACGAACAAGCAGATGCGATCAGTTTATCTAGAGAGCGCGTTGAGCAAGCGCAAACATATGATAAGACATCTAGAGAGCGTCGAGCGAGCATTCAGATGACAACAAATGGTTCTTCTATAGAGCAATGAGCAAGAAAGCAGGTGTTGCTAAAGTTACGTTCATCTAGAGAGCGCTGGGCAGGTAAGCAGGCGATAACGGTTCTTCAACTGATCGTTGAGCACACAGGCAGTTGTTGGCCGTTTTTCTGGAGAGAATATTTCAGCATGCAAGCAGATGATGACAGTTGTCGTAGAGAGAGCGTTGGCCAAGCATACGCTGAGATGATGCTGTGTTTTCTACAGAGCTTTGACCGAGCAATAATATAGTGTGCTTTCGTGACTGATCCCACGGCATGCAGGGGTGACGCCTTATTATCTGAGCTCCTCCAATCACATGACGGCTCTCAATATTTCACCCGAGACATGACCTCGAGAAAGTTTATTTTCACGACCCGATCAGCTGTTTTATACGTACGCTAGTCCTGAAGCAAATACCACGTCTTCTACTGTAGTGAAAGCATAATACTAGCCGATATACTGATAGCTGCTCACTTGAGGAGCTTTACCTGCTCTACAATTTTGAGCCAACAAGCGGAACCCGTACCGTTGGATAGAAGGAGCGTTGAGCAAGAGCAAACAGACGACAACGGTTATGCCAGGCAGCGTTCAGCGAGCGAGCAGAGGATAACGGTTCTTCTTGACAGCGTTAAGCAGGACAGTAGGTGGTATCAGTTCTTCTAGAGAGCGTTGAGACACACAACAAGCGGATGGCAGCGGTTCTCTTCTAGGGAGTGTTGAACAAGAGCCATTACATCGGTTCGTCTAGGAAGCGTTGATCAAGAGCAAGCATACCGAAACGGTTCTTTGGGAGGGAGCGTCGATCGAGCAAGTAGATGGTAGTGGTTATTCATCGAGAGCGATGCTTTTCGGGGTTGGTTCCGTTTCTTCTGAACTCCAACCAATAGGAGTTGATTACATCACCTAAAAAATGCCTACGAAGAAGTTGTTTCCGCAACCCGACCAAGAAGTCACCTTATTTGCGCTAGCCCTGAAACAAACATACTACGACATAAAACTACCAAAAGTAGCCTTAAGGTAGTTGCTCACTTGAGGAGCTCAACCAGTCAGAAACGAAATGTTAAAAAAAAGTGCAACCCCAACCGAGGAATGAGTCGCAGAATGTGACGGTATCACTCTACCAGAGCGTTGAGCAAGCAAGCGAATGGTAGCATTCTTCTTGTAGAGGGAGCGATGAGCAAGCAAGCAAGCAGGTGGCTCACTCGTTCTTCTATAGACCTTTGAGCGAGAGCATGTATACTGTAGCGGTTCTTGCAGAGAGAGCGTTGATCAAGCACAGACAAATGATAACGGTTATTCTGGATACCGTTGAGCAAGACCAAGCAGGCAACGGTGACGTTTCTGTCAGAAAGCGTTGAGCAATCAATCACGCAGATGATGCTGCATCTGCTTGCTTTCTTGCTCAATGCTCTTGTGTAGAATCGTTAAGTTCTACCTGATGCCAATTACTAACAAGTTCGCTGCCAAGAACGTCAGTTACTACAGTACCGCTCTCTCATACAAAGCGAACGTTTATGTTATTACGGGCGAGCATACTAAATACGACCACACTTTGTTTCTAAAAATTGGGAAATATATGGGTTTTTGTGTGTACCGTAGGTCCTATTTACTATGGTCCCCCGTAATAGATAGTAATACGTACACACCTGGAACACACGGTTGTATGCGAGTTTCTATTTTTTGCTCGCCAAAAAAGAGGGACCCGCCTTCACCCGCTGCCGCCGGAACGGTTTTCAATATTTACTATTACAGGGGTCCATAGTTAACGGGACCAAATTTTGTTAGTAAAAATAGGAGAATATATAGGTTTTTATGTACACCATAGGTCCTGTTAACTATGGACCCCCCGTAGTAGGGCCTTTCCCTCTCAAAAAGTGGGTTTTCGTGTCCCCTGGTTGGCGGGAAAGAGCAAGAAAATAAGCATCACATAACAGCACAGCCGCCCCACCACACACGCACCCAGCGTCAACCGAAGGAGGAGGGAAGCAGGGTCCACTGCGGAGCGGGGCTAGACGCGAAGCCTGGCCGTTGTGGTGATGGTGATGATGGTGATGATGGTGGGCGTGGGTGGTCGTGGTACTTTTGGTTAGCTCCTTTTCTACCTTATTCTACAACGGCAGCGATAGCAAGCAGCAGAGAGTAGTAATAGTATGCCCCATCCCCTTTTGGCGCGGAGAGGCCCATTCCAATCCCGAGTTCTACTTTGTACGGTACGAGGGTCACTTCTTTTGTTCAGCGGCTCAGGGCCACTCCACCGAGTGACTTCGTGCCCTCTTTCTTTGCACATAGTCTAAAACATTTTATGATCTGGTGGTGTCGCGATGAGCACCGATACAGTATTGCTTATTACGCAGCGCCAACATTTTTTCGTCATTTTCTGTTTTTGACATCCCATTTTCCATGTTTGCCATCTGACAATGTGTAGCTCTTATTCCAATGATATACTCCACATATGATATGATATATAAACTAGAATAAAAGCATGGAAGGCGCTTTCAACCAGACCTGAATAGTTGACAACGTTAACCTCAAACACAGAGAGAGCCACACTGTCTCGAGTGTGACCTTAACGCCGTGGTAGGGAAAATTTGGGTAGTAGCTCCCCTGACGCAGCACCAATCTCCCCTACCAGTAGTAGTTACGCATAGTATATGTCAGTGATAGGTTTTCCTTCTTTGGCTTTCTCTGGTTTTCCACTTCTTCTTTATGGAGAGGTTTATGAGTGCTCGCAGTTGAAAAACAACTCAACACCGTGTTGCACGTCGTTTACTTTTCTTAGGTCAAATACAAGACCAAATGTAAGATCGATCTGTGTAGCCCCTGCCCCTCCTGCCGTTGTATGTTGGCTAGATAAGTACTATATATACAATCATATCAATGTCGTTGTTATGGCATTTTTTTTTCGCCATATGATAATGTGCAGCGTTTGTTCCAATCACATACCTGGTACACCACATCCACATATGAAACGATAACTAAAATCCAATTACCTTAAACATGGTGGTCACTATTAATCAGACCTGAACTCTTGAAAAAGTATACCATTAATAATGCAGTCCCCCATATGAATGACTTATTTCGACTCCTAACCGACGGTATACGCATCACCATCAATATATGGGTTTCGGGGGTTTGCCAAGAGAAGGAGGCGCGAGCCCTTAAGAACGGAAAACAATATATATATATATATTATTGGTGCAGAGGGATTACCGCCGCGGTATATTCGATTCAAGCGTGAATGGAACATGTACGGTACATAGTTGGAGGGAAAAACGAGTACCAAGAAGAGTTGGGTTCCCTGTTTGTTTTAGTTTTCGCTCGATATCTTTCTTTCTTCAGCTAAACCAGATAGAACACACACATATATATATGTAGATACCTAAGAAGTGCTCATGGGTACAGTAGTGACCGACGTAGAACTCATCATCTTGCTTGACTGTTTTCACCCCCTTTTTTTGCTTCCCCCTTTTCATCTCTCCCTCCTGATCGTAACTCAGATTCGGGATGAAAAGCAGTAGTAGGCTCTTATCCCCTCTCCCCTCTTCCACTCGCTGGTGCCTTGCATGATGTATGTGTCTCTTTATCGCGAGAAGGGTTCATTCAGCTTCTTCTTCTCTGGCCGACTCGCGACGAACTGTGTCTACCCACCCTGTGTATACAAAAGTGCCCGTTTTAACAAATAACGTTTCAGAATTGAATCGGTTCAAAAACAAATACATACGTGATCGAATTTGCTTGGGTTCAGTCTGGTGGGAAAATACGAGTTTGGGTCCTATCGGGAAACCACAAAATAACAATCTTCACAGCTGTAGCTAAGGTATGTGGAGTCGGAGTAACGGCACGTCGCACAACGCCCAGCTGACAAGCATCGAGGAGAGGGAGTAGCCGCGAGCGAACGCATGCGAGGTCGCGTGCGCGCCGCCGCCAGCCTCTAATTTTTTCGGCGGCGCAGGGTATAGGCAGCTATCACTGACGTCAGGGTCTCTTGGGTGGGCAGAAGGAGCCCTGAAACGCCACGTGCGGCACGGCACCGGCGACGCAACTATCGAAGCCTTGAACGCATCCCCCTCCGTGTTTGGGGTCTGTCGCTCTCGGTTCTCGTGGGGCTCTGTCTGGTCGATCGGACCGCCATGAAAATGTTTTCGAGAAATTTTTCGAGGCACCACCGCCGGGGTACGCTTTGCTATGGTTTGTATAGGCGTGGGCGCCGCTGTGTTGTCCCGGTCTTCTCGTTGAGGTTCACGATCTATTGCCTCGGTTGTGAGGTTGTCGACAAACCCCCCACACAATAACCGACGGACCGCCGCGGGGACGTTGGCCCAGTGTGAACATGTCATGTCACGTTGGACCAACTCCTCCCAGTCAAATCGCGCTTCGATCCGATCGAACTGGAATTTTTGTATTTTGAAGTCTTTTTTCCAGAACGATCGGACTGATTTTGCCTCGCTCCAAAATGAAAACGCCAAATTGGTGATGCATGTTTTTATCGATTAGAAGCAAACCCGATACGATTCGAAAAAATGAATCGATTCGTTCAAAACTTATCTCTGATAAACCGGTCGGTCGCGACAGTCAGTGTCATTTGAACATAAGTAGCTACTTATGTACGTACCAGGTGCGTACCTACTATATTTGAACCCGCAGCAGTATCGGACCCCCCACAAGAAATACTATTAGGGTGGACCGTAGTGAATAGGACCAAATATTGTTAGTGAAAATAGGTAAACATAAAGGTTTTTCTGTGTACCGTGTAGGAACATAGCAGTTGTTCACAGTCGCGCAAATGTCTGATGTATTCTGATTGGCTGGTTGGTGTGATTTATGTAGCTGCAAATTGTCCAAGGGGCATATGCGGTGGGTTTTGTGCTTTCCGGAATGGGTTGCATAAAAATATATTTTGATGATTTTCTAGGGTCACGGGGAAGAGGGGTGAGCGCCCCCTTGACCTCACAACTCAACTCAACTCAATTACGATTACAAGAACAACAACACCATCTCTTCTTTTGCTCCCGCGCCCCATGGCGAGGTCGAGCGGCGCCACACCCGGTGTATGTGTTTCCCTCTTACGCTAGCGTAGACTTATAAGTCACGGTGGCTCGTACGCAGGGTGCGCCATGGATTTTTCCTCGTTCTCGTCGCTGTCTGTCTGTGGAACAACGTCAAACACTCGAAGAATACGTAGTGAAGGTGGCCCGTGAAGCCCGAGAAGAAGAGCGCGCAGCGGCAAGGGAGACCGCGACCCCAGAAGAGGAAGAAGGCACGAAGGAGGGTGCGCAGGCCCAGGGCAAGGAGCCCAGGAGCAGCAAGAACCAATCCCAAGCCAACCCACTGCAGGTCCCGACAGCATCCCTCCCGCACCCCGCTACTTCTACTACACAGGTAGGCACGTTCCACATCAGCCATACTAGTAGCCCCGTAAGGCCACCAGTTTTTGACGGTTGTTTTAAGCAGGAAGAGGAGAGACAGCAATAAGTTATGTTGTTTGAGAGGCAGATGAATGCTCATTTTTGGCAGATGGATTGTCTAGAAGCAGTAGAGACTGCTAGACCTGTTAGAGTAGGTCTGAAAGAATCGAGTCGAGAGGCGTTGATTGCAGAGTTTGGGAGAGAGATGGAGGAAAAGGCAAGCAGGGCTTGGGGCATTCTCCTTCGTCAGATAACATGCCCCGCAGTTGCACCTCTGGAAGCTGCAGCGGGTAGTCCGAGTGAGGCGTGGGCTGCTTTCAAGAGGCATTACCAGCCTCAGGCAGCCGCCGACAAGGCCAGGCTGACCCAGGCATGATAAAGTTTTCGCATGAAGGACGGGGAAACCCCCAATGAGTACTTTTCGAGGGGCTGTGTGCTCAGGAGCAGGATTTTTGCTCATGGAATGATTTTTCCCGATGTTGACGCTAATCAACACTTTGCGCGTAACCTTTCCCCCGCTTTTGGAGTACCAAAGAGCATTTTACTCACTACTGCAGAATTGACATATCAAGTGCTAGAAGATGTGGTGCTCAGCGCGTACGGGGAAATGGAGATATCGAAGGAGCAAGAGCTGAGGAACGAGACGGGACACGCCCTCGTTGTTGCCAATGAGGCTCGGGGCAATGAGGGTAGTCAACATGGCGGGAAAGGTGGACGAAATGGACGGGGGAAGAACAGGAAGAACGATAACAGAGGTGGACAGCAACAACAGCAGCAACAGCAGCAGCAGCAGCAGCAGCAGCAGCAGCAGCAGCAGCAGCAGCGGCGGCGGCATCAGCCGTACCAGCAGCAACAGCAGCAACCGCAGTATCGGCAGCAGTATCAGCAGCATCAGCAGTCGTACCAGCAGCATTAGCAGCCGCATCAGCAGCATCAGCAGCATCAGCAGCCGTACCAGCACCAGCAGCAGCCGTACCAACAGCAGCAGCAGCAGCAGCATCATCAGCACCAGTACGCCAATGATTGGGGAGGACACGGTTGGAGCGGAACGTCACAGCAGTGAGGCACTGGAGGCAGAGGACCTGGCGGCAGGGGCGGCATAGGAAGGTATGGGGGCGGTCGTGCGCAAACAGTTGGGGGTTGGGGGAGAGGTTTGCCTTCGAACCCCGCTCCACCCGGTGGCTACGACTATTCCCGGTACCCCCGTCCAACTGGAAATCAGCCGCCGGTGCAGGGGGCTGATCCCAGCAGCCGGCAGCAGCCGTGGGCGCACTCATACGGTCAAGCAAATATCACCACCGCCGCCGCCGCCACTGCCACCGTCGCCACCGCCTACGACGACGCCCCGTATGCCCATGATGCTGACGCTGCCGCCACTGCCGGGGACGGCAGCTACTACGACGATGACCACGGGCACTACTACGAGGAAGAGCTTTCGGAACAGTACCAGCAAGCGCCTTCGCAGCAGTACCAGCCTTCGCAGCTGTACCAACCACCACCTTCGCAGCCGTACCAACCACCGCCACCGCCGCCACAGCATCCTCAGCAACCTCCCAGCCATGCCCCGCCCTCTTCCTCGGTCCCTCCCCCCGGAGCATCTACATCTCTCCCGAGCGCCCTACATCTTCTGATGGCACGTTCAGTGCCCAAAGGCGAGTCGGATTCGAGTGTTGGTAGCTTAGGAGGAGCTGGGATGGCGCTTGCAGGCCAGATTGATAATGAGACTGTTGAGGGACGTGGCAGACGTCCACCCGGTAGTGAGATGTGGGTTTCCGACAACGGGGCCACTAATCATGTTACCAGTGACTTTCGGTGCATGTACGACTTTGTGAAGATTCCCCCTGGGCAGGAGAAGATTCTGATTGGTGATGGGAAGGAGATGAATGTGCTAGGAATAGGTAGCCTCAACCTGAAGTTGCACTCGAAGACAGGCTTTAATGTGCAGTTGACGAGAGTGTATTGGACAGAGGGTATCCAGTACCACCTTTTTTCCTTACACGAGGCCCAGGGCCGGCAGAGAATCGTCATGGACGAGGATGGTGTGCACTTGTTCGACAACCGTCTGACCTTCCTCCGTGATTCGGTCGGATCACATTTGTACGCAACTCGCATGGAGCAGACAGATCCGAACCCCACTGCAGGACTTACTGCTGTACCTGCCATGTCTGGTGTTTCAGGCCCCTCAATTGGTAAGCCCGGGTATACTTCAGCATCTGGTGTCTCACATGCTTCCCCCTTGGCCCCCCCGCCCTTCTTCTTTAACGTAAATAGGGCAGGACCCTCGGCGTCTGACTCCCACCCCCTGTCCTACAATAGTGTAGAAGGGGTAGTGACTGCGGATGATGGTTTCCCGACCGCCTTTAACGGCGTAGTACCTCAGGATTCAAGTTTCCAGCCCACCGACAGCGGTGTAGTGCCTGTGGCTTCTTGGTTATCCTCCCCGGCTCCTGGCGAAGCAGATACCAGCGACGTGGTGTGGACGGTCCCGCGTGCGCCCATCATGCCCGTGCCGGTGCCGCCGGACGCGGGGGGTTCAGGGTACACCGCCGCGCCGGCAATACCGGGTTTCAGAATTACGTACGCGCCACCGCCATTTCAGTCGCCGCCACCGCCGCTTCAGTCGCCGTCACCGCCGCTTCAGTCGCCACCACCGCCGCTTCAGTCGCCGCCACCGCCGCTTCAGTCACCGCCACCGCCGCTTCAGTCACCGCCACCGCCGCTTCAGTCGCCGTCACCGCCGTTTCAGTCGCCGCAACCGCCGCTTCAGTCACCGCCACCGCCGCTTCAGCCGCCGCCACCGCCGCTTCAGCCACTGCTGCCGGAGCCGCAACGGATGTCCGGCCGTACCCGTTCGAAGACGGTTCAGTTCTCCCCCACACCGGACGTTCAGCGCTCAGCAACTCCAGAGGAGCCGCCCCCGCCGTCGCCAGCAAGCCGCGACCAAGGCCTCACCATAGCGTCGGACTTTTGTCAGTGATGTTAAGACGGCGCTGTTGTCGATGTTCGATACACGGGAGGCCGTCGACGCAAGTCGCCGCAAGGAACCGACGAATGGAAACCGCGAGGAAACATCGCCAACAGCGGGACCCGGGGGGATACCGTGTGCGTTTGCGACACGGCTTGCCACTCGGGAGGACATCGACAACACCCTGAGGAACCAGCGTCCGCCCTACAAGCCTCCGGATTTGCCGCAATGCTACGCCTCTGACCTCAAGGTCCCACGGAGCCACAAGGAGGCCATGCGGTCGGAGTACGCTCATCTTTGGGAGGACTCGACGGGGCGGGAGTTTCACGGATTGCTGGATGCGGGGACGTTTGAGCCAGTATAGCAACCAGTGGACAACTACATCAACGCAATGTGGGTGTTTGACTGGAAGGCTGATGAGTACGGTTGGCCCACAAAAACTAAGGCGAGATTAGTAGCGCGGGGGGATGAGCAGAGAGCTAACATTGATTTCGGGGAGTTGTTTGCGCCTACTGTTGCTGTTTCGAGTGTTCGGTTGTTGACAGCGATGGCGTGCGAACTGGATCTTGCCTTGTGCCATTTTGACATTGAGCATGCTTTCGTCGAGTTCAATCCTTCGGGAGCGACAGTGCTATTACCCAGGCGGACAAGATGACCTGAGCCGCGGCCGGAGATCAGATTGGAGAACGAAGGTCGTGGCAAAGGCATCCCTCTCAGATTAGTGGCAAGGGTGGGGAGATGATGCACGTGTGTATGTACAGACATACTTGGAGTCGAGATCCATGAATTTGTTTTCTTCACTGGGTATCGGATTTTGAAGTTTGAAGCTGGGTGATTTACAGTTGGCCGATATAGTTGCAAGCAACTTGATTGTTTTGTAACCCCCCCCCCGTTATGCAGTGTTTGGGTAATACTGTTATCGATGTCTCTGCTTAAAGTACGGTCACGTTCGTACAGCAGGGAGGAGCTATGAGTATGGTACAACTATACTACGCCCGTGCGCGTACCTATGCATTGTTTATTACTGTTTTAAATTTTCAGTGGTATGCAGTAAGTACTTTTAGTGGTTGGTTCATGCGTAAGGAAGACATAGCTTTGGACCGTCGAGAGATTCGGGTGGTATTATACTGACCTCGAGGAGTAAGATATTTTGAATTTTATTGAATATACTGACCTCGAGGCGTAAGATATTTAGGATTTTCGTGAGTTTTTGCAAATCGAAGGGCGATGTGTACACAGCCGGGAGGCGGTTGTGCGTGTCTAGTAGGTTTTCAACAGATGACCGTTTGAATATCGCGGACAGACGTCTGTAGTTACAGCACAGTTGAGTGTTTGGTTGTGTGCCTGTAGTAGTTTTTGCACTGATGACCGTTTGAATATCGCGGACAGAGGTCCGTAGTTACGGCAGTTCAGTGTTTGGGAGATTATTTAGATGCTTATACGCATAAGCAGTTTGGTTTCGAAATTTGCATAGAATTTGAGTTTTTGGATTCTGGATGAGTTTGGTAATTGCTTAGCAGGGAGGCATCTGTTTTATGGATTTTGGGATTTCTGAGTTTGAATTGGTGGTACTATACTAACTACTTGTAGTACCACGACGACAGCACCTATGTGTTGGATGATTGTAGACCTACAACTCTACGGCATTGACACTATGATCATGACAGTGTGCCGCGAATGGGGAGGCTTCGAGAACATAGCAGTTGTTCACAGTCGCGCAAATGTCTGATGTATTCTGATTGGCTGATTGGTGTGATTTATGTAGCTGCAAATTGTCCAAGGGGCATATGCGGTGGGTTTTGTGCTTTCCCGAATGGGTTGCATAAATATGTATTTGGATGGTTTTCTAGGGTCACGGGGCAGAGGGATGAGAGCCCCCTTGACCTCACAACTCAACTCAACTCAATTACGATTACGATTACAACAACACCATCTCTTCTTTGCTCCCGCGCCCCATGGCGAGGTCGAGCGGCGCCACACCCGGTGTACATGTTTTCCTCTTATACCGTAGGTTCTGTTTACTATGGTCCCCCGTAATAATTGATCTGAGCAGAACCTTATCACTTCGTTGTGATACCACATCCTTGAAGAAGCTTGAGCCTAGGCTATTGTATGCCAGGTAGGATTTAGCGTTGTAGCGATCGCCGCTAAGCACGATAGTACGACTTTTAAGTGCATCTTTTTCTCAGCGTCCCTCCAGAAAGTGAGTCTTACGTTCTTGTTGTTACGGAGGGACATAGTAATCAGGACCAAATATGATTGGCAAAAATATTGTAATATCTAGGTTTTTGTGTTTATTATGGGTCCTGATTACTGTGATCTCCTGCACTAGGTTATTTCATATTCCTGGGTCTACGCTGCTACTATTAATACTTCTTGTACTTACTACTGTATTAGGTATGGCGATTGGCGTGTATACCAGCTCGTAGCTGGTGTGTACGCCTAGACTCGATTGCCGATGGCCGGTCAATACACAGTCAAAATAAATGTTCGAGGCAAACGTATAGCCACTGTTAGGTGACTTGTACGAGAAGCTTCAATAGAAGAGAAGAAGATGTGGTGACCCCAAGCCACAGTGTTGATTCATTTGCTCAGCTGGAAGCTGATGATGGTGAGCAAAAGTAGAGTGAGCTCAAAGGGGAGCGATGCGCGTGTGCACTCACTGCTCGAAACAAAGGACGACCCCTACAAATTCGTTCAAAAAACAAAAATAGGGAAATACCCTGGCATTCAGTTCAATATACAAACAACACGGAGACCCGCAATTCTACTGCTAAAAACAATAAAACTTGGGGTACGTACTCATGACCCTCTTGTAGCCTATATTGTTACTTCAACCACAACTAAAACTATGCTACTGGTCCCGACGGGATACTGAAGATACCCTGTCCATTATTTACCAGTGTGCACGCACCAGGTACTGCTGTACATGTGTGCTGCTGGCTGTAGATTCTGTACGTACGTAATACAGTAGATCCACGATGCGCTGCTTGTTATTGAGACCTATTATTATGCAATATGCACGAGTGCACAGCAGTAGATATTATTGTAAGACTGCTGCTGCTGTATACTGCTACAGTAATACTACTCACAGACTGGAAAACTGTCCGCGGTACTTAGAAATGCGTAAATGTATACCAGATGACGCAAGTGTTATCGAGTAACGACTATGATGGCTACTGACAAGTATCATCCTTAATACCTCCTCCCGTTAAGCATACACTTTCTTACTCTGCGTTACATGCTAAAATTTCTCCAAAAGAAACACATGCAACATCAAGTGGTGATGTTGCTATTGGGAACAAACACTATGTACCATGATGTACCTACCGCATGAGATCCAAGGAGTGGATTCAACACGTACAGGACAACAAAATAACCGAACATAGAATCGTTCTGTTCTTCTATACTGTTGTAACACCTGCTTGTATGAGATGGGTGTGTACCTAAATTATGGTTGCTACAGGAGTACCTGGTAGCCTTGTGTTATGCAGCAGCGACTAGATGATACTGGTTTCTGCTGTAATAGGTGTCATCCCTAATATACTGTAGTATACTGCTGTAGGGTGGCATCCGAGATTAACCACCGGGGCAACAAGCTAAAAATGTGATCCTACTGGGAATCGAACCCAGGGCGGGAGATTCAGAGTCTCCAGTGTTACCGACTACACCATAGGATCACGTCGGCATGCTGCTGCATACATCTCGTGCGTATGTTGCAATGCAGAACATAATAACAACTAAAATGTACTATTATTAATATTACGGAGGACCATAGTAAATAGGACCGAATATTGTGAGTAAAATTATGTAAATGTATAGTTTTTTGTGTGTACCGTAGGTCCTATTTACTATGGTCCTCCGTAATAGGTACCAGGTATAACAAGAAGAATGTATACTCGTAGCTCCTCTGCGCCGCTGCCACATTTCCCGCCTATTAATAAATACGTATCAGGTAGTTATTACGTTATATTATAGATACTACAGCAGTAGGTTTTTCTTTTTCTATTAGTGATCGACGTTGAAGAGCTCAACATGCTCTTGCATTACAAACATACCTGGTATAATAATGTACAAGTATACAGATAAAATGTACAAGTATACTGATAAAATATTGGATTCTACAGCAGTAGCTACCTTTTTTTATGTGCGTGGTATGATTCATTTTCAGATGGCACACATAACAACGAATGAATGATAACATAAGAACAGGGATACAGCCCTTCTGCCCCCCCCTGCCACATTATAACGGCTAAATAGCTAGCTATCACTACTTGCAGATACTGTATACCAGTATGTACCAGGTATGTGTGTAGGTGTGTCAATTGAACATAAAAAATTTCGTAGGATTGAGTGAAGTGTAGTGTATATAGCGCTCGTCCCCGAGGAGGGTTTCTTACTTCCACGTTTCTTAACATAGCGTCCTCCAAACGTTTGCAGCCTTGTTTTCGTACTTCGTATTAGAACTGCAGTGCGCTTTTGGCTTCTTAGGTCACTGTGCACGGGGTCCCATTCAAGAAAAACAAAAACGTATTGACACGCCTGGCACGTACACTTTCCATATGTTGTTGACAACAACAACTGTTTAACAGTGATGCTATCATACGAGTACGTACGTGAACGGTAGAGAAAGAGGCGACCGTAGAAGAAGGAATAGCAACACAGGTGGCCGGGATCTCCCCCGTGCACAATATGGGCGTACAAAAATCCTTGCAGAGACCGCGAATAATGTAGCACATCTTTATTGTGTAGTATTAATAGTATATACTAGGTGTGTACCGAAAATTGAGAGCTGTCGACATATCGAGGGTTTTTTGGCACATTGTTTGTTCAATGTTTTCTAAAACGATTATTAATACTTTACGTCCACATTGTGGGGGGGCGGGGCGGGGGGAGGGTCCCGGCCACCTGTGAATATCACCACAGCAATATACCTGTATAGATCTAGGGGCACCACATTTTTTTACTCAATGTTTTCGGGTCGGTTGAGCTCGTCGAGTCAACAACTATAAATAGCGGTCATGCATAAAATTGAAAAACAACAGCTATTAATAGCTGTCTCGAGATCGAGGATTTGGTCGAAACTCATCGTCTTTGCATCAAGGTGTGTGTCATACTAATGATACTACTGATACTAATGATACTTCGATCGCGCGTACTACGGATTAATGTGGCCTCCCTCATACAGGAAATACAGCAGTCCGTACATAATGAGGAAGACAAAAATCCGCTTGAGAAACTGCAGAATTCAAGGGGCGGGTGCAATACGATACTTTTTTTACTACTACTGTACCAGTAAATAAAAGTGTACCAGGTACCTGGTATATGTATCAGGAGTACTGTATGTAGCAAATAGAAACATTGGTCGGGTTGGGCGAGAAGTCATGTTTCGCGTGAGGCAGTGAACTCCTCATGTGAGAGAAGACCTCTCAAAACAAGGCACCACCCCAAAAAGACATTGCTCAGAAAATAAGGTACCACCCCTAAAAGTCATTAATCAGCAAACAGGGCGCCTCCCCTTCCTTCATGCCGTGCATTGCTCGGAAGAAGGAGATGTGAGTAGTTAGTTTTTTTTGTCTCGAGGCACCAACTAGCCACCGGCTTGTGTGCGATAAATAATGTGCTTCGTATCCCATTACGAAACTGCAACATTTCGTGATTTTATTATTAATAGCCGTCTGACAATGTGCAGCGCTTCCTCCAATCATATCATCCATCCACCCATAAAAGGGGATATAGGATCGAATCTACTTCTGATCTGACATAGAACATGTCACTAACCATGATGACCTGAATACACTTGAAGAACAACCGGCCAAAAACGTAAGCCTCCTTCAATGCCTCTACTGCAACCATACGGAACAGCTGGCGCATACAAAATGGCGATGTAGAGTTTTCGCCTTCCCTTTGTTTACGTCGTTAACAGGAACAAGAACGAACGAACGCTGATGCCACACGAGCACGAATGTTGGTTCACAGTGATAGAAGAGAGACTACTGTACTGCTTACTACAATACGTGGTATTAGAATATATGTAGTCCATTCAACTCGGACTGGAACATGTGCATACGATACATCGTTGTGGAGGGAAAATCGAATGATACTAATCACGAAAATCACAATAATCATGTGATACGTATGTAAACCATGCAGAGAGGCGAAGGAGACGTAGGAGGAGGAAATTTCTCCCTTCAGTCGTTTTCAGAGCACGAGCCATCACCGGCGGCATGCACCGTGTGAACCCCCGTCCTATGATACCAGTATGCATTTAACATCTGGCACACGCAATGACGTAGGGTTTAGGATTTACCTGGTACCTGGTGACATCTGGGGCATATCATACAACGGCGTAGAGTTTAGGCTTGTTGATTTCATTTGTACTTACTTGCATCGTTGAGTGTGATCTTTCTATATTTGGCTATTTCAGACGCGTTCTACGTTATTAGAGGTAGCACATTTCCGTTGAATGTTTTCTAAATGACGGCGTTCCTTGACCCAAAATCGTCGGAATGCCAATCTTGTTTCGAAAAATGAAGTTTTTGTATACTTGGGACATGGTAGTATTCATCCGGATGCAATTTGATATTTGCTCAAGTCAGTTTTCGGGTGAGGTATGGTGCTCCTTAAGGTCAAGCGAGTAGCCTCAAAATAATTAGGGGGAGCCTCTATCGTAGAACGCCTCTTTAGTAGTATGTGACCCGTACGAATGGAGAGAGACGCGAAGGGAAACAGGTGTAAATGGTCACCTCACCATCATCGTGTGCCTTTCATTTCGCCTAAAATACTCCCTATATACTTACTGTTTGCAATTATTTCGTTGTTTCGGTGTCTTCCCTTGGCTCTCTTCTTCTTCTTCTTCTTCTTCTTCTTCTTCTTCTTCATCAGGGGGATGCCTATGAGTGATCAACGTTAAAGCTCTTGCGATGGATAGCACATTGTCGGATGGCAAACGCGATAATGACAACAACAGATAGTACCAGTCTATCCTCAAATGTAATGACCGTTTGTGTAGTACACATATAATACAAAATATCCTTACAGCTTGGCACAGGGTGGCGCTCAATAGCATCGCCATCAGTAACGTAACGCCAAGGCTAAAACTCTACGTCGTCACTGATGCACACTACGTGCCTGGGTCAATGGTTATCAAAGGTATTCGTTAGTGTCAGGGATAAGAACGTATCCGTAGGAGGTCAGGGGATGACTTCGATGGGCCTCGCACTTCTGCATCATGAATTTGCTACCAGTACGTAGGTGGTCGGTACCCCTCCCCCGCCCCTCGCACAATGTGAGCGTAAAACAGAAGGTGTGGAGACATTGAACAACGTAGCAAAGTCCACGAGATGTCAACAACCTCTCAATTCGGTGCGCCTAATGGTGTACTACATTGTTCAATGTCTCCTCAAGGGTTTGTTTACGCCCACATTGTGCAAGGGGGGGATCCCGGTATCGGAGATACACCCTAGCCAATGAGGTATATAACAATCAGCGCTGACTCTTCCCCAGCAGACACTACTGAACTTATACTTGACACACACCCTCAGCGGGAATGTAACTCACTGTTCCCTCCTCCCGGCTGGTACTTTGATCGGGTTATTTTATAGCACTCGCAAACGGGGCCGCGATTGTCGCGGAAGGATCATCGCAGGGGCGTGCATGGTGACGGCCAACAACAAGCAAGCTTTGACTGTGGGTCGGCGGCAGGCAGGACTGGTATAATAACATGAACTGCGAGCGAGCGCCACAGGGCTGATGGAAGAGGTGGTCTATGATTGTTGTGTAGATAGAATATCGGCTGTCTCGAAGAGGAGACGGTGGTGGGGGGAGGAAGAAAATAAGTGAGACTGTGCGAGGCACGCTTACAAGGTAGCATCTCTGCGTCGTAGTTTTGTGGCCGCAGAGCTTGACGTATTTCTCTAGAATGAATAATCAGCACGGACTGCTGGATTTCGACGGGTGGACATAGCGGTTTAATGTGAAGAACATACACAGCTCGACCAAAATCAAAACTAAAACAGAACACAGACCGGAGTACCCTTCGTCAATAAGGGCGTACGGTACTGTCTGGTGGAGCAGCATGATCCTCTACCGCTGGTCTCTCACACTGCTCTATAGCTCCTACAGCTCCTACACGTGTTCTAAGACTTAGATTGGGTAGGCGATCGGTTAACCATTCACCTCGAGCTCAACGGACTAATACCTTAACAAATGGCATCGTCGGCAGGACATTATGGGTCATTGGTCGAGAGTTCGAAGCTCACGTCCACCACGAAAAACGTTTTTTAAAAAGAGAATGGCTTTCCTCGCGTCAAGAAAACAAAAAAATACTTCTGGATCCCCAAAAATTGAAACCGCGTGTTGGTGGCACGTCGACCCCGTATATCCGGTCTGTTCCAAATCCAGGGGGGGCGAGGGTTATAAGGCTTAGATTGGGCAGGCGATCGGTCAATCTTTTACAAATAGCCCGACGGACCAAGACCTTTCGAGATTTTTCTGCTCGATGTGTTTCTGGGTAGTTTTTTTCTTGGGCTGGGCTGGGGATGCATATGGTTTTTGCGTATTTTTTCTGCCTACCCCCCCGCTCAGTGCCGGGGCTGGTCTGGGTAATCGAGCCACTCATTTGTGGCACAGGACACGTTTCCGGAGTAGTGGGCTGCGTTTAGGTGGTTTTTGGCGTATTCCGTGTTTTTTTTCGTCTCGTCCCACCGATCACCCCCCCGCTCGTCTGGATAACATAAGGTGTCTACAGGCAGGACATGGGTCATTGCGGTCGTGAGTTCGAATCTCACGTCCACCATGAAAACGCTTTCCAAAGAAAAATGAATTTCCTCATGTCAAGAATCTCACAAACACTCTTCTTCTTCCTCTCTCTCCCTGTTACTTTCTTTTTTAAGCTCACTTCAAGGAAGGGTCCTTCCCTGTTTTCTTTTGTTTTGAACGAATTGTAAGGGTCGCGCTGTGTTTCGAGCCGTGAGCGCACACGCGCACCGCTCCCCTTTGGGCTTACTCTACTTTTGATCACCATCAGCTTCCAGCTGACGAAATCAACCAATAATGTGGCTTGGGGTCACCACACCGTCTTCGTCGTTCTTCTCTTCTGTTGAAGCTTCTCGTACAATTTCACCAAATCGTGAATACGTTTGCCTCGAACATTGACTACTGTGTATTGATCGGCCATTGGCAATCGAGGCTTGGCGTACACATTAGCTACGAGCCGGTACACACGCCAATCGCCAAACCTAATAGACCACTCAGAAACGTTCCCGGAAAGAAGAAAACCAACTTAAGAGAAAAACCAAAGTAACGTTGTAGGTGTTTGCTTGCGCGTTGCATGGCATTCCAATAAGCCAGCCGTATGCACGCCTATCATTAATAGAGGATAAAATGAGTTTGTAATTTGAGTATACTAACGCAACTATATCCAAGGTTTGGCCTCCACCGGACCTTATGCGGGCAGAGGCCGCTGGCGGCCCTCCAGGAACTCCTCCGAAGGTCCCTCTGGGAGCCCCTCCGGACCCCCCTGACGGGGGACCGCATTACGCCTTCGGCTTGTGTTGCTGGGGCCGCACCACGCACTCTAGTCCGCCGACTTCGCGCACCAGGGCCTGGCCGCCTACATGCAATTCTGCATGCTGGAAAACATACTGCCTTCAAAGCGGACAGCATCATGCGTCCCTCCACCTTCCCACCCGCGCGCCTCTCCCGTGTCCTACTAGTATATGCTATACATACTGGTAGAGTACGACTGTTGTAGAGCGTCACTATAAGAACCAGGCTCCGGATCAGAGGCTGCTGAAGAGGGGCAGGGTACACATATTTGTCTGAGTTTCCTTGTACAACATAAAGGATTATCTGGTGTGTATGTAGTAGCTCTGTACTTCAAAGCAGTAACTCACCCAACAACCATCCTTGACTAGGAATCGCACGCGTAGTCCGACAAACATCGCAAAAAGTTGTATTAAGGAGCAATGCCACGGCATGAAGGGGTGGGTGGCTTAATATCTTATGAGCGCCTCATTGAAGAGGTTTTTTTTTTTCGCGCAACCTTGCCAACATACTACTGCTGTAAGTATTCTAACGCGTAAAGGAACGAGTACCAGGTACTTGAAAACATCATAGAAACCTGTATAGTAATAGCTGCTGACTGGAGGAGCTCCACCAGCGGTATCATATTGAGCCGAAAAGTGGAACCTCCCTAACTGTGGTTTTTAGTATATACTGCAGTCCCGTTTTGGGGACAAATGCTATAAGGATTACCCTGGGCTGGGTCATCGATCGATCTTTTACCCCTATAGCTCGGTAGGTAACACCTTCACCTTTGACGTCGTCCAGGTCACGGGTTCGAACCTCGCTTCGAACGTTATACGTATCTTTTTAGAAACGCTTGCGCGTGCATCCCTAAAATTAACACATCTCCCTGGTTCCCCAGGTAATGAAGCGGGTAGGTCAGCGTACAGTTATATACGGTACTGACGCCCCAAAGATCCCGCCGTTCAGAGGGGGAGAGAGTGTTATAAGGATTACCCTGGGCTGGGTAATCGATCGATCTTTTACCCCTATAGCTCAGTAGGTAATCCTTATAACGCTCTCCCAGTTCTGCTTCCGCTATGGCCGCACTTTCGCGGGCGTTTAGTTCTTCCAACAACCTAGAGAGTCGCGCCTCACGTCTCGAGCGTTTCTTGGCGTGTGTCGTAAGCCACTCTTGCAACTCTGACACGGTCAGCTCATCCTCCGAGGTTGACGGTGCAGCGACGGGGTAGTGGGCTGTCGTGGTGTCGACCTCCGACTACAAACTACTCAAACTCTTAAGTAGCTTGTCCCCGAAACGGGACTGCAGTTCTATTAGGATTAACGCAATTGAGATTGCAAAGATACTGGGTATTCGCTCAGTGACGGAGCCCCGTGAGTCATAAACCTATTCTCTCACCTCGGACAGACCATCTAACAGATCATTCCCACTTTATGATCTAGATTTTCCGCGGCAGATAGATGCATGATCTGTACAGGATCTACCGTAGCTCATGTGGTCAGGTGGGAGCCGTATAACCCGCACTATCTACTGTAGTAGGACATGTTTGCTGGGCTTTGGATCTGTACTACGTACGCAGATGCCGCACAACATCTCAAAGCGGCAGTTTATGATCTAGATGATGTAGACGACCTACATGATCCAGGTGATCTAAATGATCAAGATGATCTAGATCATCTGTCAGACATGTGGAATACATTGTCGACGATCACGCTAAGCCAGCGCTAAACCTGTTCGACAACGTTCGTACGCGGTATTGCAGCAAGTAGATATGAATAATACAGTAGTAGAGTAGCAGAGTAGTAGTAGTATCAGGTTTGTGTTCAAGACTGTTAAATAAGCCCTTTGGGTGTTGAAGACAGCGACGAAAACAATGATACCTTCAGTGCTATCAACAGTCTACGAGCTATATAACAGAGTCAGCGCCCAGCAGCAATAGGGGTAGGATCATGTTGCATCCATGCCAATGCTGTACGACCCCTTGCATTGTAACTCGGATACCAATTCGTATCATGACCCAATCCCGCAACGGCCGTCGCTGCAGTGTTCGTTCCTCTCTGCAGTCCCAAGAGGCTTAAAGCTAAAACTAGTACAGCAGGGCATCCCATGGGTATTGCATACTTTGTACGTGTCTGCTGGGTACCATGCCTTCAGAACGACCCACCCCATTATCATGCCATTGAACCGCCCTCCTCTCTATATTACAGTACGTAGCCTCTCCCTTTTATCGAGGAATTCTTTGGAAACATTGACCACATGGAGCCAAGCTTCTCTCTGTCAACGGTCGTACCAGGTACTATTGCGTGTTAAGTTGTTACTAGAGGTGTGGTACAGGCCAGAAACAACTCTCTTAACTAGCTTTCTCTCTTACCCCGACTTGAGAGAGTTCATCTCCTAAGTCGGATATTCAGCGAAAAACACGATTGTCCATCACTACATGAGGGGCAGCCGAGTCGAAAGTGCGTTGGGGTGGAATTCGATACCACTGAGAGTCATGAGTGCATGGTGAAACCATTTATTTTGTTAATGTAGTTTGCACGGAAGTTGCATTTAACAATGCCCCGTTCCTCCTATCACTTCTCACTGCATACTACCGTACATACAGCATCCATTCACAATACAAGAACCGCCAACGCAGTACGTAGTACAACGCAGTTAGAAGCTCGACCAGTTAGGAAGATCTGCCACGCTCCTCATTCCCACCGTTCTTGTAGGGGGGGGTGTACTCGATATCATGCATGGCCGTAGTCATATGGTCATTGACCCTCGCATCCCTAGAATGCCGGGATGGAGCACGTCGGGTTTTCACCGACCAGGTAGACATTGCTTGCACCAAGCGCGAAGCGTCGTGAGGTGTTCGGCGAGTCGCATGAAGGGCGAGCTGCATCCTACTAGGAACCGCTTGTAAGGCGAACTTGCACATGGATGGCAGCTTCAATGCGTTAATTTATTTTCCGGTGTGACCACTTCCACAGACAGCAATGGGAGTACGATATAACTGCCAAATGAGTGCCTTACCATAAACACTACGGGCGATGCGTGCATCCTTGTGCGGAGTAAAGTTCTCCACCCCGCACAAACAATATATATCTCGATGGCCAGCTGTCACCGACCGCCCAAAAAATAAAACGGTACCCTGGTTGTCTAGCTCACGCAGTAAGCGGCATGTTTTACAGTGTCGTTGCCAACCGGCGCCAAGCCAACTTATATGATAATTTATACAAGTAGGGGGGATCGGGGGGATTGTAATTCAGGAATTTCGCACAAAAAGGCAGCGATATTTCCGAAACATGGATGGGGCCCTATCGTCCCCGCGCGCGGCGGGACTGGGAAGTTCTTCCAAAGGGCAACTCCCGTCGCGCGCGCCGCGGCCCCTCATAGGCCTAGGGTAGGCGGGCGGGCGGGGGGGGGGGCTCGGCCAATTGGATTTGGGCTCCGAAAACGCTGGATTGATAATGAAATATCTATTCTATTGTACAATTTACAGTGTGAATTAACTCATTGTTGCTTATTAGGAGACAATCTGGATAAATCAAAAGTGGGTTCGATAGGGTACGTGTTTTAGGGTGCCTGGGTAACCTACCGACGGGTGTATACTATCTAAATTTGGAGTAGCCAACTCCGGCCACGTCCTGCAGGCACACGGGTCATGTGTACTGCTCAGACTTGCTACACGTCTTTTAGTGCAGACTTGTGGCTGCAGCACGGATGCTAACAGGCCTTGCTGCACGTCTTTCAGTGCAGACTTGTGGCTGCAGCACGGATGCTGACAGGCCTTGCTACACGTCTTTCAGTGCAGACTTGTGGCTGCAGCACGGATGCTAACAGGCCCTGTTACACGTCCTTCAGTGTAGACTTGTGGCTACAAGCATGGATGCTATCAGGCCCAGTCAGATCCTCACGCTACACACGCTACTAAGACGGCACTCAGCACGTGGAAGACATCTTGGACAGACTTCACCTCGCGAAAACTACGCGCAGGTGATTTGGAAATCAGTTGCACACACGCAGAACATCGAGGTACTCTGCACGCGGAACCAACAACCAAAGTTTGCACAACTCTATTCGCCGATCAAAATCAACGACTAGAAACTATGCCCCCGAATACTGTACACACAGCAGTACCGTGCCGAATGTGCAGCCGTGAACTCAGGTGATCAGCACGGGTCCTGGAAGCAAGCGGGTCGACTCAGTGTAGACCCCCCGCAGAGAGCCCACTGCAGCAGGAAGCTCCCCCCGCGGAAGATATGTAGATGCGTGTGTGCACGTTAACAGCGCTCAACGACAGACAGTCGCGATCACCGAGACTATCCACTTGCCACACTCGAGGCTCATAACCTATTATAGATATTTGAACTATACCCTGGCACTGCGGACAGAGGCTGTGTCTTCCACGTTACTCGAGGCAGTGACACTGTGCGAGCGGGTAACCGCGGTGGAGAAAATGACGCGAAGAGTTACACACGGCGCTTATTTATGTGGCCAACACACACAAGATATAATCCACAGAGTATGCAGGAGTCCAGACGATGGCAGCTTCCAGAGCTGACTAGGACAGCTAAGACACCATGGCGATCCAGAGAGATCCACGCATGGAGAGTGAGATACGCGATCCCGTAAGCAGAGAATAACACGCCAGTAATTCCTCCGCATACATACGTTACATACGAACCGACACATAAACATCTACGAAGAGCAATGCTACTGAACATTGACTAGTTCAAGGACATATGTGCCAACATTTCCATAACAAAATTATTTACGTAAACTACCGCCGCCCCAAATACGTTGCCGCTGCTATTACATACCCTGGGACCAAGATACTGCTGTGTACCAGGGTTGCCAAGTAGTTTTGTTTTGTGTAGCGCCGAGTATCTATCACCCGTGTTTTCCCCCCCCGATTTCTACTCGGGTTTATCTCTTTCTATCCGCGGGTGGAGCCGGGTACAACCTACCAACGGGCAGTACATTGTCGGTAATGTTATATACCCTGCGATCGAGATACTTTGTACCAGGGTAGTCGGGTAGCTAAAGTGTGGCTCTGAATAACTACAATACCCGTGTTGAGTCGGATTTCTACGGACCGGGCTGAACCTACCAACGGCCATACACTACTCGTATTACCGCCCTCCCAATCCAATGCGCCTCGACAACTACCCGTAATACCGCAGTACTGCTCTCCCAATATATAAGACATGGAAGTTGCCCATAGTCACGCAGTTGTCTGATGTATTTTGATGGGCTGATTGGTATGGTTCATGTAGCTGCAATTTTAATCTGCGGACATCTCGGAGGTAATTATGTCCCTACAGGTGAGATGCATATTTATTCGTAAACGACTTCCAAGGGTCTGAAAAGGCGATGCGAGGCGCCCTATCTAGCACTTTTTTACTTCATCGTGGACTTCGGCATGGACAAAATTATTTGATACGTCGTAGACGTTTTCTACTTGTGCTCCCGCGCATCGTGGTAAGGTCGAGCGACGCACCACCCGGCGCACGAGTTGTCCCCTTAAAATACAATGATCGTCGACACAATAATGCATACCCTGGGATCGACATCCAAGATACTGAGGTAGTCGGGTAAGAGGGCCCACGTACATCTTGAGTATTGTATCAGTAAAACTACAGTACCTACGCTACTAAGCACAATGTCATGTTTCAAATATAGCTTGATACATACGCAACCGGCCAACTGAATCAACCACAGCAGCCAGCAGCAACCAGCAGCACGAATACCGACTATTAATAAGTGCTTACTTTAATCGAGTGCACTCAGCAGCGCTGTGAATGGTCACTACCAATAAAACCAACAGACAGCAGCACAGCAGGAGTTGTTGTTGTCGATCACACATCAGCTCATCAATATAAACTAGTCCGTGGTCACGAAAAAGTACTAACCTAGCCCGTGGTCACTAAAAGGTACCAGGTACTATTCTAGTCGGTGGTCACGAAAAATGCACAACAAGAATTCTACAGCAGGGATCTGCTGTAGGTAGGAAACCAAACCAAACCAAACTCAGTCGGGTCCTAGGGTATGTACGTATAGCCAATTCCACTACTTTATCTACAACAACAAAATAGACCATTTTTATACAACACATGACATGTCACTGTACTACGAGGTGCGTGATAGTTACACAGGCTACAGCCGATCCCCCCCCCCCCCCCCCCCCCCCTCCCGCGTGCATTCCAACTGCAAGCTTCATACCGGCTGTAGCGTTGCCCTACGCTCTGTCTCAAATGCTGCTGAAGAAGAGGCTCCAGAACATGAAGTGAACAAAAACCCGGAACAGAAAGTCCGGGGAGAAGCACACGCTGGCATGACTCCTCTCGCCATGGGGTTTCCAAGTAAAGCACACCTATGATACCTGAAATGACACCAATGGAGACAGTCGTCCCTCCTCGGCTACAAGAGTAGTCAATAACTGCAAAATATCAAACCAAACAAATTGGAGTGTCCAAGGTCAGCAGCAGATGCCGAGAAAGGTGTGTGTGTGGGGGAGGGGGCGTACTCATTTGTTGCTTGCCTTAGTCATTTGACCATTGACCACGCACCCCTTTCGAGACGGAGCACCGTTCCTACTCCTAATAGAGACACCTCCAACAATTGGGCGCTCATTACGTTGTTTTCATACTTCAGTATATTACATAGATTTTTTTTTGCTAATCTTATCCCCTTCCTGTTTGGCCTCCTGTGGCCACCATCTATCTCCTAGGATAGCGATCGTTTTCTCGCTGCTATTCATTGTATCAAACTCCTTCATGTCACATTCGTCTATTTTCCTCATCTCCTCTTCTAACACATCCCGTTCCTCCTTGTACATTTCACATTCTCCTATTATGTGAGTTTTACTCTCTATTGCTTTGCCACACGGGCACATCTGTGCGTCTACTTCCTCCTCCTCCCGGCTACTGGTGTACCTCTTTCTTCTTTCTGGCAGGTCCAGGTCCCCTACACGAAAGCGCAGTTTCAGCGTTTGTTTGTGGGGGAAGGGGTTCGGGGGAGGAGGGGGGTGGTGACGTTATCGTCTCGTGCGCGAGCCCGATTTCTTCTTGGCACTGGTGCTGGTCCAGGCGTCGTCCAGTCTCCAGCCCCACTCAATTCGCTCCGCGCCTCGCGTGCCATGCGTCTTATGTGCTGCCGCCCCATGCCAGTATTTTCCCCTCCCTGTTAGCCTGCAAAGGAAACATGACCTTCTCCATCAAAGCATGCCTTCCCCGTTCTGGCCTTGCAAACGAATATTCTCGCGCGGGAAGGCTTCAACCAAGACCATCCCCCAATGAAAACGCCTCCTCCGCTGGGGTCTTGCAAACGAAAATTCCCGCGAAAGAAGGGTCCAGCCACGGTCACTCCTCAATCAAAACGCCTCCCTCGTTCTGATCTTGAAAGCGAATTTTCTCGCGCGGGAAGGTTTCAACCAAGCTCACCCCCGCTCGTCGACGATAGGATTCCACTCCCTCCTCGCTGTCGAAACCAGCTTCACTCTTGACAGTTGCCTCTATCCAGGCAGGCGGCAAATTTATATCAGCTTTCCGCGACGGTGTCGATCTTCCTCCGCACAAACAGTGCCCCCACGAGGTTGAAGGTGCTTGGGGTATGGGCCGATCAGCAAGAGCCAACCAAGCGAGCAAGAAAATGAAGCTCAAAAAATTATGGGGGACGCCAAGAAAAACTGGGAAAAACTAATAAAATAATGTATTCCTTCGGGGGCGAGAGCTACACTATTAATAATTTCTATGGTCCATGTATCTTTCTGATTCTTCCTGTTTCGGGTGTACCTGGTGTTTTTCGTAGTTTTACTTTTACAACTGAAAACACCTCGGACGGATCATGTACAGATCATCCCCAGTTCATGATCTGGATCTTCCAAGGCAGATATATGCTCGATTTTTGTATAATCTAGCTCATATTGCCGGGTGGGACCTGTGCAATCGCCATGCTCTTCTAGCACATGTTTCCTGGGCTGGATTTGTGTCATACAGATCCTGCGCAACCTGTCAAAACGACATTTGAGGATATAGATGGCCTAGTGTAGACAGATAGATCATGATCTGTCCGAGATATGCCACTGCACCCGTCATTTAAGGGTAACAGCTTGGGCATGCGGTGTAATACGTACCAAGGGTATACACATTCCGGTTCGTACCCATATGAGATACGTCTTGGCTCTCTAAGGCCTATGCCAATGGGAAAGCGAAGTAACAATAAAAACTTTGAATTTCAAAGATACCCGCCAAAAACGTTTAGAAAACGCTTCCTATGGGCACGTTTAGAAAAAAGAAAGGTTCCAAACTTTTGGAAAAGCCCGAAAAAAGAAAAAATATGGGGCCAACATCGACTAGAGAAAAACTTAGGCGATATTCGGTTCGACGCGGCGAGATCCCAAGTCCTTGACAGACATCGATCGACAAAACCAACGACTGCGTCATGAATTCCGAACAGAGTGCGCTCGTTAGAGGCTCCGACCCACCCTAGGGTCACCATGTTCACATCATGGCCGGTGTCATGTGGCGGGAGCTGACCAGGCGTATGATAAAAAAAAATAGCCGCTGGTGTGCACAAAACAGAAGACAAAACTTCTCCATCCCTCTCTAATGGCAAAAAATAGGCTTTTCTTCAGGACGCCGCCGGCAAGCTCTCGCCCCCTGGATCCACCATGGATCCACCTGATATCTTCGAGGCCGTTATCTATATTTGTTGGCCTTGCCGGACACCAAGTGGGTTGGCCGCGGGCTGAGTCTACGTTGAGATCGAGCGTCGATCGTCGCACGAGCTGGTTTCTAACAGCGTGTTGATACTTTGCAACCAGAAAAACAAATTGCGCCACCTGCAGCCGTTGGAAAAATGGCAAATAACCAAACAATTTTTCTATTTTTTCCCACAGCCACGGTGCGAGGAAATTTTCCACGGGTAGGTTCAGTAGGGCACTCACAGACGTATACCGGCGGTAACTACCCTCTGTATTACCCTACAGACGCGCTACAGAACGTTCTGTGACCGCAGCGCCACAATATCCTATACTTCTGTGAGTTCTGTGACCGTCGCGCCACAATACCCTACACTCCGGTGAGTTCTGTAGCAGTTCCGGTACCCTACAGAGATTACCCTGAGAGTTCAGTCACAGATCCGGTACCCCACAGAGATTACCCTGAGAGCTCTGTATAAATACCCTACAATTTTGTGAGTTCTGTGACGGTCGCGCCACAATACCCTACAATTCTGTGAGTTCTGTAACAGATCCGGTACCCTACAGAGACTACCCTCCGGTTCTGTAACAGAGCCAATACCCTACAGAGATACCCTTACCCTACAGAACCTACCCGTGAAATTTTCGGCTGTTCTTTGAAAGCTATATTTTTGAAAGAAAACTTTCGAACTTTGCGTTTCCATTGGCATAGGTCAAAAACGGTTAAAACCATCCGGACAAAGGTGTATTTGAGGAATTTTTTCTACAGTATTCTTTCACGCTGCCAACGATCATTCAATGTGAGAGCAGGAGGGCCCCGCCCGGGATAAACCCCGCGGTGAGTGCGCTCTCAGCGCGGCGCCGATCCCTGGGATTGAAATTACCGTGTGGAAAAAAATACTATTAATACTACGGGGGACCATAGTAAATAGGTACAAACAAAAACCTATATATTTCCATATTTTTACCCACAATAATATTTGGTCTCCTATTTACTATGGCCCCCCGTAATACTAAGACTGTAGGGCGGGTGGGAAGGTCTGTATTTTTCCAGTGCCTATCACCCTGTTCTCGCAGGGTAGGCTAGGCTTCGACAGACTGATCGCTTCGTGCGTTCTAACTCTGAGTAAATACAACAAATCCTGGATCCATATCGTTGTACTAAAGGTTGGTTCCTTGGATTGGGGTCACGATTTTACCGGCGTTTATTTGCTTGATACAAGTTTTTTTCTTGCGAACAAGCCCCGGCGGCCTATAAGGAGCGCCTCTGTACATCTGTTTGTACTGCGGAAACATGTACAGAACCTTCAGATCCTGTACATCAGACATCAGCCCCATCAGCTATCTGTACATCTATCTGCTTGCCTGGTTCAAGGGAAGCAGACGGGAGAAAGAAAAGAGGAAGTTGCATGTATACCGATGCTTTGCGCACTCTGGTCCGTGAGCAGACAGAGAGGAGAACTGCACCTCCTCAATCGAGCTGTAGTTGCTGCTCCCCTTGCTGTCCTGACGATTCGCTCGCGTTGCTTCGGTCGGCTGCTCTCGCGTCCACACTTTTTCCCCCTTTCAGCCGCAGATTGACCTTGCGGAGTTAGCGGCCACCCTTTGCTGTTTTTCTTCAAATGGCGACATCACTTCGTTCGGCAGTAGTAGGAGCTTTTTCCCACGCCCACCCCCGCGCGCGGCGGAGCCCGGCTTGACGTTGTAGCGGTGCTCGGGTGTGCCAAAAAAGGGCTGTAGGACTCGCCATCTCTCTTGCTCGTTCAGGTGGTGGCTGCCGCAGTTTGCCACAACGTCAGACGCGCCAGCCCCCTCTCCGCTGGAGGCCGCGGATCTGGCGCCTGCAACGCCTGCACCGCCTGTAGCAGCAGCAGCAGCAGCAGCAGCTGCAGCAGCAGAAGCAACAGCAGCTTCTTCTGGGGTGCTGTCACCGCCGCCGTCATTGGGCATTGGCAGGACGGGAGGTTCTTGCCCAGAAATTTGCAGAATACGGTCCGTCACCAACAACGGCATCCTCTGCTGGCGCCACCTCCGGCGCGCTTGGCACGAAAGCGCCGCGGGGCCCCCGATTTTTCTGGCGCCTCTCGATCCTCCGCATCCTCTGCCGAGGCATGCGCGTGGCTCTGTTGTTTACTTAAGCAGTAATGCACGTCCGCTGATATCTCCTCCCTCTGTCCATCTCTCTCTGGTTGTTGCCGGTTCTGGCAAAAATTGAAAAAAAAATGCAAAACTGGAAACCCGGGGACAGAAGGGGACATATAGTCTCTGTCCCCGGGTTTCAAACTGAACAGTCCATTTTTTCAAGTTCGCGGGGAGATTTTTGCTCAAGACTATCTGTACAGAACTAGAGAGAGGGGCGCGCCGCACAGCCGCACTACGCACTGCACAGCTGCATGCTGAGGAGACAATAGACGCAAGAACATGGCGAGGCCGAAGAAGATCAAGCGCAACCAGCTTCGGGGGCCACGCGGTGCTTTTGCGCGAAGTACGCCGGGGGTGGCGCCAGCAGAGGATGCCCTTGACGAACCGGACACTACCTTTTCTGGGTTTGCATCTCCCATGCCCATGCCCAACGGCGATGCTGCTGCGATGAACGAGACAAAGGATGGCAGCGGCGAAGATGCTGCTGGCAGTGCACAAGATGCATGCCAGACGATACTGCCTTCAGGGTCTCCAGCAGCAGCAGCAGCAGCAGCAGCAGGAGCAGCAGGAGCAGGTGGCTCGAGTAACAGTAGTAGTAGCAGTGGTGCGCTAGAGATTGCGCCGCCTCTGATACTACTATCGCCGTGTACACCTCAAAATACCTACGTTGGCAGCGCCTCAGAGGCTGCTGCTACCGCCGCCGCCTCAGGCGGCGCAGGCGCGGCAGGTGTCACATCCGCTGCCTCCAGCGGAGATGGGGCTGGCGTGCCCGACAAGGGCAACACTGCTAGTGCTGCCACCCGAACGAGTACCAGAGAGGGCAAGTTCTCCGGTCCTTTTTTTGAACCCAAGCGCAGCCGCAAGCGGGGTGGGCGTGGTGGTCCTGGGCGGGGGGCAAAACGGCTGCTGCCGAACGAAGTGCTGTCGCCGTTTGAGGAGACCAAGTCCCGTAGCGGCAAGTCTAATCGTAAACTCCGCAGGGTCAATCTGCGGTTGGAAGGGGAATTGTGGACGAGGGAGAAGCGCGCCGAAGCAATGCGAGCGAACCTTCAGCAGGAAGGAGCCCGCACAGGACGAACTGCAGCACGTATATTTAGTAATAGTGATGGAGACCTGCAGCAAGGCGGAGCAGCAACAGCTCGAGGTGCGCGGTCCTCGTGGTTCTTTCTGTCTTTAGCTTACTTATAGTGTATCATTCGAGTACGTACCTGATATAGACACCTCGTACCAGGTACCAGATAAGTTATATGATTCGCCGCCGACTGACTAGAGGTGGGCACCGGACAGGAAAACTCGGCCGCACGCCCATGGTCTTACCTGGAGCCGGCAATTAAATTAAAATTGTCCTGTTGACCCGGGCAGCATCCAGTGGGGAGCCGCTGGCCTATATCTTTGACAAGGAGTCACATACCTGGTATAGAATACGCGCGCTCGATTTATCACAATAGACACATATAAAACTCGAGAATATCGCGATATTTGACCTTTAGAGCCAAATTATGTGCCTGACGAGTTTTATACGGACGTCGGGTGTAGGCGATATTTTCGCTATACGTGGTCCGAAACACACAAATATATGCTTGGGGTATTTTTACCCCAAGCATATATTTGTGTTCTCTTTTTTGTTGGTAGAACCGAATTTCGTAGACAAGATTGGACACACCTCAGACATAGCCTGTCTCCTGTACTCGGTCATCCGATCACCACGACGCCGCCATGAGCAACAACAGCGGCGGTGGACGCGACGACTTGGTTGAATGCATAGGACAGACAGGTTCTCCCGTGGTCGGGGACGGGCGGATGCCCGGGATGCCCGGGTTTAGCGACACCAGTCCAGAATCCAGTGTTCCGGCTAGGCGTCTCGACGATGGAGTCGCCCCAAATCCATGCCCCCAACAAGCCGTGCCACCCACCCTATCCGGCAACAAGCGGGTAGCGGTCGACGCGCCGGATGCTCCGACAGGAGGAGGAGCCGCTTGGCGGCCACTTCATGTCGGCGCCATCGCCGCAACATGGGTTCTGGTGTGAGCTCTACCTACCACAGCAGCAGCAGCAGCAGCCACGTCCTCTAGCCCATGTGATGTACATACGTGCTTGACTTGCTGGAGGGTGACGTGGACTGTCACCTGTACTGATTAATCAGACTCTTCATAATACACCCGAGTTTTATATCTCAGGTGCTTCTGGCAAAAAAGGCGATATTGAGTTTTATATCGAGGGATTTGCCCATACGGAAATCGCGATATTGAATTTAACGTAAAGATTCGAAATATCGCCCTCTCTTGAGTTTTATACCAGGTATATGTCTAATATGTACTTGTAAAATTCGGTAAAAATGGAATATAGACGAGGCGTATTACGCAGCTTGCAAAATTGAGTATCAACTATTTAATCAGTCGAACTCACAGCTGACGTATTTCAAAATTTATAAAAATAAATTAAATTGGCGCGAAACGCCAAAAAAGTAGGCAGCAAAGCGACATACCAATACCAGAGTAAGATTTGTTTTGCCGTATGTAGCTGATGGGCGAAAAAAAAAGCATTTTGGTACTAATAGTACGGTGGGTACAGGCTTTTTCTGCCTGGACACATGGAACGAAAGTTGTGTTTTTGTAGTACTGATTGCGAGAGCTGTACGTCACCGATTTCCACACACTCGACATTTACAAAAGCGAACGATCGTGGTCTAAGACCTATGCCAATGGAAACGCGAAGTCCGAAACTTTTTTTTTAAAAGTATTGCTTTAAAAAAACAGCCGAAAATATCCTCGTGCCGCCGCTGTGGGAAAAAAGGGAAAAAAATGTTTGATTTTTTCTTTTTTTTTTAACAACGGCTGCAGGCGGCGCAATTTGTTTTCTCTCGTTGCAAATTGTCAACACGCTGATAAAAATCAGCTCGTGCGACCATAGACGCTTGATCTCGATATAAACTCAGCCCAAGGCCAACCCGCTTGGTGTCGGGCAAGGCCAACGAGTATAGATGACGGCATCGAAGATAGAAAGTGAATACATGCTCTAGGGGGCGAGAGCTTGCCGGCGGCGTTCTGCGGTATCCTCCCAAACCTGAAAAAAAAAGCCTGTTTTTTGCCATTCGAGACAGATCGAGAAATTTTGTCTTCTGTTTTGTACACACCACCGGCTAATTGTTTTTTTATCGTACGCCTGTCCAGCGCCCGCCGCACGTCACTGGCCATTGTGTGAAGACGGTGACCCAAGGGCGGGTCGGAGCCCCTAACGAGCGCACTCCGTTCAGAATTCATGACGCAATCGTTGGTTTTGTCGATCGATGTCTGTCGAGGACTCGGAATCTCGCCGCTTCGAACCAAAGATCGGCCTGAGTTTTTCTCAGGCCGATCTTGGCCCAACATCGGCCCCAGATTTGCTTTTTTCGGGCTTTTCCAAAAGTTGGTAACTTTATTTTTTTCTGAACGTGCCCATGGGAAGTGTGTTCTAAATTTTTTTGACGGGTATCTTTGGAATTCAAGCTTTTTATTGATACTTCGGGTTGCCATTGGCATAGGTCTAACGCGTGGAACTTGTTTCGCCCCACACGTTTTCTCGGGTTGGTCACTGACAGTTGTCGGAGTGCTGCTATCATCTTGCTTGGTGATGTTTTGGGAGCGACAATATTCCGTTTGTAGCTGGGCTTCGTTTTCTGTGAACGCACACGGCCTACGGCATGTAACAGACAAAATTGCTTCCCTTTATTTTCTATCTGCTGGTACTGACCGACAATACGACTACTACAGCTTTTGGGTCTGCTTACACTTGCCCACAACAGAGAAGCTGTGTACGTTTGCCTTGGATGTTCTCTATCTAGATACACTTATTTCTTCTCGCGTCTTTCCTATGGATATTTTCAATAGGTCAGATGATGTTTTTCTGCAGCGACCGATTCAGTTTGCCTATGATAACTTCACTAGCACTTACCGCGAGTAAGCAGCTAGCCCGGCCGGGTGAAGTCAAGAACTATTAACTATTAATACGTGCAGGTGGAAGAACGTGCACATGGGGAATCATCACCGGGTTTACAGATGCGCGCACCGTAACTTCTCTTGCACCTGGAACGCATATATTGAAAAAAATCGAGTAGCTTCTCAAACAATGCGTATTTTCATGACGCTCGTGAATCCTCGTTGGGAGCAGCAGGCAGAAGCAGTCTTCGTCGCTCATTGCTCCTACAGCCCCCCGAAACATAGGAACCCAATAAGTTATTCACATATAGCTCAAACGCACTCCGCTGTCCGAAGCTGCGCACCGGCCGTAAGTGTATGTAGTTTGCAAGGACAGCATGCTACCTTCTTTTCTTGCGGAATAATCAAGACACTGGAACCAAACGTTGATTAACAAAATGCCCAACCCAAGAATACAACCATCCTCGCAATATCGACGGAGTAAAAACGTCGCCTACAAGTCGTGACAGAACGTATCCCTGAAGCATATTGAAACAGTGCACATACTGCACGCATCGTACGCCTTAAGGTTTGATGTGAACAGTATTCTTCGGAACGCCCACACTCCACGTGCCATCATCGTGGGCTAGAATTGCAGCCCGCCTGATGCATTTAATCTCGGGCGCATACAACTCGCACTCCCCACTGAATTTCCAATTTGCGTTCGTCTCCTTCGGATGGTCAAAAATCGCGAGAAAGCTCGTCGAGTGCAAAGCAGTTGAAACACCTTCCGTCTTCGCGCTGCTGCCAAAGGTGATTTTGGTGGTCTTTCTATGCCCTCACTGCCATCTCATGCCATCTGGCAAACGCGCGAGAATCTCGATGGTATTGACGACAGCACAGCTACCCTCTGCCCCCCCCTGATCTCGAGCAGCTTGGTGTTCTGCATACTATCTGCTTAAACTGAAGGTCATCGGCGATTCAACATGCAAAGCCTTTGCCACAAGTGGTACTTGCGGGGTCTCCACTACCGACGAAAGCGCGGCAGTTGGTCTTGATGGGTGCACCTTTTGCGCAAGCAGCCCTTGGCGGTTCCCTGGTGTTGATGTGGCCGTCATGCCTGCGTCACCACCCGTGAGACGTCGAACGTGAGAAGGACGTATCATGGAGCCCAAATGCGGCAAGAAAATTGACGGAACTGTACAGGCTCCACTCGAGCACCCAAAACTTGAAACACGAAAACGGGCTGGGCTTCACTTGCTGTTTTAACAGTACGCCTCGAGGTGGCCGGCCTTGTTGCTCAAAGTGGGAACTACGACGTTTTTTTACCGCTTCCATATCCGCGACGACATGGTGCTCCTTCAGTTTGGCATCAGTGTAGTTAGCCTCTGGTACGTGTGAATATAGCGACACCTGTCCCGTTCCAATGTTATGTCTACATCGTATTGGCGCCCGCCCTACTGGCGGAGGGGTTATTCCCCTACCGCGAAGTTTTATCGCAGAGGGTCGCCTCCACCACCGCGGAGTCTTCTGCACGGAATTTCGATAGTAAGTATTCGCCATTCCCACAACGTGCAAACTACTGCAAGCGCCGTGGCAGAGTGGGATACTGTATCGCATGGAAACCTGTAGGCGCATGCACACTCCGGCCGACGGCGGTAGCAGGGGAAACAAAGAGTCATGACACATTTAACACGGCACTCAGCATCATAGAAAGTACACCCGTATCGCTGGTACCGCTGAAGCGTAAACGGCACGACCTGCGGTGCTCTACCTGCTGCTTTGACACTGCACAAGACGGCATAAGTAGGCTTAAGACTCACAGAGGTGGAGTGCAGCGTCAGTCGCCACATACAAGAAGGTAGAGGTTGGGGTAACATCAAACTGCTAATTTAACCTCAAAGCTTTGGTACAACGTGCGCCAAAACGGTGACGAAAGAAGCGCCGGTGACTATTACGGGGGACCATAGTAAACAGGACCAAATAGTGTTAGTAAAAATACCTAAATATATAGGTTTTATGTATGCCATAGGTCCTGTTAACTACAGACCCCCGTAATACTTAGTGCCGGTGTTACTCACCTGAATCGGGATTTGCTCCCTATCTTTTTCACGGAATACGCCGGCGTTTGCGTTTACACCAATGGGCCCTTGCTCGCCGTCGCCGTTCGGGATTCACTCACCGTGCACGCTTACTCCCCCCCAATCGCCCCATCTCCACACCTGCGACGACTGGCGTGAGTTCAGCGCTGAGAGCTACGGCACCGTGGAGTGTTTCACCCAGGAAGTGAATCCGGCGGCGAAGCGAGTTCCCTCTGCCCCTTCTCCGTCGCACGTAGCTCACCGGCCGCGCTGGGCAGGTGTGGTGGCCTTTCCTGTCCGCCAAGACTAGCACCTTTGCCGTTGGCGTTTTCATCGCGGCGTGCGCTTCCGGACTTGGGTCCTGGCGTGGGGTTGAGCGTACAACCCTCACCACCCTCACCCGGCGGGCCTGTTGCTTGCGCCGACTCTCATGCACGACTATTGTTTGCCTGGTTTGTTGCCTTCCGTCAGCAAATTAACTCCCTCAGCAAGCAACGTCTATGTTGGTCCTCCTGCTCCCTCTCCGCCGTCGCCGCCTCTGCGAGGCGTCGCTTTCGACTGCGTGCTGGACAATCGCACGACAAACACCACGCGTATGTTGCCAGTACGCGACACCACCTTTTCAGCAAATCTTACTTTCTTATTTTGGGCCAGGCTCTATTTTGTTTTCATGCGTTGCAGAGTGTGTCCTACTCAACTTCCAGGATAACTATTGCCACATTCTTATCCTTGTCTAAACCTCGAGCCTGAAGCTATCAACTCCTGTCGCGTACTGTAGTTGTTTTCTCTGGTGTCAGCATACCGCCTGGTGTTGCACTCTTTCTAGAGTGAAAGGGAGGCGTGATTGCAAAGAGGGGAGCGATGAAAAGGTGTTACATCGCCAGTGCCGGTAGTACTGGCAGTACCACCACCCCTCCGCAGTGCTCTCAACATGATTCCAAACGGCATTCATGGTTCGATCAATTATACCACAACACGCAGCACGAAAATGATACCGATCACTGCTCCCGTCCTATACCGTCCCGTGCTTTAAGTACCCCTTCTTATCCCGTCCCGGGGAATCCCCCGGACGGGGAATCCCGGATAGTTCGATCCCGCGGGATCCCGTCCCGAGACGAAATTCGGTCCCGAGGAAAGCCCTGAAATACAGGGACATAGGAGGAGCTCGAAGCGTTGGGATGGAGTTCCGATATAGTTTCCTTGACCGGTTGGCAAGCGCACGATGGCCGAGGTAGTGCATGTGGCTGCCAAGCGGCTTGTCTGCTGACAGCGCGAGCATAGATGAGTAGGGTATCACCAAGGAGTGCCCTCGCAAAAAAACGGGGAATCAGGAAGTGGCTGTGGCGGTAGATTTTTTCGACATGAGTACCACTCAACATTCAAACGCCTGCCATCGAACAGCGATGGCCGACTCACAACTTCTAGAGCACGCCGGAGGGAGCGAGCGGGTTGGACAACGAGAATCGCCTGCTGTGGAGGGTGCCTCGCGTGTGCGAGTTGTGTCTATCCACCGTCGTTGTTGAGCGCTATCGCCGGGAATCACGTTCTGTGGCGGCTGAGTCATTCTGAAAAGTTGCACCGCGTACAAATTCATTCGGCTCGGTTTCTTACTTTTGTGTATTCTGTTTTTTATCTTCGTTTTTTTTTCTCGTTAAAACTCAACCTGCTGTTTTTCACGAAAAAACGAATGTCTGTTCGTTTAGTTCGGTTTTTTTTTTTTCGTTATTTTTTTTCCTCGTTGGGACCGGCCGTCACTAGTGGTGAGTATTCGCGGTCTCCTTCCGGCATACCGCTGCATGCAATAGTTGACGGGATTGAAGACATATATATCGCTATGGGTATTTCGGTAGGATAGGTACCAAAATGTACCGGGGGTACTTGCTCGGTGAATACCGGTATCCGACATTTCGATAAGTTCGATACGGCCTCGATCCTGGTACCCGAGAATTCTGTAAGTTAGGTATTTTTTCAATATCGGCACCCGACACTTCGGTAAGTTCGTTTTTTTTTTTTCAATGCCGGTACCCCAACAATTCAGTAAGCTCGGTATGCCCACCCAAATACGGGTACCGGGATATCCCTCGACCCTAATACCGGGGGTACCGGGGATTTGTTCGGTGCGGCGGCCTCAATACCGAGATATCGGCTTTTCAGTGGCGCCATACAGATACACATCATGACATTATCACATATTGTGTGCATTGCATTTATTTGTGACTGAGCTGGCACCCCTCCAGCAGCAGCAGCAGCAGCAGCAGCAACAGCAACAGTCTTCTTGCACACATCCTTCTACGGACTTGAGCGCGACATCACGCATCCGCCGCTGCTCTGTTTCTATCCAGCACTGCTGTACCAGCAAATAGGAGGGACCTTGAATTTCTGCGCGCCGTTTCAGCCCACTATTTTGGTTTAACGGACCGGTATCTGCTCTGATAAAGGCCGCCGGTATAAATGGGGCCTGCAGTCCCGAATACTGACACTAGGGCGCCTCGAAGGGGGCTATACCCACTGCTGTATTCATTTTTGTGTTCTCTTGCTGTTGTCTGTTGCCTGTGAGTGCTTTGATTTCGAGTATTTTGTGATGGTGTGTTGGTGGGGCTGATGCGCAAGAGCTGAAGGTAGTATGGTACAGGAGTAGGGGTCCCCCTATAATGTCGGTCTAAGAATGCCGGTACCCGATTCAATGCCGGTGAAATCGCTTGGCGCAGATGGAATTTCCCAGTGAGGCAGTGTCCGGAGTAATGCCGGTGCCAAGTCTATATGCCGGTGTATTGGCACATACCGACATTGGAGAGGGACCACTGCTAGCTGTGTTGAATAGTGGCCTATGCGGTGTGGTCATGTTATCACGCGTGTGCCCAGGTTACCGTGCAGCATGCAAGATAGCGCCGCCATCCCCGGGGACAAATTTCAGGGCCGATTTTCCCGAAACCGCGCCTTAAGGGGAGCGCCACTCAACGAAAATGGCGGCTTTGGGAAAGTCTCGTCGAGATTTTTTCCATAAACGCGTCGCTCGGTGTTTGCACTCTCTCCGTTGTCCAGAAAATCAGCCTGGAAAAATTGCCCGAGGGGGTGTGTTACCTTATCACACGGGTGATAGTCCCATAGTGTTACATAGTAGTACGCACGTTGTATTCTGATTATCTGGTACGATATGTGCGACCTGTACACGTCTTCGAGTGATGATCTGTAGGACATGCATGACCCAGACCCAACCCACTGAACTGTATGGTGTAGATCAAGGCAGATACGGATTTTTTATCAGACGTTTGTTTGGTTTGCTTCAGAACTTATCCATGGCACGTACACCCGAAAGCAGAAGATAATAAAGGATATGTACCCAAATACTATTAATAGTGGTATATCGTACCCGATACGAAGTAATTTTTTGTGCGGCACCCGCCGCCAAGAATGAATTACCAGCCAATGTTTCCAGCTTTTCCTCAACGTCTAAAGTAAGAAGTGAGTCTCAGTTTCTTGTTAGGTTGCTTCTCCCTGATTGGCCCATACTAAGTGCCTTCGACCTCGTCTCGGTGTGGTGTTTGCGGAGGCAGATCAACTCCGTCACGGAGACGTGACAATAAAGCTGCCGCCTGAATAGAGGTGACGCTCGCCCGGTGAGTAAGCTGGATTCGGCAGCGAGGGAGTGGAAACCGATCGTCGACGAGCGGGGGTGAGCTTGGCTGAACCCTTCCCGCGCGGGAAGTTTTGCTTGCAAGACCAGCACGGGAAAGGCGTTTTGATGGGGGGGGAGGTGAGCTTGATTGAACCCTCCGTGCCTAGGAAGTTTCGCTTTCAAGACCAGAACGGAGGAGGCGTTTTGATGGAGGGGTGAGCTTGGTTGAACCCTTCGTGAGCGGGAAGTCTCGTTTGCACAACCAGAACGTCGGAGGCGTTTTGATGGGGGGGGGGGGTGAGCGTGGTTGAATCGTTCCTGCGCGGGAAAGACCGGAACGGGGAGGGGCGTTTTAATGGGGGGGGAGGTGAGCTTGGTTGAATGAACCCTTGCTGCACGGGAATTGTTGTTTGCAAGACCTGAACGGGGCAGGCGGTTTGGGTGGAGGGGGTGAGCTTGTTTGCACCCTTCCTTCGCTAGAAGTTTCGCTTGCAAGACCAGAACGGAGGAGGCGTAATGGGGGGGGGGCGAGCTTGGTTGAACATTTCCTGCGCTGGAAGTTCCGCTTGCAAGACCAGACCGGAAGGGGCGTTTGGGTGGAGATGTTTTTTTTTCTTTGGGCGAGGTTATTTTCCATTTGCCTTGCACGCAAACAGAGGGGGAAATCCCCCGGGGAAGGGGGGCAGCATACAAGCCACATGGCACGCCAGGCGAATCGAGTGGGGCTGGAAACTGGAGGGCGTCCGGAGCAGCACCACCGCCAAGATGAGGTCGGCGTTGTGCGCGAGAGCAAAAGGAGCTTACCGCGGTTTTTCCTCGACAACTTTGCAGGAAGCTGGAGCTGACCTTGCACACGTCATTCGCTGTTCGGTCGTTTTTTTTTGTGGTTTCTGATCGCGATTAGGAAGAACATGGGACACCGTGGTCGCCTTATCGCCTAACGCTACAGTTGTCTCAGCTGAGCAGCCCCATTAGTCGGAAAACATGTGGTCAAAAAGTGACCCGTATCGTAGAAGGCGTGGGATGCTCAGTCGGAATGCTTACTTACCCACGCACGATAACAATGAAGGCCAAGTACCGGGGGGGAGACGGGACGATAGCTACTATTACGGGGGTCTATAGTTAACAGGACCGATGGCATAGATAAAAACCTATATATTTAGGTATTTTTACTTACAATATTTGGTCCTGTTTACTATGGTCCCCCGTAATAGTAGCTGTGACCGCGGCTTGCTGTCCAGCAGGCTCTAACGGGTAAAACCTCGCACGGATTGCACTGGAAAAATAATTACTCAAAATATTTACTCTCGGAGGTCGTATAAATCCCCTCCGGAGCAAACTTCGAAGTACAAATCCGGTGGTGTTGAAATTGAAGATGATCGGTCGAAAACTAAAAAACTTAACTCTCAGTTCATTCACCTTGTGGACGGTTGGTGTTGCTACGCTTCTTTCATACCAAGTAATACAACAATCAATGAACGAAGGAATAAGCGCAATGCGGGAAGTCGCTGGGTACTGGTGTTATCAAGCCTTAAGCTTGTAATTTTTGTTTTCTCCGCCATCCCAAAGTTTTGAGCCTGTGTCACTGCGACCACGAGCTATTAATGAAACACGGTGAGGTTTTGTATCTGACACAGCAACATAAAAAGGGACGCTGTATAATCATGGTTAACTGACAAACACGTACTCTGCGTGCTCTGCCTGCGCGCAGAGCCATTCCGTTTGTGGGCTCCAACCGATTTTCTCGTTTGAAAAAGTTAGAAAAAAAAAAAAAATGTCATCTTCGGTATTTAGTATTTACCGTCATGTCTGACTCGGCACGTACACCAAAGTAGACAGCCTGTCGCTTTGGCTCAAAGGGAGGGGGGGGGTACTCATGTCATGCATGGCCGTCTCGGTGTAACCCTATGGGGGAGGGGGGGGGGGGGGGGAATCCAGAAAAGCGTTGAGCTGGCGAAGCACGCGAAACGGAGCAGCCAGAACGGTCAAGTCTCAAAAAGGAAAAAGAAACATCCGAATAAAGGTCGTCACTACTCCCCCCCTTCTGCTATATATACTCTTGTTCATTCACACAATCCTTTTCTCAACACAAAGGGGAGGGAAACTGAAATTGACGGAAGTTGCACTAAGTAGACCATCCTTAACTCCAACGGAAAGGGCAGCATTTCTACTGCTACTGCTGTACTCGTCTGCAACGGGTATTGAACACCAAACAGCGCTCTTCGAATGGGCGTTTCACGCAAAATTGATCAATGCTCGTCGAGAAGGCGTTTCGCCACTATTATACTTAATTGCGCCGCATTTTCAGCGGAGCAATCTCTTCGAGCAGGCTTTTCGTTACGACGAAAAAGCACCGCGCATTCAGTGGAGCAACCAATCAACGCTCTTCGAGAGGGCGTTTCGTCAAAACACGAACTCACGCCGCATGTCGGCGGAGCACAATTCCAGCGATGCAAAGATACGACACAACAGCAGCAACAGGCACGACAAGAAATAATCAATAAAAAATATGGAACCTCGCTTGAATGAAAGCGCTGTCCGCGCCCAGCCGCTGCAACCCTAACGCTATTACAGCCGCCGCAATGAGCGGGGCGACACCACAGCAAAACGACACAACACACCCCCCCTGCTCCCTCTCCAAAGGGATGCGTGATCAATGTTCAAATTATTAAGGCAGGCAATAAATGAGTACGCCCCTCTCCCTCCCCCCACCGTTCATCATTTCCTATGGTGTTCCATCACCCCTTCGTCACCTACCTTGTCTCCACTCCACCACAAACCAATAAACCAGAAAAGACGAAAAAAAAACAACAAGGAGCGCAGAATAATCCCGGCCACTGCCCGTGTGCCTTCGCCAGCTCACCCGCCCACACCTCCGCCAGCTCACCCACTCACCCAACTGCACTACCAGGTACAGCACGGGACAAGCAAGAACCAGAAATGTTGGTGACCCAGGCTGAATTTATTATTCCTATTGGGGGAAACGGTGCGCTGTCTAACTTCCGTATAACGGCTCCCGAAAATTCTGATAGTACTTGTGGGAAAAAAAGATCAGCCTGCATTTTTCCCCGCGCTAGTTTGCCCTGTCCTCTGTTTACCTCTAACGGTAGTAGTCTCACTCGATGTCGCCATCCGGATGCAGTGGGATAAAAAAGTACCTCATTAGGGCGGCAGAGGCACAACCTGACCGCTATGGTTCCACCACCTAGTGTCCTGCAGGCAGACTGCATGAAGGCGGGGGAAGCACAACCTGACCGATATAGTACTATAATATAACACCACTGTACCACTGCCGCTCGTGCGTAGACAAACAACGAGGGCGGGGGGAGCACAAAATGACCGCTATGGTACCACCAGCACTGCACCACCACCACAGCACTATCGCTGTCAAAATTATTTCGCTGGGCCCTCAACCATGCGTGCCACAACCGTTTGGATGCGCTCGTACGACATGAAGATGATACCCTGTCCCGGGATAACTCGCCCGAGTCTGGGCACGAGTCCCTTGTAAAGACCGGCGACACCCTCACCCTTGACGATCTGGGGGGCGAGGCGGGGCAAAACGGAGCGGGAAGAGACGGGGGGCGTGGGGGAAGGCGAAAGACACGGGAAGAGGGTGGAGAGAGAATTAGAAGTCAAGCGACGAGTTACAGCAGTAGTGGTCCCTATATAGTGCCGCTTGAGTAGTGCCGGCGTCCCGCTATAGTGCCTGCGGAATCGCTTGGCACATGTTGTGTGGGATTAAGCAGTGTCGTAGTGTGCGGAGTAATTAGTGCCGGTTGACGCTATAATGCCGGTAGTATTGGCAGGCGCGTACCGGCACTATAGAGGGGCAACCGGCACTGCTGTACTCGTGGAAAGGGGGCGAGGACAACACTCCGCCATCGGACGACACGTGAAGATGAAAAATGAAAAAAAAAACTAGTGTGCCTTGTCTTTTGGGCCTGCTTGTGCACTGCATCGAACGAAAAAAAACAAACTAAAAACGTCTCGTGGCATTGTCTCGGTCCTTCTCGTGCCGTCCTAGAGGAAGGGGCAAAAAGTCCCGAGGCCTATTTGCACAACCTCGTGGGACCGGTGACAAGAAGGTCATGCGTCGATGTTGTTTTCCCAAGCTCAAACCATAAGAGCTGCCGGCAGGTCGGACCGACCCACCGACAAATAAAAAATGTGGCGTGAGCTCGTGCTTTGTTCAGTTCATGACGTGCACTACCGTCCCTCTCGTGAGAAAGAGCCTGAAAAAACCTTGGTCTTCTACTTTCCCATACGAAAGAGACCCACAACAGAGTAAAGCCTTGGATTATCCCAGAAGGAGTCCCACAAGAAATGTAGCATCTCATTAGATAGAACTCCGCAAGAACCCCAGCCTTTGATAATATCATAACAAAGAGCCCCATAATAAACTTAGACCCTAGGTCATCTCATAGGAAAGAGCCCTACAAGAAACCTAGCCTTCGATCATCTCATAAGAAAAAGCCCCACATTAAACGTATGTTTGTATTATCCCGCAATAAAGAGCCCCACAAGAGAAAATTAGCCTTAGATTATCTCATAAAAGATCCACGAGAAAATTTACCTTCACGAACATTCTCTGATAAGAAAAAGCCCTAAGAGAAACTTAAGCCTTATATTATAAGAAATAGCTCCACACTAAACTTCGCCTTCTATTTCAAGGAAACTACGCAATGCGGTAGCGGTTATACTGAAGTGTGTTTGGTAACACAGCCCTCTCACATAAGAACTCTAGCCTAGGTCGGCGCCCCAAGTTTTCTTGTGAGAGTGCCGGTATTGTCTTGTCAAATCCAACCCGGTCCAACACCGGCGATTTCTAGGGCTCCGAGTTGGCTGACAATGACTACAAGTCACCGACTAGTTGGCACTATAATAGTTGGCCAGGTAATACACAGTTACAGTCATTTGTGTACGGGTTTTTGCGGCGTTTTCCGTTTGGTTCTCTGTCTCGGAGCGTTTCGTTGCTCGACGTGTACGCGTGTTTTCTATATTTTATGCGAGTTAGTCTGTTGGCTTACTGTCGCCACCAAGCCAACAACTAGCCGTGACTAAGTCTAGACAACTCGCAGTCGCAGTCCCAGTGATTAACCAAGTCAAGTTAGGTGGCTTTATTAGCCAACCAACGAGTAAGTAGCCGACAATCAAGCCCAACCACCTCGCAGTCCTACTGTAGTGATGAACTAAGCCAAATGGTTGATTTTTTCGCCAGCCAACTACAAACTAGCCGTCAGTCAACTACAGCCAACTCACGGACCTAGTGATTGACTGTAGTACGTCAGATACTCTATTGATTCGCCAGCCAACTAAATTTTAGTCGTGAATCAAGTCCAGCCCACTCACAGCCCTGGTGATCAACTATTACGGGGGTCCATAGTCAATGGGACCAAATTTTGTTAGTAAAAATAGGTGAGTATATAGGTTTTTATGTATACCATAGGTCCTATTAACTATGGACCCCCGTCAAAGATCAATTTAGTTCGTTGGCCACTACTGAAATACCTAGCCGTGAATCAAGCTCAGCCAACTAATCGCCACATAAACCAACTGATACCTAGCCGTGAATCAAGTCCACCTAGTGATCAACAACAGTACCGAAAGTCAGTTGGTTGGCACCTACTAACAATATCTAGCCGTGAATCAAGTTCAGCCAACTAATCGCCACATGAACCAACTAAGTCGAAGTAATGGATTAATTCGCCAAACAACTAATAACCAGCGTTGAATCAAATCCAGCCAACCCATAGCCATAGTGACATAGTGACCAACTAAGTCAGTTAGTCGGCTTTTCTCGGCGACCAACTAATAGTATCTATAGCCGTGAACTCAAGTCCAGCCAACTTACAGCCCCCTATTACTAGACATCGCACCTGTACGAAGCAGTCCACCGTGTTCTTGTACTTACTCGCATCCACCCCCTGCATCTTAGTCTTGACCACATCGAAAGGGTTGTTGCCCAGGGTACTGAAGCACCCGGCGGACATGCCACCCAAGAGGTTTTCGAGGTCGGTCAAAGGACGCGCCCCGTCACCGCTGATGATCCCCCTGTACTTGTTGAACCACATGAACCGCAGCCCCTGCAGGGGTAGATCGAGCACGTCGAGCGAAAAATTGTTACCGGTGATCGGCGTCAAAGCTTATGCTGCACAATCAACGTCGAATGGCACACAAACATGACACGTCTACGCACCACCACGGTTGCTTAATGCTACAGGTCATGTCGGCGGCGGTCCTTCCACATCGTTCACAAAAATGAAGAGACCAAAACACCATACGAAAAACAAAGAAATAGGTCTCCTTCTTTCCTTCTCCCTCCCCCTGCCTCCCGCCTCAACATACAACAAGAAACCCAAGTTTGGTCTCTGCCCCCCCCCTCTCTAAGCGGCCACACCACAACACAAACGAATCAGCTCGATGCTGTCATCCAATGCCCAATGCAAGAAAGTCCGCCTCACAAGCGGTTCTTAGTGGGATGCAGCTCGCCCGACACTCCACGGCACTTCGCGCCTGGTGCAAGCAAGCAATGTCTGCCTGGTCGGTGAAAGTCCGACGTGCTCCGTCCCGGCATTGCAGGAATGCGAAGGCCTGAGGTCCTGCCACTACGGCCATGCATGACATGAGTATACCCTTCCCTCCCGCCCCCGCCCCCTCCCACGATTCTCCCAACACACCCCAACACTAAACTTACTAAATCCCCCCCCCCGTCCCCTGTATATGGTCATACGACTACGGTCATGCATGATAATGAATGAGTACCCCCCCCCCCCCCCCCCCCCCCCCCCCCCCCCCCCCCCCCTCCAACGCACCTGGTTGGACCCCTGTTTAGCGATCGTGGCCCACACGCCCTGGTACAGACCCATGGCTCCTTCAGTCTTGAGGATATGCCGCACCCCCTGCATGAAGGGAGAGTTGGTCTGGATGGCCTTCGTCTTCACCGTCTCAATCGGGGTCACGGCGAAGATGGCCTCCAGAACCCCCGCTCCGAACCCCGCAAGGAACTGCTCCCCGGAGTTCAGCTTCTTGTTCTCCTTGCCCGCTAAAAGCTGCTCGCGCGAGTTGCAAGGGGAAATATTGGCGGTGGTATGTATGTAGTATGTTCGAGGTGGGGTGGGATGGAGTGGGGTAGGTGAGGGCGTGGGGGAGTGGGCGGGGGGGGGGGGGGGGGGGGGGGGGGGTCCGGGTCGTACGGAAGGACACGTGGCCCTTTTACACAAGAAGTCTCGTCTTGGGCAGAAACTCTATGCTGATGATGAGATATTGGAATCATAATGGATATCAATAGTTGCACCTACACATGGTAGGATAGGGGTTGAATTAAAATGCCTTAGAGCCATTCTGTCCAATACGTATCCCCTAACCAGGCATGCCTCCCATGTACACATTGAATACCGCTCAACAAACCCCCAAATACCGCAAAAGCAGCTTGCAAAGATGAGATTCGACGATTTTTTCGACCTCGCACTTTTTTTTCCCAACAAAGCCCCACATTTCCTACCGTTCAATCTTCTGTGTACCTCTCTATATATGCAGGACCCGTTCACCAGCAATAGTTCTACAGTAATCTGGGTTGTTGACGGGCCGGGTCAACGTCACGGGTGGGATCGGGTCACCTGACCCGATGATTCGACCCCGACCCGACGCGTGAGGTTTTGAGGTCCTCCCGACCCGACGCGTGAGGTTTTGAGGTCCTCCCGACCCGACCCGCGAATGTTCCTGACCAGACCCGCGGGTCGTGTCATGAGCTGTGAATAACCCTGGTTCAAGCTCACCCGATTTTGGGAGTGGGGGCCTCTAAAATATAGCTGCACCGCTGTTTAGGTGTTTTGCATCTCTCCGTGCTGATGGGTATGTCCTCTCTCGGGGAAAGAAGTATTTGCTATTATAGCTGTTGTTACCGGCGTTCGGTGAACATTTTGATGCACTTCAAGGTCGCGCTTGAGGCTGGGACAGAAACACGAATGGATCTCTAGCGCGAAACAAATATACTCTTTCGGAGCTATGGGCTAAATTGACACACGGCAAGAACTTGGAACGTGCAAGTGTGGTGAGCTTAAGCTTTATTCTTTTACCGATCCGCCCGAGGATTAAATAAATTAAAAAAAACGCGCCCATCGTTGCCCGGCACCCTCGCGGAAGATGCCGGCACCTCAACTTTTTCTCTGCAGAAAGGTTGTTTGTCGGGCGGCATCTGCCCCCCCCCCCCCTGGCTCCGGAAAAAGTGGACCATGCCGGCAGCATTCGCAAGGGTACCAGGCCACGATTTGGCACCAAGTTTTTATGCCTTTAAGCTCTGTTCACGTTTTTGCCCCAGCCTAAAAGCGCGGCCTTTATTTAGTACGTGGACACATTCATCCAACACGCCCTCTGAAGCCAACTGCTAAAAAGAAGTCTAGTGTTCTCGTGAGAAGACGCACCCATCCATCAGCAGGGAGGGAGGCGGAAAAAAAGGAAAGGCGGCAGAGCTATTGCCCCTCTAACCTTGTCACTACGCAAAAAACAAAACTACATTGCACTATTCCACACAGCCTGTCCCACCCCAAAAGGGTTCAAGTTTTGGGCTCTTCACGGGTGTCATGACCCGACACGCGGGTCAGGAACTTTTTATAATCTCATGGATCGGGTCGGGTCGGGTCGGGAGCTTTTGGAAGTTTCACAGGTCGGGTCGAGTCACCCCTATCCGACCCGACCCGCGAGATTTGACCCGACCCGCAGACAGCTCAACACAATACCTGGTAGCCATTTTGGGACCGATATGTACCAAAAAACAATAATAAAAACCGCAAGTGCAATCTTGTCACCCGTCTACAGTAAGAAGACGTACGTGCAGAGGTAGATGGACAGAAAAAAAAAAAAAAACACCTTCGCTTTGGCATCGAGGATTTTGTCGAAACTCGTTTTAGCAAAGCTGCGCGTGCGATACATACTTAAATGGGTCCCATGAAGGATGCAATCTCACCAAAATTTAAACATATCAGGCAACAAAATAATTCACACTGATTTATTACAAAATTGACCAACTACTGTAGTACCGTACCGTTACTTGATTCACAATAGACATCGCTATGTACGCTGATCTCCTTGGGGTCGACGCTGTTTCCCCCCTACACTACAATCAAGTACAATCAAGTTAACTACTGTATGTCCCACAGGGGTTATAAATGGCAAAACCAATTCCATTTTTTTTCCGAGCAGACCCAAAAGATATGTCGTGAATGCAGTTGCATGTAAGGGCCATCCATACCTAGAGACAAAACAACACGCAACAAATCGATTAAACGATTCGTGACAAAAAACGTAATGCGTTTTAGTTTTTAAACGCAACATAACTCCAATATACCAGCGTATTTTACAACAACAACAAAAGTCAGCAGTGAGTTCAACCGATGAGCCGACACTCAGCTTTGCAATATACGTGACAAGCGTTCGCGCGATTTTTCCACCTTTTCCAAGAGAGCGATTACTGGCCGGTGACTTCCCTGGAGGCTACATAGGTACTCGGGGTGCAATAAAATGTAAAGAATCGTGATCTTTCCGTCACGAAGAGTGATTGTTTTGCATTCGTTATAGGGATGCCTCTACGTACGTACGCCCCGCCACTGCTGTCAGGACAACGCGGCTAGTCACCTTCTTCAGCTCCGAGTTTCCTCCGAACCGGATGCCGGCCTTGGGCATGGAGCCTAAGAGCGTGGGTGCGAGCCCTCGGTAAAGGGAAAAGAAGCCCGTTGTCCGCACCGTGTACGTGAGCCCGCTGATAACCCCGGTGAACTTCGGCTTCTGACCCGCGGGAAGCTTATCCTGCAGAAGCGGAGGCGACCGTAGAACACACACATCGCATGAACACACAAGCGCACGCAAGACGCCAGAGCACACAGAGCACAGGACGCGCCGAGGGAGGAGGAAAGGAAGGTGGGAGAGTGAGTGCCATGCGAACTCCTCTCATTCAACATCTGCAGTCGGTCGGGCTTAGGTTTAGCGTTATCAATAGTGGTGGGCAACCCTGAAACACGGATGAAAACGCAAACGCTAGCAAGGCACGAATGTAGCAAAAATCAGCCGAGGAAGGAGGGAAGGAAGGTGGGAGAATGAGCACCTTACTACAGCAGTAGTTCCTCTCAATACATACGCATTCCGAGAAATTTCCCAGGCGTTCGGGATTAGCCTGGCAAATTTTACACGTCACGGGACAGCTTACGCGGACTTTAATTGCGCGCCGCGCAATGTATGTAAAACCCCTGTTCTGGCAGATACTGGAGCAATGTATAGTCATTCCCATTGACTAGAGCCAACTTTTATGAGAATCCTCGGCAGACATCGATCGACTAAACCCACGACACCGTCATGAAATCTGAACGGAATGCGCTGGTTAAGGTCTCCGACCCAGCCTAGTGTCACAGTGCTCACACCTCGGTCGGTGATATGTGGCGTGGGCTGACCAGGCGTCTGATAAAAAAACATTTTGGCACTGGTCTGTAGAAGACAGACGACAAAAAATCTCTACCCCTCTCCGATGGCAAAATATAGACCATTTTTCAGGTTTGACATCGATCGACAAACCCAACGATTACGTCACGAACTCTGAATGAAGCGCGCTGGTTAGAGGCTCCGAGCCACACTAGTATCATAGTTCTCACACCTCGGTCGGTGATCTGTGGTGTGGGTGGGCCAGGCGTCTACTAAAAACATATTTGGCAGCTGGTGTGTAGAAAACAGACGACAAAAACTCTCGATTCCACTCCGTTGGCACGAAACAGAACTCTTTCAAAGCTTTGATGAAGAACATAGGACACCGCGGCCAACCTCTCGCCCCCTAGACCACGGATTCCAATTATACCTCCCAGGCCATAATTTACACTCATTGGCCTTGCCCGATACCAAGCTCGTTGACCGTGGGTGGATTATACGCCGAGATCGAAGGTCAATCGTCGCGTGACTGCGGGTGTGCGAGCTGCGAGCTGTGTCTTTCTTCTTCTAGTTTGTGTGCGGCGTGATTTCACGTGGTTCCCGTGGTTCCCGTTAATACAGCGATTTTATTGGAGGATGGCTCCCGTCGTTCGCGTTATTTCAGCCATTTGATTGGAAGATAGCTGGCGTCAACTGCCCCGTGTTATTTTAGACTTGCCGATTAGCCCGCACTAACTCCTGACAAAAAAAACATCTGCATTTCAATAGTTTTCCCAGGCGGTCGGGGACCTTCCGAGAAATTTCCCAGGCGGTCGGGGTTAGGCCACACAACTGCCACACACATCTAGATCCCGATAAAAGCAGCAGGCGGTCGTCACTCCCCGTTGTTCCGTTTCGCATGGTCGTGAACCCTTGTAACCCGTAACCGTCACCCTTTGAAGGTTGAAATGGCTCTCACTCGATTTTTGTCGACCAACCGGCACGAGCCTCATTTTTGGTGATCACGTTTTCGCTGGTGGTCGCTTCGACCTGACCTTCCTTACCTACCCATTCGCTACGTAAGCGAAATGAAGTTATCCCACACGAATTCCAAGCACGTTGTCTCCCAAAACGTGGGTCCTAATCTGAAGGGGCTATCAATCAACGAGGGACTTTCCCACACAGCGGTCAGGCGTCGGAAGTCAGACCAGATCAGATCATCACTCAGCGCCAAATAAGCTACAACAGGAGGGCGCGGTTTGACCCCTTGACTCAAGCAAAAAGAGGCCTTGACGTGTCATCGATGCTAGGAGACCGTGATTTGACCCCGTGATTGACCGCCCCTACTCTAAAATTAGTATGTTTCAAGCAAAAAGAGGCCTTGGCGTGTCAACGATGCTAGGAGGCCGCGGTTTGGCCCCTTGACTGACCGCCCCTGGCACTACAAGTAGTATTCTTCAACTAAAAAAGGCTTTGACGTGCCAACCATGTTAGGAGACCGTGGTTTGACCCCTTGACTGACTGTCCCTTGCACTAAAACTGGTACGTTAAGGTAAAAACAGGCCTTGACGTGCAATTTGACCCCTTGACTGACTGCCCCTTGCACTAAAACTAGTAAGGCCAACTAGAGAGGCCTCAACGTGCCCGAAAAAACAGCCCCCCACAGCTTAGTACTGCAGCATATTTACTACAGTAGTGGCATATTTACTACAGTAGTGGTGCTGGTACGTGTCAAGGCCAACGAAGGTCTTGATGAAAAATACCGGCCTCCTGTGTACCACAAATTATGGCATATTTTCCTCACCGCTAGTTGGAGCTGGGTCTGTTGAGAATAAAAATAAAAAGGTGTCGCATCGCATCGCCCCGGCCGTCGATGACGCATCAGGCAGAGCACCGGTGACGGGGGAGAGCAGGTGGGCCAAAAAAAGTAGCACAGCAGGGCAGCCGATTTATCGGAAAACCGACCGACACCAGCACACCATCAGAGCGAGCCAAGGCAGCAGGCATCCCACAGAAACGCACGGCACGACAAGCAACAAGAGGGAGAAAAATACGAAGAAAACATCGTTAGCGGCGGTGGAAAGCGCGTAGAGGAGCCTCGTCGCGGAGTCACGGTGTGTGTCCAAACGACGACAAGAACGCGGCAGGTCATCCTGCTATACATTCACCATTCAATAGTTTTAGATACCTGGTATCGGATATCGTTTTTTGAGCCGAGTTCGATTCGATACCGATACACTAAAAGAAAAGTCGATACGATTTTGATATTTGATAACATGGAAGCTTTCGTTCAGTGTCATGAAAAACACGTGGATGCCAGAGTGATGGAGGGCATACCCGTATAACACTATCACACTGGGTGATAAGATAACACACCCCTCGGACGATTTCCAAAGGTGGGTTTCTCTACAGCGGGGAGGAACACTGAGTACGACGAGCGATGCGTCTATTAATACATGCAACCTTCTCCACGAAATATTTCCAAAGCCACCATTTTCGCTGTGTGTGCCCCCCATGTTTTGGAAAACCCGGGTATGAAACTCGTCCCAGGGGGTGTGCTATTTTATCACCCAGTGTGATACGGTAACTCGTGCGATAGGATATATCGAAAGTTCGACATTTCGATCATATCGACGCCTTCGATACGATATACAAAGCAATACCAGTATTCACCATCTACACACGCTGGGTAGTCACGCTAATGGTTACCCTACGTCAGACAGCTAGTGGTCCGTGTCCCTTTTCCTGAAAAAAAAACTAACTACGCATCGACCGATCAATTCTACCCAATTCACAACTGACGGATCAGTCTCGTCGGAAATAGAACGTACTTTTGTACATATTTTGGCAATCGAAATGTACCTTAAATGTTCGATCAGAGTGGTATACACATGCAACACGATCACAAGGCTGGCACACACAACGGAGACGGTGACTCGAGAAAAATCTTCCCGACATCTCTTCCATAGGCGCATGCATCGCTCGACGGTTGTGTCTATCTTCCCTCTTGTCGAGAAAATCAGCTTGGAATTAATGAATCAATCCCTCCGGGGGAAAGTGTCATTCTGCTTGTTTTATACGAGGTATGTGTGCGATATACATCTCCTAAATGACATGAAACCTTTGAATATGCTTTAATTCAGAGCCGGAAAATCTTCCATGCTTCCGAAAATCCTACTGCATTAAAACTACGCCCTCGTTGCAGACAGTAATACTAGTACGATAAATACTGCAAATAAGTATCTCAACTCTAGTTCCAAGGATAATATTTATTCAGTGCAGCGATTTTCAGTTGCCAGATGTCATCACTTTTAGTTTCCAGCCTAACTCGTAGGAGGCTCTTCCCTCAGCGATCTTCTGGACAGGCCGTGGTCGCAAGTGTCGTCCCTTCTCCCCCCCGGTACGTGCCTTCACTTTTATCGCGGACTGGGTTCATTCGGCATTCCCACTGCTCGTCGATTTTCATCGAATGTAGCTAACTCACGCTTTCGAGGTTTCCGCGAAAACATTTTTATGCAAGAGAAAGTCCCTGCAATAAAAAGTCCTTACGAGCATGCACTCAGTGAGACTCGAACCCACGAAATGATCTTGATAGGCACGTGGACCACCTACCAAGCTTGTGAAGTCACCGGCGTTATGGATACAATATCAAAAGAACACCGAAAATGCAAAGCACTTATATTTGTGCCGTCATGTTATGCCGTGAGCACTGCGAACCTACTGTAAGAGTATTACTCTTCCCTAGTATACTGGGTACCCAGTATACTGCTGTGTTCACGACTCAAGCCAGGTATGAATGGATACAATATCAAAACAAGACAGAAACTGCAACAGTAGTGATACGTGTTTGTGCCGTGATATTCTGCTGTACGTACTGCCAACTTACTGGAAGACTATACTCGTACTTCCGTAGAATACCGGCAGTACGCCCAGTACCCAGTATACTGCCGTGTTACGATCCAAGCCAGGCATGGACGGACACAATATCAAAAACAAGACGGAAAGTGCAACAGATATGTTCGTGCCGTGATACTTTGCTGTGAGTACTGCTAACCTACTGAGAGTATACTCGTTCTCCCCAGTATACTGGCAGTATGCCCAGTACCCAGTATACTGCCGTGCCACGACCGAACGCAGGTATGAATCGATGCAATGTCGGAAGAAGACAAGAGTGCAATATCTCCGCTCTCTCGTTGGTCTGGAGCCCAATCGTTGTTTCTTGCTCGTCGTGGCGGGTGTGGAACTATGGGGTATGTATATATGGCCTCAAAAATACCGGGAACCACGGCATATATTAAGGATATACCAGGTACGAAGTCCGTAGTTGTGGGATGTCACACGTGGAATGAATGCGGAAGGCGTGTGTGTCAGCTAGTGTGTGCTCCGGTGACGGAATTTGTGACACTGCGGTGGTTGATACTGGTCGTCGGAGATTTGGGGGTTTTATGTTGTCTGACGAGGGATTACTGCTGTGCTGGGTGGCTTGTCCCCGGATGAATCTCCAGCTGGGCTTTTGGCTTGCCCTTCGGGGCAGTGAATGATATCAAACGGTAAGACCCGAGTACGTGACACAATGGTCCCAGGTACGTGATAAGTGGCAAGGGCCTGTGACTACACACGATACGAGTCATGTCACAGCTATGGTATGCCACGCGTGCAACAAGCCGACGCGCCCACGTATGGCGGCGCATACACGAACAAGCGAATAAGGGCCAAACGAACGTAACTTTGCACACGGCGCTGCTGCTATTTCTCGTGGGGCGGGGCGGGCGCGCTTGAGTATGATCGCATTCACAGATAATCAAAGAATGGTGTTGCAGATGTAGCTGCGGGCAGCTTTCGGAGTTTTCGGCAGCACGCTGATGTATACGAGGCATGTGGTACCTTGTACATGTGTATGCTGGTAGGATTTATATTCAGGATATTTGTCAAATATACGTATCAAACGTACACGTAGATACATACCTGGTACATGTAAATCGTTATTTTGCACATGCGTCCCTGACACTGCGCAGGTGCGATTGTCAGATGTCACTCGGTGGCTGGGATGGTCACCATGTGACCATGCGATAATCTATTCATAGATGGTCATCCATGTGAAGCCGTGCGCTCCCCGGAGCGGAGGGGCGAAGTGGGGATGCAAGATGGTGCCTTACAGCGGCAACATACACATACAGCAGTACGAGCATAATGCTTGAGCTGTCGCTACTGAAGGAACTTTCGTAAATAATATTTTACGGGGGACCATAGTAAGTAGGACCTACGGTACACACAAAAACCTATATATTTGCCTATTTTTACCAACAATATTTGGTCATGTTTACTGTAGTCCCCCGTAATAGTAAGGGCTACGTAGAGGCTACAGGTAAGAAAGGGCACTGAGGACGGAGAGGGGGAAGAGAAAAGACAAAAGACAAAACAGAAGGGTGTCATCCTTCGTTCATCCTGCGGGTCGATCGCTGCAGCCGCGACCCTCTCGTGTGTCTTGTGGAAACTTCCAAAATAAAATGGCGAAATAAACTTGTACCGGTATGTCTGGTACGTACTGTTCTGCTGTACCTGGTAAATCGTACTGGTACGCATGTATTACTGCTGTAGTCCATCGATAGCTGTCGCTCCACGATAGTTGCAACTGCCATCAACTTGTGTGCGTTGGTTCGGCGTCTAAGGTGGACGCTTGAAGAAATTCGAAACGGGTCTCTACTCTACTACCAAGTGGCGCCGTCACAATTTGAAACATGAAAATGATCATAAAAAGAGATGAAGATGTACAGATAAAGAAGTCTGCACGGTGGGGCTGTCTGGACTGGTTAACTATTTCGCAGAAACCGGGCAAATGCATATCGGTATCTGGTATCACACGCAGTATGTATAAGAGTACTACTTGTTGTATCAGGTACACGTTGCAGTGACGGGGATCGATTGGGATTGAATTGCCCTGAAAATATTGCAATCTTCTGGAAAATCTCGAGATTGGATTGGCGGTTTTGGCAGCCGATCTTTCAATCTACCTAGAGAATCGAAGATTGCTCGATTCAATCTTTCAATCTCATATTTTCAAATCTCGACCAAATGATGCCTTAACGTAATACTAGAAACCCTTCTAAAACGCATCCCCACGCTCTACACCCCACACAGCAATCAGAGGCAATCCTTTGCCGCCTTCTGTACAGTATTCGGCCCATGCATAAGAAATAATATAATGAGAAAACAAGGCTCGTTTTTTGGAAGACACTAAGAAAATTGGATTGAGACATCGTGCTCAGCGGCGAGTGCTACATTAAACCCTACCAGTACCAGGCACCCTGGTATGTACTGGTATGTACTAGTATGTACTGTAATAGCCTATGCTCAAAGATTGTCCAAGGGTAGTGTAACATAAAGTTTGTTAAGGCTTGCTCAAGGCAGGCGTTTCTCTATGGCGGGCCTCATGCCGGCACACACATATATCTGTACTCCTCTTCGGACATGATGAGCAGTCGAAGATTTGTTGAGGCGGCTGGTGCTCTGTTCTGCGTGCCCAGTGAGTGCCTCGACACCACCATGTAGCTACCTCCTTGCTGTGACTGGTTTGCTTGTTGTGTTTCATGAGTGGTAAGTGGGAAGCCAGTATATAAAACGAGGCCACTTGGGATACCTGCCAGCTGGTACCAACAACAAATACCAGTAATAAAGACGGGTGCAACCTACTCTAGCGTACAGTACAGTAGTACCGGACACCTATTAATAATAATAATTTGGAAAGCTGGTCCAGGCTGGATTTCTTATTTGAGAATGAGTGCGGTCTACACTAACTTCATTCATGCATTATGGTGACTCCACAGCTTTTATTATGTTCATGTAGATCTCAGGCTGCCTCTCTTATTGCTCGTGTTCTTATTACTGCCTGTGGGTATACTGTACTACTAATATTACGGGGGGGCATAATAAATAGGGCCTACGGTACATACAAAAAACTATACAATTACCTATTTTTACTAGCAATATTTGGTCATATTTACTATGGTTCCCCGTAATATACTGCCAGTCAGTCTCCTTGAGAAAAAAAAAAAAAAACGGAGCTATGATACTATTAATATTAATAGTGTCAAACATCAAAACTTTTAGGACAGCAGGCCTCGTTTTGGGGACAGACTGCTTAGAATTTGAGTGAATTTGAGTGGTTTGTCCCCACAACACGACCGTAGTTTGCCCGAAAAGGGTTATATTGAGCGAGACAAAGACCGAGATTCAGATCGAGATTGCCTCTGTTCGCCAAGATTGCCGAAAAGGTCAAGATTGGCTTTTTTTTAGCAACCTTTTTCAACAGTCAAGGACTGATCGGCACTGCTGCTGCTGTTTCCGAAGCCAGTGTTCATCGCTACTGCTGTATTAATGACTGATGCCTTGATATTAATAGTTGACGGTGCATCTGTTAATATCTGTACGGACCATATTTCCAGCACGACATCAGTCGTACTTTCAAGGTTAAAGTACAAACAACTTCAGATCTGAGTGACTTCTGTGCTGACTATATACCAGGTCAGGTAAAGGGGCGGTACTATACATTGGAAATTATGAACACCAGTTTCCATAGACAGCAGTGCATCGACATCATGATAGTGCAGTGCAGTGCAGAGCAGTGCAGTGCTAAGTGCTAAGGTCGTGCCGACGGGCCACAAAAACACAAACAAAAACGTCGTGGTCCCGTGCCTAAAATCTCGTCATGTGAAAGAATATGAAACGTATAGATGCCGGGAAACTTCTCTTCGACTCCCCGCGATAGAGCTACTGCTGTTGTTGTAGCGTGTACTGCTGCTGTACCTTGTGTCCTCGTGCGTGGGCTCACGTGGGCGCTAGCCCCGCGACGGATGCTCTTTGGCACCTTGTCATGTGAATATACGTATATCAGGGCATTAATTAGCAATAGCGCTGGTGCCACATTTAGGTTGAAATGGCTGTTTCCCGCAACACTCTCGGAAGGCGATGTGCGGCTTGCCGCAACACGGGTTTTTTGTCGCCGGAGCTTTTCGCCGCCGCAGGTGCCGCCGCAGTGGCCGCCGCAGTGGCCGCACCGGCATCATTGTTACGGCGTCTATTTCGGCGAAAGCGCCAAATATTATTTTGGGGCGTATTTTGTTTTCGCCGTAGGCGAAGAAACTTATTTTGGGCCCTGTTTTTCGTCCACCGAAGGCGAAAAAAAAATGTTTTTGGGCACTCTTTCAAAATGATGTAGAGGTGCTTTGTTGTCCTTCATTATTTCAAAGGTCGCTCCGTACGTTTGTACCATTGGTACGTCCTGCTTGGACGCATTTATCATGTGCTAGGTACCTCTTTGGACATTTTGGTGAGATCGTTTGCATATTACCCTCAGGAGAGCGAAATACTACACACTATTATTAATAATACTGTACACACATCCTGACGCTCTGTTTCGAGGCTCGGGAAGCCATTACTAAGAAACGTATAAAGAACTTGATGAGTGATTTTGGGGCATGTATCCACCACACAAACGTTTGAAAAAACGACCTCCGGCGGGCCTCCGGGAGCCCTCCGGGAGTCATGCGGGGCCGGAACGCGCCTTCGGGGCGTGTACGTAGAGGTGAACGTGCAACACACATGAAAGTATCACGATGTCAAACATCGAAACGCCAAGGGCTAATAATTACTCGGTCCAAATTGGCATCAGGTCGGGGTTCGGGTCAGGGCTATCAGCCATCAGCTCTCAGGGTGCCAAGCGGGAGTAGGGTGCATAAATGTGTGTTGACGCGTTAACCAGTGAAACACCCCGAATATACGTATTTGACCAGTGAACGAGTTTCTCCGAATATGTGGTAAGCTCGTACGTACGGTATCGTTTCTACTTCTTTCTCTCTGCCGTGTGTACGAGTATGTATGGTATAATACCTGGCATCTCGCATGTATCGGCGATTTTGTCGTGCTGGCCAAATAGGCGGCGAGACGGAAAATGACACAAATAGCAGTGGTCGATATCGATCAATTTCCATCTCAGGCGTCACGCTGCGGTGTGCCACAAGCACCTGCCAAGCTTTGGTGTGCTTGTTGTCTGTGAGTGCTGTGCTCTCATTGCTGTGCTCTCATTGTTACCAGAGGGATATGATATTTTTTTAATATCCTCGTCATGCTTGGTTTTTCTCTGTCAGTCTGTGACCACAGAAATAGTACTAATATTAATAGGATCTCTCTAGTATCAGGAAACAGGACGGACACTGGGTGGGAAGAACGATTGATGTCAAGGCAACAAACACACCATGTTGCTGCGCAGCTACCAGGTACTGGAATTTAATAAGAAACACAACGAGCTGGTCCAGCCATAACACATAATATATCAATCGGAGGTTTCGCGATCACTTGATAATATTTTAGCTCCGAATGGCAGCAACATGGTTCCTGAGCCCTCAGCGGGTTTGCACATGTTCGAAATTTTTGGAATCCGAGATAATTTCGTCGAGAAATGTCATGCCGAACAAATCCCGTCACGTGCGGGGATGTCTCCAGACTACAAACAGCAGTACGTTCGTTCTATACGGGACACTGAAAAATCTGTACAGCCGATTACGCTGATTTTCGGTGCGAGCATTTCTCGAGGCATGTCGAAACGATCGATATCGTTCCGATCGCCTACTGCTGTATTTGGTTGTGTATCAAGAGAAATCAGGTACGAGGTTCACCTGATCCGCCGTACAAAGTCAAAATACTACGATGAACGACCCAAACTCCTGATTTCCCAGCTCAATTTATCGTTTTTGGGTGTGTTATTTTTGTACGTGACGGGCATTGCTCTCGTCTACAGGTACACGCTACCCGAGGCTCTTCTTTTTTCGACCCTTTTTTCCCTAATCTTTTTCGCCGAAATGCCGACCGAGGTTTTCTTGAAACGGTGATAAATTTAGCCCCCCTGAAAAAACAAAAATGGACCCCCAGGTGATCGTTTCGTTCTATCTATAGCTCCAGACAGAAAATTCAGATAGAAAATCACAAAACTGAGATGGGAAAACGCCAGCAAATACTGCCTCGTAATCACAGCTGGACCAGCTCAGCTCGTAGTCATTGATTGGCTGATTAGACCATTATTAATAATAGTAATAGGAGTAGCTGATTGTGACCAGGGCAAGGGTTGCAAAGAGGAAGACAGCATAATAGCATTATTAATAGTACGAATAATCGTAGTGCAGGCGGGAACGCGTACCGCTGCTGTGCTATTAATAGTACATGGTAAAGCAAGCGAAAGTCATACCAGGTAGAAGGTACAACTTCGTGGGTACCGCAGCAGCAGCAGCAGCAGCAGCAGCAGCAGCAGCAGCAGGTTCAGTCTGCGTACACCGTGCTGTCTGTTGTACCAGGTTGTCTGTAATTTGTGCGACTCGAAGTAACAGTGACCAGGGTTCCAGTATCTTGTTCATCTACATAGAGAACTATATCATACCAGAGTTATTTGCTGAACAATACTCCAGCGCAGCAGCAGCAGGGTCATATCCAGACAGCAGTAGTACTGAATTGAGTGAAGTAAGGTATGCCTGCCTCTGCATCTTGACTGTGTACCAGAACTGCGACCAGAGAAGCACACCACACACCCCAATGAGGGAGGACAAGTGCTTATGTTGACTCATCAGCTGAACATACCATAGGACCGATTATACCCGCAAACAGGACCCTGCACCCTGCTGACGGCATGTTTGCTTCGGTTTTCTTTGATTTTACGTTTTCCTTTCTTCTTTCTGTTTCCCTCTTCGTGTTTTTCTTTTTCTTTTTCCTTTTCTTTTTTTTTTTTCGAATGTATACATATAATGTTAACAGCATGGATGTGTTCCTGTTGTTATTTGGATGCAAGTGATACGGGATGGTACCACAGCACCTCGTTCGTGCCGTTTCCCCTATGCACTGGTGGTATGATACTGCTTGCCGTGCGCGCTATTTTTTTCGTACCCAGTATCGTGGTACGAGGCACTTGTTTATTTTCTCGCATCGAAATGCCAACCTGTTTTTTTGTGATCACAGGCTGGATTTCAGGGAAGTGAGCTAATAATGCGAGATCATCATCATATTCATAGAGCAGAAATACGTGTCAAAAATTGCGCGAGCTTGCCTTGACGAACTCGAGCGGCCAAACGCAAATCGCCTCCACGGCTCCCGCGATGCATCCCGACGTCAAAGACACAACAGGGTTTGAGCTCTTCTTCGACATGCCTGCTGGCACGAGGCAATTACACGAGGTACATGGCACGGATCGAAGAACACAGGGCACGGCAGAGAAAAGGAGAGAATAATGCGGCGGAAATGAAAACGTACGCATTCGGAGGCAAAAACTCCAGACAGGTCTACCTCTACCTGCATGCTACACGGGAGACGGGAGAGGCACAGCAAGGCAACGGGATTCACGTGGGCTCTGCCAAGCAACAGCGAGTTTAATAACTGAAGGCACAGATATATAGTGCTGTGGGCTATGGCGAGCAAAGCAACACCACACAGGTGTGGCCGAACCTGATATGCAAAGAAAAAAGGGAACCCAACCTCTTTTTTTCTCTCTCTCGGAAAAACCATCGGTTAGCACAGCCTTCTCTGCATTCTGTTGGCATCTCACCTACTGATGAGCTATGCACACGGCCGGGCTGCTTGCTGCGCCTCTCAGGGTGTGAAAGCGCGACTGCTGTGGGCCTCTTGAAAATGCGAAGTTTGACGAGAAACGATGCGGCGTGACGATGGGAATGGAGGGCAGCCAGAAGCGGAAACAGCAAAACAGCTACGGGGCAACTTCGGCCAGCGGGCTGCTGAATTCTGTTGGCCAATCAGAAATGAGTAAACAGTGTAACGGCAGAATGGCGGTTTAGTAGAGCTCGTCCACCAATCAGCAGAATGGACGAGAGCGTTTTATATAAAGTCGAAAGTCATACGTACCGGTTTCCTTTGTCCGTTATCCTTGCTGTGCTTGCCCTTGCTCTTGCTTGCTTGAGCTTACTTTCGCAAGGTAGCTTGTGCGCTAAGCCCTTGTCTCGAGTCTACTAGAATACGTAAGCACGCACAACAAGGAGCCCTTACCTCGAGTCTACTAGAATACGTAAGCACGCACAACAAGGAGAAACAGGCTGCATTGGGGATTTGTTCGCTTGAAAATAGAATAGTATATACGTAAAAGAGATCGGAAAGAAGATACATGGAGTTGCGTGCTACCTGTAGGTGCATCTATGGGGGGACCCCCCCCCCCCCCCCCCGTTTACTATTATTATAGCATGTGACATTGCTGACGAAAGGTCGAAGCGTATAATAACAGCATCTGATCAGTCGCCGACGGTGGAGGCCTTCCAACCGATGTCACAGGTAGACGCGTACTTGCGAGAAGCTGTACACATACATACTTATCCAACAAGAGACGATGGTAGTGTAACAAATGACCCAGGAGGTGGTGTAACGGGTCAATCAAGTCTATCTATTACGACAGCAGTCTTGGCTTCGTGACAATCACGATGCTTTAGTGTTTGGTATGTTTGCAGTTGTGAGTGTAGTGTTCAGCTAGATATCCAATCACGACATTTTCAGGCAGGATCGAACACTATTTTGATAGTATTCCTAAAGTCGTGTGATATCATACGTTCGCACGCTATGTCAGCCTGCGTTCAGTATGTTATGTTGCTGCATCATGTCTCCGATGTTTACCCCGTATCTGTTGGTCTGGTTTGGCTCCGTCGATGGATGCTTGTGTTATGGTATCCCCTCTCCCCTGTTGCGGCGTTGCGGTTCGTAGCAATCGTCCCCTCATCGTACCTGGCAGGCATTATCGCCTGCTTTTCTGATGAGCACCTCGCCCCTTCGTTCAGAACACGTTTGGCGAGGCAAACATCAACTAACACAAGAGCTTATAACTTATATCATCGTCAAACACCTCGTGTGAGTGACCAGAAGAGCCGAAGGCATCAACCTGCTAGCAGTAGTTGGTCCCCAGGTCCATACTGCCTTACACTTAACCAATGGCGTCATCGCCAGTACATGGGTCTTGGGTCGTGAGTTTGAATCTCATGTCGACCATGAAATCGCTTTTTAAAGAAAAATGACTTTTTTTCGTTATGTCAAGAATCTGAAAAAATACTTCTGGATCCCCCAAAATTGGAAGCGTGTTGGTGGCACGTCGACCCGTATATCCGGTCCGTTCCAGGGGAGGTGGTGTTATAAGGCTTAGACTGGGTAGGCGATCGGTTAACCTTTTACCAATAGCCCAACGGACTGAGGTCTTAACAAAAAATTACGACTAGTGTCGTTTACGCGAGGACCAGGATTGCCAGGCACTCCTGGTGCTCGCGGAGGAGAGGCTACGGCGGCAATCATGCGGTCGTCTCCGCCAGGACCAGGAGCGACAAGCTTGCCTGGTGCCGGCTTGGAAGGGCCTACGGCAGCAGAAAGGCGGCCGTCTTCGCGGGGACCAGGGGCGGTACGCATACCTGGTGCCGGCGGAGATGAACATGTGGTACCTACGGTCTCAACCAGGGGACCGTCTTCGCGAAGACCAGGAGCGGTACGCATACCTGGTGCCGGCAGTGAAGGGGCAACGCTGTCACCCGGGGGGCGATCGTTAGTGCCTGGGTCAGGCGTGCTCCCCGTGAGTGCTATCGGCGGGATAGGAAATTCAAACGCACCGCCGCTGGGCAGTCAATTGGCGCAGAAAGTCCCTGGCTGACGTGCACATTGGGGTTGGAGTCAGCAGCAGACCCGCATACCCGGCGGCTGGAGGCCAGACGAAGGCACCGGGGGAACGCCGTGCTGGGGTTGGAAAACCGTGAGCGAAGTGGTCGTTTGACCATCGCCCTGAACGCCTCCAGCATTACCTTGTTGTTGCGCTCCACCGTGACGAGACTGACCAGAGTTGGACTTCCCATTGTTGTTACGGCGGTTGCTGCCGTAGCGACGAGACGATTTTTTGCGTTGATCCGTACTTTCGGATTTGTTGCCTGATCCGCAGTGTCCATGTGTAATCGACTACAGTCTTGCAAGTTAGAGGGTTGTGAAGTCCCGCATCTTTGATCCATTCTCCGAATTCTCCGGATTGGTTTGGTTCGTGCCTGAGGTTTCTGTGAATCTGCTTATACTGCCCTTCAGGATGGGCTAGTGTTGTGGTATCCCCTCTCCCCTGTTACGGCGTTATGGTTTGTAGCAATCATCCCCTCATCATATCTGGCAGGCGTTATCGCCTGCTTTTCTGACAAGCACCTCGCCCCTTCGTTCAGAAGACATCTGGCGAGGCAAACAGCAACTAACACAAGAGTTTATAACTTCTAACATCGCCAAGCACCTCGTGTGAGTGACCAGAGCAGAGCCAAAGGCCTCAACCTGCTATTACGGGGGTCCGTAGTAAATAGGACCTACGGTACACATTAAAAACCATATATTTAACTATTTTTACTAACAATGGTCCTATTTATTATGGTCCCCCGTAATAGCAGTAGTCGGTCCCCAGGTCCATGCGGCCTTAGACTTAACACTTGACCCCGCGTGACTGGTGGTTTCGCTCTTTTGCCCGGCAGGTCAATCTCCTCATCCAGATCAGTCACTACAACAGGTAGCGCGGAAAAGCCAGCGGCAGCCAGCCCGCAGTTTGCTCGTAGCACTCTGCGGGCCCAAAGCAGAATGTCGTAAATCACGATCACTGGATCACTGCTGAATCACTGCTTAACTTTTTTGTAGTGCTGCTGCTTTAAATATGGCTTCGTGCATAGCAAGAAAGAATATAACGGTGGTAACGCTTGCTACTGTGTACTGCAGAATTGTGCTGCTGCGTCTTTGCTTGCCGCATGTGCGAGTAGTTCTGCTGATGCTGTACATATGCCATACATACGTGTACTAATAATTTTACTGTTGCTTTCTGGCACTATGGAACTTACTATAAATAAGTATACCCATGACATGTACTACAACTGTGACAGCTGTATAGTCGCGAGAGTTTCGCGTAGCCGGTAATTCGTAACTCTCGTTAACTTGTGCGCGTTGGTGAATCGTAGAACCGGCGTCCCTGGTGGCTTGGTAGATGGTCCGCGTGCCTGTCAAGATCAATTTCGTGGGTTTAAGTCTCACCGAGTGCATGCTCGCGGGGACTTTTTCTTGCATAAAAAATTGATAAGCGGAAAGCGCGAAAGCGCGAGTTGGCTACATTCGATGAAAATCGACGAGCAGTGGGAATGCTGAACCCTATGCGCGACGCAAAGTAAAGGCACGTACCGGGGGGGGAAAGGGACGACACCTGTGACCACGGCTTGTCCAGAAGAACGTCGAGGGCAAAACCTCCTACGAGTGGGCTAGAAAGTGAAAGTGACGAAAAAAAAAAAAAAAAAAAAAGACGGTAGTTGTTGTTCGGTCATGAGACAGGAGACAGGCTCCAATGCGCAGTAACTGCTGTGGTCTACGAGTACTGCTGTACTTCTTCTGGAGTCGACTTCGAGGGGAATAAATACGCTCCAGGAATCATCATGAGCACAAAATATTTCGTACAATCGCGGCTAACAGGAAATAAATGAAATGAAAATCATTCCAAGACAACAGGTATTAATAGCATCATAATGAGCATTGGGTGATGAAAGACATACAGCGTTCACTCATTTGTTGCAGCCGTGGTCTCGAAGCTCAGCCCGCTGAGCTGGCGTCACCTTGAGCCTTTGGGCAGTCATGCGGGTTGTGGTCAGCTCGTTGTGGCAGCAGAGAAAAATAAACCAACTGCAGCTGGTGCTGATGCTGTTACATTCAGAGGTAGGGTTCGCACAGCAGGAAGCACCCGAACGACCAGCAAAACAAGACAGGAAAAAGCCCAGCCAACCGTTTCGACCCATTACAATGGGCTACTGCATATTTCTCCCCGCCATGTCAAAATACCGGGCAGTCAAACAACCCTACACTTTTGACCCGCTTCACAAAATATTTGTGCGTTGTATTGATATCACTTCCGACCTGGAGCGGGAAAGGGATGGGGTTGCACATGCTCCTGCTCCATCCTGCGCACCGCTAACATATACCTGCGATAGAAACGAGAGGTTTGCTAGACTCCCAGGCTACACTCGCCTGTCGCCTGGTGCTGTGTGGATGGGTCCCGCTGTGAGCTGTGATTTGTGACCTCTCCGTGCTGATGCGACTAACGATCAACTAACCGCGGTTTCCAGTGAAGTAAAGCTCTCTAGGTGGCTGTGATGTGTGATGTTATTTCACTGCGATGTTTTAGGAGATCACCGCGGTCGGGCGTAGATACAAGTTAGACATCAATTTCGAAAAGGGTCTAAATATTTTGGCACGGTTAAAATAAAAAAATTCGCATTCGCTGGTAACAACAACATTGATCTGCGGCATGCCAGCTTGCGTCACCACGTACGTGGAGAACACCCCACTCCCCGAAGGGGAGCCTTGTTTGAATAGGTATGCTTGCGAAATGTTCGTACTTTTTCGAATATGTCTCTGTTATGGAAATGTTAGTGCATGACCATGTATGAGTCAATGTTCAAGTAGCACTGCTCTTGTGTCGTAGATCATAATCTATGTACCATTTCGGCATGTAACGTATATTATGCGGAGGAATAGCAGCCGTATCGTCTCTGCTCGTAGGACTGAGTATCGCAGCCGTATAGTCTCTGCTCGTAGGACCGAGTATCTCACTCTCTGATGTGATCTCTACCCGGATCGTGATGGTATCCTAGCTGCCTGTTCATCTCTGGAAGCTGCCGTCATCGGGACTCCTGCATTCTCTGTGGAATACATCTGTGTGTGTTGGCCATCTAAGCGAAAGTGTTTACGTGTTATCACGTCTTCTTCTCTCTACCGCACGGGAGTATCTTACTCCCCGGACCACAGCTTGCCCGGTGTCATCTCTCGGCTAACACCGAGGACACAGCCTCTGCCTACATTGTCAAGGTACAACGCAATTATCCATAATAGGTTATGAGCCTCGAGTTTGGCGAGTAGTGTGCACACACATCCTCTCTGCGGAGGCTTCTTCTGCCGGAGTGAGCTTTCTGCTGGAGGTCTACATTGAGTCAACCCGTCTGCTGTTGGATCCGACTGATCACCTGGGTTCTCGGCTGCATATTCGGTACGCTACTGCTGTCTGTAAAGCATTCGGGGGCATAACTTCTAGGCGTTGATTCCGGCCGGCCAATAGAGTTTTGCAGGGTTGTTGGTTTGTGCGTGCAGAGTACCGTTCTCATGCTCCGCGTGTGTGTAATTGACTTCCCGAAATCGCCTGCGCGTGTCGTATCGCGAGGCGTAGTCTGTCCAAGATACCTTCCAACTGCTGGGTGCCGACTTAGTAGCGTGTGTAGGGGTGAGGATCTGGCTGGGCTGGATGCATCCGCTGCGGCAGCCTCATAAATACAACGTAAACCGCATCACGTTACCTGCGCGTGCGTCGTCACGCGAGGTACGGTCTACATCCAAGACCACCTTTCTCGTACCGGTTTGTGGTGCATGTGTAAGGTTGAGGATTCGACCAGTCTGAGCAGTGCATCTGACCCGTGTGACTGCAAGACGTGGTCGGAGTTGACGCCTCCGACGCCACACACCGCAGCTTAGTCTCCTATGGTAGGTTGAATCTGTGCGCAGAGCACAGGAGTCTGGGCGGATACTGGCGGATGTCCGGCAGACTAGGATTGTGAGCTTCGGGGCTGCATTTCTGCAACGCCTACATCCGTGTAGCAACACTATCACCCTGCACCGTCCCTTGCGCGTCGAGCTTACTCAGGTACTCGGGGTGTTATACGTGTGGGGAAAGCCTGCGCGCCTTGCGCGTAGCCCCGATCCCTGGCTAGGGGTCGGGAGGCGATGGCGAAATCGTCTTACAACGCGTTGAAAAAGACGCTCGAAACCGTGGGCCTGAGCAAGGATCAACGGGATTACCGAGAGTGGGCGGACAAGTTTCGTATGGCGGTGGGTCTCCATTCGCAGGAACTCCTGAAGATCCTCGACAGAGAAACGTGCCCCAAGGGCGATGGGGTTGACGATGTCACGGCAATATACAACTGGAAAAGCCAAAACAACCAGTTGTACTCTCTTATCTACTTCTCCACCGTCGAATCCGCCAATATCTCCACAAAGCCTTTCCAAGGGAAGTCTGGGGGCGAAATGGGCGATGGGGCTGCGGCTTGGGCGGCCCTCAAGGAGCGTTTCGCCGGCAATACCAAGGAATCCCGGTGGGCCCTCAGGGAGCAGCTCCACGCCGCCAAGCTCCGACATGGTCAGAACGTCATCGACTTCCTGGCGATCATGAACGACCTCAAGCTTCGGCTCGACGACATGGGGGAGTCCACATCGAAGAAGACGTTCGAGGACCTGGTGTTGAATGCTCGTCCACTCGTCGGAGTACAGCTTGCTGCGGGACATGCACTACAGGCACCCGTTTCCAGACGTGGAGGCGATGAAGCGAACCGCCGTCAACTACTTCATCGACGCACAGTCGAGGAAGTCGTCGGGGCCCGCGGTCTCAGGCCGTGGTGCGGCGATGGCCGCGACCAGCAACGACCGGTGCCACAACGGCAACGAGTACGGGCGCTACCAGCGAGACTGCCCTAAACCGGCCAAAAAGAGCTGGTCGAAGCTGGGAAAGTCACAATGGAAGAAAAAATGGCAAGAAGAGCGGCGGCGGAGACCCCTCTCCAAAGTGGTGCAGTTATCACAAGACCACCACTCACAGCGACAGCGAACGCAAGGCGCAGCGAGAGATCCAGTCGCTGACTGCACGCCTGGCGCTGCTGCAGCCTCCCGGGCAAGGCAGCCTCGGCCACGTCGGGAGCGCACACCTGGCCGCTCTTCCTCAACTACCGTCGGGGGCCGCTGGCTTCGCTCACGTTGTGAGCGCCCCCATGGCTCTGCCTCCTCCGCAGACACACAACAATTTTTGGCTACTCGTTCACCGCGATGGACGTGTCCTCGTCAGCGGCGGCCACGCCGTCTCCTGGGGCTCTCACCGCGGAGTCCGGTACTAAACAGGCGGAACCTGCGTCTGCTCCGGCGGCATCACTGCCGAACTACCGTCTACCCGATAGGGTCTTCCGAGCGCTCATGGCGAGCACTCCCGACCTGTCAGGTGGAGGTGGGCTTCTCACCGACGGTACCTACATTGAGATGTTAGTGGACAGCGGGGCATCATCCAACTTGTCGACCCGGAGCTGACTCCGGGACTGCTAGCCTCAATGCGGGACTATGAACCTCTGCAGGTTCCTCACCAGATCGTCGCGGCTGGCCAGCACGTCCTGTACGGGGTAGCTGCGGGCACCATCAACGACACCATTACCGATGACGGTGGGAACAAGCGGGACTTCTCCTTCCGTGCAATCATCGTACCTGGGCTGGGGACGAACCTGTTCTCCGTCTCCCTGGCCATGGTGGAGGGGATGGCTGACCTGTTTTACCAGAACAAACCGCGGTTGGAAAAGGGCGACCTCGTTGTGCCGATGAGACCCTGGCCGTCGAAGCAACGACCGGACAAATCATGAGCTCCATCGCTGTTGCGCTTAAAAACCGTGCTGGGATCTCCGTAAAGCCTCACGGTGCTGCCTTGAAGGTGGTTTCTGCTGATCTGTGGCATCGTCGCATGGGGCATGCCAACCGCAACAGCATGCAGGTTCTGCGGAAGATGCCGCACAGCGGTGTTGAATACAACGGTGATCTGACGCCGTGCGACGTCTGCCCCTTCGGCAAGAGTGAGCAGCAACCTCACCCAAAGCAAGCGTCGTATGACGTCAAGCGGCCTTTTGTGCTTGTCACTGTCGACACCATGGGGCCGATCAACCCTCCGGCACTGGGCGGCTACACCTACGTCACCAAGTTTATTGACCAGCTGACGAAGTGGAAGGAGATCTTCCTCATCAAGAGCAAGACACACACCGTCGATTTCCTCCTGCTGTTCAATAAGGCCGTCGTGATTCCGTCCGGAGAGCGTTTAGTCCGCCTGAGAGGGGACAAAGGTACGGAGTTTAGGAGTGAGGAGTTCCGTCAGTACTGTCTCGACATCGGCGTCAAGTTGGAGTTTACGTCTACTAACACCCCTCAGCAGATCGGCGCGAACGAGCGGGCAGGTCGGATGCTTGCTGGTGTCGTGCGTTGTTTGCTTGCTGTATCGGGTCTCCCGAGTTTCCCCTGGGGGGAGTTGATGCAGACGGCAGTCTACCTGAGCAACCGGGTCCCACATGCGGCGTTGAGTAACGATACGCCCTACAAGGCACTCTACGGCAACGATGCTTACCTCGGGAACCTTCGGGTGATCGGGGCTAGGTCGTTCGTGCACGTAGAGACCCACACCAAGAAATTGAAGCCGCGTGCTTGGGAAGGACGCCTGGTTGGGCACAACACGGACAGCAAGTCTTACCGGGTATACAATCCCGCGACGAAACGTGTCAGGGAGAGTCGAAATGTTGTCTTCATTGAGACGCCCTCTGCACTGCCTCGTCTGGAGGTCGGTGGCTTTGACGACGGAAAGTTCACGTACGACGAGAGTGACGACTTGGTACGAGATGTGCGCGCATACACGTCTAACCAAGAAATCGGTTCCCTAGACGCTGCAGACCCGTTAGTGACTGGACGTTTGGGGCAAATCCGTGATGCCACCAACTGCGACCTTGGCATTAGTCCTGCTGCCCCTACCCCACCTGCTTCGCCTGGGGGAGTGAGCCCTTCCGATCAGAGTTCTCCGTCACCTGGTCCTCCGCCGCCCGCTTCGCCATCGGGATCTACGCCATCTGGTGGTTATTCGCGTGGTGGTTCTTCACGTGGTGGTTCTGCGTCGCGCGGAGGTCGCGCGATCACACCGGCCGTAACCAGCTCTGCCGCGAACCAGTCCAACGCCAGGATCCTCAGCGAATTGAGACGGCTCGGTTTTGCGTACTTCACGAAGGGGGAGTGTCAGGACGTCGCCCACAAGGACGACATGCCTCGGTTCGTGGAGTACGCGTATGCCGTGCAGACTTCGCAGCCGGGAGTTCCTAGATCGTGCTACGAAGTCATGAAGCTGCCGGACGCCGCACTTTGGGAAGCTGCTGCGGACAAGGAGATGGCTAGTCTGAATGAACTAGGACTCTACAAGCTCGTTCCGAGATCTTCTGTTCCTCCGGGACAGAAATTCATCAACTCAAGGTGGGTTTTAAAGCGCAAGGCTGACAACTCATACAAGGCGCGGGTCGTAGCTCAAGGCTGGAACCAGGTTCCGGGCCTAGACTGCGGCAACACGTTCGCTCCGGTTTGTCGACTGCAGAGCATCCGAATGGTACTGGCCATAGCAGCGGAGCTGGACTTGGAAGTAATTCTCGTGCTATGTCAAATCCGTCGAAAGTGCACATGGTGGCGGCCAAGCACATTCTGCGGTACCTGGGGGGGTCCACCGACTTTAGCATAGTGTACAAGAAGGGAGGCGTTAAGCTCACGGCCTTCTCGGACTCTAACTGGGCTAACAACCCAGACAACGGCAAGTCGACGTCGTGCTACATCATGATGTTGGCCAGGGCTCCCATCAGCTTCAAGTCTGGTCTTCAAAGCCTAACGGCCATGTCCACGATGGAAGCTGAGCTGCTTGCATCGGCACTCGCAATGAAGGAAGCCGTGTTCCGCATAAACATGCTGACGGAGCTAGGGTTTGGGGAGCAGTTTGTTCAAGTGCCGCTTCACTGCGACAACACTGCAGCTCTGCATGCGCTCGGGAACCATTCGTACAGTTCTCGCACCAATCACATCGCACTCCGTTACTTCTACATCCGCGAGCTGGTCACCGAGGGGACAATTTCGACTCACTACATCTCCACCAAGGACAACCCCGCCGACATCGGGACCAAGCATTTTGCTAGGCCGCGCTTCCAACAGCTAATAGACATCATCATCAGCGATTTCTGACATCAACGTCGTCGTCAACATCTTGTGTTTAATGTTTGTGTCATCAACATTGTGTTTAGTGTTTGTGTGTTTGTTTGTGAATCTGTTATTTGTGTGAATCAGCTTGCTAGTTCAATAGTCAACATTCGGCCTCGCACCATAACTGGTTGAACGAGCCATGTAGGTTATGGTAAAATTGGTTTTGTGCAGGATACGACAGCAGTACTTTTGCAAGCACGTGAAGGTATGCACATAGGGCACGAAAACATCGTTATAATTTCTACTGGCTAACGCATCGAATGAACTGCTTGCTTGCATTGAAACGAGTTGTTCTCGACTACTTATATTGTCACTGACTTGATTTGTTTGCTTGACTTTATTGTTTTCATCATCGAATTGAACATTGAGGGGGAGTGTTATGAAAATGTTAGTGCATGACCATGTATGAGTCAATGTTCAAGTAGCACTGCTCTTGTGTTGTAGATCATAGTCTATGTACCATTTCGGCATGTAACGTATATTATGCGGAGGAATAGCAGCCGTATCGTCTCTGCTCGTAGGACCGAGTATCTCACTCTCTGATGTGATCTCTACCCGAATCGTGATGGTATCCTAGCTGCCTGTTCATCTCTGGAAGCTGCCGTCATCTGGACTCCTGCATTCTCTGTGGAGTACATTTGTGTGTGTTGGTCATCTAAGCGAAAGTGTTTACGTGTTATCACGTCTTCTTCTCTCTACCGCACGGAAGTGTCTTACTCCCCGGGCCACCGCTTGCCCGGTGTCATCTCTCGGCTAACACCGAGGACACAGCCTCTGCCTATATTGTCAGGGTACAACGCAATTATCAAAAATAGTCTCTTTGTACGAACACTGTTTGCCAAAACGCTAAGCAGTCGACACGGGAAGCCCGTGCCGACACATTGGCCGAGGTCCGGGCGCGACCCGTGCCCTCTGGAGCGCGTGGCAAGCCCTCAAAGTTTTCTTTCGGCGGGAGTGGATAAGACGGTTTCCCTGGTTTCAGTACGACAGACCATATCTTGTACGTATGTACCGGTGAAATGTGTTCAGCGTTTCGTCCTTTCGCGAGCACACAGCCCAGACATGAACGAGGTAGATAACAGACAATAAGCAGAGAGCACAACGTCACAACGCTGCCGCTCATAAGCACCGTGGTCCAGCAGGCAACACCGTGCGTGTGTGACACACCCATCTGCGCTGTGGCTAGTTGTCTTTATCGGACCCTGCGGTCCGTAATCCACCATCTACCTATATTTGCTGCTGCTGTGTATGATAGACCCATGCAAACTCTGGACAGAAGTGTACGCACCGTTTGGACTAAATGTTAAAACGCCAACGGTCCTTCTATCGACGATGTTTTACGTTTCTTGCCCCGAGCACACACCAGGCATTTACTGTAACCAGCAGACACAATGCAATAACACAAACAACGTTACAATCCCGCGCCCACACGCCCGCCAGTAGAGCAGGAAGCAACACACGTGTGTGCGGTAGTTTGTCCGCGCTTTATTGCTGTGACTTGCTACTATGTAGTTGGTCGTTTTTTTATCGGACCCAGAGATCTATGGTGCTGGAAGTCTCCGCTGCTGTTGTGTTATAAACGCATGCTGCCACAGGTACAACAATGCTGCAGCAGCGGCTGCTGCTCCTGCAGGGCGATTTTCATGGGCAGCCGAGTGTGGTCGAGAGTTCCACCCCCTTCTTCGATACATCCCCTTCTATTTCTGTAAATATGATCCCACTATTACGGGGGGGCATAGTAAAATAGACCTACGGTACACACAAAAAACTATACATTTCCCTATTTTTACTAACAAAATTTGATCCTGTTTACGATGGTCCCCCGTAATACTCTACTGCTGTGTTTCGTGCGTCACTCATGTGTGTGTGGTGTGTGCCGCGTGTACGCGTGGAGTGCTTTCAAACTTTATTTTTGTCTGCAGTCCTCGGCTTCGTGCGGGAGAGGCCCTCTTCGCCGTGAGCGCCAGAACAAAGATACCTGGCATGCATTAACTTACTGACACATATGATGCAACGTTTGGCGGAATCAAGAACATCTATTAAAACGATTCAGTCAAAAATATCAATTCAACACAATTTCCATGTATGTTTTGTCCCCAAAAATGCAGTTGCAGTTCTAGAAGGGTCTGTATGTCGATGTGTACAGTAATATGTAGATATATATTGTTATTACGCATGCCTTCCGACAATATAGCGTAGGTGCCGTTCCGATATAAGCCGAATATCCTTCCGTAAATCAACAGTATCCCTCATACGCTTCTCTGCCAGCCGTTTCCTAATTTCCATTCTCTACATCAATCCATTTTAGCTACCGGTATAGTATATCCTAGTCCTCATCAACGTTTCATCCCCAGGTCATTGGCCGCATTCCTCCGCCTTTTTCCTCCCTTCCCCTAGCGGCCTGGCGGTCCCTCAGGGCTATTATATACCTATGCACTCGACGCGAGATCGCGACCTGGGCGGTCACCGAGATATCTGGAAGAGGCGTTCTGGAAGAGGCGTTCTTTGCAGACGCCTTTCCGCGCCAGGGACGATCCGTCCGTCCCTCCGACAATACTTGCCGCTACCTGATCAATCAGATCACTGCCTTCCTTTCCGAGGCGCCCAAAGCTTTCCACCGCGAGGGTGGCGAGTTTGTAGCTGCGCTTGTCGAAGGACACCTGTTCCGGACGAGCGTAGTGACTGCGCTTGCGCGCCTCAGAAGTGGAGGCAGCTGATCCGTCTCGATCAGTTCTGCCTGCCCGCGTGTGGATCCCCGCGTGTGCGTCCGCATACGTGACGTCGAGGAGTATCACTTTATTGCGATACTTTGATGCCGTAGCATCTCGGAGTCCTGCCGCCTCGAAGACGATGTCCATGCGGAGATCCCTGTTTGCGTGGAAGGGGGCTCCGCTTTCTATGTGGTGACGGATGGACATCCTCTTAAAGGTGCGGGAGAGCGCGTGCCCCAGAGGCTGGTGCTGGTTTACTTGCGCGCCCGATCGATGACATAGTCGTGCATGCCGCGTACTAGCCTCCGCTGTACCACAGCAGAGGCACCTTGCCGCCAGGAACTCCTCAATCCCCAGAAACCGTCGTCCCGCACCCACGAACTCTGACGGTGGGATGACTCTGGCCGAGTCGACAGGTCTCGCCCTTAGGAATGCAGTAGTCCCTGGTCCCGATTGGCGCCGTTGCCGGGCCTTGGCCAAAACCCTCGACTCTTTCTCTTCTTGTGGGTTACCCGTGCCTCTCTGGGTCGTCGTCTCGACGGGGAGCTAGTCCAGTGAAGTAACCTATCTCTCATAACGGACTCGGTTTACCAGCTTCCCCAGTCTATGCTGCGCTTTGAGCTGATAGATTCGGCATCGTGTGCCGGCAACACTTTCGCAACCGACCGCCTTGAGGCCTCTTGCTCTCCTCCTCGAAATGCAGCTTTCCGGCACGATGTTCGCCATGGCTTCTTCTGAAACTCCATGCACATCGCGGAGGCCCCTGATGATGTTCCAAATGCGCCGGACGAGGTCTGAATCGGGCAGCTCCCTCCGGACTTGTCCCCTATAGAGTCGGACAGGTCAGCAAGCACCTCCGGCACCGTCGCCACCAAGCTTCCGACGGACACTGACATCCTCCGGGCTTCAGCCGACGCCAGTCCGAACCCTCCGGCCCCCGTGGTCAGTCTTGCCTGCGCCTGTTGGTAGGGCTGCAAGACCAACTGGTTTGTTGGGCACCCGTTCTCGAAGAACGACGTTTTTTCTGCTGTCTCCGGGAGATCAAGCAAATTCTCCAGCATCTACATCGCGTTGCCGTCTGCTTTTTGGCATGTGGGCAGAGACAGTTCCGGGTCCATCACTCTTTCTATATAGGCGACCCGTTGCGCCATAGAGCCGGTGGCGATCAGGTTGGCTGCTTGCTTGTCTGGCATACGCGGTAGCATCCGCGCGAGTTGTCCCGCTCCCTCGTTTTGGACTATCTCTATTGCGCCTCCAACGCGCATTCGTCAGTACCGACGGGAACCCCAACCACCTTTACTCCACCCCGTTGCACGATGCGGACGCCAATATCTTCAAGAAGGACGATTCGTTCGGGCGTAGGTACGTGCGCCTTCGGGGGCAAGGCAAACGTTCTGCTCGGGTTGATTGCGATGCCGATGTTGGACAGCTCACGCTGGAGGAAGGGCACAACTTTCACAGTATCGGGTGTGATTTCCATCATTCCGGTGCTGATGCCGTCTAGGTAGGCGAATGCCTCCACGCCTTTTGGCTTGAACTCTGTTCGGGTCCGCTTCAGCACCGGCAAGAGAGGCATGCAGAACTACGCCGGTCCCATGGCACCCCCTTGTTGTACCCCACTGGAGCATTCAATCTTGCGCCTTTCTCCCGATTCCATCTGGAAGAATACGGGAGCAGTTCTCTCCCAGTAACACTTTGTCACGAACGTTCTAAGTGTAAGCGCGCAGGTCGCTACCTCTGCAAACACAGCCGTCCGTTTCACCGTGTTGAAGGCGTTTGAGCAGTCTGTGAGAATCAGCCATTTTTTTGCCTCGTGGTGTACCCGGGCGCATAGTGAGACTGCTCCACGCCCCCTCGTCGTGCTCCGACTCCGACTCCAAACTGTCTCGCCTCACGGTTGGTCTCCTCCAGTCGTGGTCGCCACTACCGCATGGTTCCGGCTGTGAGAAGGCGTCTCCATGTCATTCCTACGCAGACGGGGCGGCATTTTTCATCCAAGGCAGTGAGGTTGGATTGAAGGAAGAGCTGCTAGAATTCCGGCGGAAAGGCGTTTGGATCGTCGATAATTCTTCTCCAGAAGGCTTCAATGCCAGCCCCGAATTTTTGGCGCCCAATGCCAATCCTGATAATTGACTGCAGGTGCGAAAAGAGCGAGCCCTCACTTCCTGCGCGTTGCGAGAGTTGATGACCTCGAGGGCCACCTGTGGGTCGAATTCTTCCTCCGGGTGCCACTCGGGACCACTTCCTTCCTCCGGGTCGGAAGAACTTGCTGCCACCACTGCCGCTGCTGCTTCGGAGATGACGGTCTGATCCTCCTCCGGGACCTTTGCTTTCACTCGCTCCCACGTTTCCTCGCTCCCCGGCGCGCGCGGTTCCGCGAGGAGGCTGCGTGCTGCGACAGTCACCCCCCCTGGATGGTGGCAGGCTGAAGACGCCCGCCTGAACAAATCAGCGTCCGTCACTTCGCGAGCTTGACCCCTCTGTTTTATCGATGCTCGACGGGTATACTCCATTACCCACGGGAGTAGAAGGGTGAGATCACAACGTTCGACAGACGCGAACCTCTCGCACCGCTTCACTCGGCCATCCTGCGAGTGCAGTAGAGCCGGGAGGATGTACCAAAGCCTGATTGACCTCAAGAGTGAGGTCGGCGTCTCAGACTGTCAGTGTGGGCGATGCTCTCCCAGGGCGTGGTTAAGGAGGCCAAGCACGTGGATGATAAGCTTGGCGTGAGCAGGAGCCAACCTTGACTGCACTTTAATAACAGTGACGAAGCGTTGTTGGAGGTCCTCAAGGGGAACATCGTCGAGCGGTCCTGCAATCCCCAACGTATTTTGGTCCCAGGGATAGAGGAGCCCATCCCGGCGCCCATCCTCGCGGTCGTCAGGTCTTCCTCCGAGTCCTCCTGCCGTAACGCGCAGTCCGGGGTCTGCCTGAACTGCCGGTTCTAGCGGTTCCCGTCTTCCATGACGAACTGTGCATCCCCTAGCGCCGCGGAGCAGCGGCGCCTGCGCCCCGCCTCGCCTGGCTGCATTCACCACGCACCACGCATGCATTGCAAGTTGGCGTCCACAAGGTAACCCTACCGCTCGGTGTCCCCGAACAATCGTTGCCCTACACCCCCCGCAGGTCGTACCGCTTTGGTCGTCTGCGATGAAAGCGTGACGTTGTGATACGCTCCCTGGTGCTGGACCTCCTCCTTCTCCGTCCCCTCCTTCCCTGCGAAGTTCACTCCCTCCATCGCCACCCCTTTCCTCGCCAGGGATCGCGGGCGGCTCGCCTCTCCCGGGTCGAGAGATTCTCTCCACCGGCTCGTGGCGGCCCCTCTTCCGCTTATCGCCGCTCGTGATCCCCTTCCAGATCCGCGCGGCCGACGTCGCCTGCTTCTTGCGCCCCCCCCACCCCCTACTGCGCCGGTAGGCGTGGACGCAGTTGCTCCAGTTGTTGCCGGGGTGATACTGGGCTGCGTCAGAGGGGGGGGGGCGAGCGTCCCGGCGCCGTGGCCTCCCTGTCGCTTGCGATGTGGGGGTTCCCCGGGGCTACCGAAGCAGCATGTTCTGGCTCCGCCTGCCTTCTTAGCCCTGGTTCGCTTTCTGACGATGGAGCTTCATCTTCCGGTGGTGCCACTCCCGCTGCTAAAGGGTTGCTCTCCCGCGCCGGGTCCATCCCTTCCGTTGTGGCTCCCGCCGTCGTTGGAGTGGCGTTGGGCTGTCTCAGGAGGGGGGGCAAGTGTTCCAGTGCCGTGGTATCCTCATCTCCGGCAGTGCGGAAGTTCTCCGCGGCAACATAATCAGCATCTCTTGGCTCTGCCTGCCCCCTTACTCGCGGGCCGCCTTCAGACACCGAAGCCTCCCCTACTGATAGCGTCACCCCCGCTGCCGCTGGGCCAATCTCCAGTGCCGGGTCCGTTCCCTCCGCCGTTGCCCCCGCCGCCGTCGGAGAAGGAGGCAGCGCGTTCCCTGGCTCAAACACATTCATGGACCCTAGGGTCTCCGCCGCCGTCGGAAAAGGAGGCAGCGCCTCCCCTGCTTCCAGCGCGTTTCGGACCTCTAGGGTCCACTTCGTCAACCGGTCTTCCCATGTAGAGTCGAGGCCCGCCAGAAACTCTTGGACATGGGGTAGGATGTAGATCCTCCGATTCTGGAGCCGGAGTACGATGTCCTGCGGTCGGATATCGTACGCGGCGAAAATCTCACGGTAGTGACCGGCTGCCGCTCGCCATTCCCTCGGTCGGGGGAAGTCGACGTAGGCTCCCTGGGGCAGGCCGAGAGCATCGCTGAACAGGGTGCACAACAGGAACGACAAGGTTGGTCTCCCCCCATGGGTGCTCACCATCTCTTGCCAGGTATCATGGGAACCAGTCGTGACGTAGCTGGCCGGCTCCAGCCAGAGGGCGTCCTCGTCGAAGAGGTCTGCGAACTGCAAGGCTCCTGCTACCGCAGACCACCTTCCCCCCGACCGTGGTCTTGGAAGATTCTCAGCCAGCTCCGCGGGATGGAGCGGCCGGTTTCTTGCCCGCCATTCAGAGCGACACGCAGCGCATGCCTGTGGGTCTGCGTGCCCACCCTCGAGGAGTTCCGCACGATCCAGCATGCAGCGGACATGCACTTGCTCTCCGTGGGGGTACGGAATGGATGCCCATAAAGAGTCTACGGCCAAATCTCCAGTAGATTCCTCTAGAGCCCACCCGCAGTACGTGCAGGGAGAGGCACCCTTGTTCCCCGCATTCTGACGCCTTTCCACTGCATTCCTAGTGTCACCTCCCCTTCAATCGGTCTCGTCTGTAACCGGTCACTCTCCGGTGCCCTGTCCGTTCTCTCCGACGTGGTTGCCACCGCCGTCAGAAAGGAAGGAATCGCGTCACCCATCTCCAACCCGCGTTGAACCCCGAGGGTCCACCTCGCTAGGCGTTCTTCACATTCAGCGTCAAGACCTACCAGATACTCTTGGACATGAGGTCCGATGTAAAGTCTTTGATTTGGAAGTCGGAGCAGGACGTCCTGCGGTTGGATGGCATATGCAGCGAACTGCGTACGGTAATGGCCGACCGCCGCTTCCCATCCCCTCGGTCGGGGGAAATCGAAGTATGCCCCTTGAGGCATGTCCAGCGCATCGCAAAACGGCGAGCACAACAAGAACGAGGAGGTCGGGCTCCCATCATGGGTACGTAACATGAGCTCAAACGTGCCGAAAGCGCCAGTTGTAACGCAGCTGGCTGGCTCCGGTCCGGGGTTGCCCCGCTGAACGCGGGCGGCGAAATGCAGGGCGCCCCTCACCGCCACCCACCTTCCACCGTACTCATTCATGGGTAGCCCTCTAGCCAGCTCTGCCGGATGGGGAGGTCGGCTTCCTCCCGGCCACGCCGAGCGACGCGCAACGCAGGGCCTGGGGTCTGCATGCCCTCTCGCGAGGTGTTCCGCGCGGTCCAGCATGCAGCGGGCAGGCACAAAGCCTCCGTGGGCGCACGGAACGGGTACGCGAACGTAGTTGTCTTCTGACTCCCCAACAGAGCTATCGAGAGGCCAACCGCAATATGTGCACCATAACTCGTCGGACTCCTCTAATCCCCCTTCCACGCCCTGATTCCCTTCAACATGGCTTGCGGCCTCCTTGACACCCGACGCCAGTGATCTCCACAGTGTTTCCAACTGTCTTTGTTGGTGTTTACTCTCTGCGGTAGTGCGATCGTACCTCAGGTGGAGCCTGGGCGCTATTGCCGTGAGCCGGAACGTTCTACGAAGTGGCACTCTCCCTCCTGGGATGGCCACCCCAAATCGATCGTCTCCCCTGTCGTCTGCCCCCTCCAAGCTTTCTGTGGCACATCTCCTGTGAACGAGCCAGCCATCAAAAGCAAACCGCTGGTCATCCTCCAAGTGCTTGTTGCAGGCCCCACACGGCGCTTGCGCTTGCGGCTGGGGTGTCGTGCCACGCCATTCTCCTTGTGTATCCTCCTCGTCTCGCTCTGTGGCGCTCCTTGATAAATCCACCGTTTCTGGAGTAATTTGGACCCTTCCAATGAGGCAGAGCTCGGCAGCGGTGACCCTGTCTCTGGTGGCGCTTTCTTCCGCCGTGTCCGCCGACCTGCCGAGAGCTCGAATCTGTTGGAGGAGGGGACGTAGATCCACCTCTTGTTGCTCCTCGTGCAGGGCTGGATTTGGGCACGTGAGTTGGTGTACCCCACCGAAAATCCTGACTCGGGGAATCACGTCCTCGCAAAATCCTAAAGCACAACGGTGATGTACCTCGCACGAACAAGACACTTGTACGCAGGCCGTCGCTTCAACCAGACTGTGACAAATGCTGCATATCACTCGCCGCCTCCTCTCGCCTCTTGTGGTCCCTGTTGGTGCCTCCGCTCCTCCGTTAGCCGGAATCTCTTGCTGTCCAATCGTCAGCGCATCTACCATAAATTCATTGCTGTGTTGACGTAGCGCCATCCTGTCGGCCTCGTTGATCGTTACGGTCGCTCGGCACGCCGGACACTTCAGGTTGATCTCCGCCCTGACTCGGAATGCGGCGTAGCATGGAAGATGCGGTCGATGGGGGCAGCTCCCTAAATATACCATCGGGGCGGCCAAGGTCTCGTAACAGACACTACAGTCTTCCGTGACTTCCTCTCGGAGCTGATCTTCTACGGGCGACGGCGAAGGTGTCGGTAGCGGCGACGGGGGCAATTCGGAGGTCGACCCGAGTGCCGAACTACTTCCTTCCGGCATCCGTGTGAACGTCGGCCATGACGGCCTTGGTGGCACCGATTGTGTCGTCCTGACCGCGACCTGCGATGGTGTTTCGACCGCAAGGACCATACCCGGTGTCAAAAGTGGTTCCGCTGTCGAAGGGAGGCCAGCTGTCGGCAGCACCGGTGATGATGGCTGCGACGGCGACGCTGACGTGCTTGGCGATGACGCTTCGGGTGGCCTGGCGGACGGAGAGGTATCTGGTGACGGTAGCAGTGCCGTCGAGGGGGTCGATACGGGCCCCGATACGGCTGGGGGAGGCTGTATCGACGGTTGAGGCTACCCCCTTGATGGAGGATGTAGTGGGCGCGACACGAGCACCGTCGGTTGCGCTGTCGGCGGCATAGTAGGCCACGGCGATTGTTGCTGCTGCGGTGGCGGTAGCTGCGCAAGCCCTGGTGTCGGGGGTTGTACCTCTCCAGGTACCGGCAAACCTTCTATGACGGGTGGTCTTGACCCCCCAAGGGAAAGAGGGGTCGTCAGGGGTGGCCCCGGTTCCGTTGTCGGCAACTGCGATGAACTATTAGTAGGCGTAACTGAGGATTCTTCCGGCAACGATGGAAGTACCGGCTGCAAAAACGTTGCCAACGGCGCCATCCGCGCCATTGTTGACTGTTGAGGGAACGCCCTATGGACTGGCTCAGTGGGGAGCTGCCTCCCCCCCCCCCCCCCCCCCGTCCGATGATTGTGCGCTGATGGCAGCAGATATTCGGGTGCGCGCCCTCGTTCTGGAGGAGATAAGCCTCTCTCCAGGTGCACTCGTCGTGTCCCGTCGTCCTTCACCTGTGGCCGTTCCCGCGCCTGTGGACGACCCTAGTGGTGCCGCCGCCCCTTTGGAACCTCTGACAGATGTGGTACCGCTGTTGGGTTGGCGGTGACCCTCTCTTGTCCCCATGCTAGCTACATCCCTACATTAAGGATTATCCTCTCGAGTTATATTCCTCTGCATATAGTCAAATTCCATGGGATAGCTGCTTTCCTGACGTCGTCTCTCGCATGTTCCTCTCTGGGGGAGGGTTGGGAGGGGCGTTCTTGAGTCCCGTGAACCCGCTGTCGCGCCCGGTGGCAGCGGGGGGGAGAGATGCAGGCCCTACTCCACTATGAGCTCTGACACCGCCGAGCGCTGCCCGGCACCCCGCTTACTACTCGAGGGCGTGGGTACCCCCAAGGGACCCCTTCGGACGAGGCTCCCGACTGCTCGACGAACATCTTGAGACGTCGCACTCGAGTGCCTGGAGGTCAATGCTGCACCTGGCGGTAGAGGGCGAGGAGACGTTACCTGACTCTGAGCATAGCCGCCTGTGAGAAGCGCCAGGTGCCCCTGTTGACTCCCCGTAGGTGTGGGCCCCCCCAAGCGTCCCCTCCGGGAGGCCCTACTTACTGCACGTAGGGCATTTTGATAACCACGATTTGAGTCCCGAGAGCCCGGTATTGCACCCGTTGGTATGGGGGGACAACGTATTTCCCTACTACCAGCACCACTGCTGGTGAGGGGCGCCCGGCACCCCCGCTGGCTCCTCGCAGACGCACCCTCCCTCAAAAGATCCCTCCTGTCGAAGCTTCTCGCTCCACGTTGGGCATTACGAGAGCCAACACTAGAGTCGCTAAATCTCGGTACCGTGTCCGATGTCATCTGGGAAGGAGACCCTACCCTGATATAAGCACTGTTGCTGGAGGATAAAGCCCGGTAAGCCTGCTGAGTCCTCGCAGGTGCGGACCCGCTTAAAATCCCCGGCTGGGGCAAAGCATCCGGCTGCACGACGAGCTTTTTGAGGTGCAGGGACTGCCCGTTTGTCAACAGAGGGGGCTGAGAGAGTACACCGCTCACCGTTCTATCCTCGCGCGCAGCTCGCCCCCGCGACCTCTCCTGACACGGGAAGTGGTCGAAATCCTGCTCCTACTCCAGGCAACGCCTCCAGTGACCCGAGTATCACGTCGAGACTGGGTCCCGTTTATCAGAGTATGGGCAAGGTTTTCTTTAACCTCCATTGGCAAAGGGTTCCGTCGCCATGTGACCCCTCTCCCAGGGCGTTGAGAGGTGCTCGACAGGCCACTACTCCCACAGAGTCTGCTCCCCACTAGAGGGTCTGATACCAGCTGTAAACCCGTCACCTCCACTTCTGCTCTCTTGCTCCACTCTCGAGCACTGGCTACAATCTCGGAGAGAGTGGGTACACCTTCTGATGGCCACGGGCGACGGCCCTGGACGGTTGGTATTTCTCGCCGAGGTACCAGGGCCCCCTGACTCCGTGTGTCGTCGGTAAACGTGACCCGAAGCCGCTGATGCGGGCACCCTGCGGGAGGGGAAGTGGACCGTTGCCGGCGCCCCAAGATTCCTGGAGGGGGCGAGGGCGGAGTGACTATGGCATTCCCTCCAGAAGACGATGGCGAGCGGTGCCTCGGACGCGAAGTCGGTCGAGGCGAGGGCCGATCGCGTGATGCTTCCCTGCCCCTCCGAATCCCGATGGTGTGGGGGCGATGGGGGGGCGCTTCTACCTCTCGTTGGCAGCGGCCAGCACGACGCCCGTTGCTGGGGCTGGCTTGGTGCTACAGCTGGGCTTCGTGTCGCTGCACTCATACTCTCGCGTTCCACCGGCGGCGGGACCTGTGATGGGCGCCTTCCGGTTGTTGCGGGGACCTGATCCCTCTCTTGCTGCGTTCCACTTGAACCTATGCTGTCTGAGGTGGGGGATGCTTGCTGCTGGAGGCCCCCTGTAGCCCTCGCTTGCATCCATGCCAGGGTAGTCGTCTGCCACCCGCCTGGTGCGACACCTTGCGCCCTTGTCCCTACGATCGCTGTTGTCGGGGGGCTCGTACGCCTCGCACGCTCTACCGGTGGCGTGACTTCTACTAGACACCTCCCGTCCACTGCGAGCGCCTGACCTCCCTGATGCTGCACCTCGCTCGCTTGCTCGCCCCCTACCGATAGTGGCGCTATTGCAGGTACTGCACGTGTCGATATGCGACCTACTGCCCGAAACAATCGGTTTCCGACCCCGCCCCGTTGCAGTTTGTTGCTGCAACCTTCCCTGCACGGGGGCTGCGCCAAGGATCCTTGGCTGCATCCATGCCGGGAGAGTTTCTGCCCCGCCCTTGTCCGGCTGGTAGTGGACGAATAGATAGGGCTGTTGTTGCACTTGCGGGTTGTGCCGCCATCGCAGGTACTGTACTAGTCGATACGCATGTCTCCCGCTGCCCGAAACAATCGGTTTCCGGCCCCGCCCCGGTTGCTGTTTGTTGCTACAACCCTCCCGGCACGGGGGTTGTGTCAAGGATCCTTGGCAGCATCCATGCCGGGAGAGTCCTGCCCCATCCTCGTCCGGCTGGTAGTGGACGAATAGATAGGGCTGTTGTTGTACTTGCGGGTTGTGCCGCCATCATAGGTACTGCACTAGTCGATACGCCTCTTTCCCGCTGCCCGAAACAATCGGTTTGCGGCCTCTCCCCGGTTGCTGCTTGTTGCTGCAACCCTCCCGGCATGGGGGTAGTGTTAAGGATCCTTGGCTGCATCCATGCTGGGAGAGTCCTCCCCCGCCCTCGCCCGGCTGGCAGTGGACAAAACGATAGGGCTGTTGTTGTGCTTGCGGGTTGTGCCGCCGTTTCTACAGGGAGGTCGCTACCTCCCGACATGACGGGCACCCTCACAGACGCGAGGGTGCCCACACTTTCGCAACCCTAAACCACCCCCCCTTTGGTCAGCGTGAGGCACGCTTATATTTATTCCGTGACGATAACGAGTGCAGCTCAAATTCCTCTTTCTCCCCTTGCGACGTGTCCTTCTCCTAGGGTTCTCGTGTATTAACCTCTCCTTACCTTTCAGGTTCGACGCACCGAGTTTCCTCTCCCAGTGATGCGGGCATGTAGACTGCTGCTGCTGCTGGACTCTCCCCTGCTTCCAGCAAGACGATAACCTCTCTAAAAAATCCTTCCCCACGTCCGTTTTCCCCCAGCCCCTCTCCAACCCTGTTTCGCCTCTCCTCACTTCTCTCCCAAAACTCAAGATCCGTGCCTAGCCCGTAGGAAACCAATTGCACTGCGTTTAATTTTCCGCCTTGCGACAAGCACTGCCAATCGTGCTTAGTCCGTCTGCTCCGTTTTATTTTATTTTATGCCTGGTATATTTCATTTTTTTTATTTATATCGGCGTTCCTGTAGCCCCTCACCTCCACCAACACTCTAACACTTTCGTCAAGCTCCGCTGCAATTCTTGACCCCACTCGAAGCACAGCAGTTTATGCGCACGACCAGTGAAAACCTTCCTGATGGATGATGGACGATACTCATATTAATAGAGGAAACCGTCGGAAGATAAAAAAATAAATATATACGTATAAGAAGAAGAAGGCCCGTCCAGCCCCAACAAAGAGGGCTAGAAAATAGGCTTGGTACCTCAATAGCTACACGACGACTTCCGGTGCATCGCTTTTCGTGTTGTTATGTTTCCCCAGTGTTATCCTTACCCCATTCGAAGTTTCTTCCACACGAACTTAGAACACCTCTCGAAATGCTCGTTGCGATAGAAGATAGAAGAGCTGTCCGAAGATATTCGCAGAAGAAGGATCAAGATACCGTAGGAGCACGAGGGCGAGAAGAAACATACCCCGAAAAAAGAAAAAGAAAAAGGGTACGTTGACCTACTACCCGGTACACGACGCGCTTTTCCCGAACATCCACGCGGCTGCTCCACAGCAGGTCCCAAACTGAACTGACATTTAGGCAGGCGAACCGTACCACAAATGTATATAGTGTTATTGCCCTCGATGAAATGCATTCGACCGCTGTTCTCAGTTTGCTTGTCTTATTTTTTTGTGAGGTCGCACTCAGTTGAATTTGGTTAGAGTGACGAGAGACGACCAATCGGCACCGGCATAGACGGCACCCCAGTAAGCGAGCTTTGGCTCAGACTGAGCGTCTGCGTGGCTGGCTATCGGTACTACTCGTGGTCATACAGGGCGGGGGGTACTGTATGTGATATCCATCTTGGTTCGTAAAGGGCACTCAACATCCTGCAACATTTCTGCTTCAAGTTGTTGGTAGTGATGCACCAGACTCTTCCACAGCCTACTATTACTAGGAGAATGGGAATGACGAATGTGACGAGATCTACGGCAGTGGTCAAGCGTCTAACTGCATTAAGCTAATGCGTTGGCGGTTGTTGTATTGTCATGGATGTGTTTAAAGAACGCGCGCCACGAACAGTCTTTTGTCCATGAAAATCCGTTTTAAAAAAAAATGCGCCTTAATAAACATTAAGTAAGCCTGCGGCCTCCAAAATCTGAATTGTTTTGTTTTCTTTAGGGTTGCTGTTGTTGTTCTCTCACTGTACGTTTAATAATAGGTACCACGAGCTCCACTTGGATCTGCAGAGAGTCACCAGGGTTCGTTTGTTCCGCCACGGCGGGAGCGTCAAGAGTATTTATTCTGCCCCCCCCCCCCCCCCCCCCCCCCCCCCCCCCCCCCCCCCCCCCCCTAGAATAGAAAGGCAGCAGGGGCAGACCAAATAGTGAATGAATTTAAGAAGTACGGGGGAGAATGAATGCTTACCATGATGGTTATGTTGTATAACTGGATATGGAAAAACGAGTACGCACCTAGGAGGTGGAGAGAAAGAGTAGTAGTAAATTTATTCAAGAAAGGAGATAAGGCTGACCCGGGGAACTATAGAGGGATAACGCTACTAAGCACAGTAGGCAAAACATTTTGTAAGATTTTGAACGATAGAATGGGAACGATGATGGAGAAGGAAGACAAAATAAGCGAAGGACAAGCAGGGTTTAGGCCAAACCATAGCTCCGCAGACCATGTGTACACCTTAGGTAAGATTATTCAAGGTAGGAAAGACGCGGGACTAACAACGTACTGTTTCTTTCTAGATGTGCAGAAAGCCTACGACACAGTATGGAGAAATGGATAGTGGAAAAAACTGTGGGAAATAGGAATCAGAGGAAAGATGTGGAGAATGATGAAAAATATGACGGAATGTGCGAGAAGTGCTGTGATGCTGGACGGGGAAATATCGAAGTACGTTGATATTTTACAAGGAGTTGCACAGGGATGTACGTTGTCACCTAACTTATTCAAGATATATATTAACGACCTGATAGTAGCAGTCGAGGGAGCAAGGCAGGGAGTCACGGTAGGGGAAGATACGGTGTCGGGATTGATGTTTGCGGATGACTGCGTGGGGATATCAGAAACACCCGAAGGATTGCAGAAACAAATAGAGAAGGCGCTAGAATACACCAGGAAATGGAGGGTGACGGCGAACGTCAAGAAATGCGCAGTAGTTGTTTGCAACGAAGATAAGGTAAACCCGGTAAATTTCAGTTGGAAGTGGGGAGAAGATGAATTGCCGATCGTAGACCAGTATACATACCTTGGCGTAGAGATCTCAAAAGACTGCTCTTGGGATACACATATAGCAAAAGTAACAGGAAAGGGTAAGTCACAAGTAGTCAAGATGGATGCGATCCTAACAGACCAGAACCTTGACACTAGGATTAAGAGATGTATCTTGATGAATGTGATAGTACCAAAGCTAGAATATGCAGAAGTATGGGAAGGGAACGCGAAACTCGTAAAACAGTTGGAAACAGTGCAAATGACAGCAGCTAAACAAAGCCTAAGATGCTCAAGTACGACTAGTAATACAGTCTTAAGAGCAGAACTGGGAATGCGCCCACTCAAGACAAATAGAGACATGAGAAAGTTGAACTGGCAATAAAAAGTAAGGAACATGCCAAAAAAGAGGTTGCCAGCCATAGTTGATAGAGCTGTATGGGAGAAAGTATCAAAAGGACGAGCTGGAATAAGGTGGGATGGCGTAGTTGAGAAAGTATGGAAGGATCTAGGGGGAAACCAAGTAGAGATGATGTCCGCCGGGAAGTTTGGGAGGTACAAGGCAGAAGTAGAAGAAAGGATAGAAAGAAGGGAAAGACTAGCGCTAAGAAACAAGGTGGAATCGGAAAAAAACACTTGGAGATATACGGGGGATTGAGGGAAGGAATAGGAATGAAACCGTATTTGCATGGCCCAATGGACTTCGCGAAAACGCTGAAACTGCGCTTTCGTGTAGGGGACCTGGACCTGCCAGAAAGAAGAAAGAGGTACACCAGTAGCCGGGAAGAGGAGGAAGTAGACGCACAGATGTGCCCGTGTGGCAAAGCAATAGAGAGTAGAACTCACATAGTAGGAGAATGTGAAATATACAAGGAGGAACGGGATGTGTTAGAAGAGGAGATGAGGAAAATAGACGAATGTGACATGGAGGAGTTTGATACAATGAATAGCAGCGAGAATACGATCGCTATCCTAGGAGATAGATGGTGGCCACAGGAGGACAAACAGGAAGGGGATAAGATTAGCAAAAAGATTCTGTGTAATTTATGGAAACAACGTAATGAGCGCCCAATTGTTGGAGGTGTCTCTATTAGGAGTCGGAACGGTGCTCCGTCTCGAAAGGGATGCATGGTCAATGGTCAAATGACTAAGGCAAGCAACAAATGAGTACGCCCCCCCCCCCCCCCCCTATTGCCAGCTTTGAAGCTTCTCGACCATACTCGCGGAAAACTGCCTGCTCGGCACGAAATTATTTCACCGTGTATTACCGTGGTAGCCGGTTCCTGTACCGATGAGTACGAAGTTGGCCAGTTACCGTCCAAACATTTCTGCGCATTGTTACTACCGTGGTGGCCGGTTCCTGTTCCAATGAGCACCAAGGTGGCTGACAGGCTGGGGAGGGTTGACACAGTGAAGAAGAAGACCATCTACCGTAGTACTCTACTCGTGGGGATGTACGAGCAGGGGGGGTGATATCCTTTAGAAGGTCGATGAGTTGAAAGAAGATGAAAGGAGAAGAAGGAGGGAGGCAAGAATGAGTCACCTCGCGAGCGCGCAAGAAGCAGCAGCAGCTGCTGCCGAAGCTCGGAAAAAAAGCGCATCCTCTAGGTGGCAGCGCAGTTGTTGGCGGCGCGGCACGGGAAGGGGGGGTCGGGCAACTTGGGGGCGAGTGGAGGTGCGGCAGGTGCTGCTGCCGTAGCGGCAGCGGCGGCCGCGGGGAATGACGATGCGATGGCAGCTGCCGATGTAGACGCGGAGAATGCTGCTACCGCAGCCGAGGCAGATACCAATGCGGAAGAGGTGAACGTTGCTGCCCTTGCTGCGGCTGCGGCTGGTGAGGACGTGGCGCATGCTGGAGGTGAGGTTGAGGGGGCTGAGGGGAATATAGCTATTGGAGAGGGTGCATGCGCTATTCAAGGTGGCATTGGGGTTCAGCAGGGGGGGGTCGCCGGAGAGGGTGTTGAGATACCGATACCAGCGGTAGATCAGATCCACGAAAATTCCCTCCGCACAACTACGATAATCGAACAGCTCGCGGTTGCTCTTCCAACGATTCAAGGGTTGGCTGAGCAAGTCAACGCCTTGCAACATAATCAACCGGGAGTTGGGGAGGGGGATCATTTGGCGAGGGGAGGGGGATCTCAGGAGGATGGGGTGGGTGTCGTGTCGAATCCCAATGAGGCAAAGAAGAAAAGGAGGCAGCGAAGCGATGAATTACGGCATGGAGCAAGGACAGCACCAAACGATTTTATGCGATGGCAGCAGTAGCGCAGTCGTTCACCAAGGAGCGTACTCAAGAAATGCTCGGGGAAGATCTGGTAGTGAACGACGCTGTGTTGAAGACGTGAACAGCGTGCTCCGGGGTCCGCATCGATCAGTTCGCGCCGAAAAAAGGGGTCTGGGGGAGAAGGAGTGAAGATGACTGTTCAAGACCGTTTGGCAGCATTGACGAGGGGCTTCGGGGTTATTTTGGGGGAATACGCTCGGGCGGGGATTTTTCTTCAGGAACTGCGTGAGATTCGACAATTGTTGTTCGCGTACGCAGCGAGATACCAGGACGTCCTCGCAGGAGAATTCGGGCTCCATATATCTGATGCGATTACCGCGTCGATTGATCAGGATTTTGTGGACGTGTCAAAAGGGGTCGGAGACGTAGCGGCTGCCATAAAGTCGTATTTCCCGAAAGGTCCGCCCACAGAGTAATCCAGAATTGCCGTCGCCAAAAATTCCGAAGGACTCGCTCAGCATCTGATCGAATTAGAGGGGTGCAGCAACAGGTGGTATTGCAATAAGTGAAGGGGGGATCGAAGAAGAGGAGTGGAGAGGGAGGAGGAGGTCCATCGGGGAAGAAGAAGGGCACGCCGACGGGAGAAGTTATGTATCCGCGGCAGCTGGCACAGGCGACACAAGCGCTTGGCGTTTCTACGAGAGTAAGAGAGTTGGAAGCGTCTAGATGCTCACGCAGTACGTGCATTCATCACTGGAAGAGTGAGGGATGTCCGTTGGGGTAGTCGTGTCGATTTAAGCACGACATGCAGGCGATGAACAGCAGTGTCGGGGGGGGGGGGGTTGCATTGGGCGGAATCGGTTCGGGGGGTGGTCTCGGACGAGGTAGAGGAGGAGCTGGAGGAGGAGGGAGCGGAAGGGGAGCGGGAGGGGGGACCGTCAGGGGGTTCTTTCGGTTCGGCCCCGTTATCTGGGGATGGAGGTGGTTTTGGTGGCCGGGCGCGGGGTGGTAATTCGCAATGTCTAACCTCAGAAGCTCAGCAAAATAGATACCTGGTAGTAGTTTATTTGGGACAGAAAAATCGAGAAATGATTCTAGTGACTTGGAATTAGAGTCCGTGGTTTTCTTGATCAACAGAATACAAGAGGAGTAGTTTCACAAAGCGGGCAGAAAATCACGCCAGAAACTCGCAGAAGGAGATGCGGTTTTCAAAATCCAGAAAGTGCGAGTTCCTCGCTCGCTTCTTCGGTGAATGCCTCAGCGTTTGGAGTACGTACAAAAAAAACTGAACAGCAGCAGCAGAACAGCAAGTCTATTAAGACTTACTCTCGAGCCAGACTAATATTCAATGCTCGGATATATATGTAGGCGTTCGTGCGGGAGGCAATACGAAGTTGTGCACCGCAGTACGTAGCTCATGGGGCCATGTGCCATGATGGTCTCAGTCTCCGCGTGCACGAAAGGAAGAAAGCTGCTCTTCTTCTATCTCTAAGCAACCAAGACACGTGAGTACCAACGAGTACCGACTTAATAGGCAACCCTGTCGGAGGATACAAAGTGTCCCGCCTGCTTGATTTTAACAGTGTCGTGAATATATGATATGGCTAAATTTGCCTGGTGGAGAAACACTGACAACACCAGTCATAACGGGAAAAAAATATGCCTGGTATCAGGTAATCGCATTCTTCGGGCTGCAGGCTGAATAAGAGTGTCGTTATGATACTGCTTTGAATGAGGTTGAAAGCCCGGTAATTACCTGGGTTCAGGCATCGTATTTGTAATACTTGGGAGGCGTATCTTAGGTGGAAAACCAGGGGGTTTCTAGAGGGGATTGAATACGTCGTACGAATATATCATCTCATGATCTGTAACGACCTTATATCGACCATTGGAAATTGTTCGAAAATATAACCCATGCGGATAGACAAACAGACAGACTTACAGACAGACAAGTTTGTCATTACCGCAGGTGAGACTCAGTTTTACAAACTAAACTGAGAATTACCGCAGCTGAGACTCAGTTATACAAACTGAGAATATTTCACTGTTGTTGCCCTCGAAGACATGCATTCGAGCGCTGTTCTCAGTTTGCTTGTCTTTTTTTTGTGAAGTCGCAGTTGGAGTTGGTGAGAGTGACGAGAGAGACCACATTGTGATATTATTTGGTAGCAAGCTTTTTGGCATTTTATTTTCATGCATTTCGTCTCCTCGAATTCGGAAAATAAATAATTACCTCTATTTCCAGTACGATTTTTGTTTATTATCCGTCCCACCAGGTCCCATCAAAGTCCCATCGCCCCAGCGTATACGTGTATCATGGTACCAGGTATTCATTTCTCGTATATACGTACGTACAAAGCACGAGTTTATTTCTTCATTTGCAAAAGACTGCAGATCGAAGACCGAAGAGAAGGGGGAAGGGGGGAGAGGGCACTCGCTCGCGTGTCATACACCATACACAAGATCGATATCGGAAGTACTAAGCGTGAAACATGCTGCAGTGCGTACCACGGTAGTATCCATATGAATATAATACGCCTGCGGACTGCCTATCGAGAATCGCACCCGAATTGCTACTGCGTGTAGAGCTGGAGTATTGACACGAGTACAGCTGTAGTACATAGCTTACTGCATAACAATGTACAGGAGTAGTTTCTCTGTGCCGTAGTTTTGTGACTGACAGCAGAACTTGTTGTACCTATCTAGAATTGAAGAATCGGCGCGGACGCTGGTTGTACTGGATGTCGACGGGTAGAAAGAACGGTTACATGCGAAGAAGAACACACACAGTTCACAGACGACAACACATGTCTGCTTGCTGGCCTCTGCTGTCTTCAGTCTCGAGTTTCGAATCTTGAGCAGCAGCAGTGTACGGCGGTAGCAAATGTCTGCGATCTTTCTGCTCGTGAAGAGCTAACGAGTATCTTTCGGAGTTCTGCGTTCTCCGGTTTGTTTTGTTTTTTATTGTTGCACATCCTGGCCCAGCGAAAACGCACAGCACACCGCACAGCTCTGAAGCAGCATGCAGCAGGAGCAGCCACACAGCTCTGCAGCAACAACGCATATATGCCACCGCCATACAATCCGAACCTTCAACCCAAGTACAACCCGCCTCTCGGTGGCACACAAGCATGAACGGGGCATAAGAGATCCCCAACAAGCGATCAGAGAGCTGATGACCCTCTGTTGGCCAATGAAAAACATGTCGGTTGAGATAAACGACAGACTGACAAGAGATCTATGTCCCGCGAAATACAATTTAGAGATCCCCAACAAGTAGTTGTTCCGTAACGACAGTCCGATCTATTTTCAACTGCGGAGTTATTATTTTAGTACCGAAATATGCGATGAGGATCGGAAAATGAAAAAAAACATTACCAGGCACATATAATGAGGAGGCACACAAGAAACATGAACGGGGATAACCTAACAAGCGGTCAGAGAGCTGACGACGCTCTGTTGGCCAATGAAAAGCATGTCGTTGGTTGTTTACTACAAGGTATTATAGGGTTTCCCCGTGAAAAAAAAACGTCGCGAAGATCGTCGTCTGGGGAAAAAAAAGACGTCTCGAGGTTACGCCGCTTTATTATCCGTAAAAATACGAAAATCTGGGAATTTTACCACGACGAAAAAATCTCACGAGAGGTACTTTTACGGCCTGTTTTTTTTCGTCGTGAGGATGAACAGCTGCGAACAGACCGCACCCAGCCCATCCGCCCCTGCTCCATATATATATCCCAACCTTGGCATCCCTCATCTGGGTCGCTGAAAGCAATCCACAGCAGCAGTGTAAACCACGACGACAATACCGCTTCAACGTGGGGCCGGCCGGCACCGCAGGAGATACTGCTTTCTGTTTGGGTGCGACCCATCTACAGCTCTGCGCTGATCGCCAGTTGAGTTTCTTGTCGACGGTAACATGTCCTCGGGTGCACGCAGCAAGGGGCATGCAATCACACCAACAACGAGCGCAAGACATTCCCTTCGTACTTGCACCCCGCAGAGCCTAGGCCGTCGCGAAGGGTATGGAGAGCCGGTGCATGCCGGACTGGGGGTGGAGGGGGGTGGCGTTGGGCCAGTGAGGGCGACCGGGAGCAACGGCTCTTCTGTGCGTCTGGGTGATAGTTTTCAAATTGGCTCGCTGGGACTCTCACCGGAGTTTTGTAATTTGTGAGCACGAGGGGTGGGGGAGCTGCTGCTGTCACAGTGGTTGGAGGTTCGAGCGGGGTGGAGGAGGCAGATCACACAAGGACGAGGATGAGCAGGGGGGGGAATAACGCAGGCGGCGGTACCGCAGCAGGATATATATGCTTGGGGTTGTATATAGCGGGTCATTCGGAGCATATGGCCTTCGTATGATGTACGAAGCTACATGCACGGAGGATCGCTGCATCGCTGCCTACGTGATTTTGCGTTTTTTAAGATGTGCTACTGCTGTGCTGTAATGACCAGGCACGAGTGTTTTACACCAGGTATGACACCTGGTAGGAAGTGCTGTTTGCTGTATGTACTCGTACGTGCGGCAACTGCTGCTGTACGATCTTCAGGCATCCAGTAAACAACACACACGTGATTGGACCCACGAACGGAAGGGGTGTACAATGGCAGCGCAGCTTGCAAAGTTAAGTATCAACTATTTATGAATCAGTCGAACTCACAGCTGACGTATTTCAAAATTTATAAAATGGCAGTAGCGCCAGTTTTGAGCAGCTGTTAGCAAAAACCGGGCCTTCGTTGTTCACGAAAAGGCACGAGCGGCGAGATCTCCATAACTTTCGCAGACTACTCGCCAAACTGTCCTTCAAACGTCACGGCGAACTTCACGACGATATTTTAGAAACTGAGACGACGTTCTCCGCGACGTTCTTTCACGGCGTTTTGTAAAAAATACGGGGAAACCCTATATTAAACGACAGATTGACAAGAGATCGCTGTACGGCGAAATATTAGAGATCCCTCTAGGAATGCTCTTCTCGTGTTGGAACAGCAGTCAGTATGGCATATCTATACTCGTTCCTGCTATGTCGCCCTGAAGGCATATATATGCTCTTCTTGTGCACTTTACGCTCTATCTATACTCGTTCTTGCTCTGTCGCCCTGAGGGCATATTATACTCTTGTGCACTTGACGTATTTTCAACAGCGGGGTTATTAGAGTTGGTACAGCAGTAGTATCTATTGTCGTTCCTGCTCTGTCGTCCTGAAAGCATAATATGCTTTTCTTGAGCACTTGGCGCTCTACCATCGCTCGTCATGTAAGACATCCCCAACAAGCGTTTTGGTATTACAGCAGTATGATATCTAACGAGCGAGAGCATGCTCTTGTGCACTTGTTGTCGCTGCTGTTGTTCTTCGGGGCGATCGTCGCAAGCGCATAGCGGGCCCACTTGGTCCTGCTGCTGCTGTTGCAGACGTGACTGCTGGCTGCTGCTGTCTTTGCGGCAGCTGCTGCTCCCTGGTGCGATCGCTCTCCCTTTGCACTTCACCTCCTCATATATCACCTCATCACCTTGCACAATCACCTTACTTAATACCTTGCACCTTCAACATATATATGCTCTTCTTGTGGTCCTGCTTGTCTGCAGGAGCTGCTGTTGCCGTTGCGGCTGCTGCTGTCCCGTGGTGTCATCGCTCTCCCTTTGCACCTTTACCTCCTCAAGTATCACCGCCTCACCTTGCACCTTCACCTCACTTACCACCTCATCACATTGCATCCTCAACGTATGCTCTTCTTGTGTACTAAGTCTTGATGCGATATCGTATGTTGGTATATGGTACTTGGTACCAGGTATAATTGTACTACAGTTTGATATACTGTATCGGAAAAACCCGGTATGGGATACGGGATGTGTTGGTATGGTATATGGGAAAAACATCGTATGTGGTATGGTATGTGTTGGCGGTATGGTACGGGAAAAACACAGTATGTGGTATGGTACGATGGTACGATGTCGTGGATATATTTTATGGCTAAATTTGCCTGGTGGTATGGTATGTTTCAGTATATAAGGTCCGTAAGGGTCGAATACGTCGCACGAATATCCTCTGTGACGACCATATATATCGACCATAGGAAAGTGTTCGAAAATATAATCCACGCCGACAGACAGACAGACAGACAGACAAGTTTGCAGTTACCGCAGGTGAGACTCTTTTTACAAACTGAGAATAACGTCGTAATAATATTGCATAACACTGTGGTTTTCTCTTTCAATTCGTTCTTGCGCCACTCCCCTAGGCATGTCCCGGAGGGGAACCTTGTATAATACCAGTATATGATTGGTAAAAAACAGAAATGAATGCTATATGTTTCCAAGTCTACCCCGCCACAGCGTTCGCCCACTCGTGTTGTCCCCGACATTAAATACTTACTCCAGAATCTCAGCTAGGGTACCCTCTCTTTCAACAACCATCTGCAACGATGGCTCCGTGACAGGCACGCCAAACGCATCATCACGCACGTTTTCATGCATCTTACCCACTATATAAAACAGAACAAGCCGCCCACAGTCCACACAAAAACCACATGAATAGTACGAACAGGAGTAGCAGTAGTCGTTTAACTCACATCATGAGTCGGCACCGACATAGATGCCTCCTATTTATCGATACCAACACAACGGGAGAAAACTATAGGGGGGGGCTCTCTCGAGCGAAAGGAAACTAAGGGCCGTCCAGTGCTCAAGGGCCATCCAGCGCGCAATGCGTCCGTCCAAACTTTAAATAGTGAGATAATAATCGGTGACCGCCGATCGCCAGTTTCTTGGGCCACATCGTGGCATCATCCTTCCATACTGTAAAAATTGTGAAATGTAAAATCATTCTTGGAGGGAGTGACCTAAAACGGGGAAGATCTCACTTGACACGGTGACGCTACTACTACTGCAATAGGTTAAGGCCTGATTCTTCGCAAGGCATGCATATGCGCATTAACGCGGCGGCAAACACTTGTTTGCCCACATTCTTCACGATCATGCTCAGCAAGCGCGCTACGAAGGTCTGGCTGAACCCTTCCATATAGAAAGCCACCACGGCTTGACCCCGTCAGGACTGCAACCACGTTTTTTCGGAATTAGTGTAGGTTGTTCTTTTAGGAGTGATAAAAGAGTTTAAGGACCTAGGTTCGATATTCCGGCCAACATAAAAAAATAACGATACACTATCGATGGAGAAATGTGAGAGAAAGAAGAGCAAAACCGAAAGGAAGGGAAAATTAACAAAAAAAAAAACAGTTGACCACGCCGGCCAACGACGAATGACGTACAAAACACCCCCAGCTGGCATTCCTACCCCAGCTACCAGGCAGCTTTTTAGGAATCTCGGTTATGCAACTCGCTCTACACAACAACCTATCAAGCACAACAGCCAGACGACTTTTAAGAGAGGGGCCCGTCGCCCACACGTGGAACGCCGCACCGACCCAAATAAACCCGAAAACATACGGAAATAAACACAAGGACACTAAAAACAAATTAGAAAAAAAACAAGGCAACAGAGCGGACTCTCCATCCCCGCCGTGTGGCACACAAACTGCAAAGCTTGGAACAGGGCGAAACGAAAGTAAACACTCAGACACATTGGAAGAACCAGGGCTCCCCGACCCGCGGGCCGGGTCAGGAAGGTTTTGAAATCTCACCGTTCGGGTCGGGTCCGGTCGGGTCAAGAAGTTTTAAAACTCCCACAGGTCGGGTCGGGTCACCTCCAACAGGTCAGACCGGGTCACCCTTACCCGACCCGACCCGCAAGGTTCTACTCGATCCGTGAACAGCCCTGGCGATAACTAGGCATACATATCGGGACATAACGGAGGCTTCGCATGACCTTCCTAACCGTTTGGAATTGCACCCAAGTTTTCGGGGATAACATACTTGGAATTAGTGAAGGATACGTTTGCAGTAGATTAAGGCTGCCTGCCGCTGACCGAGATTCGTTTTCCATCGCTTCGCTCAACTCTGCCGGCGCACATATCGCTTCTTAGGGGTAGAGTGGTCGTCAGGTTTTTACAACCGCACCCCGTCGCCCGCTACCGTAGGCAACACAGAAGCCGTAACCGGCGACACAGCCGCAGCCGCTACCCTAGCCGCCGCAGTCACAGTCGCCGCAGCCGCAACCACAACCACCGCAGCTATGGCAGTCACAGGATTAGCCCATGCCGGCAATACAGACCCAAAATACAAGACCCCCGCGGCGCCTTGTAAAGCACTACCACCGACCCCATGCGAAAGGCCGCCTTCCTATGAGAGCGCGTCTGAAGACCCGAGTTATTATTGCGCCCCGCTGCGTCACCGGCCGTCGCTGCTGACGGAGTTGTCTCTGTTGGTCCGACCCCACCCGCCGGTTAGACCTGATCGGGTAGCTCCCGCCGCCGACGCCGCTGGCGAGGCTTTACCGCTGCGGGCGTTCCCCCACCCCGCGACGCGCCCCACGACGCCACCATAAATCTGGGCGGAGGAGGCGGCGGGTTCGTTTGCGCCCGTGCTTGCTCCACCTTGAGCTTCGCCTTGGGCTCCACCTTGCGCTCCGCCGCGTGACGCAGACCCGTGGGCGGTCGATGACTTGGAACCAGAGTTCGAAGAATTTTTACCGTTATCCTCGGCCGGGTCTCTTCCTTTGGCGTTGGCTGCGGACAGAGCGGAGAATGCGTTGTCTTCGTGTTGTCCCGTCGAGACACCACCACCGCTACCGCCACCGCTGGACCCAGAATTACGGCCGGCGGAATATTTGTCCCCTCCGGCGAAGAACTTCGCGATGGACCATTTCTTCTTAATCGTGCCACCTCCTCCGTTGCCGCCTCCACCGTTCCCGGTTGCGTTAGTGCTTAAGCCGTCCCCAAAGCCGCTGCCGTCGGTCCGTGGGGTCTGGATGTCCGTGTTAATCAGCGCGTCTAGAGGGGGCGACGACAACGAGCTGCCGGTAGAGGGCACGCCATTTGCCGACTGCCCGGCCGCGGCCTCCACCACCGGCTGCACGGTCGGTGCAGCAGATATGGCGGGTACACCAGCGGCGGCGACGGCGGCGGCGGTGGCCGCAGTTGCGCGAGAAGAACCGCTGACCGCAGTGGTAGTGCCGGCGCTGGCGGCAGCGGTTGTGGTGGTGGTGATAGCGGTGGTGGGGACCTTTCCACAGGTCACACCGTTGCTGTTGGCAGAGGAAGGAGCTGGAAGAGAGCCAGGGTCGCTTTCTATGTCGCCGCCGCCGCAGCCGCCGGTGACTGGGTCATCCATTGTGCAGTTACCGCCTTTTTCGTCGTCCTGTGTCGAGCGCACAAGCCAGCGGAGGGGAACGGTGGGTGGGTGGGTGGTTAGCCAAGTTAACACTTATACTACAGTAGTGTACTGTACAGAAACCTAAATCAGACGTAATTCCAAGTGCTTTGAACCCACAACGGGAGTGCAGTCCTTAACGCCTCCTTAAGGCCTAAACGGGTTATAAACGAGACTATTAATAGTGCAAAGGAACACCGGAAACCCTATTCGTAGCGCCGTCGGTGCGCTGACATATGTTGTTGTTATTGTTTTCTTCACATTAAACCGTTCTTTCTACCCGTCGACATCCAGCACAACCAGCGTCCGTGCAGATTCTTCAATCCTAGAGATACAAGTTCTGTGGTCACAAAGCTACGCCACAGAGATACTACGTTGCCACGTCTGCAATGCAATGCCATGTCATCATACTGCGTACGACAGGCACGACATACACATTACATGACCTAGAGAAACGAAACGAAACAACGAGAAAAAAAACAAAACAAAGAAGACAAAAGAGAAAAAGAAACAAACAAACAAATATATATATATATATATACGAAACAAACCATCGTGCCCCCCCCGCAGGGGATCTGGCAGACACTTGAAAGGAACGAACTGGAAAATAAAGGAAAAAGAAGAAAACATCACTAGTCGTCGTCAACAGAGTAAGACTAAGAACCAAGGGAAAATAACAGGCAAACCAAACAAAGCACAAAGCACCCTCCAGGTAGCGGCAGCAGTTTATGGTACGAGTAGCACAGCCAGGGTCTCCCTGCTGGTCCACCTGGTACCTTGCTACCCTGTCTGCCACCTCCGTCCAGCGTTCGTCAACTATGCCCGGCCCCTCGGCGTCAGACAACACGAAACAAGCAAAGCAGGCTCGTCATCCACCCACGCCACACGACTCCTTCAATAAGGCTCATCAATCGGAGAAAGGAAGAGCAAGAAGATAGAACGAAAATCACATAGGGTCAGCGGAAAAAGAAAAGAAAATGAAATATAAATAAACAAAAACAAAAGGAAGACAAAGGAAGACCACGTTCGAACCAGCTGCACCAGTTGGTGGTACGAGTAGTATAGGCATATTCTACTTCTTAGTCTGCCCGGTACCTTGCTACCCTGTCTGCCATCTCCTTCCTACTTTATCCACTGCAGTTTCCCTTCTACTCCTGTTCCCCCCCCCTCTCCGCATTCCCTTGGTCGGGTTTTCTGCTACTCCTCTTGTTGCCCCTCCTCTCCCCATTCCCTTGGACACCACCCACGGCGGATGCGCGGCGCTGCCTACTCAGCTCAGCCTCAGCCTTGTGCCACCTCACCAAGAACCGTTCGGCTGCTTCGAGGATCCCCCGGTACCACTTCCCCGCCTTTTTCGCAGCAGTGGGCCACAGCGCGGTCTCCACTCCAAACACCAAGGGGGCAAGTTCCGTTGACCCTTCGGTGGCTCGGAACTCCCTGAGGTCTTCGACTATGCATCTATGCCAAGTCTTCACCTGTCCGCCAGGTCTCGGGTTCTCCCCACCAGCCATCGTCCCGAACATTACCCGACTGGGTAATCGATCCTTGCTTTGCCGTGCCACCCCCCGCGCGAAGAAGAGACACCGTTTGCGGATGGTCGTTTCGATGCTCTCGCAACGTGTCATCTTGAGGGCCTTCGCGTACGAGAGGATGGTATGGTCAGTACGAAGTCGGCGCTGGAAGCCAATGACTCACAACAGGACTTGGTGGTGAGCCGTTCGAAGCTTGGCAAATGTTCCGCTCTGAGGGTCCACGTCACACACCCGTACAGCAGGGTCTCAATCACCTCTGCTTTCAGCATTCGGACTTTCAGGCTAAGGGGGGCGGTTGTCCTATCACACAGCTCCGGGCCAAACCGTTTGAGGCATGCTCGCATGAGACGGATCCGTCGGTCGATTTCGAGCGAGAGGTCAGCGTTTTCGTGGATAATGCCGCCTGGGAATAAGAAGTGGGTCGTCTGCTTATACCTCTGGCCTGCTGCTTCGATGACGAGCGGTGGTACAAGGGTTTTCTGGTCTGGCGTTTGTAGAAGCATTGTCTCTGTCTTCTTTCCCGACACCGTAAGGCCTGCTGCTTCGAACACAGTCACGATGACTGTCATCATTTTCGCGAGCCCTTCAGCCGACTTCGAGACAACCCCTGCGTCATCGGCGTACAACATGCCCCATACAGACCTTCGTACGCACGCCAACGGCTCCTGCTTCTCCGTTCCGACTACTCCAGCATCACTGAGTTGGACCAAATCCCTTACGATGGCTTCGTCATGGCTAAAGCGTACGAGTACGGTGTAACGCGGCAGCGAAAAATATGTTGAACAGTAACGGTGATAGCACACAGCCTTGCCGCAGCCCCTGCGTGACATCAAACCATTCCGAGTGCTCGCCGTCATCCGTACGCACGCGAACCCGCATGCCATCGTCGAAATTACGGATAATTCTCAGCATCTTGTTTGGTACGCCAAAACGTGTGAGAACTTCTCAAAACAGCTCTCGGTCGACAGAGTCGTACGCTTTCTGGACATCGATGAAGCACAAGTACAGGGGGATTTTCCTCTGTCTTCCAAGCTCCTGCAACCGGCGCACGACGAACAACAGATCAATCGTTGATCGTGCGGGGCGGAAACCGCACTGTTCCTCCGGGAGTAATTCCTCGGTCTCGCAGTAGTTGCTGAGGCGGGCCGCGACGATTTTCAACAAAACTTTGCCTGCGTGGGCAACAAGCGAAATCCCTCTGTAGTTGTTGCAATCAGTTCGGTCCTTTTCGTGAAGGACCTCGATGATCGCATCTTTCCATTGCTGGGGGACTTCTCCTGTTACCCAAACATTGACAAGGATGTTGTGAAAGCACTGGGCGAATGCGGGGTGGTCGATTTTCAGGAGTTCGGCCGGGAGACCATCTGGCCCGACAGCTTCCCAATTTGACATCCCCTTAAGTGCTTCCGTCATCTCATCCATGGATGGTTCATCTCCGAGCGACAGTTTAAGCGGTCGTGGTGGCAAGAGGTCGATGATCGTGGGATCGAGTTTAAGCGATTTCGTGTTCAAGAGTTTGTGGTAAAACCCTCCCCACCGTTCACGAATTCGCACCATATCCCGCAACAGCGTGCCATCTTCGTCCCTAATGAACTGTTCGCTTCTCCCTTTAGTCCCTTCCAATCCTACCGTACTCTTAAGGTGCTTGTAAAAGCCTCTCTGGTCGTTATTCGCTAGGAGTCGTTCGGTTTCAGCGAGGTACGCTTCGAAGTACGCATGCAGTCCTGCGGCAATCACCTTCTGTATATGACCCTGGCGAAATAAACAACTTGGGCGCATTTTTAGGCAAACACCATCGGCGACGTCGCAGATAAGCACAGCACACATGGGGGCGATACTTTCATTAACACTACAAAGACACTTCAGCCTTGAGAGATCGAGAATTCCTTCGAATTTCATATTTGCGAGCTGCGTGTGATACTCGTGATCCTCCGATCGCGCGTGCCACCGGTCATATTAGTTTATATCTTGTTTTCGAAGCTCCAAACGTACCAGATCAAGCATGGAAAACAAGCACTTACCGTGCTTTCTTTCGAACCTCAAAAACATACCAGATTAAAAATGGGGAAAAAACATTAACCGTGCTGTCAAACCTCAAAAACATACCAAATTAAGCATGGAAAAATACACTTAACCATGCTTTCAAACCGTAAAAATTAATATCAAATGAATACCCCGTAAAAAATAATGGCTACCAGTCACACCCCTCACCTTGCTCCCGGCGGTGGCGAACGCCTCCGAACTCCGGTCTCGCATGGTGTCCTCTCTCAGAGGCGGCAGCGGCGGCGCGATGTTCGGCCGCGCCCATAACCGCAGGAAACCTTCCGCGCACAGTGTCACCACCCCTGCCCTCACCACGACCACCCGGCTCAGCGGAACCTGCGCCAGGCGCTTAGAGCACAACGGCTCCCCCCTCGGCGCGGCCTGCCTGCTCAGCGCCGGAAACCCCACTCTCGCTTCAACAACGCCTCCCCCGTTCCCGTTCTCCGCCCCCCTCCCCCCCCCCCCCCCCGCTACCGCCGCCGCCGCTGCCGCCACCGCTGCTGCTGCCACCACCGCCACCGGACCCTACCGACTCGGTACCCCCCGCAGCGGTACTCTTCCCTCGCTTGCCACCACCGAGCGCCAAGCCTCCGAGAGCCGAGCTTCCTCCTCCACCGGGGACACCAGCCGCTGCATCCCCGTTAACACCTCCTCCTCGCAACTCCTTCCTCGCAGCTCCTCCTCCTCCGAAGAACAAGACGCCGCGGCTTGGGAGGCTCAGTGGGCCTCGCCCCGAGGCAGCTGCGGACGGTGGTGCGGCTTGCGTTGAGGCCGACGATGGCGGTGCCCCCTGGGCTGTATCCTCAGCAGCGAGTCCCACCCTCGCGGAGGCCTTGGTGTGCGGTTTAGGCCAGATTTCAGCCTGAACGGGCGTGTCTGGGGGGGGGTCCATCTCCACAGATGGCTTTTGCGCGTAGGGGGGGGGGGGGGGGGGGTTCGGTCTCAATAATATTGTGGTGTAGGACCGTGTGGTTTTTTTTTTTAGAGGGAGGGGGGGGGGGGAGGGGGGAGGGTATCCGAGGTATTAACTACAGTAGTCTTGCATCAAGACACGACGTGTTTTCATTTCTGCTTGTTGTGTGTGAGGCGTAGCTCTGCTGGTGTAGAGCTTGGCGTTGAGAAGGGGGAAGGGGGGTGGCGTGTAGGTCAAACCCATAGAAGACTTGCCCGCTGTGTGCTGTTGGAGACTTACCGCGGGGTGGTCGACACAGGTGTCACTCGAGTGTATGCGCGCGGGAACACTTTGGTCATACGACTACGGCCATTCATGATAATGTGTACCCCCCCCCCCCCCCCCCCCCCCCCCCCCCCCCCAGGTGGCGGCATACGACTCATTTTGTTTGTCGACCAACGCCACACGCCACATAAAAAACACGCACGAGATTCACACGTGACCTACGACGTTTGCGCTTACGAAAGAAAAACATACAACGCACGCGGTCACGATCGTATCGTGGACCGGTAGTCCTTACCACTCTACTAATAGCTATACCTGGTACTTACTCCCGACGCCTTCAGTTTACCCGAGCGAGAAAAAAATAATAATATCCCATAAATTTGTCACAGCTGCGGCAGGGGTTTCTTACCGTTCCGTTGGCCCCGTTTCCCGCCGCGTCAACAACATTCCCTCCAGAAATCCCTCGCTCTCTGGCCATCGCCGCCTCCTGTACCAAACCTTCATCCCCACCGCTACTGCAACCACTATTGCTAGCACCACCACCACCGCCAGCCTTTTGGCTGAGGTTTTCGGACGACTTGGACGACTTGTACCTCTGCTGGGCGCTGGAGGAGGGGGTGCGGCGTAAGTTGCCCCCCCCTCCCCGGTGGAGCAAGGAGCCTGCGAGCTCGTCATGCTCCCACCTTTTTGAGGGCAAAGGCGAGAGCGAGGGAGAGTAAGAGGGCGAGGGAGCGGAAGAGAGAGAGGGCGGAGATTGAGAGGGAGAGCGAGAAAGAAAGAGGGGGGAAGAAATACAGAGAGAGACACAGAGAGGCAGAAAGAAAGAGGGCGAGAGGGATACAGAGAAAGATAGGTGGAGAGAGAGAGGGGGAAAGAAAAAGAGGAAGAAGAGATACAACGAGAGAAAGGGAGGGCGAGAGATAGGGCAGCCGGGTGAGGAGACGGGTTCCACGTGGCTGTTGTTGGTGTTGCTGGTAGTCGTGTCGCTGTTGATAATGGTGGTCATGATTTTATCGTTGTTGAGATTGTTACCGTTGTTGATGTTGATATTGAGCTTTTTTGTCGATGCCGTTCGGGCTGTGTTGCTGTTTGGTGGCGATGCTGTTGGTAATGTTGTTGTAGCTGCGCGAGAGCCAAAACCGAGCGATACGTACACCAGTCTTCTCTGGGAAAGTGCTTCCAGCATTTACACGCTAAGAGGAGACCGCCCGTCGTGTCCGTTCTAGGTGCCACGCCTTGGCCACCACGACTGAACCCTGGCTCTCACAGCGCTATCGCTTCGCATAGCCGCATATCCTTCCCATCTGGCAATCGGCGCTTACTAACCCAGTCCGAACCCATGCATCTCGAAAAAGAAAACGACGAGGACCTTGATGACCCTTTTGGCTTTGAAAGCGACCGAAACAATGATAACATCGGTGGTATCAAACCGTGCAAGAGCAGGGTGGGTGTCGAATAGTGCGGGTAGGATCATGCTGCGCCCGCGTCGTTCATACCACTCCCCTCTTCGTACGTACAGCAGTAGTTCGTACATCAACTTGTATCACCCCCAGTCACTCACGCAGTGGCCAATGCTGTAATCGTCGATGTTTATCGTCAATTTCTCCCTCTCAAGGCCCGGGACGGCTAAAAGCAGGTACGGATGCTATTAATAGCGTGCAGCAGTACAGGTATCACCATGCTGTGCGCGTGTCATTCCGGACGCCGCCCCGTCCCCCAAATCCCGCCACCCGGGGTGCTGCAAATGGTCGATGCATGTACAGTAGTCGTCACGTCCTTTTGACATGTTTTCTCTGTGAGGCATGCCTTCCAAGTCGCAAAAGGAGTCAAAACCCCCGGCGACCACTCCATCCCTCGGACAGATCATCAACAGATCATCACCAGATCATCAACAGATCATCTACAGCTCCTCTACAAATCATTCCCGCCTGACGATCTAGATATTTCAGGACAAAAAGACAGACAGACCCCTGATCCGTACGCGCTCATGTTGCCAAGTAGGAGCCGTACAATCTGCGTGATTTAGGACATGTTTCCTGCGTTGGATTTGTACCATAACAGATCCTGCACGCCACATCAGAACGGCAGGTTAGGATCTAGATGAGCTATCTGTAGATGATCTCTTCGAGTAGGGGGCACGTTCCCTGCGTTGGATTTGTACTAGAACAGATCCTGCACGCCACATCAGAACGGCAGGTTAGGATCTAGTCATAACGACAGGTTAGGGTCTACAGTAGATGATCTATCTGATCTATCTATAGATCGTGATCTGCCCGCCATGTGTGGAATACTCACATGCAGAGACGAGCATCCTCCCCCACGGACGTGAACCGGTAGTAGTCTGGGCGGCTGGCCCAATAGTCGAAAGCCACCCCGGTGACCCACGAGCCGTGTCCCTCCCCTCGCACTACGCAAGTACGGCTTCGGACGCACCACAGGGTCACAGCGTCGTCCTGGCCAGCAAGAAACACCGAGCGCCGTGCGTGTGAATTTGGTGAGTAGGGTACAGCAGAAGCAGTTGTCGGTGCTCTCGCTCATCTACAATCAACAGGAAGAAGGCAGTAAACGGTCCAGCAACACGGTAGTATTCTTCCACACGCCGCACTTAGCACTTATTGAAGCCTGTTCTGAGTCACCACGGAGTACCAGGTTTTTGGCGATGAGTTCATGTGAGAACATAAATACAGCAACACCATCACCACCACTAACAACGACAACATCTTACGAGACGTACCTGGCCTACAGCAGCGCGAGAGTACCAGTACTGACTCGACTGTGAGGGAAGGACGAGCACACGTCCCACCATCATTGGACATGGGCAATTTCGGAATACCCATACGCAGCGTACGTACAGTAAAAAAAAAACGTTTGCGGCTTCGGGAAAAAAAAAAAAAAAAATGACGATGAAGGCACCCGCCACATCCAGCAGCCCGGGCTACCGCTGGGGTGTGCGTCCCACTGCAGGGGGGCGTAGTGATACATAGTATTACCGGGGACCATATTAAATAGGACCTACGGTACACACAAAAACCTACATATTTCCATATTTTTACAAACAATATTTGGTCCTATTTACTATGGTCCTCCGAAATAGTGTAAACCAGGTATTACGGGGGACCATAAAAAAAATACGACCTATGGTAAACACACAAACCTATATATTTCGATATTTTTACCAACAATATTGGGTCCAATTTACTATTATCCCCCGTATTACTACAAACCAGGTATTACGGGGAACCATAGTAAATAGGACCTACGGTACACACACAAGCCTACATATTTCGATATTTTTACCAACGATATTGGGTCTTATTTACTATGGTTCCCCGTCATACTACAAACCAGGTATTAATACTACAAACAAGGTAGAAATCAGAACCCACGACGGCATTCCTTTACCAGTCTGGGCGCAAACGTAGAAACCGCTTGATCTTCACATTAAGGTCTAAGCGTTCCTTATATTCCTGTCCAGAGTGATATGTTCACACATCATACCTATTGGTTTCTAATTATTACTGTTTCCCCACGTAATGCTACAATGCACGAAGCTGTGCGGCACGCGCGCAACATGGTGATACTCGTACTGCATCACGCTTGCACGAAGACTGTAAAAAAATAAAAGCAGTCCTCGGGATTTTAGCTCGGGATTCGGGACGGTCGCCCCGTGATAAAGTTGAAATCCCGTTCCCGCCCAAAGAGGATACCGCGCAGATTGTGACATCTCGATCCTGTCCAAACTGATCCCGTAGAAACATCGGTACATCCCGATCCCCGTCCGACCGAGTGCAGCCATTTTTTTTCCAATTCCCGAGGACTTCCCTTGGAACACATGGCACTTAACTCGTCGTTTTCTGGCCGCCGAACACGGGGCCGAAAAAGGTGGACTCATCGCCAGGTATAATTAGTCCGAAACGGCACTTGAAACTACAGTACACTCGAAACGGCAACATGTAACTGTAACCGATTCTCATCTCGCCGCCGGTAACGATGGAACACAAGACAGTAAAAAGACACCCCCCACCGCAACTCGAAACGACCCAAGCGCCCGTGACACGAAACTGTAACCGCTTATCGTCTCGCCGCCGGTAATGATTCAACACAAGACAGTTGAAAGACACTCGAAACGGCAACTCGAAACGACACAAGCGCCAGCAACATGTAACTGTGAAACCGTTTCTCACCTCGCCGACGGTAACGGTGAAACACAAGACACTCGGAAAGGCAACTCGAAACGACACGGGCGCCAGTAACATGTATGTAAGTGTGGAACCGTTTCTCACCTCGCCTCCGGTAACAATGTATCGACCGTCCGGGCTCCAGGCCAGACAAAGGATGCCCCCAAACCACGACTTGAAGCCAGCCACAAGCGCTTCCTCGTCGAAATCCACGACCCTCACCGCCTGAGGACAACAAGGGAAAAATAAAATAAAAACGGAGCGCGCGAACGGCATGAGCGCAGGACAATCAGGGACAGCAAAACGGAACGCTTGGCAAGCACAGACCAATCAGACCAATCAGATCAAATATCGGCCGAAAAAAGGAACGAAACGAAACTGGAACACGGACGGTGAGCACTGGCTAATCAGCGACAGCAAAATGGAACGAAAACGGGAAACGGCAAAGCGGAGGCCAATCAGCAACGACACAAGGAAAGCAACAATACTGGTAATTGAGCGACAACAATAGGAGCGCGAAAGGCAAGCACAGGTCGATCAGCGACAGAAAATTGGAACACGTACGTCAAGCGCAGCCCAAGCAGCGACAGAAAAACGTCACGCGAAAGTGCTGGCCGATCAGCGACAGAAAAATGGAATGTGAAATTGAATGCCAATCAGCGGCAGAAAAAAGCAACGCGAAAGCGCTGGCCAAATCAGCGACAACAAAATGGAACGCGAACGTGTCGGCCAATCAGCGACAGCAAAATTAAATACGAAAGGCAAGCACAGACCACTCAAGAGTCGGCAAAATGGAACGCGAAAGCGTTGGGCAGTCAGTGCCAGCGGCGGCTGAGTCTGAAACAAAACACAAACGGCTTCGGAAGACAGAGAATGCCGATTTTGAGCCGGCCTACAAAGGCAGCGTGGATGGCATGGCATGGGACGGGATGGGATGGCGGTGGAAAGAGAAGGGAAGGGAAGGGAAGGGAAGGGAAGGGATGGGACGGGATGGGCTGTGATAGGAAGGGGCTGGAAGGGAAGGGATTGGAAGGGATGGAATAGGGTGGGATGCGATGCGATGGGATGGGATGGGACGGGATGGGATGGCATGGGATGATAAAAGGTCGGATGGGATGGGATGGGATGGGATGGGATGGGGTGGGGTGGGATAGGATGGGGGTTTATTAGGATGTGACATGAGGGGCACCGGCGGAGGCATTGGCGACGACAGCACCTGCAGAGGACGGCGAGGGGAAACGCAGTCATCCGTGAAAAATACTCACGCCGACCGCACCGTAGCGGTGGGGAAATGGGCCACCCGCACGATGGTACGCCAATCTCAAGCCTCCACGACTGAGGAGTTATCGCCTCCTGATAAAAACAAAATACGTCATTTTTTTTACCCTTTTACGTAGGCATACTGTATCGAAATACTCAAATATATCGAAACGTACTATACCTATCTAGCCATCCCACGGCAGGGGTTGCACTTTTTGCCTTCTGAGGCAATATCTTCCGACCGGCTAAGCTCCTCAAGTAAGCATCTACAGCAGTATAGGTCACTGTGATACTTTTAATACGTACCAGGTATGTCTAATTGTTTTTTCAGGACTATCATAACGCATATAAATATTTGTTGGGTTGCGCGAATATCATTCTCGGAAGGCATGTTTGAGGTGAGGTGTTGAGCTCTTCATGTGAGGACCTCAGAAAATAAGCTAGCACTCTTACTGTGCCATCGCTCCAAACATAAGTACACTCCTCTATTTGACTCACTCCGTCAAGCGCCGCCAAAGCCACCAAACGGCGCCCGTCCACCTTGGACGGAGCGAACTCCATTTCCGTCAACTCCCGTCCATCCGAGGAGACACGCCACCGCGACACCGGGTTCGCCCCCACCATGCCATTCCTCTCCACCAGAAACCCTCGCTCCGACCCTGCCTCGACGCCAACCTCATTGTGGATGCTTCGCGGGGCACCTTTTCCTCCAGTTCCGGCTGCTGCTCCGCTTCCTCCCCCCCACCCCCCTCCTCCTCCCGCGCCGTCGCTCTTACCAGCGCTGCCCGTGAAAGAGGCCGGCAAGGGAGGCGCGGGCGATCTCCCCGAGCCATGGCCGCTCCGACCCTTTCCCCAGCTGCCGCTGCCGCTGCTCCCACCTCCACTACCACCGCTATCACCGTTGCCGGCCCGTCCCTGGCCCGCCCCGTTACCACCCCCCCCTTTCCCGCTCGATCCTCGCCTCCTACCGCCGCCACCACCACCGCCACCGCCACCGCCGCCGCCTCCTCCCCCTCCTGCTCCACCATTCCAGCTACCATTTGCTCTTTCCTCCCGCCCCCCCCCCCGCACCTCCTCCTCCTGCTCCTCCGGCAGGAGCAGCACCGCTAGCACTAGCGGCGGCGGCGGCGGCCGCCGCCGCTTTTGCTAACGCGGGACCGAGCGGAGCTTCCTCTCCGAGGTCCATGTCGAACGTGTAAGCATCCCCCGTAGAAAAGGCGGCTACCAGGAGGCGCCGGCCACCCCCAGGCACGAACCTCACGGCCGTAACGCGACCCTCGCAGAAAGCCCCGCCCTTGTTCAGCAATGACACGAAAAACGGGGAGTTTGTGGTCGAGGCGTCCATCACCGCGCACTCCCCCGATTTGTATCCCACCGCCACGATGCGCTCGACATTACCGACGCCGTCTCTCCTGCCCGCACGCGCGGCTTTCCCACGCCCCGCAGTCGCTGCCGCTGCTCTTGCTTCCCTCGTTTCTGCCGCTGTTTCTACAGCCACCGCCGCCACTGCCGCCGCCGCCGTTTCACCTCGCCCCCTCTCGACGTCGCTACCCTTAGCTCCGCTGTCGCCGTTACCGACGCTGCCGCTACCGCTGATGCTTCTGCCGCCATTGCCATTGCCACTAACGCCGCCGCCGCAGCCACCGCCCGCAGACCCTCGCAAGCCTCGGTCCGGCGCAAATGCCTGCTCCCTCCTGCCCCCCGCAGTGTTGATGGTGGCGGCCGTGGCATCGGTAGCAGCGGCGCCATTCGAGGAGGACGGCGCCGGACCCGAAGCATTCCCCGCCCCCGCCCCTGCCTCTCCTCCTCGGTAGCTCAGCGGCGCTAAATCAACTTCCGGCGGCTGGCTCGATCTCGCGTCCACCCTCGCGCGGCCGGCCGCAAATCCTCCCAAGAAGTCGTGGCACGTCGGGCGCGCGTGGAAGGTAACGCGCTCGTCCCGTCGGCTATTCCGCACCTGCGCCGGCAGGGGTGGGGCCGGCGCCGGATCTCCGAACCGCCAGCCCAAGGTGCTACCATCACCATCGGCAACACCACCGCCGTCGCCCGCTGCCGCAGACGCCCGAGACCCCCCGGCTACCCCAGCCCCAGGAGTGTTCGTTGGTCTGCCTGGCACCGCCGAGGTATAACCGTTTACTCCCGAGGATTTGCTAGCACCGTCAGGCCTTTTGAGGTAGGGGTTAGTGGTGGAGGTGGCGTCGTCGGCAGCAGGGCGGCTTAGGCTTCGGGTCCTGTTCCTGGGCGGACAAGTGAAACTGGCTGAACAGGAGGTTCTCGTCAAGATTGCACATCATCCACATCTCCTCTTTCACGGGGAGGCTGGGGCCGTCGGGGAACCTGATCGATAAAAAAAAAACGGAGAAAATTATGAATAGCAGCCCAACACGAGGGCCACTGTTACCAATCGGAAATAATCTGCAGCGGGGCTTGCGGGAGAATGATGCTTACCTCCAGCAGACGGGATCCAATTACATTCCATCCATCTCATCCCGTTATATTCCCTCTAATTCCATCCAATCCCATCCCGTTCCGTCTCATCCACGATGCCATCCCATCCCATCCCATCCCATCCCACCTTATCCCATCCATTCCATCCCGTTCCGTCTCATTCGATTCCAAGCCATGTCATTCCATTCCATTCCATTCCATCCCATTCCATCCCATCCCATTCCATCCCATTCCATCCCATCCCATCCCATCCCCATCCCACCCCCATCCCATCCCATCTCCATCCCACCCCCATCCCATCCCCATCCCATCCGATACCATCCCATATCATCCCATGCCACCCCATCCCATCATATTCCGTAACAACGTACTTCACACTTTTGGGACCTAGGTGTAGTGACCCAAGAAGCGACTCGTCCGCTCTCACCAAGCCTTTATTGCGGGGGGGCATCCTAATGCATAACGATACATAGTAATACATACCAGGTGGTAGTACATGGTAATGCATAGTTAATACATACCAGGCAGCATTAATAATCAGGACCCGCGATGGACCCGCACCCCATGTATCCCCCTACTATTCATATTACGGGTGGCCATAGTAAATAGCTGGTAAACAGGACCATATATTGTAGGTAAAAAGGGCGAATATATAGGTTTTTGTGTGGACCTTAGGTCCTATTTACTATGGTCCCCCGTAATAGTAAGCTTATCCACCACACTTTGTTTTTGATTACCATGTATCATGTATATGTTCTGCCGTATATGAAAAGGCGTGTGCAGCAGGACAACGCATCACAAGCCGCGTGCATGGTTTTCCACATGCGAGTACTTCAGTCCCTTACATTGCACTTCGGACACCCACCCACCCACTCCACGCTAACCCACCCTGGCAGTGTGAGGGTCTGTTCGTCTGTTTGCTTGCCTTCTTCCTGTGGTCAAGGCTGTAACCGCCATTATCAAGGGGCCAAGACCACAAATAATTCAAGCAAAACACCAACTTTTCCACATCAACAGCAGCACCATTCACAACACCAACACAACACCAACATCGCTGCGTTTACTATACTTGGTGTGCCGACAAGCGTCCTTCGTGGTACTCGCTTCCTTAGACTCGACTACTACTGCTACTATTTCGGAGGGCCGTATTAATACCTAGCAATACATAGTAAAGCATAGCAATCAGAATTCGCGATGGACTCAGAAACCATGTATTCTCCTACAGTATGTTTTCACACCATATTTACTATATTATTAACACTCAATACTACTGTATGCCCCACCGGAATACTAATACTTCGTCGTGCTGTGTATAACAAAAAATACTGATGAACTCACTGCTCATCTCCCCATGGGCTGGCAGCAATCTCCTCCGCCCCATCTCGCTTCCAGTTGACGTTACCGCGTCCCCTGTCCCCGCTTTCCCTGGAAACGCCCCCGGCTGCTGCAACTCCTCCTCGGGCATGCAGGGGGGCGCGGGGAGGGGTCGGGACCTCGGGGCAGCAGTCCCATCGCAGCACTGAGAGTTTCATCTCGCGCGGCACCTCTGCAGTGCGGTCGTTCGCCGGTCTGGCATCCTCGAGATACACGCAAGCCTGCGCCAAAACAAACGCAAACGACAGCAAGGGACGACTGTAAAAAAAAAACTGCACGCTATTAACAAGTACACTCGTAGCTGCTGCTACTGCTGTCCACTTCGCTGCATGAGAGCCTCTTGCATAACAGAGAAATGGATTCATGTGCATCAATTAATACAACAGTTTTGTTTCAGCCAGACGAAATAAATATTATATCTGACATCACGCTTTCTTTACCTACGAGAAGCGAACTGCATGATAGCGTTGAAAAAGTCAAACGCTTACGTAAGCCTGCACCAAAATCAAACTTCAGGGCATCGATTGGCATTCCTGCCAGTGACTGCCTTACCGAGGTTCCTCCTCGAAACCAAAAACCATCACACCAACAGGAGACCACGGGACCCCTTGACCGACCGCCCCCCCCCCACATATTCACCCTTTTTCTGCCGCAAAAAAACAGGGCTTACCATGGACCGGTGGTTCGGGTCGGGCCGAGCCGAGCGGGGCAGGGTCGATCTGTAATATTGTGACGGGCCGGGCCGGACCAGGCCAGGCCGAGATGAGTTTCGACGAAAATCCCCGATCTCACTGCTGGTGTTTTTTTTTTTCTTTCTTCATTTTTTCGAGTAGATCGGTCCCAAAAAACGCCGGTGCAGACCTTAAAAAGGAGTCCATACACCAAGAGGCCTTGCCTCGCCGTGAACGACCGATGTCCTACGGTATCGCAAGCAACAGCATCTTTGCTCGAAAGCAGTGCAATCCTATGCTGATTGCCTTCGGGCTTCGCCCGACGCAGGTGTGCCTTAAAAAAAATGGCCGCCATCTGCTGCGCCGACGTGGTGGGCTGCATGTAAACCCCACTTCCAACCTAACGCTATGGCCAATTCTTACGCCGTCGGGTTCGCAGTCAGTTGAAAACGTCCCTTTGAGCACGTTCGCAACAGCCTTTGCCCCGGAAACGTTGAAAATTGATCTTTCTCGCCTCAGAATGTGTTGGAGTTCTCTCCAAGATCTATCTGGAGGTATTTGCGGCTTCTCCACGGGCCCGGTTGCAAGAGATCACCGTCGGCACTTTTTCAATCCGAATAACGTGAATATCAATGCGATCGGGGACCGGATTTAAAAATACGTGAATATCACTGCGATCGAGCGGTTGGATCGTGTTTGACACAGTTTGATCGTAAACGTGCGGACGGAAATTTCCTGTATCTGGGTGCCTGGAGAAGCAGGAAACACCCCCAGATAGATCTTGGAGAAATATCCGACATATTTTTGAGCCGCGAAAGACCAGTTTCCAACATTTCCGGGGCAAAAGCTCATGCGAACGTGCTGAAAGTTTTTTTCAACTGACTGCAAATCCGACGGCATAAGAAGTGGCCTAAAACTCTAACCCCTGACAGGCTGGGGAAAAAAACGGACCAAGATGATGCAACGAGGAGTTACAGTAGTGTGGTAGTGTGGTTCGGTCGAAGCTGGGTCAGTTTTGAAAGCTACTGTGGAAATTTCTCCGAAAAAAAGATGATGTCGTGAGGAGTTAGTGTGGACTATCAACCATTTGGTCGAAGCTGGGCCAAGTCGTAAACGCTGCTGTTTGGAATTTCTCGGGAAATGATGATGTAATAATGAATATTTAGTGTGGACGACCAACAATTTGGTCGAACCTGGGTCAAGCCGTGAACGGTACTGTTTGGAAAATTCTCGGAGAATGATAATGTAATGAGGAGATAAAGGGGGCAATCAACCGTAGGTCGAAGCTAGGCCACGTCGTAAACACTACCATTTGGAAATTTTTCGGAGAATGATGATGTCATGAGGAGATCGTGTGGACGATCAACCATTTGGTCGAAGCTGGGTCGAGTCGTAATTGCGACGTACTACTACTGTAGGGTGTTTACGGTATGCCTGGTAGTCCAATTTGACTGGGTTATAAAAAATATTTGAAACCAACAAACACGAGAAGAAGCTGGTTGGCTATACAGGTGAATCCGGAGGCCCTACTAGCAAATCAGAAATTGCTCCGTTTGCTAAACCCACCCACAGAGTAACTCAACTAAAAAATGATTACATCAGGTCAAAAACGACATTTTGGACACCTGTTCTCAAGGCAACTATTTTTTCGAGGGTTGGGATTTGCTTTCATGCTATTATATCACACTCTGTTCCTAAGTAACGGGGTCAATTCGACTATAATTGTATACAAACGGCCCTTGTGTTTACAGGGATAAATTGGTACTAACAGAAAACAGACCACGCAAAAAAACCCGTACCGATTGATTGATCTGCCCGATGCGTGGAAGGTTTCCGACGCGCTGACCCACGGCCCTCACTCACTACAGGCGGAGTAGCTGACGAGACAACATCGCCCGCGCCCGATTGGCAGGGGGGACCCCAGAACAAACGTTCAGCATCCGTTATCATACGACACGTTTGAAATACAATTCGCACGCCTCAACTACTGTAGGTCTGTAAAAGTACCGATTTCCCTCCCTGCTTTGTGGGATCCATCGTAGTCGTCCGCTTCATTTTTTCCCTATTCGTACAGCTGCTGACTTCAAGTACGGGCAGTACTAGGGCTGTGAGTTGCCTGGACTTTGACGGCTACTCATAAGTCAGGTGGCAAAAAGTATGCCAACTAACTGACTTAATATGTATACGCCCTGGCCACAAAAAGCGCCAACTTACGAAGACGCAGCACTCAGTAAACAACCGCACGCAACTACTGTAATTGTACTATCTACCGCTGCTGTAGTAGCTGCGTACGCCAACCAAGTACCAGGCACCAGTAACTCTTTGCGGGTCAGCTCAGGTCGGGTCACCCTTACCCCTTACTCTACCCTACCCTACCTTACCCGACCCGACCCGACCCGACCCGACCCGACCCGACGCGAACCGCGAGATTCGACCCGATCCGTGAAGATTCCTGCTACAGGAGTCCCTATTTCAGAACTACATGTTTTTTTTTCCCAGGAAAATTATTTGTTAATTGCTCTTTACAACGGCGACCCAAAAAATTAACGAATACGACGTAGCCCAGAACGAATATTCAAGATTCCAGTTGCGACAGGGGCGAGGTGTGTCGTATTCGTATCCATAGTTGGAAACAGACGGGACCGCATCACCACACCAACATAGCATAGGGCTGTTCGTCGCGATTCCCGTCTCGACGACTCCCCGTGGCCGATGCACGGTGTTTGTATATGGCCAAGAGGCATGTCTCTCCGAGCTGCTGCGAATCTGCAAGATCGCTCGTCCCAGCTGCGCTCCCGAAAAAAAGAAATAGGGGACCCCGCGTCTCCGCCCAGCCAAATTGGACTGCTACGCTCCCCAAGACATACGGGCTCGCTGCCTCGGTATTGGCCTGCAAAATTCGAAGCTTCCATCCCTGACTCGTCCTACCAGAAGCGAGCGGTCTCGGGGCGCTTTGATCGTAAACAAAAACTACTGCTGTACTGCTGTTAAAAAAGCTATCAAAATAATACCAGGTACCTGGTATCAGCCAATATATTCCTCGTGGATCGTGGTGCAAAGGCAACGCAGATACCTGGTACCATGTATATATTTAGGCACATCTTTTGCTCGAACTAGGGAGGAAGGATGCACGTGCGGATCGGCAGGGCCACTGCTGTACTCTACTGTTAAGGTAGGGTTCGAGGCGAGCAATTCGCGAGGCTATTCATGGTGGTCTCACTCCTCGGACGTGAAGCTGGCGTCCGTGGTGATATACCAAGAGAGATGTATACCCCCGAACACCAACAAACCAGACCGAGGGCCCACTTTGAGACACGAGCGACTACACCCACCCCAAGGCACCCGACGACAAGCTGCAGCCTCTCAAGTGGTCCATCTGACCTTGAGAAACGGCCTCAAGCCGCCGCAGGAGCGGACAAGCCTCCAGCAGCGAGGTGTCAGCCGCGAGTGTTCGGTAGGCTACAATCGACGTGCCGCGAGTCCACTCGCTTCTGGCATTAATAGCAACGAGTATAGGGCACGCGGCAACACCAGCAATGTCCATGACGACACCAGCGATGAAAGCTTCCAAATGGAAAATCAATACCGAGGCAACGAGTCCGTTGTATCTTGGGGTGTGTAGCTGTCCAATTTTGTCTGGGCGGACACCCGGGGTCCTCCCCTATTTTTTTTCCCCTTGAGAGCGCAGCTGGGACAAGCGATTTTGCAGATTTACATCAGCTCGGAGACATGCCTCGAGGCCAGACCCAAGCACCGTGCTTCGGCGTCAAGGGGTCAGTCGAGACGGGAATGGCGACAAACAACCCCTTATGTTGGTGTGGTGATGCGGTACCGTCTGTTCCCAATAGATACGACCAAGGGTATCATAGATAAGGTGCGTACTTAGGTATACCCGGGTAAAATACCCGGGTATATACCCGGACCCGGCGCTTAGGTACGTTGGGTACGGACCACGATACCTTACCTAAGTTTTAGGTACAATAGGTGCGCCGCTCCAATACTTGGCCGGGTATCGGGTATATACCCGTCGAAGAAATACCCGGGCTTAGGTGCGAACCTGAGGACCTCAGTACCTGACCTCAGTTTTAGGTACGCTAGGTACGGACTTCGATACCTTACCTAAGTTTTAGGTACGGTACGTACGTTGCTCCAATACACCCGGGTATAGGTATAGCCGGCGTCCCCGGTGGCTTGGTGTGGCTTGGTAGCTGCTCCGCGTGCCTACAATCACGGGGGACCCTAGTAAACGAAATAGGACCAACTACTGTTCGTAAAAATAGGTAAATATATAGGTTTTGGTGTACAGCGTAGGTCCTACTAACTATGGTCCCCCGTAATAAGATCACTTTCGCGGATACGAGTCTCACCGAGTGCATACGTACTCGTAGGGACTTCTTCTTGCATAAAAAATGATTATTAATACGTAGTGGAAAATGGGAGAGCGTGAGTGAGCAAACTCCGATGAATATCGACGAGCAGTGGGAATGCTAAACCCTATGCGGATAAAAATGCGGACGAAAATGAAGGCACCTACCGGGGGGAAGAAGGAACGACACCTGTGACCACGGTTTTGTTCAGAAGATCGCTGAGGGCAAAACCTCCCACGTATTAAGCTGGAAAGTAAAAGTGATGATAAGAAAAAAGGTACACCCATAAAAAAAAGGGTATAGGTACAAGCTTAAAGTATCTCACCCAAAATGTGTACGTACGTAATACGAAGTACCTATGACGACGTCATCGGCGAGAAAAAGCAATTTAAAAATTAAAATAGCAAATCAGGCATGCGGTCTCCCCACCACACACCCCCAGGACATATGCCACCTGTAACACACGACACACACCCAAGGCACCTGTCGCCTATTACATCAATAGACGTGCCCAATCCCAGGGATAGAGTAGGGGCGTGGACAACGAGCGAAACCACTGGTGGAGACCACGAGGGTCAAGCTTCACCGAGCGAGGGAGTCAGCACACAGGACACACTGCCGAGCCAGTCCTCACAAACAACTCTGGCATTTAATGCCGCTCCATCGCCGTAGCCCTTGGGGTACATGTACATAGAGTGTACATACAGGGTGGTATTGTAGTGGGCTCTCACCCACCAAAAACAGTACCAGCATGGCGTTTCACTTCAGAGAAAATTGGCGTATTTTTTAAGATGTGCGTGAGATGAAACATACTACTAATACTACCGGGGAACATGGTCAGGACCAAGCATTCTTCGTAATATTAAAAATACTATCTGTAACATACACAGGTTGTCACGCACGTATATGATGGATCCTGATTACTGGTCCCTCGTAATAGCAGCATATATTGGCAGGCAGTCAGTAGACAGCTGCTGCCAGTAGATCACCACTGCCAGCACATGCTGTTCTAGTGCCCAGCGCCACCAATTGGGCGTTTTTTGTACGGGTGTCTACCCGAGTACTTACCCGGGTACATACCGGTACCCGCACTCAAGTACGGCCTCGAACACCTTACCTAAACATTAGGTACGTTAGGCACAGCCATTAATACTTACCCGAGTAGGGGGTATACCCGTTGACTAAGTATCCGGGTTTAGGTACGAGCCTGGGGACGACTTCAATGCTTTACTCAAGTGAACGTACGTTCGGTACTGATCCCGATACCGTACCTAAGTGTTGGGTACGTTACGCATGAATACATCTACGGCCGTCGCTGCTGTACCTACTTCTCTTATTTGAAGCATTAAAGCATTAGGTACGACTTCGAAAACTTACCCGGGAATAAATATACCTTACCTAACACAACTACGACATACCCGGTACCTGGTACGACATATGTGAACGTGCGTCGTCTCTGCCGGACCTGGAAATTTGAATCTCCGTTCTGGGCTACTCGTACATACTGGTATTCACTATTTTTCGGTCGCCATCGTGAAAAACAATTACCTGGTACAGATTAACAAACAATTTTCCACTAACGTAACTAAAAATAACTATAGCCGGCGTCCCCGGTGGCTTGGTAGGTGGTCCGCGTGCCTATCAAGATCAATTTCGTGGGTTCAAGTCTCACCGAGTGCATGCTCGTAGGGACTTTTTCTTGCATAAAAAATTGATTAATTAGCGGAAAGCGCGAGAGCGTGAGTTAGCTACATGTCGACGAGCAGTGGGAAAGCTGAACCCTATGCGCGACAAAAAATAAAGGCACGTACCGGGGGGGAGAAGGGACGACACCTGTGACCACGGCTTGTCCAGAAGATCGCTGAGGGTAAAACCTCCTACGAGTTAGGCTGGAAAGTAAAAGTGATGATTAAACAAAAATAAAAATAAAAATAATAATAGTTGTCTGCGACTTATATTCAATAATCAACCAACTCACAGCTCTGACGGATACGGAAACAAAATCGTCACACGGGTGGCGTCCCATCCCCCGGCGCATCGGCCAACATTGGCGCTATTGTAAGCGTGCAGTTGCCTCAGCATCCCCCGCCGCCAGTACCCACCCAGTCAGAAGGAAGTGCGGGTGTTTTTGAATTTGTTTTACGTGTGCTGCGGCAGAGGTTGTATTACGGGGGAGCATAGTAGTAGTGCTGTAGTGATCAGATCAGAACCCATCACATACACAAAAACCTATAGATTCCGGCATCTTCACTATTAATAGGCATAATTGGTCCTGATTATGTTCGCCTTCTGAGGCTCCTCGCCGGTATACGCCCCCCCCACACTCATTTAAAGAGAAAATGGACGCTTAAATTCAAAATACCGAAGAAAAAAAAAGTATACCACGCCCATTCCAAGTAGTATGTGGAAAAAAAAAAATGGATACAGCAATTGTCTACGTAGGGGACCTACCGCAGATACCGCAAAGAGCCTGTTGACGCATTTTGTACCGCATTGTACATAAACATATACTCGAGTCGTAAGTCCAAGTAATGCATCCCCAATTTTCCCAAAAACGGTTGTGAGTGCGGGTCTAAAGTCTTAAGGGGGTAACCCCTCTAGAACCGCAGTCTCGTTTTAGTGACAAACTACTTGGAATTAGACTGGATTGTCCCCAACACGAGACTGTGGCTTTAAAAGCACAGGGGTGCCACCGTATTTCAAAGCTCGTTTTTTTTTTCAGAAATGGAAGGTTAAGGTTGCCAATGCCGAACACAGTATATTATTCGGAAAGCGGCCGGTCGAGAGCCTTCCGAAAATATATGGTTCATGTTCCATTTCAGCACCCTTGCCGTTGTCGAGAAAACTATAACAAAACCGCTCAAAAAACGATCGCACCTGTGATATGTGCGAAGTCAACGCTCTCAAGGTACTGTTCGAGATATAGCGTGAATAAAAAAAAAAGGGATCAACGACAATAAGGCATACCGGTATGCCATATTGGGCAGTTTCTCCGCTCAGGAACCTCGTCAGCCGAAACGTTTTTGAATGGCCAAAAACTGCTACTCTATCGTAGGACGCGGCTTGTTTTCCCTGCTGGTGCTCAAGGGGAGCGGCGGGGATAATCGACCTCGCAGAGGTTGCACTCGTCGGGTACATATCATAGATCACCGATCCTCACTTAAAACCATCTAGATACTTCAGGGCAGACACTGGTCTGGTCTGGTCTGGTCTGTGTCATCCCTACTAATAGCTAATGTTGACGGGTGGAAGCCGTACATGTATACCTGGTACCATACAAGGTGATCTGCATGACCTATCATACAGCAGTGTCACACGTTTCCTGAGTTGAATCTGTATCATACGTAGAAGATCTTGCACAATGTAACATAACGGCAGCTTCTGCCGGACGCGCGTGAAATCTTTTCAGCACCGGGGACGACTAAAACTTTGCCAGCGAGGGCCGGCGTTCCGCGACGGCGAGCCTGACCCAGCACGTGTGCTACGATGAGGGTAGCACTTCTTGGCAGTTTCGCAGACCTCGGACAACATAACACTCGGATAACACTTATCTACGTTAATGGGCCTAACACAGGAACGTGGTAACGTACTAGCGTAGTGGAGGAGCGATCACGGCGACGCGGTAACACGGTGCTAACTGGAAACCCACGAACGTGCACGCGCCTTAACGTTATATTGCTGGTCGGCCTCGTCCAGCTCTGGTACAATAACATGATGTTATACCGTGATCAGTCCTTGAACTAATACTGTTATAACAAAGCAGTGTTAGGCTTTTACAAACACATACGTTATGACTCCAACATGCCCAGATCGATATCCGAATATTTACTAACACCATGACATAATAATGTTACTGTCGACGCAGCGCTAGACATAACACACAAACATAGTGTTACCCTTACGAGGAGTGTTATACGCAACACCCTAACATAACGTTACCATGTTCGTCAGCACTACCAACACATAACATTGTGATACTACAGATGGCACACCAACGTAACATAACGCAGTGGCCAGCACTACTAAACAGTACGTTATCTGGACCCCCCATCTGATTGCCTTAGGCTCCGATAACGCAACACTTAACGTACGTTAGATACGTTACAGTCTTTGCCGGCCCATACGTCACATTATGTTAGGATGTTAGCCTAAATGTCGAAGTCTTTGTAACACTATGTTACGGTGTTACCTGCCGTTAAAGGTCTTATGGTAACATTCCGTTACCGTGCTACCATAAAAATCAATCCGGGTCTAACATCATGTTACTGAGCTACCGTTAGGGCCGAAGTCGTTCTAACCTAATGTTACTACGTTACCCTTTGGATCTTGCCGAGATCTATTAATAACATGTGAAACCCGTGTTAGCGGTAAAGCGGCGTGTGGGAGCATAACGTAGGTATGTTGTACAATTTTGCCGACATCCCAGTAGGGGATACCTACAAAAATATCCTCGGGGGGAGGACAGCATGGCATCCCCGGTGAAAAAACGCCTCCATATTTTAAAACCCCCCCAAACAGGGGATATTTATGAGGATCTCCGCGAAAAAAAACGCCTCATTTTTTTTTTGGAAATCCCGCCAGTACGCTATCCATCTATAACACAGTACGTTATCCATCTATAACGTAATATGCACACTCGCCCGTACGAGTTAACACGGCAGTTACATATTGATGTTAGATTGGGGGTGTACGTTATCTGCCAACTTGTGTCACTTTTTTTTTTTTTTTTTTTTTTTTTTTTTCATCATCACTTTTACTTTCCATCCCACTCGTAGGAGGTTTTACCCTCGACGATCTTCTGGACAAGCCGTGGTCACAGGTGTCGTCCCTTCTCCCCCCCGGTACGTGCCTTTATTTTTTATCGCGCATAGGGTTCAGCATTCCCACTGCTCGTCGATTTTCATCGAATGTACAGCTAACTCACGCTCTCGCGCTTTCCGCTAATCAATTTTATGCAAGAAAAAGTCCCTATGAGCATGCACTCGGTGAGACTCGAACTCACGAAATTGATCTTGATAGGCTCGCGGACCACCTACCAAGCCACTGGGGACGCCGGCTCTACATCCATTGCATACGAGCTAACACATCAACATAATGTTCGTGTTTTATCGATGATATACGTTATCGTTTGACGTATAATATGGTGGCAACACTTGCGTAACACCCTCACATAACGTCGCTCGATACGGACTGCTACTCCGGCTGATACGGCAACATACTGCTGTTAACGTTGTATTGATAATATACGTCATCCCTCTATTTAGTAACATCACTAATACACTATGAATAACATAGTGTTATGTACGCGTTTATTTGGCCGTGTACGATATCCGCCTAAAGGGTGTTACGGTAGCACGAAGAATCCCGCTGACACACTAACATAACGTTACTCGCTACGGGCTGATGCCGCTAACACGGTAACATAATGTTAACGTTTAATTGACCATGTACGCTATCCCTTCAACGTGTGTTGCGATAGCCACCAGGAATTCCGCTAACACGCGAACATAGTGATACTCGCTATGGGCTGCATACCCTAACACCGCAACACGTATACTGCGGTCATAACGGGATCAAGGTAACACTCTATTACGGGGGATCATAGTAAACAGGACCTACGGTACACACAAAAACATATATTTACCTTATTTTACCAACAATGTTTGGTCCTAGTTACTATGGTCCTCCGAAATAATAACATAATGTTACGTGATCGCCCGCCTATATCATAACGCATTACTAATAACACTGCTGTGTTGCCACAAAATCCAGAAAGTAATTAACGTTTTGTAGTAACGTAATGTTACGGGTTTTTTCGCTGACGCCTAACATCAACATAAAACGTCAAGTATTACGTTGTCCAAGGTGTGCAGTTTTGTTTTCTGAACGACGGGAATCCGTAACCCTAAATCGTCGGGATTTTTTTTCTTGCGTTGCAATATTTTCGGTGTATTCTTATTAATAACAGGCCCTATGGCACTGTTTATCGGGTAGCACTTCCGTTTTCCTCAAAGTAATATTCTCTTCCGACAGCAGCGTCTGGGTGACTTACTATAATAATGACCTACTATCAGCATAGAGCTCCTCATAGTCAGGACCCTCAGAAGGCAAAAGCACTGTAGGTGCTACCTCTACCACCGTAGCATACGTCCTCCACACTACAGCAGTACTGCACCACAGCAGTAGTCGCCGCTGACGAAGAGGGTAAGCAGCGGGATGAGGCGCGCCACTTTCAACGCGCCGGTCCTCGACGGAAAAGTTGTCGCGGCCCCTGGTGGTGAAAAAACTTTTCATATATCGCGACCACGATCTATCGGACATCACCATCTAGATCGTCTACAGCAGATCCTAACCTGCCGTTGTGAGAGGTAGTAGTGCAGTGTGATCTATCTATCTATCTGTACAGTACAGATCCAACCCAGGAAACATGTGCTAGACCAGACCATGTAGATCATACGGTTTCCACCGCGGCAGCAAGAGCTAGATAACAAAGATCATCGTACAGGTCATGAATAGATCTGCCCTGAATGATCTAGATCCTTAAGTGGAGATCGGCGATCTGCGCGAAATGTGCGGAACCTTTTTGCGAGGTCGAACAACCGGGAAGCATGTGCTAGATGATGCAGATCATACGGCTTCCACAGCGGCAACATGAGCTAGATCATACACACCACACAGACCAGGAAGATATCCCTCCGAAATATCTATAGTAGATCAATAGTGTGGAGCGGTGATCTGTCCGACCCCTTTCTCTTCTTTGCTTATGTGAAGAACCTGTGTTTTCCCTGTATAAGTGAAGTATAAGTAGCGCAAACCATTCCCCTACTGCTGCCGCAGTACACGTATGTTCAAGTGCCGCACTCCTCCCTTTGGAGCAAAGTAGTTTTTACAATCTGTGAGCCCGGACCTTTGGGGGTGTTTTTGGCTTAAAAATGGGGTAGCGCGGGCTGCACTTCGGAATCGTCGTTCGCAATGGAGAAAATTCCTGGTTCGATGCAAACGCCGCGCAGCCGCGTTAATGATAATCAGTTTTGGCCCGTTTTGGCTGCGGTTTGGGGTCAGGGTAAGGGTTAGCGTTAGGGGTTGGGTGGGGTCTTCGCCCGTACCTTGATCCCGACAGGAAGCAAAATACCTGAACGGCGTACCAACCCAAAGATCCAGGCTCACAGATTGTAATAGGACCTTCCCCTTTGCCTGCTTCGGAAACAGCTCCGATTCCCACACTGAAATGATTTGCCAGCTCGACGCCGAGGCGTATATCGTTTACCCCAAACATGTACTACAAAAAAAGGAGTGGGGGGGGGGGGGGGGGGGGGGGGGGGGGGGGGGGGGGGGGGGGGGGGGGGGGGGGGGGGGGGGGGGGGGGGGGGTACGCATTTGTTGCTTGCCTTAATCATTTGACCATTGACCACGCATCCCTTTCGAGACGGAGCACCGTTCCTACTCCTAATAGAGACACCTCCAACAATTGGGCGCTCATTACGTTGTTTTCATACTAAGTATATTACATTCGTAGAAACTATTTGCTAATCTTATCCCCTGTCTGGCTGCCTGTTGCCACCATCTATCTCCCAGGATATCGATCCTTTTCTCGCTGCTATTCATTGTATCAAACTCCTCCACGTCCCCGGTGGCTTGGTAGGTGGTCCGCGTGCCTGTCAAGATCAATTTCGTGGGTTCAAGTCCCACCGAGTGCATGCTCATAGGGACTTTTTCTTGCATAAAAAATTGATAAGCGGAAAGCGCGAAAGCGTGAGTTGGCTACATTCGATGAAAATCGACGAGCAGTGGGAATGCTGAACCCTATGCGCGACAAAAAATAAAGGCACGTACCGGGGGGGAGAAGGGACGACACCTGTGACCACGGCTTGTCCAGAAGATCGTCGAGGGTAAAACCTCCTACGAGTGGACTGGAAAGTAAAAGTGATGATAAAAAAAAAAAAAAAAAAATGTCATATTCGTCTATTTCCCTCATATCTTCTAACACATCCCGTTCCTCCTTGTATATTCCACATTCTCCTACAATGTGAGTTCTACTCTCTTGCTTTGCCACACGGGCACATCTGTGCATCTACTTCCCCCTCCTCCCGGCTACTGGTATACCTCTTTCTTCTTTCTGGCAGGTCCAGGTCCCATATACGAAAGCGCAGTTTCAGCGTTTTCGCGAAGTCCATTGGGCGATGCAAATACGTTTTTTCATTCCTGTTCCTTCCCTCAAAATCCCCCGTATACCTCTAACAAGTGTTCTTCCGATTCCACCTTGTTTCTTAGCGCTAGCCTCTCCCTTCATTCTATCCTTTCCTCTACTTCTGCCTTGTATCTCCCAAACTTCCCGGCGAACATCACCTCTTCTTGGTTTCGCCCTATATCCTCCCATACTTTCTCAACTACGCCATCCCACCTTATTCCAGCTCGCTCTTTCGTTACTTTCTCCGATACAGCTCCATCAACTACTGCTGTACGCGTATGAAAAGTATTGCCAGTTCAACTTTCTCATGTCTCTATTTGTCTTGAGTGGGTGCATTCCCAGTTCTGCTCTTAATACTGTATTACTAGTCGTACTTGAGCATCTTGGGACTTTTTTAGCTGCTGTCATTTGTACTGTTTCCAACAGTTTTACGAGTTTCGCGGTCCCTTCGCATACTTCTCCTGCATATTCTAGCTTTGGTACTATCACATTCATCAGGATACATCTCTTAACCCTAGTGTCAGGGTGCGAGTCTGTTAGGATCGCGTCCACCTTGCCTACGTGTGGTTTACCCTTTCCTATTACTTTTGCTATATGTGTATCCCAAGAGCAATCTTTCGAGATCTCTATGGCAAGTGATCCACGTTCGGGAATTTATCTTCTCCCCACTTCTATCTGAAATTTACCGAGTTTACCTCATCTTCGTTACAAACAACTACTATTAATACTGCGCATTTCTTGACGTTCGCCGTCACCCTCCATTTCCTGGTATATTCTAGGGCCTTCTCTATTTGTTTCTGCAATCCTTCGGGTGTTTCTGAAATCCCCACGAAGTCATCCGCAAACATCAATCCCGACACCGTATCTTCCACTACCGTGACTCCCTGCGTTGCTGCCTCGAATGCTACTGGGGGGGGGGGGGGGGGGGGGGGGGGGGGGGGGGGGGGGGGGGACTCATTATCATGCATGGCCGTAGTCGTATTAGGAGGGGGGGGGCGTTTAACGTGTACCTGAGGCACGTTTAGCCTTTTATTTGAAGGAGGTGGTGAATGGTACCGGGTTTACGGCCGTTTTTGCTCAAAGTAGAAAACAGCACCCCGGGGCGTTCACCAAGGGGAGATGAGCGGGGTGTATACCAAGAGCGGGCGATTACTGCTGTACCAACATTATTATGATTACGGTTTCAGGCTGCCATGTACCGCCGTTCCACGTACCAGCCGTATGATACGAGGTAGCGCGCCAGTCAGTGTGTCAGCGCATCACCAGCGCAACACAAGCACCAGCACGTACGATAGGTGCATCACATTATATGCATGGGTCACCTGACGGCTACCGCTCGAGCTTGGAGGTTCGAGTCTCGAGTCCTTCGCCCTCAACAACGGAATTAATGAATGAAAAAGGACGACACGGTGAAAGGATTGTTCCACGATCTGGAGACCGCGCAACACCAGTATTATGTTCAAAAACAACATAAAACGTACTCTGGTAAGTACGCACACCATGGCCCACCACTGCTGTGAAGAACACACACACTGCTGTCATCATTCGAATATACCAGGTACAGCAGTATATCACAAGACACCATGTACAGCAGTATATCACAAGACACCATCTATGTGCATACATAAATAAACACCAGCCAGTATAATCACAGCAGCAGTCAGCAGTATAAAATACTCGGCGCCAGCGAGTATAAGCAGCAGTACGTTGCACTCGTCGAAAGTACAAGCAGAATAAGCAGCAGTACAGTAGTTAGCAGCAGCAGTTCTATTAATAGCACTATTAATACTGCTGCTGTGAGAGGTGCACTAATACTGAATAACCTGGTATAATATCGTACTTGGTATCCAATGAGAAGTGCTCTTGTACATACGAATCGGATGATACTATTACGGAGGACCATAGTTAATGGGACCAAATATTGTTAGTAAAAATAGGTAAATATATAGGTTTTTATCTACACCATAGGTCCTATTAACAATAGACCCCCGTAACACGAGTACTGCTGCTGCTCTCAAATACACTTGGGTTATTCTGATTCTTCCTTATACCTGGTACAATTTTTTGTTGGTTATTTTCTGTGCGTGGGAACCTCCCTCCAGAGGGCTCTTTAAGCTCGACACGCCCCCCCCCCCATACTGCCGGAGGTATCGAGGACAATCGTAGCAACGGCAGCAGCAGCAGCAGCAGCAGCAGCAGCAGCAGCAGCAGGGCCACATCAGTATTAAAAAAAAAAAAATAGACAGCAGAGGCGGCGTGACGGTGGGTTCATTTTGACGTGTGGACAGGCAGGGTGAATAATATCCAAAAGCAGGGAGGCACGAACAGACTGAAAATTGGTTCGCTGATTCGCACCATCAGCCATCGCAACGGCTTGCAGAAACAGAAAATAGGTCGCCCTCTGATCATGGTCTCACGATTCGCGTGCGTGGTGGGGACAGCAAGAGGACGGGGAGGCCCAACGGAGAGGGGGACAACAGAGGCAATAGATTGTTTGCATGTTCTAGACTCTGTCTAGGCTGGGCAAGCCAGTGGTCGACGGTGATGTCTGTTTGGTTGGGGGGGTGGACTCTTGTGATGTTTGATGCTTGATGTCATGTTGGCGAAGCATCGAAACGGCTCCCACGCAAAAATCGCAAAAAATTAATTTGCATAAAAAACATACGATGGACAAAAATATAATACGCGGCCAACTATATAACATAAATACAAAACGGGTCTTATATTATTGATCAAAGTGCGTGTAGAAAAAAGCGTGTGAAAAACACCACAGCAGCAGCAGCAGGAGGAGCAGCGAAAACGTGAAAAAAAACATCGTACTTCCTCCCGCTTGCTTGCCTTCAGGTTGTAGGTCTCCTTCTGCCCGCTGCCGTGGTGCGTCCTTGCCTTGAAGGACGTCACTTCCTGCTGCTGCTGTTCGGGCATGAGCGACGCCGCCGCGGCTGCCTGCTGCCTGCTCCACGTCTCCGCCCCTGCGGCTTCTAATAATAGTCCAAAACAATACACGCACAAGAATCACAAACAGAGGAGTATCGTCCGCTTTTTGTTGAGCTTTTCTCTACTATCCCCGAGCCTCAGCCTCCCATGAACTTATCCTCACGTGCGACGAGCCGAGTCGACCCTGTAGGCATCAAGCGCCCATTTCAACCAGCTGCCAGATGTCGGCCACCTAGGAAGTGACCTACAGCGGCTTGTGTACTAGTCGACGGCCGTTGCTGGTGCCCTCGCAGCTGACTTGCTGGCGCACTGCGAAAGCAAAATGCATAGACCTTCGACAGCATGGAACATGGAACAATACCACCCACAAGGCGGCGTAACTATCGCGAAATGTAACTGTAAAACGTCAAAAAACTATTAATAGTGTCGATCGTAAACATCACCAATCTCGCCATATCTTTTGCTCTGTCTATACGGGTTGCAACCGGTGCGTGGTACTCCTACTCCTGCTGCTGTACGTACTCTTACTTGTCTACAGCCTACAACAGCACAGCAGTGATAAGTGTCCACGTGTAATCTCGTACGGGTATGCAGATACACTTTGGACGCGGCGGTGGAACTCGTTTTTACAAGTAACATACCCGACGGATACATATATGATATATCGGTATCACTTTACTCAGGTTCGGCTATTCTTCTTCTTCTTATTATTATTATTATTACGTATAGATAGTTTCGTTACCCAACTTCAAACATCACCAAACCAACGCTGACGCCGCCGACCATCGACACGCTATCGCCGTACCTGTCTGCGACGAATCCTCGAGCTGTAAAGGGTAGGGGTTGGTTGCCCGTCTCGGGGTGCACCTAATTCCTCTCACTTGCATGACTGCTGCTGAACGTTTTCACCTGACACCCGACGACACGAGCGATTCGGATTGCTGATTGGATTCGGCCGCTAGCCAAAACAACAATTATTGTTGCGTTGCAGCCAGGAGCAGCACCTGCAGCAGCTGCTGTGTGTCGTTCTGGAACACCACGAACCACAGCAATCGGTAAAGACGATGCCTTCGATAGCCGCCTTCATTCAAGGTCTTCTGTCGGAAGACATGTACGCGACGGGGATGATCGAAAACATGGATCAGAGGTGCGTTGAGTTGAAGAGTAATACGTCGTATTTTTATTGTGGGACCATCCTTGTTTCTACAGCAGTAGGATATACGTACTCTGTAGCAGCTGCTGGTTATGGTTGCAGTCCAGGAGCACGATGAGCATATAATAGTATAGAGCGCCTTTTGGCGACATACCATGTATAACACCAACTGCTGTCTGGGTCGCTGCTGGCGCGAGGTCGAGACTTGCTGCTGCCCGTCCCGTTTCGAAGGTATAGTTTTCAAGTAAAAGTGATGATATCCACATACATACAGCATGAAAAACAGCCAGAATCAGGGAGATCAGGCAAGGAATCCATCAAACATTAATAAGCAAGCATGTTTGATTGTCTGCACTCGAAGTTGGTTGGGTTTGCCGACCCATGATGTTGCGGTGCGACGGCGGGTCTGTGTTGGTGACAACACGGAGTGGGCGCTGTCTGCTAGGAAAAGAGGACGTTCTTCGGAATAGCCGCACTATCACGCAAGAGATAGCACTGTAGAGAAGGTCCGCGGAAGGAAGCAAGCGATTGCGAATCCCGCAACACCGCGACGGAATACTTGAAGCTCCAGTCTGAGAGGAAGTTCTCGTACGAGCACTTGTGGGTCAGTGATACCCACTAGAATTGTATGATACAGCAGTATGGGCCCGCTAACAAGAAAAACCTACGAACCTGGGCAAGCCTGAGATTCTTATTGGGGCGCCAACTTCAAACAACCTTGAGCATAGGCTATTATAGGATTTATTGAGTTCACCACTGACACGTTTTTCTTTAACCCAATTTTCTTAGCGTTCTCCCAAAAAAGTGAGCATTATGTTCTTATTGGACACTTTCTTGTCGGCGGGCCTATTCTGTAGTACAACCTGCGCGAGAACCTTCGGGTATTTATCCTCGATTACCAGGTACCTGGTACTCAGTAATCGCAAGTTTGTCCAACCATTTATACCTGGTACCTAACTCTCTCGGCACACAAGATGAGGGGTGTGGCGTGTGACTACTGTTTCTGTACAGTAACTGTGTACCGTACACCAGGCAGCTTTCAACAGTAGGCCAATATATATTTTTTTTACCTCGTCGTCCTGTCGTCGTTCTGGGACCAGGATATCAGAACTGAACACTGGCCAGCTGCGGCTCCTTGTTCGCTTTTGCGAGACGAAGGTGCCCGGGCTGACGAACAAAACTGTGGTCGGCGCCTATACGACGCTGCTCCGTACGGCAACAACCGAGACCGACAAACGATACGAGGAAGAGGTACAGCAGCACCTAGGGCACACCAGTACGGACTCTCGACTTTACTTACCGCTGCCGCACTCAGCGGGAAGACTCGTGCTGCAGGTTCCACTGCACTGCTGTACGTAGTACGTGACACATACATGTGATACTACCGTAAAATACCGGACACTACAGAAAAACAGGCTGGAGTATAAGAGGAAAAAACAAATGCGGAACCCGTTGTACCGAAGTTTTAGTATACTGTAGACCACACCCTTTCCCAAATAATAAATCGATCAATCCAACCTGAGCCAGCATTCCTGTTTCTCGCTACGTAAAAGTATGTATATCTCTACTGTACGTACTGTAAGTACACAAGATATGGTGTCCTTTGTACTCTAGTGTAACCATAGTTGATGCTGCTTTTCACCGACCGCACGGAGCATGCGAAGTATGCAAGTATGAATGTATCCCAGGCTGTCAGTGCTCGTTGCACGTTGACAAATCGGGTAACGGTGGTTACTAGACCCGCTGATATACGCAGTTCAACCTGGTATTTATGCCTCCTCTGTAAGTACGTGTGCAGCTGCTACAATTTGTGTTGTAATGCCGTGTTTACTATTATAGAGGGGGGGGCGGCTTCCGTCTTACAGGAGGTCCGTCTTACAGAAAGTGCCGTGTTTACGGGATAACTGAACAGCGCTGCAACTACAAGTACAACGACGGGGACAACATTAACAGCATGTGATATGGTTTCCTTGGCACGACGATAACTACGACAACAACATGTGGCATGGTTTTCTCACGTCCAATACGCGTTTGTTACATAAACCATATTAAGGTGCGCGGGGAAAGGGAACGGTTGCGCCAGCTAAAAGCCTCCCATGCAGGAGTGAACGCGAAAGCTTGGGACACCTCGCACGCTAGCCTTGACAGAGAGTTGGCCAAATTTCAGAAGTTTCTCAAATCAAAGGCCCGCCGTGTCGCGGAAGAGGAGGTTATGCAGGTAAGTACTGCACTAATAAAGAAAAAAAAACGTTCCGCGGATGGGGCGAGTGGGATTGAGGATTTTACTAGTTACCTGGTACACTGAGGCTGAGTCGTGCTACGGTAGAGGGGAGTTCATACTTTTCTCAGTCACCTACAGCAACATAAGGAACTCTATACGTACTTCATACAAATACCGATATTATTTGAGAGAAATTGCCAAAAACCGACATGGTTTGAGGATACTTGGTGAAATACTAAAATAGTAAAACACGAAAAGAGGACTGCAAATCTATTTGGAGGTTCCTCTTTTTGAGGAGTAGCCCCCCACCAATTAGAAAATGTTTGGCCCCAAAAAACACTCGCTCTAGCGTAGCATGGCTCTACCGCACTGTAGAGGCATGTTCCAAACGTACCCCCTATATCGTAGCATGGCTCCGACGCACCGTAGAGGCATGGCCCAAACGTACCCCCTCTACCGTAGCATGGCCCTACCGCACTGTAGGACGTGTCCCCTACACCTATGGCATGGCTCGAGGCATGTCACAAACGTACCGCCTGAAGTAAAGCACGGCTCTACCTCACTATAGGTACGTGGCCCCAAAGGTATCCTCTCTACGGTAGCATGACTCGGCTCTTGGTTCTCGACAAAAAGGTTTGGCAAACAGTGTGACAGCCTTTTCACCGTCAGTACCCAGCAGGTTGAAGTTGGATTCTTCTTGGGGCGGTGTTTCCCTCAAGAAATGCTGGAAGAGCGCCGGCACCATGTTTATACTCGGCATATCTTGCGTACAGTGACGTCTCACCGACGGCAAGCATTTAGACAATCGCTACGTCGTAGGGTGACACCGCACGTTTTGGAGCGATACAAGAGTATGCATTGCGGTGCATCTCTACTGTATCTTTCCATGTGGACTCAATACATAGCATAAGCGTACGAGCACTTTATCGCGAAGCCGATGTCCGCGCGCGGTGAGGTCTGGCCCGGCACAACTAGAGAAACTACGCCAATATTTTCATCGTAACACCATACCACGCCACGCCAACAAAATAGTCCGTCTGCCGTGCAGCGTGCCACGTCGGGTGCGCTTTCCTCATATCTTGCGTCAAAAATATCTTGATACCACCTGAGTCATTTTCCCGCGGCCGACTATCCCACTTGACGCCTCCCCCCCTCTCGACGGGTGCAGGAAGAAATGGAGAAGCTCCAATGTCAGCTGCTAGCCTTGCCCGCGCGCCGAGTAGCCGCAGACGACAGGCGGCGTTTTTGGTGGGCAATAGGGGCCACCCTCGTTGTCATCGTCGGGCCAATCGCCGTTCTTTGCCTGCTTCCCGTGGGGGGCTGGGTCGCTGTGGGGTCGTTCTTAGCGCTGTGTCTACTGGCGGCGGTGTGCTGGTTTGTGGGCATATTGCGGGGCATCGTTGTGTTTCCGACATTGGATGACGACGTGATCGAGAGCGAGACACGAAAGAAGGCTAAGGATAAACTGAAAGTGAGTGCGAAACTTGAAGTGACTAGGCAGAAAAGACTATTTTCTGGCGCGAGGATACATCATGAATTTACGTTTAGCCGCAATATTTAAAGGGCTTCTAAACAGTAAAGATTAGAGGTATGCTATTGATAGGGTGATTTTTAGTTGCCATCGATCCGTTTCAGCGATAACCATGGGGATGAAACTTTTACCAGGAGAAGGGCAAACGAGGAAATGCCACGAAGGGGAGGAAGGTGTACGGAGGGGTCTCCAACAAGGGAAAGTGGGAATGTTTCGCTTGTATAGAGTGATAGAAGGGGTGCTACTGTATGTGAGAACATTCGATTTAGATCGGGCTGATTTATACAAGACGCAAGGTCGGAGGGCGTAAGAGACCATTTGTACTGTAACTACTAAATACAGTGGTACTAAATTCCCCCTGCGCAGGGAGGGGGTCTGTCCTCTGAACTTGGGCTTCAGACAAATGTCCACGTCGTCGCCACGCTTGCCACATCCTGCAGCTACGCCGGGAAAAAAGTATGACACTCGCGTGTGCCATCCGTGGAAAAAGAGTGAAAATTCTACCCGTCGTTCCAGGTTTTAAGATCTACCAGGTATTATAGATGACAACTGCCAACACGACCGTGACCTCGCTAATGCAGGACTATCGTGCGGAGGTGCGGCGGAACTATGAAGCCACCGAGCAGATATTTGCCGCGGACATGAAGTGGCGTGACGATTGGGCGGAGGACCAAAAGAAAGAGCGGCGAAAAGAGCGACGTCGTATGGCGAGACAAGGCCAAGATCAACCCGGGAACGATGTACGCCTAGCACCGACGGAAGAACATCTGCCACCAGACTCATTCATAGGAGACTCCGTCGCCGCGGTCAACGAGAGGAGGTTGACACAGCACTCGGGCGCCGTAGTCGAAGGGGGAGGTGGGAAAACCCCGAGACTGCCGCCCGCGGTGGTGGGGCAGGCCAATCCCGAACGATTGACGACAGAAGGTGACGGCGAAGGGCTAGCCATTTCAAGTAGCACCGAAGAAGCAATCGGACAAAGCAACGACGAAACGGCACTGAACACTCCGATACTCTTGCCGAGTCCAAATCCAGGACTCAGAGGAGAGCTGGGGCTCAGTGGAGCGTCGATATATGAGGCCGATTCGCTCCAGGAAAAAACAAGGGGAACATGCCAGGGGTCTTGCCTAGTTGAAAATATGGAGCGGTGTGAGGAGAAACAGCTATTGGAAGAAGGTCAGTCGGGCGTGCGCGCGGAGGCGGTGGGCCTACAGCCGTCGCTTGGACAGGGGATGCACGCTGGAGAAGCGGTGGGGGGGGCGGCAACAGTGTCTCAACGGGAAGAGACGGACGAGGCGGCCGTGTAGTGACGTCACCATATAGTGGATTGAGGGCGTGACAAGGACGCCGTACGAAGTAGTAGAAGCGGGTTGAGAGGACGTCCCACCGGGTGGCATTGAAAGGTGTACTTACCAAGACTTTCAAGTTCCGTGCCCATAAGTTCTTCAGAGTTTTAGCTCCCAAACGATGACGGCAGCCGTCCACGCCAACCCACAAGCAGCGCTGCGGCCACCACATCGTAGGGAACACAACTGTAGAGTAATAACGCCGAATGAGTATCGTAACCCCTCGTTAATTGCAGACATGTTTCCTGCGGTTGTCAGGGACATGAAAAAAGTGAGACACCACGCTTCGATTGGGAATCGTTGCATGTTAGGGTTGTCCAGGCTTGTTTCCTATTGTGACCATATGGGAGTTCCGCCTCCGCTCAAGCTGTTTCCACCCGTTACGCTATGTGTGGGTTGCGCTAGCTGAACACGGTAAATTTAGTCAACGGGCTTAATCTACAAATCGTCAGTACTATTATGCTGCTGGTGGCAACCTCCTTCAACAAGATCACTGCCAGAGTCACCACGACCCGTCCTTGTCCAACCAAAACACAATCCCATCGCTTTACAAAAGATAGACCCACCCACCCCAACCACAACACCGGAGTCGACCCCGATACCCCACGCCAACAGCAACCGCTTGTCGTCGTGTCATCGCCGTACATGTCCGATCGGCTTGCCACGCCGAGCCGAACTCCCAAAGCTCAGATGGTGAGGAATCAACAGTTTCTGCATCCCAGCTACAAGCTCATCCACACCAGAAACACTCTCAATTCCCGCATCATGCCCTTCTTCAGCCCAGCTCCCTCCACTCGCACTCGACCGCGACGTAGCAACCCCACACCCCTTCACAACCCCGGGCCCCGGCAAGACACCGCTCGCGGTATCTGCACTGTCGTGCCTAAACCTGCATTCGACTCCAGCTCGACATCCTGTGGCGATGTGCCAGAACTTACACGTCCTTGGAATTTTGGCAGGTGATTGTATTCCCCCCTTTGTCGGCAAACCGGTGGCAACAACCTCAACCGAGGCGTCCTCCGTGCCGCTTCCCACTTCCATATCCAAATCCATGTCCCCGTCTTGGGCGGGTCTCCCTGGGTTTCCTAGCGGAGCCGCCGACACTGTGCTACCTGGGCCCGCAACCAGTGTCAGCGACTGCTGTAGTTCGCAGTCGACAGTAGCGCCTGTCGCCGATCTCGCCCCGACACCACCCTGCGGGTCTCCGTCGCTCATGCTCTCCGTTTCCTCGACTCCGGAGGAAGGGGCGACTTCGTTAACCTCCAGTAGCGCCGCTTTATTGTTCGCGGTTTTTTGTCTTCCTCGACCACGCCCTGGTTTCCGTTGGACGGTGGCGCTATCGACGCCTAACTTCGTGGCGGTTGCGTCGACTCTCACGCCCTCCATCTTGCGAACACGCGATTTTTTTTTCCCCGAGCGGTGGTCTGGGTGCAGCGGGGTGCGGATACATCGATGGGTCGCGACGGGGGGGAGGGGGGTTAGGTTATTACTCCGTGCTGCCCGGCCTTGGGGGTTGGGTTGGTTTTGTTTGTCACGCCTTGTGTTACTCGCTCTACAAACTTACAAGCAAACCGGTGCGCGACGTTGCTGTACACACGTGCACCTAGCTCAGGTTGAATCTCCCCACTCAAATGCCTCAACCTCTCCACTCCCTCCTCGTATTTTTACTCAATATTTTGAAAATTACAGTAGCTACACCTGTTCCATATGGAGCCAAAAAAAGGCGCTGGCATCAAGTAAAAATCAAACCCCACGACGATAGCAGAGATATTTTTCTTGCGCTCGTAGTTGATGTTGGACTAGCATGACGCGCTCACGGCGCTTACACCACCAATCCATGGAAAACAAGTACGATTGCTGTTGCTGCCCTATATCTAAAAAAAAACAGTCTTCGCTACCACTAATAATAACTCCAAGAAGTGCTCTAAAAATGATTGCAGGTGTAAATTGCAAAGGGTCTAACGAAGGAACGCGAGACACTGTGTTACGGAAATGTTAGCACATGGCCATGTATGAGTCAACGTTCAAGTAGCACTGCTTTTGTATCGTAGATCATAATCTATCTACCGTTTCGGTATGTAACGTATATTATCCGGAGGAATAGCAGCAGTATCGTCTCTGCTCGTAGGACCGAGTATCTCACTCTCTGAGGTGATCTCTACCCGGATCGTGATGGTATCCTAGCTGCCTGTTCATCTCTGGATGCTGCCGTCATCTGGACTCCTGCATTCTCTGTGGAGTACATCTGTGTGTGTTGGCCATCTAAGCGCCAGTGTTTACGTGTTATCACGTCTTCTTCTCTCTACCGCACGGGAGTACCTTACTCCCCGGGCCACTGCTTGCCCGGTGTCATCTGTCGGCCAACACCGAGGACACACATGCACAGCCTCTGCCTACATTGTCAGGGTACAACGCAGTTTATCCATAACACATTGCCATATAATTTCCCAACACAAAATGAAGACGTATATGGACGGCGTCTTCACGAATGCACTTGCTTTCGTTTGCTTTTCTGGCATACGCGTATCATAGCAAAAACAGATACGGGCGAACAACGTCATGAAAAAACGGTACGGCGTTTCTCCCTGCTCGTATGGTGGGTGGGTAGTCCTGCTCTCCTCCACGCGATTTTAATTTTCACCCGATGGGGTTTCCGGAGAAAAATATGAAACAATCGAAAAATCGTACGACAGGTATGCAAAGAGTGGTGCCTGGAAGAAAAAAAGGGAGAAAGAGCTACAGCAGCAGCAACCATACCATAACATACCAATGCACCTGCGTATAAAATCAAAGCTCCTAGAAAAAAACGATACCAGGGTAATATATTAATGCAGCGGCAGCAGCAGCAGCATCACACCAGATACGAGAATGTACCTGGTGAAATCGAAGCTCTTCGGGTAGCGGTGCACCCCCACGAGGTGCCCGTGGCGCTTCTTAGAGGACTCGAACACGTCCGGACAGCCCTCTACCAGGCAGACGTACATCGGCCTCCGCTCTGCCATGGCCTTGAAAAAGGAGTCGTGCAACTCACTTAGGTGAAGGTCGAGGAGGCGGTGGGTCGGGAAGCTAGAGCCGCAGGTGCTGCACAGGTTTCGATGACACGTCTCGTAGTGCGCCTCGTGCTGCGAATATATAGTTGATAACGTGGAAGTGTGGTGAGCTCAAGATTTATTTTTACCAATTCGCCGTGGGATAAAAATAAATTCAACAAAAATAAAAAGTTGGGTTGCATCAGGCCGATACAAACACAACCTGCAACTCAACCACACTCTGGACAATGGACACAACAATAGTATATTGCTTCGACGGTGGGAGTAATCTATCGATGAATATTGTCTGCGACAATAGATTATGGATTTTATCTATCGATAGATATTGTCGGCGACAATAGACTGGTGATATTGTCGATCGATAGACATTGTCCAACACAATAGATGGTGAAGTTCGTCCATCGATGGCCATTGCAGGCCACAATAGAATGTGCGAGATGTCGATCGATGGCCATTGCCGGCCACGATAGATTGTGCGAGATGCCTATCGATAGCCATTGGTGACCACAATAGATTGTGCGAGAGGTCTATCGATGGCCATTGCGGGCCACAACAGATTATGCGAGAGGTCTATCGACGGCCGTTGTCGACCACAATAGATTGTGCGATATGTCTATCGATGGCCGTTGCCGGCCACAATAGATTGTACGAGATGTCTATCGATGGCCATTGCCGGCCATAATAGATTGTACAAGCTATCCATCGATAACCATCTCGAGGATATTTTGCACTCATCCCACGATATACGAGGTATGTCATGTTCTGTATGTATGCGGCAATTTGAACCGACGTTGGACACCGTACGCTCTCACACTCATTTGAAGAATACATTATATATAGATGTCGCCATTAATTGAAACTCGCGCACCAAGATATTGATAACTGTCATCAACTTGTGTGCGCTCTTAGTTTCGGAAATTGACTCGATTAACTACCCTTGCCTTGTCCTGTGTGTGTGTGTGTGTTCTTCACATTAAACCGTTCTTCTACTCGTCGACATCCAGCAAGCCCAGTGTCCGTGCTGATTCTTCACCCTAGAAAGATACGAGCTCTGTGGTCACAGACTACGACACAGAGATAACACACCGTAATGCATTAATAGCCTACGTAATACCATGCCTTCGCACTAGGTGCGGCCGACACAACAACATACATACATACACCAGCAACCAAAATACACCATAAAGAAAGAGAAGCAACGAAAAAACCAAACCGAAAAAGAACAAGAAAAAGAAAAAGAAAAGGAGAAGAATCCCAAATAAATAAATAAAATGGGAAGCCAAAGCTCAGACACATACATACTTACCCCGAGCATGAGCCAAAAGGGACGTGCAAGGGGAAAGATACGAGAAGGAAAAAGGGGACTATGCATCCCGATGAACACTTAACTAAGTAAAAAGAGCAATAGTGAGTGGGCCAAAATACGCTCGTCACCCACTTGTCCTACAGTCTATTAGCTCCACTTTGAATAAAACGTGGATCATTAAACTCAAACCACATTACGCTGAAAATTCTAATCTTTCCGTTCCTCATCTCGAGTTTGTTTGTCCCATACTGAAACCAAGAAAGTAAGAGTTATTTTTTCGGATGCTGGTCATCTATATTTTAGATTATTTTTTTGTTCGGAAATAAATTCGATTTATTACCCTTACATTGTCCTCGATTAACTGCACTATCAAAAATAATCTGGATACTAAAAACAAAACCACCTTGACAAGAAAATTATCAGCTTTCCGTTTCTTAACTCGAGATTTTTGTCTCGTACTGAAATGAAGTAAAGTCAGATTCATATTTTTCGGAGCCCGGCCAACAATCTGTTGTGGGTGGCGATGGCTATTGTTGGACACAATCGCGTACCTATGGTTGGCGGCAATAGAAGCTTCGGCGGTCGTCAAGAATGGCCATCGACATACATCATTCCACGGTATACAAAAGGTTTAGGTAGTAGTCTATTACAAAAACACGCCCGACAGTCTATTGTGGGTGACGATGGCTATTGATGGATACAATTGCGTGTATATTGTTGGCGGCAATAGCCATCGATAGGCAAACGTTTTGGTCTATTGTTCGAACAATATCTATCACGGTTGCTTCCCCAACATCTATTGTTCAGGACAATGGCCATCTATGGACAACCATGTGACTCCATTGTTAGGGCAAAGGGATATTGTCTCCATCGCCGAAAATGTATTGTTCCCTGACAATATCTATCGATAGACAGCGTTGCCAGTCTATTGTTGTTAACATCTATCGATAGACAGCGTTGCCAGTCCATTGTGGTTAGCAGTGTCTATCGATAGAGAGTGTTGCCGGTCTATTGTGGTTCACGATGTTTATCGTTAGCCAGCGTTGCCAGTCTACTGTCGTTAACAATATCCATTGACACACGCATTTTCGGGGCTACCGTAGCGGCAATGTTCTATTTCCTTTCTGTTGTCTAGGGTATATGCACATATTACCTCATCTATCTTATCCGTACAAAGTGTAACCGGTTTGGAATCACTATTAGTAACACAGAGTACTAACCACAACAACACAGCCGACATTGCAACACACTTAACCCCCATGATGCCCACGGCCCTGTTGACACACACAACGTTGCAGCCCTCCTTCACGCTATGCCATGGACCGACATTGCTGCTCATCACGACACACCATGCACTCATTACATACTGGTGGTGATCACAAGATGAAAACATGACATTGCTGCGGAACAAAATATTGCGTTGCCCAGTAAATCAGAGTGCATTGTAGGTGTGGAAACAGGCTGGTGATGGTGTCCATCGATAGACATTGTCCACCACAATCGATTCTCAACGGTGTCCATCGATAGCAATTGCCGGCCACAATAGATTAGAAACGTATCTATCGATAGCCATTGCTGGTCACAATAGATTCAGAAACATATATATCGATAGCCATTACCGGTCACAATAGATCAAGAAATGCATCTATCGATAACCATTGCCGGCCACAATAGATCAAGAAATGTGTTCATCGATAGCCACTGTGGACCGCAGTAGATTCTGCACGCTAACCGTCGATAGCCATTGTCGGTGACAACAGCTTTCAACCCAGGTACTTCAGCACACTCCTGCCTGAACAATATGTTGGGGACGTAACCTATGGATAGGCATTACCGACGACAATGGATCGAGGAACGTGCCAGTCGATAGCCTTTCCCGACGACAATAGACCCGTCCATTGCACCAAATTATATTGCTATTGCAGGGGCCATTGTCTATTGTCCAGGGTGTGAACTCAACAGAGGTGTCAAGAGACCGGAGACCGGAGACGGCAGTTGGGCCCTGTGAGGGACGGCGGTTTCAACTCAATATGTTGCTTTATTATTAATAGTGTGGGAACTCCTCGAGGTGTGACTGATCACGCCCAAAGACTGCTGGTTCCTGACGTATTTGGGTGAAGGTAAATACCTGATAAAGAGAGTCACCGAGGGGGTTTGGGATTTGGTACTGCAGTAGGCGATCGCGTGAACCAGCGGTGATACTATACAGAAAACCGAGAGGGGAGGAGTCCAGTGTGTTGTGTTTTTACTCGTACACGTCACGCCGTTACGTGTGTGTGTGTGTGTTCTTCACATTAAACCGTTCTTCTACTCGTCGACATCCAGCAAGCCCAGTGTCCGTGCTGATTCTTCACCCTAGAAAGATACGAGCTCTGTGGTCACAGACTACGACACAGAGATAACACACCGTAATGCATTAATAGCCTACGTAATACCATGCCTTCGCACTAGGTGCGGCCGACACAACATACATACATACGCCAGCAACCAAAATACACCATAAAGAAAGAGAAGCAACGAAAAAACCAAACCGAAAAAGAACAAGAAAAAGAAAAAGAAAAGGAGAAGAATCCCAAATAAATAAATAAAATGGGAAGCCAAAGCTCAGACACATACATACTTACCCCAAGCATGAGCCAAAAGGGACGTGCAAGGGGAAAGATACGAGAAGGAAAAAGGGGACTATGCATCCCGGTGAACACTTAACTAAGTAAAAAGAGCAATAGTGAGTGGGCCAAAATACGCTCGTCACCCACCCACTATGTAGTACTTCCTTCATAAGGATAAGAAGGGAAAAAAATCAAAATGCATACCGAACGGCCGCAGCAGTTGGCGGTACGAGTAGCAAAGAAACGTCCAACCTATTAGTCGGCCTGGTACCTTGCTACCCTATCTGCGGTCTCTCTGCTACTCTCTTCTACCGCGGTTTCCCTTCTACTCCTCCTGTTCCCCCCCCTGCCCCTATACACTTGTACGGTGTTCCCTCTACCCCTCCTGCTGTTACCCCCCTCCCCCCCATTCCCTCTAACACTACCTGCAGCGGATGCACGGCGCTGTCTACTCAGCTTTGCCTCAGCCTCGTGCCACCTGCCCATGAACTGTTCAGCTGCTTCGAGGATTCCCCGGTACCACTTTCCCGTCTGTTTTGCTGCAGTGGGCCACAGTGCGGTCCCAACTCCAAAGACTAAGGGGGAGTCTTCCGTTGATCCCTCTGTGGCTTTGAACACTCTAAGGTCCTCAGCAATTGCCTTAGGCCAAGTCTTAGGCTGCCCGCCTGGTTTCGGGCTCCCCCCACCAGCGATCGTCCCGAACATCAACCGACTGGGCAATCGCCCCTCGTGTTGCCGCACCACAGCCCCCGCAAAGAAGAGTCGCCGTTTACGGATGGTCGTTTCGATACTTTCGCATCGTGTTATCCTGAGCGCCTTCGCATACGAGAGGGTGGTGTGGTCGGTGCGTAGTCGGCGCTGGAAACCAATGACTCGCAGAAGGACTTCGTGGTGGGCTGATCGAAGCTTGGCGAAGTGGTCCGCATTGAGGGTCCACGTCACGCAACCGTACAGCAAGGTCTCAATCACCTCGGCCTTCAGCATCCGGACTTTCAGACTAAGCGGTGCGTACGTCCTATCGTACAGTTCCGGACCATACCGTTTGAGGCATGCCCGCATCGGACGGATTCGTCGCTCGATTTCGAAGGAGAGGTCAGCGTTCTCGTGGATAATGCCTCCTAGGTACAAAAACTGGGTCGTCTGTTTATGCGTTTGGCCTGCAGCTTCGATCGCGAGCGGTGAGGTGGTAAACGTCTGATCCGGTGTTCGTAGGAGCATCGTCTCTGTCTTCTTCTCGGATACCGTGAGACCTACTGCTTCGAAGACAGTCACGATGACTGTCATCATTCTCGCAAGGCCTTCCGCCGACTTCGAGACTATTCCTGCATCGTCTGCATACAACATGCCCCACACAGCCCTTTGCACGCATGCCAACGGTTCCTCTTTTCCGACAACCCTGTCCTCTTCGAGATGAACCAACGTGTACCTGGTACGCATGTAGCTTGGTAAAATAGCATGTACGTATTATACGTACCGTACAGCAGTAATCTGTTGTGGCGTGACAGTGTGACGTATATACGCGTAAGTACATACCGTGACAACGGTACACCAGGTACTACTGGTAAAGTAACTTCGTAATATATCGCGAATTCATTTATATTTCAGTGCTATATATACCCAATCGATGATCGCCAGTCGTAGCTGTAAGTAGCTGCAGGAAGATGCACAGCCAGCAGTAGTTTATAGGGCTTAGGGCTACGTAGAGTCAGGGCACTCGACACAAAATCGCCGCTTGACGCCGGAGGGTTGTTTGCTTTATTTTTATTCGAGAAAATGCATGTGTGACACACTGACGCTGCTGCTGTTTAAGGTGTACGAGACGAATACCTAGAGTGTACAGACAATATAGAGCTATGTAACTAACCCTAACGGTGAGCCAATCAGAGCAACCCTGACCCTGACCCTAAGCCAATCAGATCGAATCTCGAACAAGTAGTAACGTCTCCAGCATGATACCTATGATAGCACAAGAGTACAATTAATAGGTACTCCAGCACACAGCAGTATCATGGTATGGTATTTTCAAGCATTTTCAAGCATTACGCGACCATATCATGTGTTTCCGTTAGGGTTAGGTACTGCTGTACAACTCTGAATGAACGTAATAAGGTGCTGTACAACTCTGAATGAATTTGATAAGGACCACCGGTATACAAATACCAATACCAAACGATCCTTACAATTCCGTCAACAGTCGTACAGGAGGAGTACGTAGGTACACACCGAGACACGTACTCACCCTCTTGAGGGAAAAAAACTTCGCGTTGCAGTCCTGGAACATGCACTCATAACGCGGCTGATCGTCTGTGAATGCCGCCATCACCGTGCCGTCCTCCTCCTCCTCCTCCTCCTGCCGGAAAACGCTCAGTTTGCAAAGGAGGGCCCGCTGTACATTGCCGGCCTCGAAAAAGTCATCGTCCGCACCGAGCCTCCTCCGCACCGGCCCTACGTACATCCCTTTTGTGGCTTGGCTCTGAGGTACCAAGTTATTATGGTCGTCAGGGAGACGGCTGAAAGAAATCCGCTCTTGCTCTACGTCAACTACAAGTCTGGCCAGCCTAATAACACCCCCTGCTTGCCCCCTTGCTGATACTCTGTAGGTTTTGGGCTTTGCAGCCCATCTCCGCCATCTCCCATCATCATCTGTTACAGTTCTGTCAAAGATGCTCTAAAGGGACCGCAGTTTGACGCCTTGACTGTCCGATATCGTAGACCAATGTCTATTATTATCAATAAGGCCGTTTCCTATGCGGTTCGATTTCGGGCTTCAGATTTGTATTTTTCGATCTCAAAAATGAATGACCCTGCTTATGCAGTCCAAATATGCAAAATCCGACCGGAAATTTTTCGATTTGAGAATCCGATGACCCAAGTCGTCGGATTTTGGGCCAAAATCCGACGACCTGGGTCATCAGATTTTCAAATCGAAAAATGGCATGCTCTTTAAATTCAAGATGTTACCCACGACCAGCAAACAGCAGCATCGATGAGTTGGATGGTGATACAGTAGCTGCTGTATAGCGACCTAATAGTGAAAAGAAAAAATATGCTTGACACGCCTTGTTCATTGCTTTTTTTGTAGAAACAAAATAAAATTGTGTCCTCGGATTAGGTGGACGTGACAGGCACATACAATACTTACATATATATACTACATGGTTGGCTACAAAAAAATATAGGTAGAGATGCGGGCTTCGTGGTTGATATCTCGACCGAGAGCGCACCATCTTGAGTAGAGTCACTACTACTAGTAGTATTGCCTTGGGTTCTACTATTACGGGGGACCATAGTTAACAGGACCAAATATTTTGTTAGTAAAAATGGGTAAATATATAGGTTTTTATGTATGCCATAGGTCCTATTAACTATGGACCCCCGTAATAGTAGTATTGCCTTGGGAGTGCGAGGAGGAGTGATGCAGACCGTCAAGATGTGGCTTGACAGCGTGTTTGAATGCTACTAACTGTGTGTGTTCTTCACATTAAACCATTCTTCTACGAGTACTCGTCGACATCCAGCAAGCCCGGTGTCCGTGCTGATTCTTCACCCTAGAAAGATACGAGCTCTGTGGTCAGACTACGACACAGAGATAACACACCGTAATGCATTGATTATAGCCTACGCAATACCATGCCTTCGCACTAGGTGCGGCCGACACAACATACGCATTACATACATCATGTATACGCCAGCAACCAAAATACACCATAATATGAAGAACGAGAAGCACCGAAGAAACCAAACCGAAAAAAAAGAAAAGGAGAAGAATCCCAAATAAATAACATAAATAAATAAAATATGGGAAGCCAAAGCTCAGACACATACTGCTTACATACATACATACCCCGAGCATGAGGCAAAATGGACGTGCAAGGGGGAATACGCGAGAAGGAAAAAGGGAAATATGCATCCCGGGGAACACTTAACGAAGTAAAAAGAGAAAGAATGAGTGGGCCAAAATACGCTCGTCACCCACCCACTATGTAGTACTTCGTTCATGAGGATAAGAAGGGGAAAATATAGGAAAAAGTTAAGTCATGGAAAAAAATCAAAGCACCAAACCAATACATACCGAACGGCCGCAGCAGTTAGTTGGCAGTACGAATAGCAAAGAAAAGTCTATAACCTATTAGTCGGCCTGGTGTACCTTGCTACTGTGATGCGGAGGCCGCTCTAGGGTAGTGGTAAGGGTAGTGGTAAGGGACGCAGGTTGTTCTGGCAGCTGGAAAGCAGTGCTTCGCTTCTTCTGATTTAGATCTTCTTATTGATGGCGAGAGCTGAGGAGGTGCTCTGGTAGAGAAGTGAGAGGTAGGGGGGCGGGACTCGACGCCCAGATATACTCGTCCCACCCCACGCCACAAGCTCTCCTAAAATCCTCTTATCTGATGTATGCCTACAGAACTTTCCTATGTGTGTGTGTGTGTGTGTTCTTCACATTAAACCGTTCTTCTACTCGTCGACATCCAGCAAGCCCAGTGTCCGTGCTGATTCTTCACCCTAGAAAGATACGAGCTCTGTGGTCACAGACTACGACACAGAGATAACACACCGTAATGCATTAATAGCCTACGTAATACCATGCCTTCGCACTAGGTGCGGCCGACACAACATACATACATACGCCAGCAACCAAAATACACCATAAAGAAAGAGAAGCAACGAAAAAACCAAACCGAAAAAGAACAAGAAAAAGAAAAAGAAAAGGAGAAGAATCCCAAATAAATAAATAAAATGGGAAGCCAAAGCTCAGACACATACATACTTACCCCGAGCATGAGCCAAAAGGGACGTGCAAGGGGAAAGATACGAGAAGGAAAAAGGGGACTATGCATCCCGGTGAACACTTAACTAAGTAAAAAGAGCAATAGTGAGTGGGCCAAAATACGCTCGTCACCCACCCACTATGTAGTACTTCTTTCATAAGGATAAGAAGGGAAAAAAATCAAAATGCATACCGAACGGCCGCAGCAGTTGGCGGTACGAGTAGCAAAGAAACGTCCAACCTATTAGTCGGCCTGGTACCTTGCTACCCTGTCTGCGGTCTCTCTGCTACTCTCTTCTACCGCGGTTTCCCTTCTACTCCTCCTGTTCCCCCCCCTGCCCCTATACACTTGTACGGTGTTCCCTCTACCCCTCCTGCTGTTACCCCTCCCCCCATTCCCTCTAACACTACCTGCAGCGGATGCACGGCGCTGTCTACTCAGCTTTGCCTCAGCCTCGTGCCACCTGCCCATGAACTGTTCAGCTGCTTCGAGGATTCCCCGGTACCACTTTCCCGTCTGTTTTGCTGCAGTGGGCCACAGTGCGGTCCCAACTCCAAAGACTAAGGGGGAGTCTTCCGTTGATCCCTCTGAGGCTTTGAACACTCTAAGGTCCTCAGCAATTGCCCTAGGCCAAGTCTTAGGTTGCCCGCCTGGTTTCGGGCTCCCCCCACCAGCGATCGTCCCGAACATCAACCGACTGGGCAATCGCCCCTCGTGTTGCCGCACCACAGCCCCCGCAAAGAAGAGTCGCCGTTTACGGATGGTCGGCTACCATTCGTTCTTCTGCTAATATAAGAATATCTCACTTCGTGGTCCTATCTGCGTTAAGGAACATTACTCTCATCGAAGGGGTTTTCCGCCCTAGGGAACATTCCTAAGAGAACGTTACTCTCAACTAACGGAATATCCGCCGGGTTAATCCATTCTTTGGAGTATTCTCGTATTCGTGAGCTATAAGACTGCAACGTATTATCTATATCTATAGCCCATGAATACTCTACTCATATCACATTAGCCCACCCTGAATAGTCGTATATGCAGACCACAAGATGGTCGGAGGGTGATGACAAAGTTCATCCCAAACGGCCAGGAAAAAGGTGGTCGAAGATGCGGCTATTCGAAACAAACGAAATGAGGCTATAGATCCCCCCACACCTCGTAATAAGACCCAAATACTACGTCTCTCCGCCGCCCACCATTGGCGCCACGACACCAGCCCTTCCAGGTCTGATATCTTCTCGGACCTGCCATCGCGTCGCCGCTGCCGCGGGAACCCCTCGGCCTACATCCGACTACCGGTTTGGACGCCGACCGCCACCCAAACCATTGGCGCCCACTACGCAAAGAGCGACCCCCTCAACAACGCCCTCTCCGCCGGCACCAACACCACCGGTAGTGCCCCTTCTTGAGCCCGTTGTCGAACCCGATGACGACCCCTACCTCCTCGCCTGCGCGACGTCAGATGTGATGCTCTGACTGGCAGCTGGAAAGCAGTGCTTCGCTTCTTCTGATTTAGATCTTCTTATTGATGGCGAGAGCTGAGGAGGTGCTCTGGTAGAGAAGTGAGAGGTAGGGGGGCGGGACTCGACGCCCAGATATACTCGTCCCACCCCACGCCACAAGCTCTCCTAAATTCCTCTTATCTGATGTACGCCTACAGAACTTTCCTATGGCTACCAATCGTTCTTCTGCTAATATAAGAATATCTCACTTCGTGGTCCTGTCTGCGTTAAGGAACATTACTCTCATCTAAGGGGTTTTCCGCCCTAGGGAACATTCCTAAGAGAACGTTACTCTCAACTAACGGAATATCCGCCGGGTTAATCCATTCTTTGGATTATTCTCGTATTCGTGAGCTATAAGACTGCAACGTATTATCTATATCTATAGCCCATGAATACTCTACTCATATCACACTACCCTGTCTGCGGTCTCTTTGCTACTCTCTTCTACCACCACCGCGGTTTCCCTTCTACTCCTCCCGTTCCCCCCCGTGTTCTCCTTCTATCCCTCCTGCTGTTACCCCTCCCCCCGTTCCGTTTAACACTACCCGCAGCGGATGCGCGGCGCTGTCTACTCAGCTTTGCCTCAGCCTCGTGCCACCTGCCCATGAACTGTTTTCAGCTGCTTCGAGGATTCCCCGATACCACTTTCCCGTCTGTAGAGAGTTAGCTGTTGAAACAAAAGCATATACTACGTACGTACGTACGAATATGGGAATATGATGCAAAAAACAAAAAAATAGCTAAATTATCTGATAAATACTAAAAATTAATATTTTCTACTTACTGATTTTACAAGACTTAGTGTTATAATAATCCGCACACACACGCGTATTCTATCGTATGTGTAATAATTTCCTGTCAAGGGTATAGGCTGTACGTAAGTAATTATGAAATACGTCAGCTGTGAGTACGATGTGACTACGTATTAATAGTTAGTTGATGCTTAACTTTGCAAGCTGCGTAATTTTATAGATAATATACGCAGCTTGCAAAGTTGAGTATCAGCTACTTAATCGAACTCACAGCTGCGTCAGACGTATTTCATACCCTGGTAATTTTTTATAAAAAACACACACCTCGGATAACGTAACACCCGGATAACACTTATCTACGTTATGGAGGAACGTGGTAACGTACTAACAACGTGGTGTTAGCACTAGAGGAGCGATCACGGTAACCAACGCGGTAACACAGTGTTAACTGGAGACCCACGAACGAGCACGAACCGCCTTATAACGTTACGTTGCTGCTCGGTCTCGTCCAGCTCTGGTACTACAGTAACATGATGTTATGCCGTGATCAGTCCTTGAACTAACACCGTAACACAGTGTTAGGCTTTGACCAAACACATACGTTACTATCACTCTAACATGCCCAGATCGATATTCGCATGTTTACTAACACGATAACATAATGTTATTGTCGACGCAGCGTTAGACGTAACACAATCACATTGTTACCTTAGGAGGAGTGCTATACATAACACCCTAACATAACGTTACCACCATGTTCGCCAGCACTACTAACACATAACATTGTGTAATAGTAACTAACGTAACATAACGCAATGACCAGCACCACTAACACTACGTTATCTGGACCCCCCATCTGATTGCCTTAGGGTCGGATAACGTAACACTAAACGTACGTTAGATACGTTACAGTCTTAGCCGGCCTATACGCAACAGTATGTTAGGATGTTAGCCTAAACGCGGAGGAAGTCTCTGTGACATTACGTTACGGTGTTACCGTCAGTAAAGATCTGATGGTAACATTCCGTTACCGTGTTACTATAAAAACCAATCCGGGTCTAACTTTATGTTACTGAGTTACCATTGGGGCCGATGTCGTTCTAATGTTACTACGTTACCCTTTGGATCTTCTCGAGATCTAACATGTGTTACCTGTGTTAGTGGTAAAGCGGGCGTGTGGGAGTAAAATAGCGTAGCCGTGTTATCCAATTTCGCCGACATCCCAGTAGGGGATACCTACAAAAATATCCCCGGGGGGGAGGATAGCATGGCATCCCCGGTAAAAAACGCCCTCATATTTTAAAACCCCCAAACAGGGGATATTTAGGAGGGATCCCCGCAAAAAAAAAAAACGCCTCATTTTTTCTTGTGGAAACCCCGCCAATACGTTATCCATCTATAACACATTACGTTATCCATCTATAACAACGTAGTCTGCACACTCGCACGTTCGAGTTAACACGGCAGTAACATATTGTTGACTTTAGATTGGGGGTGTACGTTATGTACTAATAACTTGTGTCACTAAATACATTGCATACGAGTTAACAACATTAATTAACATAATGCTTTTAATAGTGTTTTATCGATCATCATATATACATACGTTATCCGTTTGACTTATGTATGTCGTTATGGTAGCAAGACTTCCGTAATACCCTCACAAAACGTCGCTCGAAACGGACTGTTGCTGCGGCTGTTACGGTAACATAATGTTAACGTTGTATTGACCATATACATACGTCATCCCTCTAGCGTGTGTTACGATAGCCCCTAGGAATTTCACTAACACACCAACATATAGTGTTATGTACCCGTTTATTTGGCCGTGTACGTTATCCGTCGAAAGGGTGTTAGGGTAGCACGAAGAATCCCGCTGACACACTAACATAACGTTACTCGCTACGGACTGATGCCGCTAACACGGTAACATCATGTTAACGTTTAATTGACCATGTACGTTATCTCTTCAACGTGCGTTGCGATGGCCACCAGGAATTCCGCTAACACGCTAACATAGTGTTACTCGCTATGGGCTTCATACCCTAACACCGTAACACATATTATACTGCTGCGGTCAGTTCGAGATCAAGGTAACACTCTAACATACATAACGTTATACGCGATCGCCCGCCAATATCATAACACACTAACTAACACTATTATTTCACACCTCGGATAACGTAACACTTAACGTTTTATGTTAATGTTAGCCGTCAGCGAAAAAAAAAGTAACATTACGTTACTACGTTAACTACTTTCTGGATTTTGTGATAACATAGTGTTAGTGTGTTATGATACTGGCGGGCGATCGCGTCACATTATGTTAGAGTGTTACCTTGATCTCGTGCGGACCGCAGTATAAGTGTTACGGTGTTAGGGTATGCGGCCCATAGCGAGTAACACTATGTTAGCGTGTTAGCGGAATTCCTGGTGGCTATCGCAACACACGTTGAAGGGATAGCGTACATGGTCACTTAAACGTTAACATTATGTTACCGTGTTAGCGGCATCAGCCCGTAGCGAGTAACGTTATGTTAGTGTGTCAGCGGGATTCTTCGTGCTACCCTAACACCCTTTTGATGGATAACGTACGCGGCCAAATAAACGCGTACATGACACTATGTTAGTGTGTTAGTGTGTTAGTGAAATTCCTAGGGGCTATCGTAACACACGCTAGAGGGATGACGTATGTATATGGTCAATACCTCGTACAACGTTAACATTATGTTACTACTGTATCAGCCGCAGCAGCAGTCCGTTTCGAGCGACGTGATGTGAGGGTATTATGGAAGTCTTGCTACCATAACAACTTAACATACGTCAAACGGATAACGTATATGACCGATAAAACACTATTAATAGCATTATGTTAATTAATGCTGTTAACTCGTATGCAATGTATTTAGTGACACAAGTTAGTAGATAACGTACACCCCCAATCTAAAGTCAACAATATGTTACTGCCGTGTTAACTCGAACGTGCGAGTGTGCAGACTACGTTGTAGATGGATAACGTAATGTGTCATAGATGGATAACGTACTGGCGGGGTTTCCACAAGAAAAAATGAGGCGTTTTTTTGCGGGGATCCCTCCTAAATATCCCCTGTTTGGGGGTTTTAAAATATGGAGGCGTTTTTTACCGGGGATGCCATGCTATCCCCCCCCCCCCCGGGGATATTTTTGTAGGTATCCCCTACTGGGATGTCGGCGAAATTGGATAACACGGCTACGCTATGTTACTCCCACACGCCCGCTTTACCACTAACACAGGTAACACATGTTAGATCTCGGGAAGACCCAAAGGGTAACGTAGTAACATTACGTTAGAACGACTTCGGCCCCAACGGTAACTCAGTAACATAAAGTTAGACCCGGATCGGTTTTTATTGTAACACGGTAACGGAATGTTACCATCAGATCTTTACTGACGGTAACACCGTAACGTAATGTCACAGAGACTTCCTCCGCATTTAGGCTAACATCCTAACATACTGTTACGTATAGGCCGGCTAAGACTGTAACGTATCTAACGTACGTTAAGTGTTACGTTATCCGACCCTAAGGCAATCAGATGGGGGGTCCAGACAACGTAGTGTTAGTAGTGCTGGACATTGCGTTATGTTACGTTAGTGTGTTATCTGTAACACAATGTTATGTTAGTATTACGGGGGTCCATAGTTGATGGGACCAAATTTTGTTAGTAAAAATACGTAAATATATAGGTTTTTATGTATACCATAGGTCCTATTAACTATGGACTCCCGTAATAGTGCTGGCGAACATGGTAACTTTGTGTTAGGGTGTTATGTTTAACACTCCTCCTAAGGGTAACATAATGTTATTGTGTTACGTCTAACGTTGCGTCGACAATAACATTATGTTATCGTGTTACTAAATATATATACGGATATCGATCTGGGCATGTTGGAGTGATAACGTACGTGTTTGGTCAAAGCCTAACACTGTGTTACGGTGTTAGTTCAAGGACTGATCACGACATAACATAATGTTACTATACCAGAGCTGGACGAGATCGAGCAGCAACATAACGTTAAGGCTCGTGCACGTTCGTGGGTTTCCAGTTGACTCTGTGCTTCCGCGCTACCGTGATCGCTCCTCTAGTGCTAACACTACGTTAGTACGTTACCACGTTCCTGTGATAGGCCCCATAACGTATATAAGTGTTATCCGAGTGTTACGTTATCCGAGGTGTGCACCATTTTATCACAAAATCCAGAAAGTAGTGAACGTAGTAACGTAATGTTACGGGGGTTTTTCGCTGACGCCTAACATTAACATAAAACGTCAAGTGTTACGTTATCCGAGGTGTGAAAAAATATCTGGTAGATACCTATATCGATCGGTACAGGTAGCTATGATGCATTGCAGCCGTCCACCCGTTGTGTCATAATGCCCACGTGTTGCCTGCCCGCCGCGCTATGACACCCGATGATGCCAAAACTTCAACCTGCGGCGGAAAAAGCAAGTCTCCCACTTTGTCCATATATTTATGGACCTTTTCATTCACTAATGATATCAACATGATGCTTATATTTGAAGGCAAAGTTGGTACGTTGTTGTTGTCTTGTTGTCCTCCAAGTTCCTGTTCGAAGTTACGCCGCATTTTGAAACGCTCGATTTTTTTGTTACCGATATTCGATGTTCTACCAGTCTCGTCTGTCCACCTGCTCATCTGTTCCTCCTCCTCCTTGTCATACTACATACATACCTTGGTACCTGGCAATTCCTACGCTGCTGCGTACAATTTGTACATCATCGAGGCACTGCTGGGGCTAGTTACCCCCCCCCCCCCCCCCTTGGCAAGACCCAAACTCTTCGCTTCAGTCCCACCATGAGAAGCAAAAGCCGCTACTAGCGAGAGAAGAAAGGAGAAAGCCGGCGCTACCGGAGCGTTCAAGTGCTTGAGCGGTATACATATATACGTTGTTGGACGTTGACAGCTGATTCATTAGCCGATTGCCTTATAGATAGTCGGCTTCACGAAAAGGCACAGGGTTAGAGGGCTAGGGTTGGGCGATACTGGTATACCAAAGGATATACTGTACCAGTAGCTGTCTTTAGCCTCGGACAATAGTAATGGCGCGTGGTCATGAGAGAAACTACAGCCCGCGACGGAGGAGGTCGGGGCGGACGCGATCGCCGCCGTCGTCATGTTCCCCTCCGGGGCGCTCGCCTGCATCACCCACAACAGCTGATGTGTGGGCATCGCAGCCGTACATGAAGCAGGTCAAACTGCACCCCGTCGGGTTGTCAGCAATGGTCGTCTCAGGTGGGCGCTGTGGCATGAAATGGGGTGATTGTTTCGTGTGTACTGCTCTACTGTAACTCTACTATTGCTACTGTAAACCACTCGCAGAGCTGTACGTATGGCATCCCGTGCGGTCTAAATTTGCATCGATGATGATACTTGCGACAACTGCTGTATGTACCTGCCTGCTGTACTCGTACAGTATGTGCGATCTGCGGTAATTGCAGTGCATCAGCAACAAAATTGCTCGACCCTCAGCTTTTCAAGCTGCGCCATCATAAATTGGTTCCGTCTGTTCTCGCACACGAAGGGTTTAACTGTATCGTAGGTCCTGGAAGTTTACCTGTAGGTCCTGGAAGTTACTGCACTGCTGTGAGGTATCACCTACACTGAGCTATTGTAGGAGTAAAATATCGATCGATTACCCAGCCCAAGGTACTCCTTGTTGTAACACTCTCCCCCCCCACTGAACGGCGGGATCTTCGGGGCGTCGGTATGACGTATACCAGGTACGGCCGTACGCTGACTTACCCGCTTCGTTTAGGAGATGTGCTTTTAGGAACGCAAGCGCAAGCGTTTCTACAAAAGAAACGTTCGAAGTGAGATTAGGGCAATCCTTATAACAGCACCTAGAGGGTAAAGATAGGGCACTACCTCTAGTGTTATGCTGCAGTAGGTTCCATGAAAGTAAGGATGAGGTTTGAAAACTGCACGAGCGGGACTTTTTACTTCTCCCCCGTACAATAAGTACAAGAAGAACCGGTTACGCAGGAAACAACACGCATTGTGACGGTCTTCTTTATTTAACATGGCGAATCGATCGACCAATTCTACCCTTATGTCCTGCAATATCATGGTATATTATCGTACTACAGTACTACACTACGTACCGAGGGTATGTACGAACAGTAGACTATTTGGTACCCTGGGTGAGCATTGGGGGAGAATCGGAAGGGTATGGATCGTGTGAACGGCTGCACACTGCGCCTGGCGTACTACGAGCCCTCTGTAGCACGGAAATAGAGTCTATACTGGTGATACTGGTGTGTGTTATCTTCACATTGAATTGTTATTTCTACCCTACTGCCTGGTACATCAGTACACCCAGTGTCCGTCTTAATTCCTTTTCCTGGAGAAATACCTGGTGCTAATTAGGTGGTCGCAGAATGTGAGACAGATAAAAGCCAAAGCAAAACTGACCACAAATTGATGGATAAAGCAAGTGAAATGCCAACGTACCGGGTACGATAGCACGACACAAGCCATAAGAAAAAAATATTAATAGCATAAATAGAAAATTAAACATAATACAAATGACGCGAGGAGATCAGAGAGACTGCCAGAAGAAAACCCGGTGATGTACAAGCAGCAGTAGTTATCATTGTTATTAACAGCAATGCCATTATTATTCTTGACATCCGACAATGTGTACTACTGCTGCTGTAGCGTCAACGTTGGCCACTCTAAAGCACTCCGAAAATGAAAACCACGGAAGCAAAAGGAGCCCCAAGCACAAAGTCTATCTCCCTGCTGTACCTACTTCCGGCTTGAGTTATGTCTACTAAATTTGCTGTCCTTGCTCCTTCCTTCTCCTTACGTACTCTTATGTTTTATCCTCAATCTCAAGTCGCATCTAAACTCCATCCCCACGCGATCGGTGTGAGTCTATCACCCCCCCCGCCCAAGAGTGCTCCTTCTTGCTTCCTGGCCGTCCCTAAGTTGGAGCTTGAAACGCGGCACCCTCTTCGAAATGGCGACCTGTGTAGTCACCGAGATAACAATGAACCGTACCGCGCGTACAGTAGTAGGTCTATGTGTCCATGTATTTCGAATCCCACCCTTCCACCCCTTCCACCCGTCCTGCAGATTGTCGCGGGGGGCGGGATCTACATGGCATACGCCTCCACCCTCACGACCTACGTTTACGACATTAGAGACTTCTCCCTTGTTACCATCCTGGGCGGTAACGACTGCAACGTGCATTCTCTGCTGTGGCACCCGCACAATCCCCACAGGCTGCTTGTTCTTAGGTGAGGTCAGACTACCGTACGACATGAGCTGTATACGGTAGGAGTTACACTCATATTTACCACCAGATTTAGGCCACTATTTATGCCACTACGCCCTACCGGGTACGTCGTACGTGGCGCGGGCGTCCATGTACCTCTGTCAAAAACGCTCGTTAAATCATGGAGGTGCTTGTAACATCGTGACAATAGAGCATACATGCTGATGACTTGCGAAATAGGGTAGCTGCTGTATACCCGCGCGCCTTTTGTTCGTTTGGAAAGGATAAACCACTGGGCTACTCGGTCAGCGCTGACTGGGTAGCTCAGTGGACTATTATTTTTAACGACTATGACCCTGCCCTGAACCGTTGAAATTAAAGTCCCCAATCCTGACGACCTCCCCCACCGTATCCTTGGCCTTACAAAATCGCCTAGCATTCGTATGGCGCTTGTCCTTGCAACGCGCAGAGGAACAGCACTTTATACAGGATGTATACTGTACTTGTTGTAGTATAATATCAACCACGCATGTTATTCGCGACGAAGTGATCTCGTCGCGCCTGCTCCTACGAGTATTCGCTGTCAACAGTACGAGTAGCAGCGCCTGGGTTGGGAGAAGATGCACTGCTAGCAGACTATACTTTTTAGCAGGAGCATACAATACAACATCGGCGACCAAGCGCTCACACGTTCTCTGCGCCACCGCCTTCAACCGGCTTACTTATTGCAGGATCAACGGCGTAGGTACGCAGTGGGACGTGCGCTCGGAAGAGCAGATCTTGGAGTTCAAAGTCGGTGCATCGCCTGCGTGCTCGGCTTGGGATCCTACCGACCAGTTTAACCTGGCGGTCATTTCGAAAGACCTGAATGAGACGTACCTGTTGCGCAGAGGCGACCGCGGAACGGGGGGGTTCCGTAAGGGCTACTCGAGAAGGTACTCGTGCCTGATGCATTGCATGCGCGCGATGTCACCAGGTTCGTTTTTTTCAATACTAAAGGTTGAGACAGTAGCGGTTGAAGATAGATTCGGTCTTGACTCCATGGGACCGTAATATCCGTTGATATCTCTCGACTCATTCTGTATTCTGTTGTACACAGGCAGTACCACCAACAAGAGCAGCCTCACCTCTCTTATATGGTGAAAACTCTGCTTCCGGAGGACCCACCCATCCCTAACTTAGCTACGTCACCCACCCCTACCTTAGCTGCCTCACACATCCCTGACTTAGCTACCCCGCTCATCCCTACCTTAAATACCACCACCCAACTCCATACGCGCAGGACCGCCGACGAATCAGTTTCGTCGACTTGCACACAGTGGAGCCAGTATAAACCAGGTGTTTTGGTCACCGGGTGGACGGATGGCCGTGTCTCTTTTTCGGAAGCCCTCGCAGGCGATGGCAAGGGGAAAACAAAGCTGGTTTTCCCAAGCTCCACAGGCGGTTCTGTCGTTGACGTTAGGCAAGTGCCGGTGTGGTCACTTCTTCACCCCCTGCCCCCCTTGTTAGGAGTAGGAACGGTGCTCCGTCTCGAAAGGGATGCGTGGTCAATGGTCAAGCGACTAAGGCAAGCGACAAATGAGTACGCCCCCCCTCCCACCGTTGCTCCGCCTCGAAAGGGATGCGTGGTCAATGGTCAAATGACTAAGGCAAGGCAACAATAAGTACGCTGAATCCCCCGCCCCCCCTGCTGACCGGTTAGGTACTTTTTCACCCGCATGGCGCTGGTGCGGTGTACCAGTCTGATTGTAAAGATGGGGGATATTTAGTCGGTATTCCTGATCTGTACGATCGGTATGGTCTAATGTAGCTCATGTTGCCGGATGGGCCGAATAATCTGCATGATCAAGGACATGCTTCCTGGTTTAGACCTGTACAGTACACATCCTGCACAACATGCCATCTCGGCAGGCTAGGATCTAGGCGATCTATATTGATCGATCTGTAGACCATCTATCTGAGATGTGAAATGTGCTGAGGTTCCTGATATGGGGAGCTGTGTGTACCTCAACCTTAAAACTGAGCTTGAGAATTTTTGCAAGCGCCGCCCGATAAACACTCCCGTGCGCTCTCAACAGGAGAATAGGCATGTGACCCAACACAACTGTAAAACGTTGATGGGGTTTCCAACTATACCGTAAAGCACTGATGGGATGGCAAATAAAGTGTAACACCCTGGTGGGTTCGCAAACAAACCGACTAGTTCATCAGATGAAGACCCTTGTCAGTCTGTGAGCGCAACTCGAGGCAAATACTGTCTAACAGATACAACTATGCTCGTAGAGCACAAAGGGCGATTCGCACCACTACTATGTTTTTTTTTGTGTGGTGCACTGTTTACAGCGACGGGCGGTTTGGTAGTAAGTCTCAACAACATCTGATGAGCCCCAAGCAGGGGTCGAGTGCCGCTATCAACTGTGAATAGTCGGAATGCACATGCTGACGAATACAGCTGTAAAACACAAATTGGGTTGCAAAGCTACTCGATAATTTCTGAGTTGAGGAGCCCTGTCAGTCACAAAATACTGGGCCCGATCGTAAGGTGTACCTCCTACACTGTAGCATGGTACTACCACACTGTAAAGGCATGATCCAAACGTACCCCCTACACCGTACCATGACTCTACCGCGCTGTAGGGGCATGGCCCAAACGTACCCCCTTTACCTGTAGCATAGCTCTGCCAAACTGTAGAGGCATGGCCGAAACCTACCCCCTTTGCCGTAGTATGACTCTACCGCGCTGTAGAGGCATCGCCCAAAAGTCTCCCCTCTACCTGTAGCATGACTCTATCGCAATGTAAAGGCATGGCCCAAACGTACCCCCTCTACCGTAGCATGGCTTCACCGCACTGCAGAGGCATGATGAAAACGTGCCCCCTCCACCGTATCATGGCTTCACCGCACTGTAGAGGCATTTCTCAAAAGTACCTCCCCCTCATACCGTGGCATGGCTCTGCCACCTCGTTCGGCGCTTATTTGTTTTCAGGCACGATCCACACAGGGGCGCGTACGTCCTCATCGGGTACAGTTCCGGATCTGTGATTTTGTGGGATGCCGCCGGTCATTGCTCCATGGCCACTTTCGAACGATGTGCCGTAGGCCTTATTGGGATCAGGTGGATGGCTTGGGCTTCCGGAAATTTCTTGGCGATGAGGTAAAAATATGCGAGGAGCGGCTGTTGACAAATCCCAGGCGAAGAACGAAGATGCTAATGGTTTTTAGTATTATTCTCCCGACAGGGTAGAGACAGAATGAGTGACCATGTGGGCATCACGTACACCCACAGAAGCAACCACCAAGTAACCCATAATAAGCCAATAACCCGAATAGTCATGAAACCGTCAAAATACTGAACAAGCCCTTTCGAACAGCGACAACGTGGAGGGGGGCGTAAGAGCTCTAGTCGACGGAAGTTCCCGCCTTACCTTTTATATACCGCATGTACGCATGTATGTACGCTGGGTTATGGACACGACTTTTCGCTGGGAGGTGCGCTTGAGGCGAGGCGAGATAGGAGAAAGATTGACGAAACGATACACAAGTGCAAGTTACGTTGTGTTGCTGGTGCAGCAGGCGTCAGCGGTTATCAAAATAGCATCGTTGACGCTCATACGTAGTGACTGGGAAGAAAATGCGTGAAATTGCACAATGTTCAGGGACACGTGCCGGAATGTTGGTCAGCGTCGCAGTGGGTCGAAGGTGGACGACACGATACATATCGCTCCAGCGACCTTGTGTTGCTGATGCAGCACACATCAACAGTGATTATAGAATCGTTGACGCTTATACGTAATGGCTGGGAGGGAAAATACGCGGAATCGCACAGTATTCAGGCCCGCATATCTGGAATGCTGATCAGCGTGGCCGTGGAACGAAGGTGGATGAAGCGACACACTACAAGCTGCACTGTTTTTTTTGCCGAAGGCATCAACGGTGACTTCAACATCGTTGGCGTTCATACTGAGTTGCTGAAAAGGAAATATGTCGTAGAATCGCAGAATAAGCAGGACCACAGCATCTGGAATGATGGTCAGCGTCGAAGTGGTCTGGTCAGTGAAGAGCCCAATCGTGAGCCTACAATGTAACTATGGTGTACTCCACCCGACAACTGTAGTCTATCGTGAGCTATGAACCTGGTTGAAAATACATGGGTAATGTGCCTGGTCTGTCAGATAAGCTTGCAAACCCGAACGCGTCAGAGACCTGACGCAATAAAACTGAGCACCGTTTCGCTTCCACACTCATTCGCTGCTGATGTATTACCGTCGCGCACGTCCCCTTTTCTGTACGCTCGTCGGGGAAAAGCTCCAAGACTGGAGTCGCACGAGTTTTTAACATATCACAGAAAAACTCCATCGGGACCGTTCGCCTCGGGAATACTGGCAGCGGAGTGAGAGACATGGCCTGGCTGCCAGCACAGGTACAATATGAAAACCCCGCCCAGCACTTATCGACAGCAGTACAGTTACGCGACACCACCTGAGCAAGTCTTCAATTTTTTTTCTTCCAGATAGCCAGCGCCTTTCTACTTATCACTCTGGCCGTGAATATAATGAATGTTTTGGAATCTGAAGTGAACATCAAACGTGTACTATATTTCCGGCCAGAGTGCCATCGTTCTTATGCTTTGTGCAAAAGCCGAGCCAATTTCAATGAACTCTCATGTTTTCAAGTGCTGTCGCGTATGCAGTTTCGTGAACAATGTAACAGCGTCGATCAACAATGGCCGACAAGGACAGGGCATTAGGCACTACTACTGCTGTGTGCAAAACTGATCGCCGGAAGCGAGCCGCGCACACACATGGTCTCCCGGTCCCATGCTCACGACCTGTGCCAGCGTCATATAGATTTGTCAGGCGAAATACCTGAAGTTCTCGTTTCTCCTCTCCTCTCTTTACTTATTACATGTGTTCAGCTTCAATACCTGAACAAACCTCTCCTTACCTGAACAAACCTCTCCTCCCCTTACATTACTATCATTCGGTGGTCGCTAGAGGACAAAGCACGATCATGTCGTCGATGTACTCATGCTCAACAGAGATATATTTTGCTTGTGGAGCGCGGCAGGCTGCACATACGAGGGTTTTTCTTATCAAAATAGCAAAAATGCCGTCGGTGGCTTGCAAAGAGTATTCGCGAAAAGCGCCAGACACGATCCCGGACTACCCCCAAGCCCGATCAAATATGCAATGCAAACACCTCTTCCTGCAGAACAAACCACCCCCCTCGTCCCCCATTAACCCCCTGCCGTGCCAGCCGGAGGCAGTCGAGAACTCGACCGGAGCTCAAAGCACCGGTCCTAGAGCGATCTGCGGCTTCCGAGACGGCTCGGTGTCCGTAGCAGACACCGCCTTCCAAGGCAGGGCGGGCGGAGTGGGTGGGAGCGGTCAGAACGGGGGCGGTAGCGGGGCAATACCGTGGGCATCGAAGGCTGGACACGTCGAAACGATTTTTGCGTGCGCCCACAGGCCTGAGGACCCCGATACCTTGGCAACCGGAAGTTACGGATCAAGCGTCAAGGTGTGGCACGTGCCAACCATGGACCTTAAGGTGGGCAGACAGATGAAAGGGCGGTATATACTCGCATCGTGCCCCATTATCCTCTGCAGAGCTGCAGCCACGTTTTTTGGGACTTGCTGCTTGAAATCAGTATGTAATACTGGTATGTTTTTGCAGTGACGAAAAAGCTATAACCTCTTTTGGGATGTTTACGGGGGGAAAGCGATCCACATGACATGACGACTACAGCATCGGCCACACGAAGCCAGCCCGGGGGGGGGGGGGAAGGGAGGGGCTGGTGTGGAAAAGGAACCGCACCACACGCGCGGCACACAGCGATACTCGTACTGCTGGGCGCTCTTTCTATATGGTTGATAGCACCATGCTTGTCGTATTTTGGTCGCCTTATATGAGCACCCAAAGGGTTAGTAGCAGGGTTGTTCACGGGTAAGTCAAACTTGGCGGTTCAGGTCGGGTTGGGCCGGGTAAGAGTGATCCGACCCGACCGGTGAGATTTCGAAAACGTCCCGACCCGAGCCGCGGTTCGGGTCATGAGCATTGAAGAGCCCTGGTTAATAGTCACCGCGACCGAACAAAGGGTTGGACAGATGATTATGCTGTGGGAAACTCTAACGCAAACGGACAGAATTCACTCTCACCAGCCAGCACAGGGCAGGAGAGAGAGAGTGGCTGACGATGTCTGCTACTGTATAGGTGTAGCACTTATTATCTCTCTGGGCGAACATTGTAAGACTACATAGGGACTATTACGGGGGACCATAGTAATTAGGACCTACAATACACACAAAAACCTATATGTTTCACTATTTTTACGAAAAATATTGGGTTCTATTTAGTATGGTCTCCCGTAATAATATGAATACCAGGCGTTCCTTGTATTTCTGTCCCGAGCAGCGTTATTTTTTGTGAAACCCCTCCCTTGAGCGGCACCGCGCCTTGTTTTTCACCTCACCCCTACCATACACAGCACGGCTTTGACGAGGCAACGGAGTATCGCGCTCGAAAGCGCTTGTAGCCCCGCTAGTACGTTTGTACTCGAATAGCGCGACGTTCTACAACTCGAACCCGACCCCTCTATTTCAAGTCTCCCCGTTCTACAGCTCGAACCCGACCCGTATACTCCTATTAATAGCTTCCTTTGTACGTAGCTTTCCCGCACTACTGTGCCACCGTAAGTATAAATGCACGCACTGCCACCACTCCCACCTCTCTCCACGACCGGCCTCTCAAATTTGACGGCGGTAGGTGACCCTAAGCGGGCAGACCGGCGCGATTTACAGCTTGGCGTGGAGCGCCGACGGCCGGCGGATAGCGTCAACGTCCGGAGAGGGCACCGTGTGGATCTGGGACGCGGAGTCGGGAAAAGCTGAACAGCGGTTGCGGCTACACTCGCGGGCGTCTCACCGTGCGCAGTGGGATCCCTTCAACAAGACTCGTCTCGCCTCCACGGGTGCCGACGGAAGGTCAGCTTAAAGCCTTTAGTACTGCACTGTACGTACATAAAACTACTTATGACTCTGTTTCCAAGCGGTTTGTTCCTATCAGGAGGGTGTAATCCTTTAGAGGTTGAGGCAACCCTTTTTAGATCTGCCTCCACGTTTTTGGGGATGAACTACTAGGGGGGTTACATTTTTTGCGGTAGGAAAGCTCGTTTTCTCGACATCAAGGGTCCGTCTGTGGTTAGTCCGCGAGTGTGCTTTTTCGCCACGATAGAGAGTTGGCGAACTTTGGACGAGGTGGTGTGGCCCCGAATGTGTTGTCTTATTTTCCTGTTTTCGTAGCCCTTTGGGAGACTTGCCAGGAGAAACGGGACAAAAACGTTGACAAACGCAGCAGCTCGGAAGGAACTTGTTGCTTATGTATCACTTCTCAAGTCCTAGCACCAGTCACGTGAAAACATGCTTGGTGGGTAAATCGTCCACTTCTGAGCATGTTGTTAGTGGATTGGAGGCCCAACACGACCAGTTCATTTTCTAGATTGAAAAGGATATGCAAGGAGATGTGCAGCACGCTCGCAGCATCACATTACTTATTGCAAGCCGCTCAACCTACTATTAGACGGATGGCGGGACCGCTCTTCTCGCAATCTTTTGGGGGGTCCTAAAAGTGTTTATGGACGCAGCTATTTGTCCCGGCTATTCCGTTTACTTGAAACCCTTTGTCGCCCTAAACTCAGCGCATTGTGTTTCTGCGCGCTCACGTGCCTGCGGCAGTTTGGTGATCTTCAGCGAACAGGGTACTGTGGAACGGGTCTATACTCATCCAGGCGCGCTGTTTGGCTGTGACTGGTGCCCTGGGCACGTCGACATCATCGCCACTGGTTGTCAAGACCGAAACGTTCGGGTGTTCGACGTTTCGTCCGCGGCAGGATCAGAACCCAAGTACCTCTTGTCGGGCCACCTTCAAAGGGTGTTCCACGTCTGCTGGTGTGTTGTTTATTTGGGGTTTACCACAATACCTGGTGTTTTTTTTACTCGTGTACGAGCTGGACAGCTCGAACGACTTCACATAAGGTCGTTGTCCTTTTCCTGACAGCCTGAACTCGTCGCAAAAACAGCATAGTGTCATCGTTTTTCTCCTGAAAGATGAAACTCGTCGTATACCAGGAAACTATGTACTATAGCCTAATGACGTTGTCCTGCCCCTGCAAGCCTCCGCTCTAATTGATTCTGGTACCTGGTAGCAACGATCTTTAATCTTTCGCGTCTTCTACTAGAAGGTATGTTGATTAGCATCGACATTAGTCCGTTAGTACCGCACTGTATTCTACACGACAAATTAATGCTGACATGAATGATGCACGTGTCATGAGCGGAACATTTGTCGTCGACGCCAAAATCACACCAAGATATTTCCCCCTGACACGACCCCTCGCTACATATCCCGCGGCGTCAGGTCACCCCTCCTCCAGGGCACGCTGGCGAGCGGTTCAGACGATGGCAGCATCATCGTGTGGTGCTTCGAACAAGGAGCGTTGCCGAGGCCGAACCCGGGCGGAGCTTGTCGTAAGATCAGCCCAAGCGCGGTATTGAAGGGACACACCAGCAACGTCCGCCCGCTGCACTGGAACAGCGAAATACCTTGGCTACTGCTGTCAGGATCGTGGGACGGTACTGTGCGCGCGTGGGACATTCGCCGAGCCGGGATTGGACAGACCCGTGGGTCAACGGCTGAAGGTGCTGCTCAACTCGTCGGTGCCACCGGCAGCGGGGCATGCATCGCGGTGATGAACGACCACGTCGCCGACGTGTACGGCCTCTCCGCAGCTCCCGGCCGGCCGTTCCTGTACGCTTCAGTGTCTAGAGACACAACTTTGCGGCAGTTCACGCTGGAAGGAATAGTCGCCAGCGTTAAAAAACGAGGGCGGTTGTCGGAAACACGCTAGCCGGGTCTCTGGGAAACACCAGGGAGGCGATGATCCCCGACTCGCCGACATCTCTGTGCGGTGGGGCCTCCAGGCTTCTTGAAACACAGCTTTGCGGCCTCAGGAAAAGCGAGGGGCTGTCGTCCATCGATGCGAGCCGTAAGCTCTTCAACTTTTTCTGGGGCTCGGACGGAATCGATACGTTCTGGGAAATGGTTCGCTGGGTCATGGCTTCCGCCGCCCGCGCTTCCAACCCCGTAGCAGCAGCAACCGCCCCGCAGAAGCCTTACACCAGACAAGAGCGATCGGGCGTTGGGACGGGCGAGCCTGGTGGGGGCGGACACGTTGCGGCGGAAATCGAGTCTACTACGACTTGTCTCCGGGAGGCGCCCGGGGGGCTCATGGTTTTGGAAGAACGCGTGGTGCACCGCCATGCTAGGAGAGCATCGGACCAAGCGATGGCGAACCGGTTGAAACGCTCTCCAACTTTCATAGTCCAGGACAGGAGACTGAGCAAGTTAGACCGCGTAGATCGCGCGTCCCGACTGCATGTGGCCACCGGAGACCTCAGAAGCTCGTGCGAAGCGCTGATTGGCCTGGGCCGATGGGAGCGGGCGCTGGCGTTGGCTCCCGGGGTCGGCATGGAGTACTGGAGAGCACTTTCCGGTCGTTATGTCGATGTGCTCCAATCGGGGGGGATTGCGAGAGATAACGGGGGTGACACAGGCGGAGAGGGCGGTCTGGATGCTATGGGCTTGGTCACGGCCCTGTTGGTGTCGACGGGGAGAGCCGCGGAAGCAATCAACGCGCTTGAAGGGTCTGACGAGGCGTTGACTCTGGCGGTAACGGTGGCGGACGGCGCTTTTCCCCCGCCGGTACCGTCCGAATCGTCGAGCGAACAAACTTTCCCGCCGGCAAAGAATGCCGACTGGGAAGGTGGCGGCCGGCGATTGGCATATAAGCAGACAGAAAAGAGAACGGTAAATGGAGTACACCACGAAGATGGCGGGGAGACGAAGCTCCCCACCGCTTTCAACTATGCATCAGCTGAACATGAAGATGGAAGTTGCATAGGAGTACCGCAATCGAGGAGGACTACCAGCGCAAATAACGAAGGGAAAACATCGTTAAAAGAAGTACTCCAAAGTGAGCGCCAGAGGGAGTGCGGAGGGTACAGGTCTTCTCAGGAGTCTGCGAGAAGACTACTGCCGCTTGAGGGCGAGTTCAAGGGTGAAGTGTCGGCGACATCAGAGTATTCGTCTCCGCACACCTCAGCGGACTCGCACAGCCGTCAGCAGACGATGCTGGCGGGTCAGCGCGAGTACGGCGAGGCGATGTTGCACTCCATCACGCGCATCAGGGCCGAGGTGTTTTTCCGGGCGTCGCAGCCTGCTCTGGCGGCATCTGCCGTCCTGTCGGTTTGCGACGGCACTCGTGCGATGGCCGCACCCGCTGTGTCTTTCCTCCTTCGGGGTGAAGAGCCGGAGTTGGCATATGCAGCGGCCAGAGCACTGCGCTTCCCGGCTAGAGAGTTAGGCCCGCTTGCTCGGGAGATGGCGAGAAGGGCCGAGGCCTGGGGGGACCCGAATCTGTCGGCGGAGCTTCTTTTGGATGCTGGAGGGAACGATGACGTAGTTAGCCGTGGATGCAGCACAGGGGGCAGCATTTCTGGCGAAAGCCTTCGACACGAAGGAGGTATTAAAGCCGCGGCTGGGGATGGGGGGTATTGGCCAGCTGATGTGTATGGTTCGTGCGGAGAAGAAGCCGGTCCGCGAGGAGCAGCTACGGTGACGTCACGTTCCGGGAGCGCGAAAGACGCCTTCGCCAGTCCCAGAGTCAAACTACGAAGCAGAAAATTGTATCTAGAAGATGCGGCCGCCGCAGGAAGCCGTGGCATGGACGCGGAGGTGATACGGCTGCTGGTGTTGGGCGGCGACTTAGAGCGCGCCGCTGAGCGTGGCGCTTCGTTTCTCCGGACGTTCGTGTCGGCCTTATCGGTCCCCCCCCGGTCTTTGAAAATCGCGTCCGCGGTAGTGCGAGCGCTCGGCAACGGCAGCGGGCTCTGCTCGCTATCGAATCGGGTGTCCCCGATACTCCGAACTGAAATACTCGCCTACTCAAGCTATATCGGCGCGCTCGAAGCGATGGCGAGGGGCTACCATCCCGTTGTCACCTCGCTGCTGCGAAACGCCTCGAACTGCGTCCAAGCGGCCACGAGACTATCAGAAAAGCTGACGGAACAAGAGCGTACCGATGCTGACGCAAAGGACGGTCTGGATCAAGAAGGCAGCCGTTCTCCGGCCCGCCGGCGTCCACGACGTCAGAAGTCTCCGCGTTGGGTGTCCGACTTCCCGCCCTGCATGTCCGTCGGGGCGTTAGCTCTGGCCGCCATTGAGCACATCATGGCATGGTCATCTGGAGAGGGGAGCCCACACTCGGCGGAAGCCTGGGTTGGACCGCGCTGCACCCGCGAGGCGGCGTGGAGAATCGCGCATCGAATACGCACCGAGGAAAACCTGTCCGCTAAATATGCCAAGACCGTGGACGATCTCCTGTTATCTGTGGAGCGCGGCGCTGCCGTCGCTTCCCAGAGGATGGGTGTTCCTATCGCAGGAACACCGATTACAACGTTTCCGGCCCCCGCGGATGGTTCAGAGGCCAAGAGCAGGGACGACGACGGTGATGATGACCTCCTGTTATCTGTGGAGCACGGCGCTGCCGTCGCTTCCCAGAGAATGGGCGTTCCTATCGCAGGAACACCGATTACAACGTTTCCGGCCCCCGCGGATGGTTCAGAGGCCAAGAGCAGGGACAACGACGGTGATGATGACGACTGCATCAAAAACGGCGAATCATGCACTGCCTTCTCCAACAGGAACGAAGAGGACATCAGGAGCTGCGAACGTATTCCAACCTCCACCGGCGGCGAAAATTCGTCTTCATCAACGTCATCTCCATGGCGAGATGACTATTTAGACATTGTCGTCAGTGGTTCCCGCCTGCCCACCTGCCGCCGCCACGAGCGAGTTGCCTGGAGAACACAGCAGAAGACGGCGCCGCCTCGAAGGCGGGACTCGGCCGCTCGAAGGCGAGACTCGCTAGCAGGCTATCTCCCGCCATCCACGGTCTCCCCTGATTTCGGGCAGGACACACTGCCACCCCTGCGGGGGGCGACATTCATATTGGAAGACGGGGAGACCGCCATGGGGTTGAGCGAGGCCGTGATGTGGGCCAAGGTCAACCCTTTCAGCCCGCTAAACACGGGGTCGCGAATCATGCCCTTCTGAGGAGCTTCCCATCGTTGGTGCTGTTTTCTACATGCACCATCTGCAACCATGTTCGGGACAGCGTAGGTGGAGTTAGAATTGGGCACGCTTCAGCTGGGAAAGGGTCCATACATTGATCAGATCACGATCGAGATAATCTAGATCCCATATTAGCCGTTATGACAGATGCCACCCGGCTAACATGTTCTTAAGAGCTGCGGCATGCAGATCATATAGATCCCACCTGGCAAACATTCTCCTGATCGTGCAGATGACATCGGTCAAGGGCCTATCTACCCCTAAATATCTATATAATGAAATGGTGATATGATGATCTGATCTGTTGGTGTGGGAAAGGTTCACTCGTCGCCATAATCTAGTCCGTCATTAAATCACAAGACACGTTCCAATAATTACGTAGTGAATCGAGGATCTCGGGATCTTCACGCACGGTCATGGGGACGGGCGGTGGGCGGCGGGGGGGGGGTTGGACTGCGCTCGTTTTGGTGAATGCTCCATTCAATGCCCGTGTGTGCGCTATAAGGAAAGCGGCAGCATGCTGTAGACGCTCGTGCACCCTCTTGCTTGTACTGTAGTCTGTCGCGACTGCGGCGATGACGCTGGGCGCTTCATGTGAATTCCGAAGCTCCAGCGTGCGGTGTTTGCAGTTCGCACGTTTTGTTCAAGTTTTCCTGGTATGTACCCTAACGATGCTGCGGCGATTCTCTGATAGAGTACAAAAAAGGACACGTTTCGCACCGACCGAGCTACTTCTCTTGCAAACGTCGGGCGGGGGTACGCCCTTGCAACGAAAACACACGGTGTAGGAAAATCTTTGAGGCTTGAATCTGAGTTGCACAAAACACCGACACAATGCACAGTTCGACGCTCGCACAAAGTTCAAGTTCATCAAACGATCATTTGCTATTGTCTCAATTCACTTCTTTGCCGCTGCCAAGCCCAAGGCTCGAACAACGTCACCCCACAAATTTGTTTGCGAATATTCTACGACAACGAGAGGCCAACGACGAACGCTCTTATTTAGCCCAAACGAGAGGGAATGCGCAAAAAGCATGTGCGCACCAATCAGTGGCAGAAACCTTCCGTCTCAACTGGATCACGTTATCTACCAGAGGGCACCTGCGCACGCAGTGCAAGCGCTATCTATCTGTCCACAGATTCCCACGCACACGGCCACGCCATCCACAGCGCAGCTGCCACAACATTTCCCATATCTCGGCTAAAACGAACAGCCACCTCACGAATACCAGTATCACTTGTAGTCTCCACAGCTAAATGCAGAGGCGGTAGGTCACATATCGCCCTGCGGTTTCGCTGGGTCGGGTGATCTTGCACACTTGTCCTTTCTGCGCAGGGTGCACATGAACGCATTACACAGCAGCCGCAACCGACGACGACGACAAGGCGAAGGGAAATGGTCAAGGGGTGGTTAGTCGCGTTGGCAGTCACATGCGCGCGTCATGCCATGCTAAAACGCGCCCATGCACAACCATAATGTGTTTGGACCCTGAACGATTCTCCTTATTCCCTGAAAGAAATACTAACGGCACGCGAAGCGCGGTCGCGAGGAGGGCAGGGTCACTTCCGTTTAGGAAACACGCACTAGGGCGTTGCCAGTACAATTTTAAACGAGATACGCCCAGGTGTACCTTCGTGGAGTACCCGCAATGAACCATCGAATAAAAAACATGGAACGGTCGCTCCACGCAACACTAGTAGAACTGTTTGACAAGGCTGCTCCGTGTAAGTATACACCACGCGCAGCACAACACAGCACAAAAAATCACAACAAAGCAAGCACAACACAGCACAGCACCGCACCTCACCGCACAGCATAGCACAGCGCAGTCACAGCACAAACACCGCACCTGCATCCCGTAAAATCTTGCCACCGGGTCCGTTGTCTGTATCCGGGGCAGCTGCGTGTCCTTCAGTTTGTATCGCTTAAGAAGTTCTGCTTTCTGCTCCGGGAGCAGTACCTGCATTGCACGACACGGCACCGCACGGAGTAGCAAACGAAAACAAATCCAGCGGCGGTGAAAAATGGCTTGGTCAGGCAAACGAAACAAAAAACAGCAGTGCCGGAAAAAGTGGCTAGGTAAGGCAGACGAAAAAAAAAAACGCAGCTGTGCAAGACGTGGCTTGGTCAGGCTAACGCTTACTGGCACCGTTCAGCAGTAATAGGACACGAGGGCGCCGCATCGCGCAGCTGCACGCACGAAAGGAGCAGAGGGCGTATCGTGCTACTAGCCCCGCACCACAGAACGAATAAAAGACGCGGGCTTGCGCGATGGCGACGAAGCCGACAAGACTTGTCAGAGCTAGGCGAGTTCTTGTGGTGGATCGAACCCTCATTCCCCCCACCTTGTGCTCCGGCACTAGCGTGTGCTCCGTGATGTCCAACATCAATTCGGCGTCTTTGAAGTCTTCCACTTGAACCTGCGGACGCGGCACACGACCGAGACACGGAATGATTCACCATCCCCAATGGTAGCCGGCAACGGAAACGGTAGCATGTACTTTGGTAGATCGTAGGTTGTTCTTCGCCCCGTGTCACACACTTCTAGGTATCAAGTTGAAACCATTTGGCCTACAGCGTGAGAGCCAGACGGGGAGCCGCGCGGTAGAGAGCGTTGTGTTCTCGGTCGAACCCCACACCGAGGTGTGAATGCCGCCCAGGGCGTACAAAAATCACACACGAACCAGACCGGCGCACACTGCACTTTGGCGAGGCAGTAAGTAAAAGCTCTCCATAGCATGAACGACAGAAGTTCTTTAAATATACGATGGGCATGCCAAATTAGCAGGTCTGCTCACTGCATCTCACCAAAACAAAAAACGGTAGCAGGTTACCCGCGCAAGCAGATAGACGAGAAACATCGGCAATTATAAAACCTTACGACGAAAGCCACCACCGTTATAACATACTCGCGAAACCGGTAACCCTGCCGGATCAACCACAACTACAACCTACGGAAGGTGTCGCACCCTCCTCGAAGCATGCTTGCTAACATAGATACCTCTCGTTGTGCGCAGAGCTCCATGATCGCCGACCGCGCAAAGGGCGTTATGCCGCCCTTGATCACAATGATGGCCTTTTTCACCTCCTCCGCCAGCATTTTGTCGGAGTAGCTCCGGATGGGCTTTACCCCGACCTAACCGCGCGGAAAACGCATACCAACGAAAAACAGAGTAAGAAGGGTCGCGTGCATTATGCCCATCCAAGTACCCACACCGCCGTTGCTCTAATGCCATTTGCCCCACTAGAATACCTGAAGCCATCTGATCAAACACCTGGATACGTCCGACTAAACGCCTGAACCAAACTGCGCTTCGCCTCACACTCAGAAAAAAATGAAAAACCCAAAACCGGACCCCCCCCCCCCCCCCCCCCCCCCCGCCGCTCATGAACTTACTGAGGCCGCTCTCTTTTCGGGTTCACAACAAAAAGTGCGCGGGGTTCGGCTCGAGCCATCGCTGGTGCTCGCGCTGAAGCGACGCCTGTACGTTTCATCGAGCGAAACACTTCCGCAATTGCGCTGGTAGTGCAGGAGGTGCGCCGATATGTATAATACGTGTCCAAAAGCTGCACGTAGTGGGTCACCAACGGAGGTACCAAAACCGTTTTGTATGCCAAACAAACACGTTGCAGATGAGTCTCACAACTGCAGTACGAGTAGAGCTGATATGCCGGATTTTCTATGTGGGCTTCAGCCTTCGTCCAAAAGCATACCTGGTAGTAGTTGCTAGAAAAAGACGGTATCTATTTAGAGTTTGGACTAACGAGCGCCTCGCACAGGGGAGGAAATCCAGCAAAACTAAACCAAATGATTGTTCTACTTATTGATATTATCCCAAGTAAGGAGAGGAGAAGCAAAGAGAAGCGGGCGCACCTTCTCGTCATCTGGGAAGAAAACAAAAATTTGGTCCATAGGGTCGTCCACCTGGAGACCGACAGCGTCCCGAATCGAGCATGGATCACGTTGCACGGCGGCGAGGACCGAGCCAGACAATAGCAGCAGTAGCAGTAGCAGCAGCAGCAGTAGCAGAAGTAGCAGCAATAATAGCGGCGGTGGCAGCAACAGCGGCAGCAGTGAGACGCAATCACGGCAATTGGTAGTTCACGACGGATACCGCTGGAACGACGCAACGCAATAGTACACAAGATTTACACACGTAGGTCAAGTATCAATAGGTGAAACCCGCAAAATCTGTTCGTCTTGGGTGTCGGGGAGGCCACATTGTCACGTCGTGTCCTGCCCAAAGCCGGAGCCTCGATTATTCGGCCAAACACAAAGGGAAGGTCACTTCGAGTTGGAATGAGACAATACAACTGTTGTACCAGATTTGACCCTGGCGATACATGACTTTCGACGAGATCTTCAATCTCATAGCTGATTGTTTTTTTCAAGGGTTTTAGCTAAAATCAGGTATATTTGGCCACCTTTCGGCCAAAATCAGTTACATGCCAAAAACAAGTACAAAACACACCCCTGGAGCCCTGCTATTGGCCAGGTTGACATCGTAACTGATTTTGGTTCGAAAAGGCCAAGCAAGATGTACCTGACTTTGTCTACTAACTTTCAACTGACTTTGAACCAATCAGAGAGGCCATACGTACACTGTTTTTTCTCTCCGTATGCGTCTGCCCTCCCTCGGTTGAAATTTCTCGGTATTGACGTATAAACTCTGTACTCGTACGTCGTACGTAAAAGTACGTATTTATACATGCACATGAATACATGCGTACGCTGGTTTCACTTTTTCTTCTTTGGGGTGTGCGATGTGTTTCAGTTGTTAATAGTTGTTGTGATGTGTACTCTGTTGTTTTATGGTCACAGCAGCCTTTACAGCACCATGGACACACGGCATTTCGTCTGCACCACCCCGCGTCGAGGTGGTCTCAGTTTTGGTACGTACGGCAAAGTAATTTCGTGCCGAGTAGGCGGTTCCGCGAGGACGGTCTAGAAGCTCAAGCTGTCAACGGGGGGGGGACGCCAGAGTAAGTTTACTTGGTACTCCCGCCGTGGCGAAACAAACGAAGCATATTAATAGTGACTCTCTGCAGGTCCAAGTGGAGCCCGTGGTACCTATATCCTGAAAAAAAACAACACAATTTAGATTTTGGAGACCATGTGGCACACTTAATGCTTTAGGCGCATTGTTTTTTTCCCGGATTTTCATGGGCATAATCTCGCATTATGTACTTGGTTTTGGCATGTACCTGATTTTGGCTCAAACGGATCAGGTATACCTGATTTTGGCATTTGCCCTTTAACTTTCAGTATGTATATACTCCTCGACTGCCGCTGCGCCGTATCACCAATAGAGCGACTGCAGCTACATGGTAGTAAGAAAGTCACATTTGGAGCCTGTCGTGTGACCACGGACTCAATATTTGAGCACTTTGGACATGAGTTAAGAACGTACCGCGCGAGTGACATGTAATTTAGCACACCCCCCTCGGGGCTGATTTCCAAGATGATTGTTTCGACAACGGTGAGAGCGACCGATGCGCCTTTTATCTACTGCTGTACGATTATATTGGAAATATCTCGACGAGCTCTTCCCAAGGCCACCATTTAGTTGCGTCTGCCCCTCCCCGCCGGTTTGGGAGTAGGTTTTACAATCCGCGAGCTCGGATCTTTGGGGGTGTTTTTAACTTGAAAATTGCCCAGCGAGGTCTGCACTTCGGAAACGTCGTCCGCAATTGAGAAAATTCCTGATTCGATGCAAATCCGGCGCAGCCGCGTTTATGGCAAGTTTTGACCCGTTTTTGCTGCGGTTTGGGGTAAGGGTTAGGGTTAGAGTCAGGGGTTGGGTTGGGTCTTCGCCCGTACCTTGCTCCCAACAGGAACCAAAATACCTGAACAGCCTACCAACCTGAACATCCTACCTCACAGATTGTAAAAGGACCTCGTTTGGAGATAATCGGAGACGAAAATCATCCCAAGGGGCCCTGGGGTGTTGTAGCCGGCGTCCCCGGTGGCTTAGTAGGTGGTCCGCGTGCTTACTATTAATAAAGTGGGTTCAAGTCTCACCAAGTGCATACTCGTAAAATACTTTCTTGCATACAAATTGATTATTATTATTAAGCGGAAACCGCGAAAGCGTGAGTGAGCTACACTCGATGAAAATCGACGAGCAGTGGGAATGCTGAACCAACCCTATTCCGCGACAAAAAGTGAACGCACGTACCGAGGGGGAGAAGGGACGACACCTGTCACCACACGGCTTGTCCAGAAGAAGACCGCTGAGGGTAAAACCTCCTGCGAGTTAAGCTACAACACTACAACACCCCCACGCAGCAGTTCGTACGAGTACGAGTACCTAAAAAAAGTTATTCGTCGATTAGCCCCCACCTCACCCACCTTTTCCACCAGGAGAGTCATGTCCTCTCGCTTCGGGTCGGCCCCGAAGTCCTCCACGAACTTTTCCGAGGTCATCGACACGTGCTCCTGCAGCACGTTGTAGCCCCGCTTGTCCAGCATCTTCATGCAGGTCTGTCGAATTCGGTACAACTTGTGCCCCTCATCCGACAGCCGCGGCCCCGCAGCACCCTCCATCTCCACTCGGCCCCTCTAACTCAAGATTCGATGCGATGGACCAGAAGCAAGCAGTATTCACCAGCAGCAGCAGTAGCAGCAGCGGAGGCACAGCCAGCAGGGGCGGTAGGTACAGCTGTAGTTGTGCTGTCGTCGTCGCGCTGCCAACTAGCCAGGAGAGGGCCTATGCAGACCTTCCTCGCAGGCGGTAGCGGGTTCTACCACCGGGAGAGAACGACACAGTCTGCGGTGCGACCGTTATAGGCAGAAGTCGCCAGCAAGGGAAGGGGGAGGAGGGAGGTTCACAGGTGTCCACGCCTTCAGGTGGCTCTACTGATCTCCTCGAGGAGAAGACACGGCGATTCAGCAGTGTTGCAGCCTCAGTTTTTAACCAATTCCAACTACTGAAGACGCTTCAGTCACTACCCTAGGAGAAATGAGACGCACGTGCCACTGCTACTTTGAGACGGCAAAGCCTCGACAGGTAGGCTCGCCGTAGATATCGTTGTTCGTACTGCTGTGGTTCGGAACACCGAGGTGTACATAAAGCCTGCGAGGCGTCATACACAGGGGCAAAATTCATGTTTGGAGATCGTGGTTTCGAGTGCTGGGGCGCCACTCAGCACAGCAGCAGCGTACTACCAACTGGGAATAGCTGAGGCAGCTGGAATGGGCTGGTTCGGCTTAGGACGACACCCACCTGATGGCGAGGGTTCTTCTGGTGCACCCACCACACCCGGAAATGGCGACAGCAGGCCAGGTAAAGTAGCCAGCGCAAGTCTGCAATCCTTGTTTGAATTTGCCTACAGCAGTACGGATCGTCCTGAAGCTGCCGGGGGCAGAGCTGTTCTGCTGTACAACGTACCTGGTACCTATTAGGTACCTGGCAGGTACTGTGCCAGGAAGGTACACGCTGCGCGAGAACAACAACTTTGGATAAAATATACATGAACCTGAACCGTGCTGCTGGAGTAGGTTGTTCCTTCCAAATCCCTTTTCAACAGCGGTGCTACTGAACACTATCGCTTACGAGTTCCAACAGCAGTATGGAGTACAAGGCGCTTCGCTCCGCGGGCGACCTACGCCGCCCGCGCTACGCTCGCTCTGGAAGGAAAAGTGGAAGGAAAAGTACATCAAATTATGCGGAGCGGGCAGAGGTCCATAATTGAATATTGTTTTTTTTATAATTGTAGTTGCAAACTGGCGACTTGATAATGCCAAGAGTCCCGTCGCCATCCTTCGGGAGAAAACAGCTCGGACCACATACCCTTCGCGTTGCGGGCGGTTTGTCGCCCGCTACGCTCGCTCACATGTCGTACGTACGTACATACCCCAGGCGAGGTACTTATTTTCTTCTTTTTCTGCTTATGTGCTGTATGTCTGTACTCGTACCTGGTATCTACGAAAGAGAAAGCACAGCACGGCACAGCAGCACCGCAAAAACAATGAAAATGAAACCGACAATTTCGGAAAGAAAAAAGAATCCCCGTCCTCTTTCGTGTAGTGTAATAATCTCCTGCCTCATTGGAACACCTACCTTACACCGGTCTGGGTCAAAAAGAAGAAAAGAAAAAAAAAAACGAACAGCCTGCCCCTCTCGCGACCATCTCGCCACCGATTCGGTCCGGGTAAGGCTTTCCTCCCTCTCTGCTGCCACAGTGAGCCCTGTCGCCCGCCTCGCGTGAAGCCCGGTGCTTCACTGTGGACCTCGTTCGCCAGCTCGACAATGTTGGTGCTCAGACTGCGTACGAGCTCTCTCTGTGAACTTCAGCTTGGTCGCAAATATAAGTGCTTGAATTTTATTTTGCATATCAAAACGACCCTTATAGACTCTATACATAGTATAACCGGAGCCTCACCAGGAGGCAGACAGAGCCCATTCGTGCTTCCCTCGTGTCTCGAGGCACACGCGACGCCTAGCCACGAAAGCGGCGACCGCGCTACTTGCAACCCCCCCTTTACCCGCCACCACCCGTTTACACGCACGCACACGAAACGAAAGAAGAAAAAAGGAAAAAAGAACAGAAAGTGCCAAGAAAAAAGGAGAAAACAAAGAACCGCTGGAAAGGTCGGGCATGTAATCAAAGGAGGCGATGTCCAAGTGGGAGCTCTGAGAAGCCAGGGATGTACCAACCGAGCACGCTCAGAGAGTGAGCTATCTGTATGTATTTCTATGGTACGAATATGTATGACGATACAGAGCGACGGCGCGAGCGACGGCGCGTCGGCGCGATCGAGCGAGCGAGTGGGAAGACAACAGCGCGAGTTCAACGAAGGCGGCCCGAGGCCGCCAACCAATTTCTAGGCGAGCGATAGACGGTGCGTTCGAACAAAGTCCTACACTAGCCTACACTGTTTTTTTCCTCCGATACTTTTTTAGTTTTACCGATACGAACGTGCGCTTGCGCCGGCGTGCAGGCTCATCCAGTTCGATCGGGGCCAAGGACCCTGCCATTTCTCGATGTTGCCGTATGAGTGTTGCGGTTCTTGCCAAAATGTGAGCTTCCACGCGTCAAAAGGTACAGTAGAAGGTGCCAAGGCTGTTTCCTATGCGGTTCAGATTTTGAGCTTCAGATTGTGACCCGATTGCATTTTCAGCTGTGAAGTTCGCGAATCGAAGCAGTCTTCCTATGAGAAACAATCGGATTTGTTGTGTGTGCAGAGAGATTCGAGCCAACGCCGAGAACAACTGCTGTTGTTGTGGTCTGGCGCCGCAAAGAGACGCGCCGAGTGCGCTGCACTTCGCGTAGGGCCCAAGCGTCTGAACCCACGCTGATTGCTTTTGGTCTGGCGGCAAAGAGATGTGTCGAGTGCGCTAGAGTCAACCTGTATGTGGTATTTTGGCACAATGGGACTGACTGACTGCTGCTGTAGTCTACGAGTGCGTATCCACAGAGAGGTGCGCGCCGAGTGCGCTTTTCTTGGTCTCTAAGCCTGAGCCCGCGTCAGCCGACGGTAGTCTGGCCGCGGAGAAACGCGCCCGCCCGCCGACTGCGCTTCGGGCGCGGAGCAACGTCGCTATACAGCTGTATCACCATCCAACTCATCGATCGTTCTACTGCTGCTTGCTATCGTGTATAACATGTTGAATTTAGAGGCCATGCCATTGTTCGATTTGAACATTTAATGGTCCAAGTCGTTGGGTTTTGGGCCAAAATCTGACGACTTGGGCCATCGGGTTCTCAGATTTAAAAAAAATCCGGTCGGATATTGCATAATATTCGGACTGCACAAGCAGATGCTTTCATTTTTGGGATCACAAAATACAAATCTGAAGCTCGAAATCGAACCGCATAGGAAACAGCCTAATGCCCCTTTTGAGGCACGTTTCTGCGGCCGGCCTCCCTCGCCGACCGCGTCACAGAAAGACGCGAGACTCGGACTCCCTGGCCTTCTGTCCCTCCCCCCTGCTCACGCCAAAACCGGCGGTGACCGTATGCTCTCCCTATTGACGCTGCGATTCATAGCTCTTTTTGGGTCGAGGCTGGATGCCGCTAGCCTTCCTTCCTAAGTATCAGTGCTGTTGCGAGATTCCTTCGCATTCTGGCTCGCGCTTTATACGCTCCGCCGTGACGATCGCGGGCCGGCGCGACACGAGACCACACGTTTTCCCTCATGTACACCCCACGCCCCACCCCTACCTACGGCGCAAACCGGGGCCGAAACGCCCCAGGACGGCTCACTTATGAGGCCTACAAACACGAGTATGCGAGTCGCCAACTACAACCACCACTGCGACTTCTACAGTTGGTACTTCATAATGAGGGCTTCAAATGCCAGATGACACGCCGCCATAGCGGTGATTGATGTGACAAACCTTCGTGCGGAGCTACAGTGAAGGTTTATGTCTCTGTGCGTGCTACTGCTGTTGTTTCCGCTGTTGACAACTGCTTGGAGCACCTGGATGGCTGCAGGGTTAGTTAGATACTTTTAGTTGCGATCGTACGACATAGATACCTTTAATTGTATGATATGATACTGGGGGTTGCGAACGATAAATTAAGCGCTTCCTAGCGCGTCACGGCTCGCCATTTGAGTGCTTACACTCGCCACACGTAAAACGCTGCGAAGCCGCACAGATGGTGCGCAGGCGATATAAGTTGATTTCGGTGCACTCGTGCTGTCATGCGTGAGACCGCTATTCGTCTATTCAAAGCTCTATTCTACCTCATGAACACTGAACTATGTACCCATGACCTCGGAGTTACTGGTGCTACTCATGCAGATAACCGCAGTAGCGTTTGTAAACCAAGGCTGTAGCTCTATTGTATAGCCTAGAGGTATCTCCACTTGTATTAGGAGTACCTACTCATAGTGTCACATAAATCGCGAAGCGCGTCCCACGAAGGCTTTGTATACTGCCGAATATGTCGCACTTGTTGCAGTAGATGTTCCACTTGTAACGCAACATTGCGCCATGCGAACCTTCAATATTCGCTATGCTTGCGTGCCTCTTGCGCTCCTGATTTCGACTGCATATATAGCTGCAAAAGGGGTCTTGCCGCCCATGGAGACGCCCGAGGCACCGCTAACCAAAAACACCCAATCCTTTGCTGGCGCTGTGGATGCGAAGGACCAGCTGTCCAAGGTAAGCCCGTCACGTTATAGAATGCAATTTCTCATGGCAAGGGAAATGGGCGGAACAGGTACCGTGACACTACAGTATCACACTGGGTGATAAGATAACACACCCCCTGGGACGAACTTCAGAGCCGATTTTATTCAAAACATGGAAAGCATACACAGCGAAAATGGTGTCGTTGGAAATGTCTCGTTTTCCATAAACGTGTCGCTCGGCGTTTACGCTCTCCCCGTTGTCGAGGAAAACTAAACGTAAAATCGTCCGAGGGGGTGTGTTATCTTATCACCCAGTGTGATAGTGTTATACTGTTGTAGTGTTGGGTAAGCTTGTACGTAGTCACGTGCGACTTTGGGGCGGATCGTGGCTTTGAGTGTTACATAATTTGGGTGTATTATACGGTCGCACGAACGGTCGCACCATGTCACTGCCATGTTTCGCTGGTCTTGCACATGCATTACCTCGAAAAGGTGTGTCATCTAGAAGCTGGAGATTGGTATATATTTTGTTGCTGCAGAGATAGCGCAGCTTTGCACACGCATACGGCATGTGTCTGATACGCCCGAGCCTTCGCTATCGCAAGAGCTGGAGCCCACCGAACATCGCATCTGTCATGAATGGTCTCACGCAATTAGTTCGACGGTGTGTAGATGCCCGTACGGTGTATGGAGATCGGACACCCCTATTATGCTATATTTGACGCACAGGGACGCATACGTAATCATACAGGAAGCATTAGACGTCTGCCCGAAGCAAACTGTCGAAGGTTTTGCTGAAGCTGGAAGATTATATATATATTGCAGCAGAAATCCGTGTAGTTGCTCCATGATCTTTGGCGCTTGCTGTAGAGGAGGCTCGACGTCTGCGAAACTACGAGAATACGCTCTGCAAGGATCCGGTCAGTGCAGGACTCGATAATCTCTGGCTCTTTCAACGGCGGGATTCGACGGCTACAGAGCTGTATAAAGTCCAATGCGATGCTCATGGTCTCCGGCTCTCGCGATGGGGGAGACTGGATGCACGCGGATCAGTGCGGTACTCGATGATCTCCGACTCGAACGACGCTGAAGGGTCGGTGTTCACTTGCTCTACCTACTGCTGTGCGTGTGCCACGCTGCATTAGGGTTTACCACCTGTTGGGTTTGGTTATGAATGGAAGATTTATGTCGATCGGTGGAGGTGTCGTGGATAGATGCTGCGTAGGGTGATCTGCTAATAGTTGTGGTGCTGCATGAGTCAGACGTACGACTGCACCAATGTATGTCGGTTATGCATCATCAGATTGCTTTAAGAGTCGCTCTAGGGCCAGAGTTTATAGACACCAACACCACAACTACGGAAAGAGTGGTACCTCGTATGGGCCGTATTCGTGTTCAAACTTCATATTGGAAGTTCGCGAGGAGCCTGTCGAAGAACGTGCCCAAGCGCTTGCGCAAGTTACGGACGGGTTTTGTTGAATGCGCTCCACTCAGTACGTTACGGCAAGCCCTCATCAGGCAGTAATGATGTCTCCGCACGATCCATCCCGATGTCCCCACGAAAAACTCAGGTCACGGGTGTTGAACATCCAATGTCGACCAGCTTCGCTGGAACCCAACTCGATGTCGATTCAGCCAGCCCACCTGAGACGCAGGAGCAAGAGCAAGGGTACGGTGACAAGCTCAAGGCGGCGGTGCTGGAGTGTGTTGACTCGGCGAAAAGGGCCCCTGCAACCTTCGAAGAGGCGTTGGCTGTACTGAGGGGAGAAAGGGCCGTTAAGCCCGACTACGAGAGAGCGGCGTCGACGGTGGCGGCGGTGAGCTGAGAGTACTGGGAGGCTGTGTTTTATTTGTGTTTTATTGGTGAGGTTTTGTTTGTTCATAACGTCGTCGTTAATTGCCTATGAGTCGCTGGCGGCGTTATTCTTCAGCTACCACCGGTCTTCTCTGGATCGTTGGCTTTGTGGTTTTCTTGTCACGAGTCTGTAATTATCGAGGAATGTCGATCGGTCGAATGTGGAGTATACGCCCCAGAACCAATGCGTCGTAAAAGTGGCATATATACATTATCCGCAACATGGCACGGTGTAGGCCGGTCGTGATCTGCACCCAGCCAACCTCGCACGTCGTATTGAGTACACCCACCGCCAGAACGGAACTATTTCGAGCCTCCGCTACCCTCGTGCAGCAACGCTAATAGAGCATAACCGGGCGTTTGTGTCTTTCTGTCTCTCTACAAACAGTCCTTGGCCGGCGGCTGCATCCATGGTTGGTCAAAAGGTGCCGCTCTCGCCGCCACGTACCCCTCCCACCAAAGGAGCGCCGTCAGGTTGCGCGCTGGGGCTAGGCAGGGAGTTCGAGTCGCGACGTTCGCCTTGATATTCGAGGGGTAAGCGCGCTTGGAATGTTTTGCAATCGAAAGTGTATCGGCAGATTTTGCGGGGAGTGGACACGCACTCAGCAATATTCCATTAAATCCTGGAACATAGACTGGGTTTGGACTTCTGGTGGATATCCTGACACACTCTGTATGTATGAACAGGGTGGTATTGTATTAGCAGCACGACAGTGGCAAAGGGCATGGGGATCACTGCTCAAGACATCGACGCAAAAACGAAACGTGGCTGTTTCCCTGCCACTTTTTCTTTTGTGCCTGATACTTGTTGATTGTATGAGCTGATTCGTCGACGGATTTGTTCCGTACTGGTGCCGCATGCACTGCGGTACACTCGGCGCTATTCACTGCACGCATGCACGCCTACAGATAACCGCATCGCGGTCGCGGTCTCTTTGCTTGGTGACACCACGCTATGACCTGCCAGACTCCAGTTCCGGCATCATGACAGTCGCGGGAGAGTACGTGCGTGCGTACAGCAGTTTCACATCGCTGTGTCTTCAAGACGCTACCCCAGTCTTCCATGACGCATGAGCGTATAAACAAATCGGCAGGGGGGAGGGGGAGGAGGGGACGGGAGGGGGGGGGGGGGTTACGAGTCCACAGACTCAGCCTTTTCGCGTGCAGTTGCAGCCATACGATGCATGACCCGTCGAACGCTCCAGTAATAAGCGCCGTTGACGTGAACGTGTTTGACTCCCCTGGGCCGCCTGCGTGGTTTCTTTGTCGTCGAAAAGATCGTCGGCTATTCTGGAGGCCCTCCGAAAGAAGAAGGACTTCGTGGGAGGCACGGTGGGGGGGGGGGTCTGGCCGGCATGGCGTACGGCGTTTCGGGTGAGATTGCTTGTTTCGTTTCGTCACGGCGCGCGCGCTGTCTTGGTTTGTTTTGCCGGCTTTGTCCGCGCCCACCGCGTTTTCCCCCCTTGTGGGCATGTTTGTTGTTTCCCTGCTATATACAGGCTTCTTAACTCAGTGCCCCTCCGATCTGCATATTAGGTAAGGCCGCACCGCTTACGTCCTGTACAGTCCACCTCCCCGCTTGTATTCCGCTCCCATGGAAAAACTGCTGCGCACGGTTTGCTTCCCCCCACTGTTTTGGACGCGAACCGAATCGCAAGTAAATGGGAAAACAAACTGTTTAAGGATGGCAATATGAAAGGGTACCCTACAAAGTTGTTCGATCCGCCGCGATTTCATGTCGTTGTTCGTCACCTGTCACAACACTTGCCCGCACGCCGCTATTTCGTGGACACGTCGCGGCTTTGGGCACGACGCGAATTTTGGTGATGCAGGAGGTCTGGCGGCGGTGCGGAGAGGCCTCTTCTATGGTGTTTGGCTCGGCGGAGTCTTTGGCTTGTTCAGGAACCACGTGGCGTCTTTGAGAGAGCAGGCCAAACGTTCGGAAGAAGACGAAAGGCTGGCGCAGGTAAGTGTTCTGGGTGGGCGGGGGCGGAAGGGGGACGCGCGCGGCGCCCCGTGCTCCCGTTTGGGGCACCTCGGCCATCGTTTCGTGTGTTTTCTCTCGAGGGGCACATAGCGTTGTTTATCGAGGCCATCCCCAACCGACCGATGGCTTTTGGAGGTTGCGTGCTGCCATACCGTGGTGCTATACCGTGTCACTGCACCGAGTTGCCGTACCGTGTTATCGTACCGTGTTGTCATGCCCTGTTACTGTACCGTGTTATCGTACCGTGCTGCCAAAGCGTGCTCCACACCACACCAGTGTCGGTTACCGTGCTTCGACGTCATTTTGTGTGTGGCTTTGGTGGGGGGCTATGGGCTCACGCCATGTGCTCATATTTTGTTTTAGACTGACCACCCCTTGACGACGTTACGCCGTGCTAAAATTGCAGGAGGCGAGAGATGCGGTTGGAAAATCAGCGCTACTGAGGTCTATAGCGGGAATCGAAGCTCAGTTGGACACATGGCCCGAAGCGAGCAAGGACAAGGACAAACGAAAACCCCCTTCAGCGCGATGAGGGTGGCCGAAGAGAAAATGGCTGGAAGCGATAGAGGGGGGGGTCGAGAAACGCATATCGCACCGTGGCATGAGCTTGAACTGGTGCTGTTGAACGTTGAACATACAAGCACAGAAATGTATCAAGTATACGGTAGCTCTGGCAATAATGTGGGGCTGGTGGGTGACTTCATCTGCTGTCAACTGTGTGCGGCGCTGGAAGGCGCCCAAAACAAAAATCGGAGATTTTCGATCGGACGGCACAGATCTCCGGCTTTACCCAGCTCAAAGGAACCCCTGTGTTTTTGGCGGGTGTGTAAATTACCAACTGCCTTCGCTCGCAATGAAACGTTTCCGGTGGACAAAAAAGGAGAGAAAGGGAGGCGGAGAAAATGATATGCTCCCGGGTCAGTCGTCCGATATTTGGTTACATGTGGTGGTTTGTCACAGGCGTCGGACGTGTTTCGTCATCGTTACACAAGTTGCAAGTTGATGTGGTTCGTTTTTCTGTCGCTGTCTCTACGCTGTGCACGCCTCGTCAACTCCATCGCAACTTCACAGGGTGTTGTGGTTGGATTGGGTGTGCGTTCTTTACTGTCGCGATTCGAGTCCTTTGGTGCGTCCCCTCGCACCAGTATCTCGCTTTTTTATGGTTGGCTGGCTTACAGAAGTTAGTTAGTAGTCTGACTTAGCTTGGTATTATGTGAAAACTACATTTTTAGGAAGCCGCCTTCGGTGGTCAGTTGGGAAGTTTTTCGCACCAGTATCCCATCTCTACTGTGCGTTCACTTGTTATGATGGCGCCTGTCGCGCTGGTAGGGGCGATGTATGTCTATAAGCTCATAGTCACTTTCCCTGTCAGTTGTCAGTAAGACACAAGGAGAAGATCGATGCATTTCTCGTTGCCCAATCCGTCACCCGTCAAGAGCTATAATACAAAAACGATTATATACTGATTACAAGTAATAACGGGAATGACATTATTATTCGATGCCCCGCTCAATTTAGCAAATTTCGCACTTAAATTTCAACCTCGTATTTGAACCGGACGTGCAAATATATTCCGAACCATCCCTCTTAAATTTTCGTTTTTTCACACTATTCAAGGCCTCGTCTATATTTTCGGCGTTTTGGTTCGGACATATATCCTAGAGGGAAAAAAATACCCTCCCAAACATTGTTTGGCACAAAAATAACACCGTGTAAAAAAACCACGTCAAAATACGTATTATTAAGCGGGGCATAGCCAATCAACCGTTCTAGCAGCGCCTTGGCCGGCCTAGCTCGTACGAAAACAACCACTTTCTGGATGGATCTGAAACGTCCGAAAACGACCCTCAAAAACAAAACCATTTCAGAAAGCTTAGAAAAGAAAACTCCGCCCATCTTCCTGAATGTGCTTCCCTCCGGACTCCTCGCCAATCCACTGGGCGTGGTCGTTTTAGGGAGGGTAGATGTGATGGAGAAGCACATCCACCGTATAGAAAATTGCGTAACCGTAGTCTTAATACGGTTACTCGTAGCGCTTTGGGAATATACCCGGATGCGAATCTTATGTGGCTAGACGTAGCTTTTAGGGAATATACTCGTAAGCGGATCATATATGGCCACACGTAGCGCTTTGGGGATCTTTATGGGAAGACTCGTACCTGCATACCAGGTTAGTTTCGGTCAACGTCTGGGCTTAATTGAGTTCCCGACGAAGCTCACCCCGCTCACTCGAGCTCTCCCTCTCAACTCACTTGAGGAGCAATATTAAAAATATCGTGAACTACAAGCAGCGTGCCCTTTCCAGCATCGGCATCCCTCTTACCAGATTGTGTCTCTGCGCTTTTTCACATTTGGCTTCATCGGCAGGACACGGCTTCGAATCTCACTTCGAACGTTTATTTTATATAAGTGCTTGCGCGTGCGTCCCTGAACGCATGTATTTCCCTGGTTTCCCAGATATTGAAAACGAAACGGGAAGGTCAGCGTCCGGCCGTATTCGGTACCGACGCCTCAAATACCCCGCCGTTCAGAGGGGGGGAGAGTGATATAAGGATTACCCTGGGCTGGGTAATCGATCGAAGTTTTACTCCTATAGCTCAGTAGGTAACACCTTCACATTTGGTGTCGTCGGCAGGACATTTAGCGTCATCGGCAGGACGTTTGGCGTACCTGCTTTTTCCGCGACTAGCCTTGCTACGACCTATATTTTTCTGCTTGCTTTGAAGTACACGAGGCATTTTCCAATACCCTCGTTTTTCTAAACGTCTGCCTTTTTGGAATAGGGACCCCGTCGCATTCCTGCTTGTGCTAATATGTGTACCAGCTGGCCGTACCGGGTCCCACGTCTCGGTCCATTGGCTCCACGTTCTCGTCAGCCTCGAGACCCCACGTTGTAGACCCCCGTTCTATTTCTCTTTCAAGCTTTGCGGCGTATTTCCCGCTAAGGTATCGTGTTTCGCGTCCGTTTTTCTTCGAGCCCTTGCGCCTTGTCTGGCTTCTTGCGTTTGGTTTTTTCTCCTTCCGGATGTTCGCTTATTTCTTGAGTGAGGCGTCGAAGCCTCACTACGAGATGTGGGGTTTCTTTGTCGAATAGCCGCATACTCGATCTCTCTTCCCGATTTTGGGATGATATGGTCATCATCCTTTTATCGTCGCGTGATATGCATCTACGACTATTCAGGGTGGGCTAATGTGATGGAGTAGCAAACCCACCGTATCGAAAAGAACATAACCGTATGCGAATCTTATACGGTTACTCGTAGCGCTTTGGGAATATACTCGGGTGCGAATCTTATGTGGCTAGATGTAGCGTTTAGGGAATACACCCGTATGCGGATCATATATTGCTACACGAAGCGCTTTGGGAATCTTCTTTGTTGGAAGACTCGTACCTGCATACCAGGTTAGTTCTGGCCAACGTCTGGGCTGAGCTGTGTTCCCGACGAAGCTCACCCCGCTCACTCGGCCTCTTTCTCTCCCTCTCAACTTACTTGTGGAGCCATGATAAGAAGTTCGTGAACTACTAGCAGCGTGCCTTATCTAGCATCGACATCCCTGTATCTTGCCAGCTTGAATCTTTGCACTTCTTCACATAGAACTGTGCAAAAAAATGATCGGAGCATTGCTGTGAGCTGGAGGGAGGCTCGAGGAGGAACGAATGGGATGGGGGGGCGAGCGAGGACCAAGGCGAAGCGTAGACAACAAACCGACTGACTGTGGCAAGCGTTATGCGTGATTCGTTAGGCGAAATCGTATGCTAACTGCGGTGGTTTGGGGGCTGCGCGGTATCTGGGCAAAAGTGGTGTTGGGAGACCACTCACAAAAAGTCGGCGGCTGTCGCACCTCAAGGACGACTTGAGCGTGTGTTATTTCTGGAACGTTCGCACGGAAACACGCCGCGAAAGGCTCCGTACCGACTAGACGCGTTCTCGGGTGCCCCAACCGCATACCTAAGCGGCTTATCACTATCGGAGGGATTCGGAAAATCGTACACGGCGTTCCCACGGGACAATTAACGGCAGCAGAAGCCCGAAGCATCTAGGCTATTAATATAAGTTTGGGAACATTAAGGAAACTAATAACCCGCACAAAGGACAAGAATCACACCAGCGACGGCATTGAACAAGAAAAAGGACATCAAGTATGGGTCATCAAGTATGGGTGTCATCTCATGCCGCAACAGACAGGCCTCATTGATCCTGAACTATATACTGGTACGAATTAACCTACGACGCGATGTTTCAACAGCAACCTGAAACAGAAAAGAGGGGACGCCCGCAGGGCGGATTCTTTATCGGGAAAGCCTCATTGTTGTACGTACTGCGAGACAGTGAATGAGTATCACTCCGTGAGGGATATCGCAGCTCTGCAATAGCACGATGAAGTAGAAATAGGGTAGGAAAGAACAACAGACCATCCCGCCCGCCCATCGTTGGTTTCGAGGTGTACCGTCGACAACGAAATCAGTTTTGTTAGTGTTTATTCTATCGGGGTACCTACTCTCTGCGACGAGGTGCCGCGTTGATTGCCAGACAATTCACGCGGGTGCAGTAACCCTCGGAGAGAGTCTCCGGCTGATTGCGGCAGGAGGCCTCATGGATCCCAAACTATATACCAGATACGAATTAGCCTACGACGCAGCGTTACAACAGCAAATCTCCGCCCGGTCGAAAAAAGTGACTTTTGCAGGGACGTAGCGGGCGCAGAACAGCAGTTTTTTTTTCACTTTGACTACGTGAACGCTGTTACCGCTGTTTTACGGCTGACTCTGACATTTTCACACGATTCGGAAGACAGGAGATTCTTGCAAATCATCCCTGGGGGCTGTTTTTCGCTCATTGTCGTCCATTTCTCAACGTTAAATCCTCGATATCTGCACCTCACAAGCACCGAAAGACAAATCAAGTATATTTGCGTGATCCACGTGGCTGACCGGATATACATGCATTTTTCGTTTTTATTTGTTATCGCATCTTAGAATACATTTGTTGACCCGCTGTACAAAAAACAAAAGCATAGACACGCACAACCGCAGATGGCGCCTGTACGTACGTCGTACGTACATACGTACGTATCATACGTACAATACAAGCCTTGTATAGAAAATATAATAAATGTGTTTGTTCCTCGTGCGAGTTATATCTCGCATTGTTGTGCAATCCTACGGGACCCCTCGTACCCTCGCACAATCTTCCGATCCCCGCCAATCGTGCCGAGAAGTGCAGTGTAGTGTACAAAGGGTACGAACCACCGTCTCGAATAAGGGGCAAATCTGTTTTTATTTGTGACCGACAGACTACTAATCGATTTTTCCTGGCGTGCCGAAATTCGCCCGTGTTGCCGTCCATACCGCCAGTGTGCAGCTGATAACTTGGGCGAAACTGGCCGCCAAAGTGAAGGGGGACCATGCATTCTAGTTCCCCCCTGTTGCGGTGTGCGGACAGCACCGACGCGGTGGCAACGCCTTTCGGCAATGATCACAGACCTAACCGGGCTGGCTGGGGTGCCTACGTGCCGTCGTTGTCCCAAGTGTAACTGGCGCCCGGCCCCGTCGTCGAGATGATGCTAAAAGCTGGCGCGGATCCGAACTCTTTCGACGTGCAATCTATAGGTAACCTCTTCAGCACACGGCGATGCTCAAGCGTTATGAGGCCACCGTTGCCTTGATCGCCGAGGGCACAGACATCATTTTCTCGCACAATGATGAGCGCGTCACCGCGGTTCACGCGGCGCCCAGATCGGATGCACGGAAATACTGGAACTCCTGCTCGCTGCCGGGGCTAGGCACGACAGAAGGGACTTTAACCGGTTGACACCGCTGCACAACGTTGTCTCGTACACAGTAAAAGTGTGGCAGCCGTGAAGTGTTCGTTTAAAAAGGTTAAAACCACTGAGCTACTTAGCCAGAGCTGACTTAGTAGCTCAGTGGTATAAAATCTTTGTAATCAAGCTCTGGGCTCGGCCTTCCGCCGATTACACCCTCCGGGGTTGATCAAGCCCCTAATCAGAGCCTGGTTTTTCCTTCATATGACCCCCCTCCCTAGTCGGGCGTTCTTTTACTCAAGAGGTCTACTCCACTTGCGACTCTATAGTCGAGTGTTATTTATCGTGGCACTCTCCACTTGATTTCCCTTTTTGTACACACGGCAAAAAAAAACTGGAAATACGACGTCTGGCAGGACTCGAACGCTGGATTTCTTTGGTTCGTTGCAAAGGTTAAATCTCTGAGCTTCTAAGTCAGCACTGACTGAATAACTCAGTAGTTCGCCACGGGAAAGGTGGAGGCAGTGGCAGAGATAAAGGTGGACGTCGGGGGCAGCCCGGACGAGGCGGTAGAGGCACCAACGAGGGTGGTGATGGCTCTGCCGCGGCTGCTGGTGGCGATGACAGCAGCGCCGAAGCCACCAGCGGAAGTACCCCAGTGGGCAAGTGCCATAAGTGTGGCATGAAGGGTCATTGGAGGAGCCATGCAGTCGATGCCAAGGACGGGGGGCGTTTGCCAATGCCTGCCCCACGTCCGCGGAATATCGATGAAGTCGATGGAACAAACGGGGGCACGCCGTTGATGTCTGCCCTTCGTCGAAAGAAGAAGCTGTGCTGGCGGTGGCGCGCGGTTGGGGTAGGGGACGACGACCAATAAGAAGGTATGGTCCAGGCCTCAGCCTTCCAGGCCGAAGAGACAGGAGAGTGCAGTGATGGTTCGGGGGAAGGGGACTCGGCTTGGCAGATAGGAGGCGGGGCCTGGATCTTCGATAGTGGTGCGTCTACTCACATGACGCCCTCAGCAGATTGCATGCTCATTATCGAGAATTCAACCTCAAACTGCGCATCGCTGATGGATGCACTATATCGATCGAAGGATACGGTGACATAAACGCTGTCTTGATGTTGGTAGAGAAAGCTGCGACATCGAATCGAAAACCTCGAATGGCTTGGACCACCTTACACTCGCTGCCATGTTCCGATCGCCGAGGGTGGCTCACCTTCTGTTTGATTCCGGAGCGAGGGCCATGTCGAGGGGGAACACCGGCCTGACAGCGTTGCACTTTGCCACGGCGCATGGCGCCTCAGTTGTCGCGCACGTGCTCCTCGCAGCAAGGGTAGACCCGGAAGCGGGGAATGATGACGGAGATATTCAGCTTGACGCACTGGGCTCGGGGTAAGGCGTGGACGGCAGCATGCATACGAGGAAAAGATCGGAGCTACTTGGTGCGTGCTTCGCAAGGCTTCAGCATATCGCTCAGGTGGAGGTCCCATTACAATCTGGGAGGCAGGACCTTCAGGGTGGTAGGCTGTTCAGGTTTTTTGGTTCCTGTTGGGATCAAGGTACGGGCGAAGACCCAACCCAACCCCTGACCCTATCTCTAACTCTAACCCTGACCCCAAACCGCAGCCAAAACGGGCCAAAACTGGCCATAAACGCGGCTGCGCCGCGTTTTCATTGAACCAGGAAATTTCTCAATTGCGCACGACGATTCCGAAGTGCATACCGCGCTACGCAATTTTCGAGTCAAAAACACCCCTAAAGATCCTACCTCCCAGATTTCAAAACCTACTTGGCTGTGACCACCGGCGGACGACGACTACCGTTCCTCTTCTGTTGATGGTGGTGGAGGCGGTGGTAAAGGTACCGTCGGTGAAAACAAATGGCGATACCGGCGGCGTGTTTACTTGTTCCGAGTGAGAACGATTTCCAGAGACAGCGGAGGCATTTTTCGGTAGTTCTCAGGTGCGACGGATGGCACGGGTGCCCGATTCGTTAATTGAGGTCGTCATTGTCGCTTCCTACGATCTCTTCCTTACAAGCACGTAATGGTCCATGAGATTACTTTGTAGAGAGTGCATCCTCTCCGACAAAGATTGGTCGACAGAGGCTAAAAACTCGACTCCCGTCTGTTTTTGTAGAGGATAGGGTGTAGGGGGTGCTGTACACAGAGTAGTGTGCGCTTCCCGTGCGCCCCCTCGAGTTAATTGGAGGCAAGCTGAGCGCATTTTTTCCTGCTAACAACGTACCGCAACATGTTTGTGGCACATATTGACGACGATCCCCCCCGTTGTTCTGCAGGATGTCTTCCCCTCGTTTCGCGATCCAACCCGCTAGATAGGCTAGCAAACCTGACGAGTGATGAACCTTTCGGAATACCCTGAATTTCGAGCGTCCGGGCATCTGTACAACACTTTTCATTTTCTTTGGTTGAGTTAGATGCGATGTAGGCCGGGGCAAGACGGTTCCAACGGGCTAATTGTGATACTTCAGTAAGCATCGTAGGGCATAGCTCCCTTCTGAAGTGGTATACCTGGTAGCTGGTATTCAAGAAAACGGCATGTCACCCTCGCGGTCCAATTTGACAACGGTATTGTTCTACGGGAAAGGGTTCGCGTACGTCTGATGTCTTGATCGGAAGTTTCATCCTGGCAGGGTTTACGAACAGGGACGCTAAGCTTGGGTGTGAAAAAATGCGGCGAACGCCTTTGCGACGAACGGCCTGTTTTCTGCCTACTGCACTACGAGTATACCGCGGCATCTGGTCCGGAGCCTCTAGCACGTGGTAATGTTGATGTTTGCTTTCCCTTCCTTTTCCTTGTTTTTGCTACGAACCACCAGCTTTTTTTGCAATGCTTTTTCTGCCTGGTTGGCCTATGAGGTGCCCTTTCGTGCCCAGTACGTTTGACATTTCACTCGTTACCTACGTATGATCAGTGTCCTTTTGATTTGTGGTACACGCGTTTCTCTGTTCGAAGTCTGTGACCATGCCACTTGTATCTTAGCCTACATTGTTGCAGAAAGTTTAGTCTGCACGGGCCCTTCGTGTATGAGGTGCATGTGATGAGCACCTGGTAATAATACAGTTTGTGTGAAAGACGATACACCCGCACAATTTATTTTTGATGAAAGGGTTACTCGGCAGAGTCGGAGACCCTGCGCGTCCCGAGGAAGCTAGCTGACTTATCGATGACTTCGTTCTAACACGGTGCACCGTATCCAGTCGTAGTTCGGCTTTGACAGCGAATGTGATTGTCCGCGCTGTGTTGTGCCCCCGAACACCTTAGAAGCGGATGCTTACTTGTTGGAAAGCTACTTCCAGGATGAGTAACTGTAGCGTCTGCTCACTGGGTGGTGTCGTTACGTGGCGGGCACGAAACGTCTGACTAGGCGTTGCTATGTGGAATCCCAACGTGCTGCCTGCTCTACTGGCCTACTACTCCGCCGTCGCTGTGTTTCGAATGTTTGCTCTTGCCGAGGGGCCTGCAATTTTCTTCTCCTAGTGCCCTTCTAACGGCGTTCGTCGAACTGGTTGTGGGGTCTTCCATTTATTGCTGGGTGATCCACACTAGTGCCGGCGTGCCAGCTATATACGTATCATACCTGTGTCATACCTGTAACATACAAACAGAAACATCGATCCATGAGCCCTCCACGCCTACAATATAACTCTTACTACAGTAGGTACCAGCGATGTAAGCGATCAACGGATGCACGTATCTGATAATAGCTCTCCTATATACTGCTCTTTTCAAACACCCGTGGTACGACTGTATGAATCTCCTATTTCGGCGGAACGCGACCCGACGCTACATACTCCGGGCTTAGGCCTGCAATGTTTTCCTATGATGGAAGCTCTCGTAGACAACGTATCCATGCGCATACTGTACTTTACGTTCAACTTCACGGTCCAAAGCCACACCAAGCTACAAAATATACAACCTCTTCCCCCATGGGACGCAACGGTCAAATTACAAAGGCAAGCAGAAAAACGACCCCCCCCCCCCCCCCCCCCCCCCCCCCTCCCCCACGAGACTCCTACTCATTAGGAAGCGTCCCGTATGAGGATCGAACGCAACCGACGGTAGATCTGCCACGGAATGCTCACGCCGTGCCGTTGTCTACTTCCGGGAGGAAAACGTACGGGCAGCGGGACGAGAAGGTACCTTCAGCGGGACGAAATTGTAACGGTAGCGGGGCTACGACTTTGCAAAACCTACACGCTCTCTGTCTAACGGTTGGCTTTTCAGAGCTTCACCCGGCGACGCCGCTTCCTACCACCATACAGTCCTCTCCTTCCCCATCCGCGCCCTTACTGGAAGGTCAACTAACGGAGTCAGCTTGACTGTTGCCGTCGTCGTGGCCACTGGTGCGTTCGTTCACATCGCCGGGGGTGTCTTCTTGCGAATAATTCCCTGCCAGTACGCCCTCGGTCATGGTCATCTTGCCCTTTTGACGGTCATGCTCAGAGGAAGGCGAATCAGGAGCAAGAGCTACCAGGTAGTCTAAAATCTCCTGAAGCAGGTGCTGTTCGCTGTCCAAGAATTTCTACGACATGATCGCGCAGGGCGGGCGGGTGGTGGCACTGATCATGCACTGGTACACTGGTACTCAATGATGCGGTGACGTCGAAAGAGGGCAATTTTAGAAGAAAGGTACGTCCTGGGGCGACAATTAATAGGTTGGCCATGTCCAAGGGGGGGTTGATATATCAGGAAGGGGGTGGTCGATATTCGTTAGTCCACAGAATGAGAGTCAAGCTAGAGGGGATCTGCGAAGAGTTGAATTTCCAGAGGCTGTAGCGCGCTCGAGCTATTGCTGTAGTCCGAGCCGTGATTATCGAAGAGAATTCTTTCCAGCTTGTACTTTTTTATTTTCAAGTAAATAAATAAACTAGATTAAAATTCTGGAATTTTCACGGGGTGTACGGCCTTCCTCGTCGGAGAGTTTTTTTCCAGAATTTCCAAAGTTTGAAAAAAATGGAAATTTGTATCAATACACGGTGGGGTTCTGTCACAATTTGTCAAATTCTTCATGCGCCAAATTATCCGGTCAGGAAAATCTGGAGGATTAAAAACTTGAACGAAAAAATACGGAAACTATGGAAACAAACTTTCCGATAAGAAGGCCCTAAAACGTATGCACAGCTTAAAGATCGCACATTTTCATTTTCTGGCGTTTACTTGGAAACCAAGAAAAATGTGTCGAAAGTTTCGACAAAACTGACTTAGCTAAGCACGGCCCTCAAATGCGACGGTTGTTTTTTAGATCGTGTAGTACCACCACATTTGATAACATCGCCTAATTTATGTTCATCGTATGCCTACGCACATGCTGTACCGTACACACCGGCTAACCATGGAAAGAGGCTTTACACATTTCGAGTCTTGACATGGCGTCGACAACGTTGCTCACAGCTCACCCGCGATTCTTCTTGCGCCGTCATAACCCCACACGCATCACTGCCGTTTTCCGTAGCCGCCCAAGCATTCTCCCCGCTAGATCCACCGCAGCTACACCCATCGCCAGTGCCGCACCCCCCGCGGTCACCGTCGCCCCTCCAAATCAATGACCGGGGGTATTTAGAGAGCCGCGTCTCCAAATACGCCACAACAGCTACCAGGCCTTGCGGATCATGGCGAAGAGTCTCCCAGCGCTCGTGTACAGACCGTTCTGTGTATCCTTCCTCCGTGGCACGCCGGCAGGGAGCTTCATCTACTTCACGGCCGGAACAGGGCTCACCCGCGACAGGAGGGGACTCCGGGAATGCCGGAAGACCCGTCGCGATCCGAACGTACGACACGAAATCGTAGGGGCCATGCTTGTCGAGCGATATGCAAAATGAAGGCCGCCCACCAGGGAACGCCTTGGGGTTTCGCGTTAAACGATAAGTAACCAGTGCGGGCGAAAATTGCGGTGGGGAACAAGCTGAGCTTTTGTATGAACGATATCATAAGAAGGTGTTATATTGTGTAAAAGCAGCGCAGTATCTACACTTCAAAGATCCTGGTATTGGTTTGACAAGGGGTGAACTCATTAATATATTGTTTTGCTTTCGGAAACAATAATTTTGGTCGTAGGGTGCCGATTGTGTACGCACGTTGGTATGAGCGTGCGGCGCGCTGGAATCGTGGGCGTTTGTCAATCTACCATAGAGTCTGGGCGCCTGCTATTGCCGTAGCAACATCAATCGCTGGGGTGGTTAACTAGGCGTGCGGCAAGGCCCCGTCTACCTATTACGATCAAGGGCGAACGCAGCAATCGGGCATGGGGCGTACCTCCTTCATCCTCGCCAACATTAAGTTGTGCTCAGGCCCACGAGGAAGTCGGTGGGGAGCGACCCACACGCAATCGTGCCTGTTCTCCCGGCCGAGGGAGAATCCGTGGTACAGAAAGAGAATGTGATTAGCGTGGCCGTAGTTCTCCAACACCTATGACATGCACACAACGCAAGGTGAATCGCCAGTAGTTTACATAGGTAGTCAGTCGGGCTTGGTTGATGGTGTATCGTACACATGCATTGCGCCGAAGCAGCGTATCGCTTAGAAGGAGCATTCTACTACTGTGGCGTACTGGTAGGTTGTCCCTTCAAACTAATATGACAGTTCCCAGTTTTGTATCTGTCGACAGTATCACTTCGCTACGAGCCGCTTGGGACACTTGATCCAGACGGCATGATCTCTGGCAGCCACGAAAGCAACCCTCTCGACTGCCACCGATGGTAGGAGACGAAAACATTCAACAGATGCCCCCAGCCGCGCCAGTCTTTGCGTAGGCTGTCGTGACCATCCCCACCAGCTTCGGGCATTGACCGAGCCCGGTTCCAATACCCCCTCTTTCTACGATGCTCCTGGTCTGTCAAACTTTGTTTCCAATACAACCCCCCCTTCTCAAGGCACAGTTTCTCCCAACCACGTCTGATGAAGCGTCCAAAACCCGGTGCGACGTACGATAGTTTTGACCTTGGATCAAATTTTCAGTCACTAATCATGGCATCCTATCGGACGCACTACCTGCGTGCCCCTTTCGAAGCTCTGGGTTGTAATCGCGACAGCGTTTCCTTCAGCATCTTGAACAGTCTCTTGCACAAGCGTCCCCGGAGGACCCTGGGCGTTGTTTACCTGTTGGAGGTATTATGCAACGAGAAGACAATACAGCGAGCGAAAATGATTGGCCGCCTTCACCATATTGACCCCACGGGTACCTGATCACGACACAAAAAAATGTTCCTGAACTACGCGGAGTACCCCTGACTTGATCTAGGGAGCACGTTTGTCGAAACAGGTGATGAAAGCATGCGGCCAGGAGAAAATTCTGCCTTGCCAGTGCCCTGCCTAATGATGGGTCAATTTCCGTCCTCGTGTTGCACGTCCGCGACCGTCCAGCCTTGGTAATATTTTAGAAACAAGAGCGATTGGTGCTGCTTTCGTGGATAACTCGTGGGAGTATATTATTGTCATGTGGGGGAACCAAACCCTTCAGCAACCGAGTCCAACATACCGCCAAGCTTCCCCAGTCGCCTATTGATGCTAGAGCCAAAGGCTTTGTAGACTCACGAGATCCAGCAACGGTACGAGGTGTTTTCGCCCGTCCCACCAGATCATCCGACTGTCCAGTATCGCAGTGGCCCACAGGTAGCGCTCCAGCGTTATCCACCCCTCACCAAGAACCTCCTGATGGTTGCCGGTGCCGAGCAAAAGTAGCGTCACAATGTTAAGGACACGTGGTTGGGGGTAGACAGAGCTAGAATTATGAGTGTGTGCTCGTGGGACTGCGTTGGGAGCGTGTTGGTGGGACTTCATTTGGAGTGTGCTTGTGAAACTGCGTTGGGAGTGTGTTGGTTGGCCAAGTCGCGCGGCGTCACGTCATCGCCCATTTTGAAGATCCCGTATTTATTATTGAAATGCACCGTACGTTATTGCCTCTACTTTTAAATCGGGCCACCGAAATATACAACCAGTGTGCCCCATTCTCACTATCTGACGGATATTGAGATCTTCAACTTGAACACAATCGATAAACCGACCCGTTGGGTCAAAAGGCACTGAGGTGAAAGAGACTGCATACAAAAGGTCCTTTTGCCTGTTGGGGACTACGAGAATAACATCACCCTCATGAACAGAAGTAGCGCAAAATTGTCTATATTTTACACCTAGCTTGACTACTCCACTAATCGCGTTGGTCGCACCTTCAACCTGAATAACCTATAGAGCCGTTGCCCAATATATTTCCAGGCAGAATTTCTTGTTGCGCGTAGCCTGAAGCCCTTGACTATCGTAGGGAAAACTTATGTCCCGTTTTGGGGGACAAACCACTCAAATTCCAAGTATTTTGTCATCGAAACTGATTCAAAGAGACTGCAGTCCTGAAAGGGTTAAGGAGTGCTTGACGTCTCTACCCGCGACATTGTATTCTGTTATCTGACAAAGCCCGGTCCACAGCGCAATATTGAGTCAGGGTATCGGGGTTTGGGTCGGCGATGAAAGAGTTTTCCCATTGTGTATATCCGAAGCAAGCGCCCATACTGAAAATACAAGGGCTGTCAAGCAGCCCATCGGCGATTAAGTCTTGCGCAAAACGGTAAGGGTCGTTTTCGGAGTTCATTCCTGCTTTCGATTTTTTTTACAGCAGGTCGCGGCCAATACAGTACCTAACGTACCGATGACAGGTGGAGTAGCCACAATTGGCAGTACCTGAAGTACCGGTGGAAGTGCTCCGTAGGAAGCATATACCGGGCGTCGTTTGACGTAGAACACGGTACACGTCTTTTTTTTTTTTCGATGGTCTTACCTCTAACTCTAGGACGGTAGACGTATCGTCAACGAACTTGCTGTTGAAAGCTTCCACCTCGGAGCAGCGGCGCTTCCTTATAGCAGCTTGCACGTCCGATCCCTCCAACGAAGCAATAGCGGTGTCGTCGAAGAATAACGGATGGCACGACATCATGTCGCTCAGTGTCGGAAGAAGGCGCACGTACGGCGCCCAGAAGGAACGACCTGCCTGTTAGATAGGACATGTACATGGCAGGGGGTAGTTTTTCGCCAAGTCGGCGTACCAGCACTTGATTAGGCCTCGGTTCGCTCGTATTCCCCCTTCCCGACTAACGTAAAACGAAACGTCCACGTGCATGGTAGTTTGATATATGCAGCGTCATGCACTGCATACCAAGCCCCCGCCTAATCCGTATTCAGTAGGAACGTTCCCACGGCAGAGTTTCGTATTGCGACAGAGGTCCGCGCAGGAAAAAAAAAGTGGCTTTTCTTCGCGGCATGTATCTGGTGAAACAACTACACGCAGTAGAAAAGGGGGTCGACGTGTAGGAGCCACCAAAAGAACAAAATTTATTCCACAAGGCATGCAGCGACCGATTCACCCGTGCAAACGTCTCGGCGATAAGCAGAACCCGCAGGCTGTCCAACTCGTCGTCCCACAAGCCAATTGGCGATAGGTGCGTCCGAATCCTGCCGAGCGGTGGACCGAGTTCGGGATCTTCTCGAGCCTTGGGTCCGATTCGGCGAAGGAAAGCGATGTAAGAAAGGAAAAACCGCACGCAATCAAAGAGGGATATTGGTAACGTTCTGGCTCAGTAATCTGTATAGCAACACGGAGCAAAACCGTCTCAAGAATGCTGATCCTCGACATGTGACTCCTTCCCCCCCGTCCACTCGTGACCGTGAGACTACCATTTCAACAATGTGTCGGCAAGCACCTTACAGCGACGGTCGAAATTGTCTGCATAAACTCGCCAACCCTCCCGTCTCGGCCTTGCACGCTCCTTGAGCAGAGGCGCCCGTACGACAATGAAGCCCGACTGCTAGCCGATCACGCGTTTCGTCACTTTCATTTTGTGCGAGAAAAACCTTAAAGGCATCCACCAAGAGATAGACCAACAATAACGCGAAGACTAGCATTCCTTTCCGCCGATATCACCTTGGATGCATCCAGAGTGATCGACCCAGGAACAAGTAGGTACGTCTCCCCGTCCGCTAAAGCCTCCGTGGCGATCAACCCGGCGCGCATACCGTTGGCCACCACTCCCGCCTCGATTTTCCTGACCGGAAACGTGATTGACCGCATCCACGAGTTGAACTCCTGCACGAGCATTTCTAAACGGGGTTGGTCAACTTCCTTCACTTCAGCCTGTGAGACATCCATCTTGGGTACCGTCGCTGCACGAGAGCCTGCTTTTCCTTGCGTCTCTGCACGAGAGTCTGCTTTTCCTTGCATCTCTGCGTCTCTGGGTGCTTGTGCCGTGCTTGTGACACCTTCAAAAGGAAGATACGATGTTGATTCTTCCCCCACAGCTCCGTCCACACTGCACGTGGCAAAGACCCCAGTTGTCCAAGAAGGCAACGCTGTCCGGAACAGCGACACTCCGTCTGTAGGGACTTCTGTATCTTCCGGAGTGTTCGCGAGTAGGAGGGAACACGTGTCCGCATGAATCTCTGCCTCCCCAAAGAAGATGGCAAGGGGTACATCGGCGGGACATGACAGAGCTTCGAGCGTTTCGTTGTTCGTACTCGTGTCGTCTTCGACTAGGACAGGACTTGTGGACCATGTCTTCGCATCTACCTTTGTCTTCGAATCGCCAGCAGTCGCGCCCGCGCCGTACAGCATAGCGTCAGCGTCGGTTGTCACTTGAACCCCATCTCGATTTTTTGCCGTAGACCCGTCTTCCGCGAGAAAAGAGGAAGAGCACACTGCTGTTGCCGTGTCTTTCTCAGCTGAGATCGCAAACAGAAGAGTAGCCGGACAATATTGAAACGCCAAAGTTGAAACGCGCCCTTCACCCACTTTTGTCGTTGTCGGCTCGTCTTGCGGAGGCGGAAATTGTGGCAACATACCACGCGCTTCAGCTCCCACACTGATACCTTCCAGCGTCGAAGCCGCCGAGGGCTGAATAGTGCTGAAGGCCACTTCGTCAGAAAGCATTCCTCTGTCCTGACCCATATCAGCGGCCGTCGGCTCGTCTCGTTCTACGGGCAGGGGACATGTCGATTGTGCGCCTGCTTCAACCTCCGTAGGAATCCTTTCAGGAAAGGCAGTTGCAAAGGAGAAGGGGGCTTCCAGCACCACTCGTGGACAATGTGCTGATTCTCCCACCACTGCGGTCTCGGTGAGTTTGGTGCCGAGCAGTACAGGTTCAGAGACACGAGAGAGTTCTAGCGCCACTTCGCCTTCGGTCGACTCCCAATCGCCACGCTTTGCCACCGCCGGCCCCTCGTCTTCTTTTGTATGTAGAGGAAGTTTTGGATCTCTCGCCTTTCCAGTCTCCGTATCGTTGACCTCTGGAATTTCGGATGCAGAGGATAGGGGTGCCTCAAGCGCCGAATCGTCCTGGACCGTGCCTTTACCTCCACCTGATAGAGCCACCGCTAGTTCACCTCCTTGCGGGGATAGATAACGTGTCGACTGCTCCGGCCCTTCAGCCTTTTCCGGTAGAACCCCCGGAACAGCAGCTGTAAAAGGTAGTGGTGTTCCTACAGAAGCTTGCACTAGACCTGTGATGGCTTTAGTCGTCTCCTGTTCTGGTGCCAGTAGGGGAGGTCCTGAATCTTCCAGGGAATGAGAGTCCGAGAAAAAGCTCCTCCAACCCGCAACTGCACAGTGTGGAAGTGTTTCCAGCAGAAGCTTGTCTTTAGCCGTTACAACTGCAGTCTGTACATCTTCCACACGATAGGGAGGTGAAGATGCAATAATCTCTGCTTCATCCCACGCCATGATGATCTCTGGGAACGTCGCTGAACAACTCAACATGCCAACCCATAGGTTCACTTTGGTCGGCGCCCTAAGATGGTGTTCGGTAGACTCCGATGGTGGTGGCGATGGGAGTATTTCTATGCCTCCAGCCGATGTCTCGCTTGCCTCTATTGCCCGTGGAGAAACCTGTCCAGCTGGTATGGTCAAAGATAAGCCGGCTGGCAGGCTCAGCACATGCCCATCTGGCGCCAAAGGAGTCGATCTGGCGGGATCAGTTGGCTCCTCTACAACAGGCGTCTGTTCGTCGGCATGCATCCAGGTCATCGCTCCAGTTAAGCAAGTCGGCTCGATTACTTTATCCGGGACCTCACCGGAACGATGTGTCAACATCGATCCCGTCTCCGCTATCATCTTCCTCACCAAAGGCTCCCCCGACGGCCGAGTGTAACCTGACCGTGTGTCTATATTCACGGCGCCTTTCGGGAAAAAAAAGTCTGGAGAAGAATCTGCCGACCTTTCCTTTTGCAGTCCGGCTTGCACAGCGTCGTCTGTCGACTGAATGAGGTCTTCCGTCGGCTCCAAAACACTATTGCCCCTACGAGGCGTATCCAGCGATGATTTCCCGGTCATAACGAGGAGTTGCCCATGAGCGTCGATCGGGGGCCCTGACGAGCGGGTGTCGGGAAAATTGTTTCTTCTTTTACAGAGAAGTCGAATCGACAGGCATGGCGGTAGCACGTCTACCAGAAAGAGGTGTGACCGACAATCTGAAATATCGTGTTCGAGGGATATCAGTAATTCCTCGGCCTCGGGCCAAGTATCAGGTACGATCGGTTCGGTGACCATACCAACCAATGCTTGATTTCTTACTAGGTTCTTGGAACAGTTCATCGTGTGCGCCCAACTTCTGCAGTCAGCGTCTATTGAGTGCGCGCCATTCAATGTAATTGCGAGTTTATGATATTGACCTGAACAAAAAAAATAGGGAACCCCTTTCGAATTGCTTGAAGCGTCCGGCGTACGCCGTACCATATTCCAAATGGTATATTTTACCTGGTACGTATTTTTGGCATTTGCCGAAAAACCGTAAGAGGTGGGTGGGTTTAGGGTTTTTTATTCCTTCCACCAACGTACATAACTTGACGACGGTACAAACACCCTTCTGCGCAAGTTCCTAGGGACAGCTATACTATCTATCTTAGTACACGTGTGACATCAAAACCCAACATGATAGAATCACAACCCAATGATTCGGCGCGTCGGTCGGCCTCTCGGCGCGGATTTCCGTCAAGTGTCTGTCAGCAGCATACCTATATAGTGCTACAACCAATATACTTGCCTTCTTGAGACCGGGCAACAGATAGGCCAGCAGCCGAGCCAGAACCCGGACCAGCACGTAACCACACTTTTAACGGTAGCACTGGACGAGGCGCGGGCAGCACAAAAGGGGGGGGACGGCAGGCTTTGTGTCGAGTCTGATTGCGTGCTTGGCCAATCCGAATCGCTGTGCCACTAGTTCGGACAACGGTAGACCCCTACTACTTATCATGTCTAATTCCCACGATGGCAGCAATGCCACTCGGGGAGGCGGGATGACTTTAACGTAGGTTCACTTTGGTCCGGCCATTCTTGAGTGAGATACAATACGTCATCATCATGAGTATAGTATGTATGTTCGTTTACCACTTTACCCAAGCGTACCATCGAGTGATCTGGCTGGAAGTCGGCATACCAAGTATTATGCGCTTATTACTGTACCCCCCGAAAATACGTACGAGCACGAGTTATCTTCAGCAACGAAAATAGCAATACAGTAGTACTCGTGCACCGATTGAGAAACATGAACCAGACTCCAATCGCACCCTTGAAGTCCTGAGGGAACGGAGATCTTGGAGGATTGTTGGAATTATTTTGCGAAAGTCCAATCCATTCACACTTGTGACATAAGCCTGGAAGCCAAAGATCGTGGGTTCCTTGCGCGAATTTACCAACGGCTAAACCCGGCCCGCTTACGGTATCACCCCCCCACCATCACCCGATACACACACAAACGATAATCAACCTAATACACCTTTTAAGACAGCAGTGGCCTGAAGGCGCCGCCTTTGTGTGGATTTGTATGATGCGCTGCTTCCCGACGCACCGATCTTTGTGTTCCAGTGGAGAAATGAAATGAGTTTCGAATTTCGCAGCATGTTCGGTTCCCCCAAACTAAAACCACAAAGAAGGCAAGATCCCAAACCTATTATCTCACCTCCTGCCGTGACTGCTACCGCCAGCGCGACCACCGCGACTAACGGTAGGCGCTTCAAGGGCCGCGGCTGGGGAACATGAGGCGGTGCAGGCTCGGCGTCGCTATCTTCTGTTGTCCCAATCCCTTTGTTGGATACTGACCAAGCAACAGATGAAGGCGGCCAACTTGATCGCCTCCGCCGCCTAGACATCGTGCGTGCTTGCAGATCGGAGATCGGATCGGTTCACCAGGAGACACGTCGCGTTATCGGTGCGGCTTAAACACCGGTGCAAGCACACGGCCTTTCTCCACTAGCGCAAGCGGTATGGTTCATTTTGCTCTTCCCGCCGTTGTTTGAGTGCCCGGCCCCCGCTTTCGCAGTGCTTTTATAGAGAGTGGAAACCCTTTTTTCGAAAGGTACTAGATTTTTAATATTAATAAAACGTACCTCCGGTGCGTAGAAACATCTAAGAGGATACCCCAGGGGTATCGCTTGCTTGTTCTTGGAGTCTCATGGCGACTTCCGCGTCGGGGCGGAGGCGCTCGAATCTGTGCGTCTTCTATCAAAAGGTATAGCCGTGTAGCTACATGGTATTCAGTGTATTTTTAGCACCGTGATTCATTCCACACCTAGAGTAGCTGGTGCGTTGGTTGAACCTTGAGAATGCCACTGGTTTTTATTATTAATAAGTAGTTGAACTGATTTCTGAAGACTCCAAGTTTACTAGCATGTCATGTGCATGGCCTTCGAGCTTGAGGTGATGGCCTCATGTGATACACTTCACTATTTATAGATCGGCCACTTGTGTGCATTTAGTTGATCGATTTGGGCCACATACCCAGCCAACCCTGGCCGTAGTTGCACCGCCTTATGCAGATATACTGCCTAGCCCCCTGCGCATGTATTGTCGGCGGGCTTCAGCCCCTTGCTTCCGCCCTGCCCTCTTTTCGGCACTCGCCCCCGAAAAAAAGAAGAACGTTAACAGTCAAGCGCAGGAAGTATCGTTCGTGTCTATACTCATACCTGTATGATTCGTAGTCGTTACCGGCGGTGGGTCGTGATCCCACGTCTCTCTGCGTTACGTAACTACGGCGGCTAGAGTGTAGTACAGCTCGGGCTGAGACAGCAGTCCGATGACAGGATGAGACAGGGAGAGCTGAACAGTGAGAGCCGGGGGGCGAGCAATCATCGTTGCTCTTGCGGCGCTCGAGTCAAAGGACAAGTCAGCGGGGCCTTGCTATATCCCGCTGCGGAGACGGAGAATCCGCTATTATTAATGGTAATGCTATTTGCGACACCGGTGTCGTAATTTCTTATTTGCGACGTCGCAAATAAGAAATTACGACACCGGTGTCGCAAATAGCATCCGTCGCAAATAAGAAATTACGACACCGGTGTCGCAAATAGCATTACCCACTATTAATAGGCACAGAATACGTACATAACTAACCAACTAGTGTTTTCCTTATGATAAAAAACTGAAAAAGGCACGTCAGCTGTGAGTTCAACCGATCGGTCGATGCTCAACTTTGCAACGTGCGTGATAACCGTTTACCGTTTTCAATTTTTTTCCCCACGATTGACTACCGATGACCGATGATTCCCCTGGATTTTACCAGGGTCGACGAGACGATATTAATTGCAAGCTCGATTTCCAAGTGATTTTCGGCCAGTACCATTTTGTGCACTGAAACAGCAGATCGCACGTGAGGGTTGGGGCGCACACAGAACGAGACAATCGAAAGTTGGTTACGGCAGTTCACACGTGACAGGCACACCAAGACACTGGAAATTTTAAATACTCCCTCTAAAGATTGCAGCAGGTCTTGACGTACAAGTACGTGTTTATTGGTGAATCTCACTAGACACATATAAAACTCAAGAGAGGGCGATATTTCGAATCTTTACGTCAAATTCAATATCGCGATTTCCGTATTGGCAAATCCCTCGATATAAAACTCAATATCGCCTTTTTTGCCAGAAGCACCTGAGATATAAAACTCGGGTGTATTATGAAGAGTCTGATTAATTAGGTGACAGTCCACGTCATCCTCCAGCAAGTCAAGCACGTATGTACATCATATGGGCTAGAGGACATGGCTGCTGCTGCTGCTGCTGTGGTAGGTAGAGTTCACACCAGAACCCATGTTACGGCGATGGCGCCGACATGAAGTGGCCGCCAAGCGGCTCCTCCTCCTGTCCGGGCATCCGGCGCGCCGACCGCTACCCGCTTGTTTCCGGATAGGGTGGGTGGCACGGCTTGTTGGGGGCATGGATTTGGGGCGACTCCATCGTCGAGACGCCTAGCCGGAACACTGGATTCTGGACTGGTGTCGCTAAACCCGGGCATCCCGGGCATCCGCCCGTCCCCGACCACGGGAGAACCTATCTGCCCTATGCATTCAACCAAGTCGTCGCGTCCACCGCCGCTGTTGTTGCTCATGGCGGCGTCGTGATGATCGGATGACCGAGTACAGGAGACAGGCTATGTCTGAGGTGTGTCCAATCTTGTCTACAAAATTCGGCTCTACCAACAAAAAAGAGAACACAAATATATGCTTGGGGTAAAAATACCCCAAGCATATATTTGTGTGTTGCGGACCACGTATAGCGAAAATATCACCTACACCCGACGTCCGTATAAAACTCGTCAGGCACATAATTTGGCTCTAAAGGTCAAATATCGCGATATTCTCGAGTTTTATATGTGTCTACTATCGTACATGTTCTTAGCCTCTTCTGCTCTTGATAAATGAAAAGTACCGAAATAAGCACACACAGGTCCTGTAAAATTGCAGAGGGTGATCCAACAGCGTAGGAGGTGATGTTCGTGTTTCTGCAAGCGGGCATCGTGTTTCTGCGGGCAGGCTAGCGAGTGACGCATTTGATCCTACAGCTCCTTGTTCCATCTCAGACGTTCTACCAGGCAATACGATCACGAGAGCTGGATCCCCAAGCTCGCCCTGCACACACATGATGCCAAGAAGATTGAAACAAAAGCTAAAACTGAACACGAGCGCCACTCTACAACCTCCTGTCGTGTTGATTATTTCGACTCTCAGCGAAGTCCGGTCCTTTTTGTTGAATATGGCCCGGATCTTGATTGGGGGAGCTTGTAGGTCCTTGCGTGAGTGTACCTAAAAAATGACCAAGGACGTATGATCAGGATTACTTGGCATGTGTATGTGGATTTTCATGCTACAGCAGTACAAAGCTTCGCATCTTGCTACATCGTTCATACCAGTATACCTACAGCAGTAGTTGATCATTAAACATTGAATTATTGAACTACAAGGAAACCCGATACATCTGCACAGAGCAGAAATTATGAACCCTCGTGGTTCGTGTCCCTTCCGGCGCTACCCGGCCCCCCCGGAAGGTCGAAGCTTAACAATGGGGAGCTCCGCAGTGACCATTGCCCGCCACTTCGAATTTCATTGAAGGGACGCTCGAGCTAACGCTAGCGACCGTCTTCGAGAGCTTGATTTTATAAAAAATAAATATGTCTGGACTGGTCGGTGTTACTCGCCCGGTGGCTGCTTCCTGCTTTTTAGCTTTCCAAGGGATTTGTATTCTTCGTTCTTGCCCGGTGGCTACGTCCAAGTAGCTGGTACCAAGTATGTACGAACAACGAACGCCTGCTTTGTTCTGTTCCCCCTTTTCAGCTCGCGACACCCTGGGGATTTCAGGTCAACCATAATCCCGAAGGGGAACCTTGTATCTCATACGAGTACGTACGAACAGTTTGTTTGCTTGCCTCAACGCCTCAACGCTCAACGTACTCACTCCATGTACCTGGTGCATGTCCTTGTACGACACTCAACCCCAGCAAGTATAGTTCGTATCTACTCGTTCGTATGTATAACTTGTTGGCGTTCCTTAACTGACTTTACGGCACTCAAACGCAGTAGTAAAAGTATCGTTCGTAACTATTCGTACGTAAAGTTTGTGTTGTGGCGTGCGTCAACCTTCAACGCTATTTATAAATATACCTATGATGATCCTCAGCCTGATCTGACCGTCTTTCCGCGCGGTTTCTTCACCGAGGCGTGCCTCCTCCACTCCTGAAACGCCCGGTGTCGGAGGATTCACGAAGCCTTGACGTTGAGATCTCCGAAGGAATCTCCGAAAATCCGTGCCTTGTCAGTGTTTTGGCCAATGGTCTCTCGACAGAATGTGTGCATTCGTGTGGTTCTTTCCGGCCCGTACTCTCCGACCTCCGACCCGTGGGGAGGGTCAACCATCCAGTCGGCGTCGCCGTTATGGGGCCTGCGCAGGTGGCTGTATCTGGGACATCGATGGAATGCTCCGATAGCACATGCCACCCAGGCTTAGTTGAGAACTGCCATCCATAAAAAATATCAAGGGTTGTCACGGGAGACAATTGGACCGGAATTCCCGTCGTGGATGGGACGAGAATGGGAATGAGCCGGGAATCCCACTATGAATTTGGAGCACCTCATTCCCATCCTGCCCATCTCACGATGAATTTAACAACCACTTGCTCCCCAAATGGCCGATCTAGCATCCCCCCATCCCACTTGCTTTCCAGTCATTCCCGTTCTGGGCACGGCTTCTCCCATTCCCATTCCCATTTTGGGCACGGCGTCTCCCATCCCCATTCCCGTTGAGGGCACGGCTTCTCCCATCCCCGTTCCCACCTTATTCCCACTATCCTCCCGGTGGCACGCCCACACACACATGTACCGTACCGTACCGTACCGTACCGTACCATAACTGGCACTATTATGAATCTTTGATTGGATAACGGGAAGGACCAGAAGAGTTCTCCCGTCGTTCTTTCATAGAACCTCCCAGTGGGACGCCCACACACACATGTACCATACCATAACTGCTATTATTCTGAATCTGGGATTGGATGACGGGAAGAACCAGAAGAGTTCAAGAGTTCTCCCGTGGTTCTTTTAGAGAGAGAGAACGCGCCCGCTACCCACACACCCACGCAAGGACAACGGCGATGACTCCCACAGCCAAACAGATCACTGGTGATCAACGGTGTTGCCGTAAAAACGATCGGTGCTGGCACTGGGAGAACAGGCAGACATCAGGGATGATCCTGCCTCCGAAATGTAGATTTCTACCGATAGTCGGGTCGTAAATATCAACAAGAGTGCATCTGATCTCAAGAAATCCCAATCGACGTATTATGTAGTATGTATGCCTCGGTTTCTGATTTGGGGGTGTGTACCTCTCGTGTTCCGTTGAGCAGTCCCCTATATTCCCCATTGCCGTTTCCCGTTGTGCCTCCATAGTTTTCCCCACATTTCTCTACTGTGTCCCACCTCCTCTATACGACACGCTAGTCCTGTCCCATCCCGTTGGCGTCACGCTCGACTCCCATACCGCCACATGAATCAAGCATACCCCGGTTTCCCGTCCCATTCCCATCCCAAGTAAGAAGCAAGTGGGCATTTCCCGTTCCCGTCACAACGGGAGGTAACATGTTGACGATGGGATCCCCTTTCCCATCACAATGGGGGGCAAACAATTTCCTGCCTGCGGCGATCGAAACCCGACCGTCCCGTCCCACACGGGCCTCGTCTCCCGCGATAAAGCTTGAAAATTATGCCGAGGATATATGAGAGAGATATCGCATGCCACCTACAGCCAACAGCACTTGTGACGGCCAGCGGCACTTATGGTGTCTACGCTATCGTTCAGCGCCAGCTGCAGTGGAGCTGTACTACGTGACTGCGGAGATGTGCAGCTGCAGCAGTACTGTTACAGCAGCTGCTGTGACGGCACCTTTCTACGGAGCTGCGCTGTCGGCCATCGCGTACTCCCTGAGTTAGAAGTTAAATACACCGCTATTACACCGCCTTCTAATATTCCGCCGCTTTTTCGGTTAATCGGCAAATAATTGTCAGCATTCTGCCGCCTTTTCATTTATCAATTCGCTGTTATTTTGAAGACATACAATAAATTCATCTCACACGTCTTATAGTGGAGTGCGGAGCGCACGCTCTCATTCTCTTGGCATCGAGTCTCAGTCTCCTCCTACTCCTCTACCAGGTACTTAATACTCTCATCACGCGAGTCTGCGACCGGTGGGCGTCTAGGCCGCCGGCGTAGTCCCTTGTAGATAAAACGATACTCAAACTCAAACGCATTTCACTAAGAAACTCACTCAAACACAACAACGCTGCTTTTATAGTAATGCTGTAGTTCATGATGATACAGTAGTTCACACGTGGTACACTTGTAGTCTCTCAAACGGATTGAGAAAAAGTGTATGTGGGTCTGTCCGCATGAGGGTCACTCTATCGTCACCTACGGACAAATTTCTTTAGAAACGCCTACGCCCGTGCCGCACGCATCAGGTCGAAGCCCTCGCGGAGGCGATTGTCATGGTCCAAACCACACCTTATCGGGTGCCCTGCGTGTGGAGTTATCAGAGTTGACTTCGAGCGTCCCACAACAGGGCGAAGAAAAAATCAGGAGCAATCGCTCGCCCGAGGCCTGCGGAAAACTTGTTTGTCAACTCTCTTTTCAAGTGGAAAAGGGTTAGATGAAATTCATTTTTGTACTGCTGTGCTCGCACGAGCGATCAGCGGCACAGCAGTGGCAAAGGCTTTCCTCCATCCCTCCCTCCTTCCTTGCAAAACGGCTACGCCCGCCTTGCCGCACGCATCAGGTCGAAGCCCTCTCGGAGGCGATCGTCGTGGTTCAAACCACACCTCATCGGGTGCCCTGTGTGTGGAGTTATCAGAGCTGACTTCCAGCATCTCAAACAGGGTCACGCGACGAGCAGCAGCGATTGCTCGCCCGAGGCCAGCGGAAAACTTGTTTGTCAACTCTATTTTCATGTGGAAAAGGGTTGGATGAAATTATGTTTTGTCCTGTGCTCATACGAACGATCAGCGGCACAGCAGTGGCAAAGGCTTTCCTCCATCCCTCCCTCCTTCCTTGCAAACCGGCTACGCCCGCCATGCCGCACGCATCAGGTCGAAGCCCTCGCGGAGGCAATCGTCATGGTTCAAACCACACCTCATCGGGTGCCCTGTGTGTGGAGTTATCAGAGTTGACTTCCAGCATCTCAAACGGGGTCACGCGACGAGCAGCAGCAATCACTCGCCCGATTTCGATATAGCGGTTGTCGTGTGGTACTGTAGCTCCTATGAGGTATTGTTTGAGCCTGGACCACCCTTGTTTGATATTTTGTGCAAAACGAAAAAGCACGTCAGCTGTGAGTTCAACCGATCGGTCGATACTCAACTTTGCAGCCTGCGTGATGACCGTTCGCGCGTTTTCCATTATTTCCCCCTCGATTGACTACTGGCCAGTGTACTTGTGGGACGAGTGATCGTTAGATGCGGACCTTAGACGCGTTCTAGTGACGTATTCATGTCACTTCCTTTTTGCCACGTTCTTTCATGGATATTCGTATATTCTTTGATATTTGTAGGATTGGGGATCGTTGCAGCGTTGCCTCTGCCGGAAATGCTGTCCCGATATTCGTGACCGCCCTCAGCATGAGGATTAGCAGCGAGGGGGTGGGGGTTGGTCGAGGATTGAGGTGCTACGTATTTATAGCGATTTTCGTGTGGTAGCACTTATGAGGTATTTTTTTGGTGGTCCTGGATCACCCTTCTTTGATATTTGTGGGACGGGTGATGGTTAGATGCAGACCCTAGACGCGTACTTCTGACGTGTGCAAGTCACTTCCTCTTTCACCACGTACTTTTTATGGATATATATATTTTTGCAACTCCTTGCATGTAGCGAAAGGTTCATCTTGCGAAAGTTTTGGACATTTCACCATTCTAATAACTATGTGTAAACACATTACACCGTTTTTCAACTTGTCGAAATTCAGAAGTTGAAGCCTATCATGCCCTTTTGGAACTCCAGTCCCGTTTGGGGGACAAACGACTCAAATTCTTTGCGATTCTTTGCATATGGCGAAAATTTCATCTCGCGAACGTTTTCAATCATTCATCGTTATAGGACAGGATGAAAAGAATTCGACGTCGAAAACTCAAAATCGAAATCTGAAACACAAAAAGGGAAGAGAGATAACAAACGAAAAAACACGCAAGAATAGGGAAAGAACACACACAAGGGAATACGCAGATTTTCGAAGATTTTCAGCGCGAGGGGGTGTTAAGCAGAGACCAATAGACATGATGCGGTGTTCCAACTCCTCAAACAAACCCGACCAACTACTGTACAACAAATGGTTACGAGTACACACACTTGTGGAATAAGCACGCCAACCCCGTTCCTTGGCCGTGCAATAACAATAGTCGTATTGTGATGGGGGCATCAGAGCACAGGGCCCGCCTAACAAATGACCAGTGATCCGAGATACCCTTACGATTTGCGAGAGCTACGATACACGATACTGAAGGCATTGCAGCAGCGTCAGGCTGCGCAAGAGTTTTTTTCGCCCGTTTCACTGTGCGTTCACGGTGGCCATTTGGCCGCAACCTGGTATATACCTGTTTTTATGATTAATAGTAACTTGTTGCAGGTACCAGTACACCGGTACACAACAGCAACACGTGTAACCGTGGTAATAAACCCTAAACCAACTGGAATGTAGGTTGGATTCCACGTCGAGAAAGGGTGCGTTTTACACAAACTCCAGTATGACTGCTTTCCGCATTTTTGCCTTCCCTGCGAATATGAGGCTGTCTTGCTTTGTTCTCGTTTGCTGAGCAGGTGTTCCGTATTGCACCAGTTTTCGGTAGACCCTACGACTTATTCAAGAAGATGGTTGACACGCACTGTGTTTCAAATACAAAAATACCGTAGAATATAACACGCAAGATAACACACCACCTCGGACGTATTTCAAGGCTGGGTTTCTCGACAACGTGAAGGGCATGTGCGCCGAGCGATGCGTCTTTGCAACCTTCTCGACAAAATATTTCCAAATCCACCATTTTCGTTGTGTGTGCCCCCCCCTCAAGGCATGTTTTGGAGAAAACCGGGTCTGAAATTCGTCCCAGGGTGTGTGTTGTCTAGCGTGTTATACGGTACTACAGCAGTACAGTATTAGTAACGCAAACCAATGGTTAATTGGGTCTGATTGGCTTAGTTAGCGTTAGCGTTAGGCTTAGTTCTATAGACTCGCCTCGCACCCAGGGTGTGTCAACCATTTTCTCGAATAAGTGGAAATTTACAACCTACCCTCCCAGATTTACCAGCATCAGTTACTATTAACAGCCAGAATGACATACGCACCGGTATTACTTACTGTTGTAGTACTGTAGGATATCGTCGTACGATATCGCCTCGTGGTGTAAACGTGTGCCCCAGGCATACCTGGTTCCCTTTTATAACTGCACCCACTCTTCAGGCACGAACTACCACGGTACGTACTTGGGATTCAGAGCTGGAGTCGTTTCCGTAGAAACAAAAATGCCTTATCCACCGCTCACGACTCGCGGGTCTTGTCTCGGCAAGCGCGGAACCAAACTCGAACTGCGATTGCTTTCAGATATGCGCATCGATAACTCAAACCGTAACTCAAACCCCAATCCTAACCCTATACTTCGAAGCGCTATATCCTGTGTCATTTATATTTCGTACACACATAGGGCTGCCGTGGGATCACCGCCGGGGCTGGGGTTGGGATCTCCGGTGCGGCTTGAGGCCTCGTTCCATCCCAAAACTCGTGACACAACCATGATGCGGTAAATGCATCCTTTCCAGAAAAACACCGACGGCCCGAGTGCTTCCGATGTTGTTGAACACATCCCCTAACCCCCCCCGCACAACGAGTTCCATCTGTCAATAGTGCCGCCGTCCTTCAAGGGCCTAGAAAGTGTTGAAAATCAGGTGAGCCGCCCACCCTTCCCCGCGGCGTTTGCCACTCCAACTAGACCTGTGAATCGCAGCCCATTGAGTCGATTCAATCATTCGATTCGATCGGCATCGGAAGGGGAAAAATGCTGCGATCTTATTTTGCGACTATTCATGACGTCTTTTACCGACCATATTGCCCCCTTGGCCAGCCGGGGCGGGGGGCGATTGGAGCTCGCTTCGCTTGTTCTATTTCGCTCCAAATCAAGCGAGTTGTTGAATACAGCAGTGTTTATTTGCCCTCCGACCACGTATCGAACGTTTTCCAGTCCGGCTTGGATCGGATATCCTCCCATCCTGCAGTAGTAGCCTCGCTTCTATCACTCTGCACCAACAAAGATCAAGTATCCAACTTTCCGTTCGCAAAGACTCCTACTTACGCCTGCTTCCCTTGGCAAACACGTTTTTCCCTATGCCTACCACACCTACTATGCCCCCACGTCATTGGCAGCAGTAGCCCAGCTCTTCCCTGCTTTCCCATAGCAGCCATTCGATCAACCAGCTTCGCCGAAACTGAGTGAAATGCAACCGAACTTTGGCTCCGATTCTCAGCCCCATCATAGATCCAACGCCTCTTGTGTCTCGACACTATGTGGTGCTCGCGCAATTTCTTTGTTCGCGCTCGCAAAAGTGCAACACCAGGTATACAGCAGTATGCTGCTGTTTGAGTTTTGTTTATAGCTGTACGCCAGGATGCGGCACTGCTTGCTGCGTTCTCGCTTCGTCCTCGCAGGGGTGGTGCAAGAGTGGAGCCGGCTGCAGTTTCACGCATGGCACCTCGGACAAGCGACAGGTGACGGGGGGGGGGCACCAAGGTCAGCGCGGGGGCGGGGGCGGGGGCGAGCACGGGGGGACGGTGCAAGTTTTTCGCGAAAGGTCAGCGTGTGCGACGGCCCTAGCTCTTGTTTCCTAAATGTGCACGTATGTGCTTCACCGCCAAGGACTTTGTAAGTGATCCATATGATAAGTACCTGAAATGTACGTCGGTGCTGATTGAATGTTGTGTTACAAAGCAACACAGCCATTGGATGCGACTGGATGGGTATAGGGAACCTGTTGGGAGGGTGTTTGGGCTCGGTCGCGGCGTCGTTGTTGGTCGGGCGGCCTTCATCCTTGATTGTGGTTTTCGCGGTTTCGATGTTTGTGGCATTGGTGTTTCCAAGGGCATTGGCACGCGACCGACGTCGTAGGGTTCGCACTTTATGTCATCCACCTACGTTTCTTACCATAAGTCGGTCTGCAACCTGCGCATTGCTTTGCCGTGTGGTTTTCCTAGACTATCCGAGGTTATCACGGGGTCGGAGGCCCTAAATTCTTAGCGTATGGTCTCGCCGCGTCAGGTTCGCTTGCCTTGCACCCCCTCTCTATCTCTCCTGTCACCCCGCTTTCAACCATCGCGCCTCGAACCAAATCCCTTCCCTCACCACTGTTTTGTATGATACGTGTAACTGCAGGCATGTGCATGAGAGGCGAAAAGTGCATTTTCGTGCACTCTCGCGACGCAGCCGCCGAGGGCTATCAGCCCAAGAGATTCGCCGACGAACGGCCCGCCAAGCGCCTGGCCCACGGCACGCAAACCTCCCCCCGCCCAGTGCCCCACCTTAAGCGCTCCTGGGTTTCCCACGGGACCCGAACAGAAGCTGCCCCCGGCGTGAGGGGGCGTCGGGTAGTACAGGAGTTTTGGAACGAGAATAGCGCCTCCCCGGCTACCTGCGGCGGCGGTGGCGTTGACGATGTCGGCGGTAGTAGCAACCGTGCAGAAACCGGCGACAGGGGATCTTCGGTAGGGCCTTGGCAGCCTCCCTCGAACGATGACAGTGGTAACTCATTCGAGGGGAATGCCGGGTTGGGGGGGGGCGGGCGCGGCAGGGGCAGTGCCTCGGGCGGCGCCTGCTCGCAGAGTGGCAGGATCGTGGCACAATGTCGTCACATGTGAGTGTGATCCATACCGCACGCCACCCTTCACTACTACCTGGTACTACATATTGCGACATGGCGCGATCGCGCCTCCAACAAGAATGGCGGTGGCGAGCGGTGCACGTTTGAGCCGACTGGTATGGCAGTGGGGGCGTCTTCTCTGCGACAACGACAAGCATGTTGGCCTCATAACCCGATGCCGATGGCGTTGGTTTACTTGTCAAGCGATGCCCGAGAGTAAATGCGCCCCACAAGACCTTAACTCCCCCCAGTGCACCCCCCCCTCCGTTCACAGTACAGATGACAGCAACTAAAAAAACCCTAGCATGCTCAAGCACGACGAGTTCTACAGTGTTGAGGGGATAATTGGGAATGTACTCACTTAAGACAAATAGAAGCGTGAGAAAGTTGAAATGACAATATAAAGCAAGGGGCGTGCCAAAAATGAGGTTTCCAGCCGTAGCTGATAGAGCTGTATGGGGGGAAAGTAACTAAAGGGCGAGCTGGAATAAGGTAGGATTGCGTAGTCGAGAAAGTATGGAAGGGTTTAGGAGGAAACCAAGAAGAGATGCTGTCCATAGAGAAGTTTGAAGAGTACCAGACGGAAATGAAGTAACAGGACAGAAAGAAAGAAAAGGCTAGCGCTAAGAAATAAGGCGAAAGAGGAGAAACACGAGATATAAGGGGAGTTTAGAGAAGAGATAAGACTAAAACAAATATTTGCACGGCCCAATGGACTTCACGAAATCGCTGAAACTGCGACTTCGTGTAGGGGACCTGGACCTGCTAGAAAGAAGAAAGAGGTACCAGGTATACTAGTAGGCGAGAGGAGGAAGAGGAAGTAGAAATACAGATGTGCCCTTGTGGCAAAGCATTCGAGAGTAGAACTCACGAGGTGGGATAACGTGATTTGTACAAGGAGGAACGAGATGTGTTAGAGGAGATGAGTAAACTAGACATGGGGGGGGTTGGTACACTAGATGGTAGCGAGAAAACAAGCGCTATATTAGGAGATAGATGGTGGCCACAGACGGTGAAATGGGAAGGGGAAGATATTAGCAAAAGAAAACAATGTAACATACTTGGTATGGAAACAATGCGATGAGCCCCAACTGTTGGAGGTGTCTCTATTAGGAGTAGGAACGGTGCTCCGTCTCGAAAGTGATGCGTGGTCAATGGTCAAATGACTAAGGAAAGCAACGAATGAGTACCCCCCCCCCCCCTCCGGTACATTAGTTCATCGAAGCTACCATCCACATGCAAATCTGGCTTACAAGCGGCTCTTAGTAGGATGCAGCTCGCCCTTCATGCGACTCGCCGAACACCTCACGGAGCTTCGCGCTTGGTGCAAACAATGTCGGCCTGGTCTGCGAAAAACCCATGTGTTCCGTCTCGGCATTGTAGGTCCATGATCATACAACTTCGGCCATGCTTGATATCGAGTACATCCCACCCCCCCCGAATACCCCCCCGCCCGCGTTCTCTCTCCCTCCCTCCCTCCCTCCCTCCCTCCCTACTTCCCGCCCTCCCTTCCCCTCCTTTCTCTCTCCCTCGCCGCGCCACGCCGCGGCCTTGTCCTATACAGCGTCGACGGGGCACACTCAAGCTCCCTCGGCGCGAGAGTTTGCCTCGGCCCGCGCCCTGATCGCGTCTGCTGCGGCGGAATCGGCGAGGTTCGTCTCGGCCGTTCAAGCGGGGATAGGTGCCGCTCTGTCTGCGCCTCGCACCGGAAATCTCAGCAAACCTTGCGCGTTTTTCGTCGCGGGGCGTTGCGCTTTCGGCGACAAGTGCATGTACTCCCACGCTAACTTCCGCGACCAGGAAACTAATGAAGAGGGAAGTCTCGAGGAGGAGGAGGGACCGGGGAAGGCAGGGAGGCTGGGGTATGGAGAGGGAGACATGGAGAAAGAGGACAAGTGGGCGGCTAGAGAAGCTGCTTTGGACGAAGAGAGGATTCAGGCAAGTCGGCGTGTCATGAGTGTTCGGCACAAAAATAACATGCAAAGCGATATATCTGGGAGTCTTGGGAATGACCGGGCGGGCGTAAGACTTAGAATTTCAGCAGCAGGACATCTATTAGAGCGGAGCTGGTCGCACGGGCGTTACGGCAAATTGTCTATGATTGCCTGTCATGCGTGACTGCAAACGAATGCCCGAGGCGAGTGGAAAAAGCTCGGCCGGTTGTGGACTAAACCCTGGCATAGGCACAACCGCATCGCCAAGCATACACACACGCTATTTTACCGCTCTAATCTCGTTAATATGGTCATACAACAGTGGTGCGACGTGCGGGCGGGTAGGATAGCTTGCTTTCTGGAACTTATTCGCAAGACCTTACCGAACGCATTCAACGATTTCGCCTCAAAAAACCGCGCAGCGTGCACGGCAAGGTTTCCTGCGCAGTATATTTGTACGGGGGCTTGCAGGTGTGTTGATTGACGAAACGTAGGGGCGCCCGAGATCTAGCATTGGCTCCATTTCCAGCTGGTGCCGCTGCTGGTGCCGCTGGTACTGCGCTTCCTCTTTGCCTATCTGCCACGCCATTTTGGCACTGGCTCTATTTTATGGTGCTGGTGTTAGTGTTGGTGTTGCTATTATTGCTGGCACTGCTGGTGTTGTTTGTGATGCTTCGAGAGATGGAATTTTTCCAACACGAGGTACGCCCTCAGCTTCATAACTGATCTGCAGTGCATTAGCTCACACACGCGCTCGTTGTGTTTCGCGCATGCGTCGCTCCCTGGGGCGGCCGCTCTTTACGCGCCTGGCGGCGACAGTCTCCAAGAATGGCGGTGGCGGAAAAGGCGGCCGAGGTAGAATCGACAAGGTCCGTTGCAGCCGTCCAAGCGGGGGTGGACGCCGCCTTGTCTGCGCCTCGCACCGGAAAACTCAACAAACCTTGCGTGTTTTTCGTCGCCGGGCGTTGCGCTTTCGGCGACAAGTGCGTTTACTCCCACGCCAACTTTGGCGACCAGGAAGCGGAGGAAGAGGGAGGTTTGGAGGAGGAGGAGGAGGAGGAGGAGGAGGAGGGGCGGGGGGGAGAGAGAGGCTGGGGTATGGAGAGGGCGCAGAGGAGGAGGAAGAGGAAGAGTGGGCGGCTAGGGAAGCTGCTCTGGACGAGGCGGAGAGGATTCAGGCGGGTCGGCGTGACGGGTATTCAGGAGTCATATAGGCACAACCGCATCGCCAACGAAAGGCCTTGCCTTGCTAACCCCCTCGGGGCTGCGGAGAGAGAAAATTGTCGAACTAAAGTAGCGATTACGGTATGAACCATCTGCCACACGAAACGAGCAGTACGGGCTGCTGGGATAGGGGATAGGGGATGTGTCCGAAGTGAAAAACGGAAGGAAATGTACGACACGCACGAAGCATGATGATACCTGCATTCTGCTGCATGCTTTGCCGTTTTCGGGAGGAGTACTTGAACTCTGTAGCAATCAGAACCAAACGTAGTGTGTAAAAATACGGAGATATATGAGTTTTGGGACTGTCGTGCGTTATGGTTACTTTGCGACCCCTTCGTATTGGTATTATTAATGGTATTAGTATTAGAAGGTTGAGAATACGAACAAATACCACCCTTGTCGCTTTTTAGGTAGCTATAGTGAAATTAAGTCAGGAAAGGATCAACAGAGCCACGAAAACAATGGTGCGACGTGCGGGGCGGATAGGATGTATTCTCTATTTCACGAACTGGTAAATTACTTATCGAACCGTTTCGCGTCAAAGATCCGCGTATCGTGTATTGTGCACGACGACGTTTTCTGCAAATGATACCGGGGTTTGCACGTGGGCAGATTGGACGAAATGGTCGTTGGGGCCTACTGCTGCGCCCTTTCTGTTTGCCTATGTGTCCAGTCCTACTGGCGCTGGCTCTATTTCCCGGTGTTGATGTTGATGTTGGTGCTGTTGTTGTTGTTGCCGTTGCTGCTGCTTGCTGCTGCTGCTGCTGCTGCTGCTGCTGCTGCTGCTGCTGCTGCGGAGAAAGTGTTTTGGTTAACGCCAGGCACGCCTTCAGCTACACAAGCACTCTGGAATATAGCAGCTCACACACTCGTTGTGTTCTCCGCGGACCTCGGTCCCTTGTACGGTGGCTCTTCTTTTTTTTTTGCATATCTGGCGGCGGCGATAGTCTCGAAGGGCGGAGTGCGGTGTGTGCCTTGAGAAGATCAGAGACACGTTCGGAATCCTCGTGAACTGCAGGCACGCGTACTGCCTGAAGTGCATCAAGGAGTGGCGGAAGGTGATTGAGGGGGGGCGGCAAGCTCGATGCTGTAGTTCGCGCGTGGAGTAGATGGGCGGCACGGTAGGGGACCACCTACCAGGTATCAGGTATCATTTATGCGGCTCCTCACTTCAGGAGATCTCTACCTCAAACCCAACAACCCACTTCCAAACATATTTCACACGTCGGACAGATGATCTATCTGGTAGATATATCATTTACAGATAGATCCTTTAGAGGCTGTGACCTGCCCGTATGATATGTTGAGCAAGATCTGTGTAGTACATATCCAACCCAGGAAACTTGTCCTATTCCATAGATCATGCAGGCTACACGACTCCGACCCGGCAACATGATGGAGCTAGATTATACAGATCGGAAACATATATACTGTATCTATCTATCTGCACTGCAATGTCTAGATAGTGAAGTGGGTGGGGATCGATGATCTATCTGTTCGAAGTGTGAAACGTAGTAAGGTAAGCCTGACGCATGGGTGGGGCATCTGACAAATATGATTGTAAAATACTAATATATTGGGTGATTCCTTAGACAGCAGGCAGGTGGGCAGCCCCGTCTGTGACCCGTAAATTGGACTCCAAAAATTCACACCCCTGCCATAGCACCGGTCAGCGGCCGGCCGGCCGGCCGGGTGGGAAGAACACTAAACTGCCGTCGCTTTTTTTACCTTTACTATACGGTGAGTTCGGCGACTATCGGACCTCTTGTCTACCGTACGTATCACCTGGGTGATAAGGCAACACACCCCCTGGGATGAGTTTCAGAACCGATTTACTGCAAAACATGCCTTAAGGGGGGGCAGACACAACGAAAATAGCGACTTTGGGAAGACCGCATCGACGCATTCCGTAGACGCGTCGCCCGGCGTTTGCAATCTCTTCGTCGTCGATAAAAACAACTTTGAAATTCGTCCGAGGGGGTGTGCTATTTTATCACACGGGTGATAGTGTTATACGGTACGTTTGATCCAGGCGGTTTCGCTCTTCTACCACCGTAAAACTGTCCGACTCTAATTCCGAGCAGTTCGTTCGTCCCCAAACCGCGGGTACAATTATACAGCAGAATTGCACCCACGTTTTGGGGGACAGATCTACTTGAAATTGGACTGGGACGCAACTTGCAGTAGTAAAAGGGTTATTTGAGGGGCTTCTGGAATCTTGAGAAATGCACAGGGCGCTGCAAGTTTTTCCGCGATTACGTAGCGCTGCACGTTTCCCCCAGTCTTTTATGTCCTTGGATTTTAATTATTTCACTACTGCAACATGTTATCTGCTCTAATTCCAAGTATCATGTCCCTGAAAAGTGATTGCGGTTCTGAAGGGATTGAGAGATTGCCTCATCAGTCGACGAAAGGTCTGACAACCTGCAACTGCCACGAGGGGGTCGTTCGAGACTCCGTCCTGATCCGAGGGACCGTAATTGTCGACAGGCATCCCGAGGGAGCAGTACAACGGCCAAACGTGCTCTCGTGTTTTGTTCTCCAACAAAAGAGTGATTTGGCCAGCCCTGCGCTGCTCGGACGCTGTTTGTTCTCCGCGGCAGCGCAACAAATTGGTTATCCACTTGGCCATTTGGCGGCGACGCAATTGTCCTTAGCGCAATTTTCAACAACTCTACAGTAACTGTCTCACGGGGTGCTGGCTGCAACGCGGGGAGCGGCGATTGTCCCGTCTTGAAATCGTATATACGAACAGAAAAACCCAGTTTGTCCTGAGACGCCCTCCCCCCTCAAGGGTGTCGCGGACTGCTACAGTGTCGTCTCGAAGGGAGAGCAGTGTGCCCCCGTTGTGAGGCCTCGGCAACGACACTCGCAATACGCATGCACCCGCGCCCTATCCTGCTTGTTTTTTCGTACGTGCTTCTGTCGCAGAGCGAAGATCACGAGTGCCCGCAATGCCGCATGCCGTCGCACTTCGTGGTGCCTAGTGCAACGCTTGTCACCGACCCAGAGCGGAAGGAGGTTTTGGTGTCCGAGTACCAGGAGTCGCTCTCGACGATTCCTTGCCGCCATTTCGACTACGGGGTCTCAGAGTGAGCCGATCGAGAGAAAATGCATGTATACCTATATACGTATGCGTAGGTTACGCAAAAATCTTGATATGTGCCGGTAAGCATCACGTAAGAAGTTTAGCTATTTTCACCGTAGTTGAGTGAAGCCGCGTTCAGAGGTGACATGCTGCAACCCAGCCCGCGCTGTGTCGGTTACAAGTTGCTTCAGCATGCTGGAATTTGCTAGCGTTGCAAGGATATTGCTTTGGGGCTTGATTGGAATGGGCTGGACTGTGTGACCTGCTATTGCCCACGACCCGTCATGTCGAACAGACAAGTAAGCGCGGCACGGACTGCTCTACTAATATACCATGTATTAAAAGGTGTGTTAAACCATCAGCATCATCGGTGTCAGCTGATGTCGATGCGCACAATTCTATTCTTGGGCAAAGTCTGCCATTTACGAAAAATATTTGAGTGCAGCAGACTGCACGCTCACCGCTGGGCCAGCATCAACCGATTCTCGACTTCAACACGGGATTCACTCGATGCCCGCATGCCCGTGCGTGCTTTTTTTCACGCAACCCCGGGTTGCGAACGCCACACTTTTGATACCCCCTCACCACGCGACGAATGGATGCATCCCTACGAATCTTGAGGACACACAAATGAATTCACAATGTGAAATGTATTATTCCATGAAGCGCTCAACACCCCCCCTCCTTATTTTTTTGAAGCATTCAACCTTCCCATCCCTAGCGTCTGATGGATCACTCAAGCTCCCCATCCCCGTGCTTCGCTACCTGTGATCGCCATCTCCCAAAACACCAACATACGCCTGACTGCCACAGATGTCCCTACGGTAGCTCCTGCTTTTATGCACACCTGAAAGGCGACGGCACGCCCGCCTATTCCGGCAGGCCCCGCGCCCTCTTGCCCGAGTCTGGCGGTGTAAGCGTCGGCGGCGGTGGTGGTGGTGTTGGAGGCGAGGCAAGGCGCGAGGTGCTCATGCAAATGCCTTCCTTTGTCAACCTTACAACGAGGTAGCGACTACCACCGCCCAGAGTTGTTGCGTTGGTTGCGGCACTCTTGCCCCTTGATGGACAGCCGTCAAGGAATCCCCATCTTTGGTAGTGACTGTTCGCGTGTGTATCAGGTCGTAGCTGATGTGTATGTTCAGACTCGCTTGTAGATGACCGATCAAGACACAGTACACAATTTTTTATTGAGAGGCTTCCGTGAGCCAGTGCATTGCGTCCGAAGCAGACCAGACCGCCTGGAGGGGATTTGGTGCCCGCAGTTTTCTGACTGTTCATTAGTTTTACAGGATTGTTTATTGGCGAATTTCCCCTGGACAACATGTGACGTCGTGACGTTATCCACGGTGACGCCACTTTCTGTCTATAGGAGATTAGCGGCCGGGGATGACGTGACCGTGGTTTTATGACTGGTTGATATTTGCAACCGTGGCATTTGCGCAATGTTAGTTACTGGAATTGGTCTTCATCTATTGATACCTGGTATGTAGTACGAGGTACATACTTGATAGGAAGCGCAAAAATTGAGGTTCCGTGGATGTAGTCGTGCCATATGAAACACGCGCGGTAGACGTAAGACGCAACTTGCAGAAGTGAGTATCGAGCAATCTGTTCGGTCGAACTCACAGCTGAGTTGAGTATATTATTTTACACATCGCTGTGTAAGAACTTCTGGGGATGTTGACACAAATGTAGACTACCAATGTCGTGCTGTCGTGCTCTTCTGTTTTGAAAGTTGGACGAACGTTAAACTGCCCCCTGTGTGGCCGACGCAATGATTGCAGCTTTGAGATTTTGCTTTTCTCGATTATTGGGACCTCTCGGAATGTCTTCACACGAATGTAAGACCCGGTTCATTACTTTGAGTATTTCCAAATTTCCAATTTTTCAAATTCATGGAAATTTGTAATTATACCAACAGCTCGAGGCGGTATCATGAAGGTTGGAAAATTGAAAATTTGAGAAACTTGGAAATGTAGAAAAATGTGTACCAGGTAACAGTGAACAGAACCTGACCCTCTTGGGGCTCCACAGGGGGAAATCGATAATAAAAAGTGATGTATACTGCAAAAACCACTGTGTGGTTTAGGGATGATGCCAACTAGTCTCCGAGTTACAATGCAAGGGGTCGTAGGGCACGGACGCAACATGATCCTGCCCGTACTGCTGCTGCTGGGCGGTGACGCTGCTCTATGACCCCTAGATGGTTGATTAAACCAAAGCTATCAACCGTTGTTGTTCCAGTCCCTATCTTCAACACCCAAAGGGATCAAGGGGTCGTTGGCTTTATTTAGCGGGTCTTCTCCCGAAAGGGGCACCAGGTGCTACGTAAATGTCTAATTAAGGCATGTGTCCCCCTGTTGATACTATTAATAGGAAGTTGTGAAAGCGTACTTGCTGTAGAAGCCGGGTGAGTTCGAGGGCGGTTAAGCCTCAGATTGACAAATGTCATTTCTGCAGCCAGGGGGGAAATACAGTATTTTCCGCGCGTGTTATGATGCACGTTGCTAATTGTGAAATACGTAGGTATGCCGGAGCCAACACGTGTGGACGTTGCTTTGGTTTATGCTCTTGGTTATGCTGTAGCTGCTGCACAACGGTTACAGCGGGATAATACAATCCTTATTTAAGTCACCCCGCAAATGCGTGGAATTAATGTCGGGGGCGCGGCGGAGCACAACAGTTTGTGCAGTGTTGTACCTGTCCGTGTTACACCGTGTGGTGTGCTTGGCGGGATGCAAATTGCTGCCGCTGAGTTTTTAACAAGGTTGGTTTTAGCTTTTGTAGGTAGCTTGCTTCGTGTGGTGCGGCTAAAGGATATGTTGTATCAGCCACACGAGCTGGCGAAGCAGAAGGCAGGTGGTGCGGTTGATTCGTTTCCCCGCATCGGACAGATCGCCTACATATAGATCAGATGGACAATCTATATCCCAACCTGCCTTTTTGAGATGTTGTCCAGGACCTGTATACTGTATAGTACATACAGATCCAACCCAGGAAACATGTGCTACAATAGAGTGTCGAGTAGTTCCCTATTTTCCGTGCATCATATGCCTGGTGTACAGTACGTAAATGTAGGACGAAGAAACGGACGCTTCTGAAAGAACCATGTAGTTTAGTTGAATATGGATGCATGGCACTACGCCTTCTGCCGTAGTATTGTAATATGTAGAACATACTATCCGTAGCCGCAGCTTGCCTGCTTTTGCGTTCGTGTCGTTTGCCCTGTTTGTTTCGTGACTCACGTCCGTAGTAGCTCCGGGAAACATGCTCTGTCGATCCATTTCCCGTGGAGCATTGCAGGATTGTAAGCGACATTGCACAGTCTTGGGCGGAGTCTTTGCAACTGACATCCTTGTCTGAGGGTGTCGTCTACCTGGGCATGCTCCTTGCCAGCGTGAAGCTCGTCCTCGGCGAGATCATGATAGTGTGCGACGACTCGGAGAAGCAGTTGGTTGATACACCTCCGTGGGTGGTGAGATGGGATGCCCCACTCAAAAGGTGTTTCCGCAAGGCGCTCTCGTCCCCCCAGGTCATGACATCGCCACTGCCTCGCCTCATCGACGATTTTTTCGTCCAGGTGCGCCAGGAGCTCACCGTCGACAACACCAGACCATCGGCGTTCAAGAAGCTCCTACGTCGCAGCTCCACACCTTCGGCGTCCCTAATCTGACGGATTTCGCAACCTTCGTCCGTGCTTTTAAAGAACGTGTGTCCATCGCACAAGGCACGGGGCGGGTCTTCAAGCCGAGCGATGCCACGGTCATCGAGATTGTACGCGGCACTACGGGCAGCCAATACCAGTCCCTCATGCCCACGCTTTATCCGGGGCACCTCGTTACCACCCCGCAGCCCTTCTCCTCGGTTACCGACATGTGAGCAGCTTTCAAAGTGCTGGCGACTGACAAGGCGCCGGCGATCAACGGGCACCGCTTCCACGCGACTTCCTCCGGCGGATTCGTCACGTACTCTTCCTCTCCACCGACCCCAGCGCCTCAGCAAACTCCGCGTGGCCCAGGTACTAACGCAAGGGGGTCTTCCTCCAACCCGTTCGTCATGAACGTAACCGAACAGGGGCGCGACCCGTTCTACAAGGACGAGGCGGACTGGTCGCTGCGACATTACGAGGAGGCGTACATGGTCACGACCACATTTGACCCTCAGACCCCGCCGCTCCTGACACCGCTCCTGACGAGCTCGGCCCGTGCCGAAGCCCTACGCGCTCACGGTGGCCATTGCCTCAACTGCAATTGTACGGACCACAGTATGAAGACCTGCTCCGAGGGCTTCCTCAACACGTTCGGCATCCTGAACCCGGCACTCGGACAGTTGATCGATGGTGCACACGCCTACCGCCAATGGCAACGGAGGATGCTCTCCTACCGCTGGGGACAATACGAGCGCAACCTGCAGCGGAGCTCCAACCGCTACGACAACAACAACCGTCGAGGCAACAACAACAAAAACCGCAACGGAAACTACAACAGCAACCGCGCCAACCAGAACCACTCCCGCGACTACCGCGGCAACAACGGGCGCTCCGACAACTGGCGCCATAACAACGGCCGCTAATACGACAGCGACAACCGATAGTGGCCAGGGTTCCGACAACAACGCATCGAGCCTGCCCCCTCGTCTTCAGCATTGACGGTGCATACCCCTGCGACCAACACTTCCGCACCTGCCACCTCCGCGAACATGCGGATGGGCAGCAACAACTCGACTACCCACCCGGACCAACGGCAGCCGGGCACCTTCCGCACCAACTGACAGGTCGATAGTGGAGCAACTGCCGCATCTCCACCGACAGCATCTACTGCGAGCACCCGAGGCTCCCAGGACGCGCGAATAAATCACGTGCACCACGCCTCCCCGACCCCTGCCCCCCAATGCTCCCCCCCTACCCCAGCCCATTTCCCACCCACTTGTTCAAGCACTGATCATCTTGCCCAAGTGATCGCCTTGTGGTGTGGGCGGGAGGAGGCTAAGACGCCGAGCCCCACCAGGATGCTCCACTCGACGTCTTCCGGCGGTGAGCAACGCTGCTTGCCGACTATTGCCGAGACCCCAGACATTGCTTCTCGGGGAAACGTCTCGACGATTACGGCTACCAGCGATTCCGGTTCACACGAAACTACTGTTTCGTCTACTGGGCCATCGCCCCCTGAGTCTGCCTCAACCCCAAATTGGCCGCTCCATACGCGCTTGTTCCAGCATGCGCGCTTTTCTTGTGACAGCGTTGAACCCGCGAACGACGGGCTTCCTCCAGCTGCCACGGTGTTGATACCACCGCTGCCCTTGAGCTCGAGGGACAGTCATATTTTAAATACGGAAGACTCGCGACCACTGTCGACCAGGGCCTGCCCTGAACCCCCTGGCCCGTCCTCCTCGCCTTTCTCGTGCAACGCGTGGACACGGACCCCAGGTGTGGCATCCCCTAGCGAGTGTGTCCCTGTCCTCCAAAGGTTGGAAGATAGGTTGGAAGATAGGGCCCTTCAGGGTCGTCTCGCCCGGCGTATAAGCCCCGGCGTGGACCTCCCCGGTACCTCGGCTTTGCCGAACATTCCCCCCGCGAACACGAGGGCTCCGGTTAGCACCGCTAGATCGTTGCTGACTCTACCCCCGTCGACGCCAGGCGGCGATAGGAATGATTACCGTCGCCCCTCACCCCCAACCAAAAAGACGCCATCAACTGCACACATCACCGCAGAGGCCACCTCATCTTTCCACTTCGTCTGCGACTCCTCTTCGGTCTTTTCACAGTGGTATCTGTGCGACATTGAACACGATGGTGTCACATACAACTGCGCTGAGCAGATGATGATGGCGCAGAAGGCCGCGCTCTTCGGGGACGTCACAACTGAGCGCCGCATCAAAGCGACCCGCGAACCGTCTGTCCTAAAAGCACTTGGGCGAACCGTTTCCGACTTCGACGAACTGGTTTGGGAGCGACACCGCTACAACATCGTCCTTAACATCAACTTCTCCAAGCTCCGCCAACACCCGGAGCTACGGCAGCAGTTAAAAGCAACGGGCGATAAGCACATCGCCGAGGCCAGCCCACACGACCTCATCTGGGGCATAGACTTTAAGGTCGACCATCCGGGCGCCTGCGATCCGACGGGTTGGCGTGGTCGGAACCTGCTGGGCAGGATACTGATGGACGTTCGAGAAAGCCTCGGCGCCAATTGCTCCGCCCAACCTCCAATTCCTATCAATCTTCACGACCCGGAGCCAACATCCGCCTCCACCGACTCCACCCGGGTCTTCCCCACCGCCTACGGCATCCACGAAACAAGGCCGACCCCTCCATGGCAACCGCCTAATTCACCACCCGGGCCACGCCTACCCCAGCAGCTACTTCGCCCAAGTGTCCACCATCAACATCGCAGCCCACAGCCACCTCCCTACCCGCCGCCTGCCGATACCGGAACACGGACCATGCCTTACAAGCGGCATCATTACCGTCGACGACGAGTCGTTCACCACGAAGGTACTCGTGCACAGCGGCCCCACCCCCACTACGCGCCACGAACTCGTGGCACTGCTCGATACCGACTCGCCCCAGTCGTTTATCATCGCAACCGCGGTGGAACAACTGAAGGCCTCCCAGGCAGCTGCCGATGCGTGCGAATGGCACAGTTCCCCCCGTCCGTGGGGAGGTTTCGGCACTTCAGCCCCCCTCTCTACCTCCGATTCTATCCGCTTAAGCATCCAGTTTATTCGCCTTCAGACCCCCACCGCTACCCCCTCAGTATGGGCCTGCGTAGTTCCTGCAGGAACCATGCAGCACCCCATCCTCCTGGGACGAGACAGCTGGATGCGCTTCGAGCAACGCTCGTATACCACGCTCCAGCGACAGCCCACCCCCTCCCACCAACCTCCCCAGCGAACCCGCGGTGAGCTCTCTTTGAATCACCATGACCCCAACGGAGCCTCAGCATTCATTCCCGACGATCGTTCCACTGACGACGTCTACCCCCTCCGATTCGCCGGCAACAAAGCTATTTCGCTTTTCTCTACCCCCAAGCTTGTCAAGGTCAATCTGGTGCGTCAGTCAGGCGCTCCAGCAAATACCGGGCACTATATGGTGAACATGCTCCCCCGCGAAAACCCCCTTTCCGACACGGCGATTTTCGTCTCCGACGGGTGCCAAACGGTAACGGTCCCAATTTCTGGATCTACCGATCTCGAGCCGGGCGACCTCCTCGGAACCTCCTGCTCCCCACTGGTACAGGTACCACTTACCACCTTTGGACATCCTTCCTTGGCCCCTCCCCATCTCCCTCCGATTCCGGATGTACATGCCTCCACGACAATATCCCCGTGGCAGACCAGATCCCATCGACAGACGACCCTCCTACCACACCAAAAGCCCCGTGCCCACAACTCCTTGCGCGCCTCAACTCCGACCAACGGGGAAGCTTCCTCGACCTCTGGGAACGTCTGCCGTTGCACCTACGCGACGTCAAATTCGACCTGCATGGTTCTGGATGAACCCCGTCGACGATCAACAACCTGGGAAACGTCCTCTGCGAATTCCAGGACGTCTTCTCCACCTCGAAAACCGACTCCGGCTCGTGCTCGCTGATGCCGTTCAAGATCACCGTACCCCCGGACAGCGCACCGGTCACTTCCCGCCGCTACAGGATCAACCCCATCCTCGCCAAGAAGGCCGACGCCGTATTAAACCAGTAACTGGCCGCCGGCCTGGTCCAACATTCCACGTCACCATACTCCAGCTCTATGGTCACCATCCCCAAAAAGGATGGAGATGTCCGCCTCACAATCAACTGCAAGAAGCTCAACGCCATCAGCTCCCTCGGACAACTCCCCATCCCCCGCGTCGACGAAGTCCTCGACTCCTTGGGAAAATGTCGCATCTTTTCTCTCTTCGACCTGGTCTCCTCGTTCCACCAAATCACCATCGACGAGGACACCATCCCTTTGACAGCATTTTGCACCCCCAATCGGCTTTTCGAATGGCTTGCCATGCCGCAAGGAAGCAACGCCTCCCCCGGCTGATTCGTCAAGGTCATCAACGAGGTCATCAAAGGCCTGGAACGCGTCGCCGCGTACCTCGACGACATCATCGTCTTCGACCCCGACCCCATCGACCACGTCGCCAACATCAGAGCCCTCTTCGGATCCCTCCGGAAGCACCACCCCAAACTCTCTCCCGCCAAGGCCAAAATTGACGCCATCACCGCCGATTTCCTGGGACACACCGTTTCCGCTGGCGGTTACAGCCCCAATTCCGACAAGGTCGCCGCCCTCACCAGAATTCCCATGCCGACCGACAAGAAGCAAGTGCGCTCGCTCCTTAAAGGCATCAACTACTACGGCAAGTTCCTGCCAAACATTTCCCAACGTCTGCGCCCCATCAACGCTCTACTCAAGCAAGGCGCGACGTTCGACTTCACCCCCGCCATGGAAACCACCGTACGCGCCATTCTCCAAGAACTTGCCGAACCCCCTATCCTCGTCTACCCCGACTGGGACGCCGTCGCCGGCAACTCCCGCCCCTTCTGCCTCTACTGCGACGCCAACGTCGACGGCTTCGGAGCGACTCTTGAGCAAGAGCAACCCGACGGCTCAGTCGGCCCCATCGTCTTCATCAGCCGTGACACCCTGGACTCTGAACGTTCATGGACACCCCTCGACCTCGAGGACGGGAGCATCGTGTGGGTGATCAGACGCCTCAGCGGACACTTATGATCCACCCGCTTCCAGATCTACTCGGGCCACAAGGCGCTCGAGAACATCGCCAAGGTCGGAGAACATAACGCCCGTGTCCGGCGCTGGCTCGAGTTCCTTTCAGCGTACACCTACACGCTGGAGTACCGAAAGGGCAGGGCCGACGGCAACGCCTACTTCCTCTCCCGGCTCCCCCAACCAGCCACCGACGCCGACCGCACCGGACGCAATCGCCTCACTGGCCCCAACACCGTCGGTATCTACCTCATCCGCCCCTGCGACTTCGCGCCGAACGACTATCCCGCCCCGGGCATCAGCTTGGGTAGGCTCGTGTCCCCCCCTTCCAGACCCATCCCAACCATCCAGTCGCTCCCCTTAACCGACGACGATTTCCGCGGTTTCCGCCTACTGGGACCACGTATGGAGCACCCCACCATTTTCCCCGCAACCCACACCTTCGTCGGTCTTATTGCGACCCGCGACTCCACCACCGGACAGCTTGCCGGCAGCGAGAATGCGCCGCCGTGAACACCGGAGCTCCTGCAGGCTCGGCTTCCACGCCGTCCGTCATATGTCCGCCGTCCACCATTGGCCCCACGACACCAGCCCTTCCAGGTCTGAATATCTTCTCGGACCCGCCATCGCGTCGCCGCTGCCGCGGGAACCCCTCGGCCTACAGCCGACTATCGGTTTGGACGTCGACCGCCACCCGTCGTACACAAACAATCTACACCCACCTTCCGTGCGACCACGCCCCCGGCCGAGACCCAGCCAAGACTTCCTCACACGAAGGCGATTCCAGCTACAGCCCCCGCGCCACCCGCACCATCGACGCCACCCAAGCCATTGGCGCCCACTACACTGAGCTACCCCTTCAACAACGTCCTCTCCGCCGGCACCAACACCACCGGCAGTGCCCCTTCCGGAGCCCGTCGTCAAACCCGATGACGACGCCTACCTCCTCGGAGCACTACACCTATAAAGACTGGGCGCGAGAACAACGGGCGGAGCCCCTGTGCTGCGTCACCATCCGCTTCCTATCGTTGGACTCCCCCGCCCCCACGCCGAACGACCTCCTGGATTTCATCCCCTCGGCCCGGCGCCCACAACTTTCGGACGTCCTCACTCTTGCCTCCAAAAGCAAGCTGCACCGTACCGACGACGAAACCACCCTCCTGGTCCAACGACCACCCACAACCCCACCCGGGAATAGCCTACCACCACCCGCCCCCCTTACCCCACGCGTCTACGTGCCAATGTTAATGCGCCCTTGGGTGCTGAGCACATGCCACGCCACCACCTCTCTACACCTGGGAGTCACCCGAACGGTCCGCATGCATTTTCGTTCGGTGGATTGGCATGGACGCTTCCGTTCGCTGGTCAATCCGCCGTTGCCTTCAATGCCAGGCGCGGACGACCTCCCGGCACACCATTCGTTGGCCAATCCATTCTCTTCCTTTGCCCAACGGCATCACCGTCAACGTCGACTACTTCGGGCCCCTGCCGCTCACGCCGCGCGGCAACGTCCACACCCTCCTCTTCACAGACCGCTTCAGCCGCCGCGCCGATGTGTTTGCCGTTTCAGCGGCGCATGTCACAGCCGCCGGCACTGCCGACATCTTCCTGAACGAGTACATCCCTCTCTGGGGGTGCCCGGTTACACTCCTCTCCGACAACAGACTACACTTTACCTCCAAGATTGCGAAGATCGTCTACGAGCGCCTTAGCATCCACAAGGTCAACACCAGCTCCTACCACCCCTGCACCAACGGCGGCGTCGAGCGCGTCAACCACGTGCTGGCCCAAATGCCCTCTATGGTCGGCAACGAACAGCAGACCGACTGGGACGTGCTGCTCTCACACGTATCGTCGGCCTACAACAATTCCGTGAACGCCGATACAGGGCTTGCGCCTAACGACATGGGCCGCCTTCCTCGACTCCCGCTCTCGGTCTTCGAACCCGAAAACATCGGCGGTCACCAAAGCTTGGACCGCGATCACTTGGTTTACATCAACCTCGCCACCGACTGACAACGACGCGCCTATTCCCTCGTCCGCGAACTACACCGTCTCGCCGTCTCGCGCCTCCAGCGCCGCAACGTCCACATCATGGCCGCCCTCCTAGCATCCCCCCCCTTCACCGTAGGCGGCTGGGTTTGGGTCTACAACTTCGCCTCAATCATCCGCCAAGGCGTCTAAAAGGGCACCGACACAACCGTCCTCAAGACGAAGCTTTCCCTGAACTGGAATGACCCCGTCAAGGTCCTCGCCGTAGGACCGACGCCCGCCTCAAACGCCCTCGACAATCGCCCCCTTTACGACAAGCTAATTTTCCTCGACCTTCCGTCCGACCTTCCGAAACGGGACTCCAAGCCACGCGTCTCTGTCCAACGATGCAAACCTTGCCGGAACCCCGACGACACCAGCGACATCCCCAAGCATCTGCCCGCGGACCACACTACATATGTACTCACAGCTTCTGCCGCCAAGTCCCCACCTTACCACGTCACCGTCGACGACGTCACTCCTCCACCGGAACGCCTCGAGGTCGAGCAGATCACTGGCCATAAACTCGTACGCGGCCGCGGCGGGGTCATCGCCGTTTTGTACGAGACTCACTGGGCTGGACTTCTCAGCCCCTCTTGGGAACGCGAGCTGGACCTTCAACACTTGTGGCGCCACATCCTACTCTACTGGTCACGATTACCAACCCAGCACCGCCAAACGAACCGCCTCTACCGCCAGATGCGCATCGGGGCCGCTCACCGCCAACTGGCACGATCTCAAGGACAAATTTTCCTCGCCCCCGGCTACGCCTTGGTCTCCCGCGGCCTTTGGCTCCACAACTTCAGCACCACCATCCTCCCCTCCGGAGCACACATAGGGTACAAGGCGCGCGACGGTCTTTGGTGGCTGGGCAAGGTCGCTCACCGCTCACCCCCTGACACCTCTTCGGAAACTCTGCCGGGGCCTTCACTGGGAAGCTCCTACATCGTCCGGTTCCTGGACGACCCCGGCCCGATCAAGATCGACCTCCAGCCCACTCGCTACGCTACAGCACGGAACGCCGTGTACGGATCGTGGTGTCTTCAACGCCATGGGAATGGGAGCCTAGCACGTCGGATGCTGCGGAACTCTGATGTGTCCCGCGGAGCCCCCACCGTTTCCACTCCCCCCCCTGGTTAACCTTGGTTTAGCCTGATGTTAGTTTTGGGGATTTGGTTCTGGTTAGTCTGCAATATCTTAAGAGTAGTTCTTCAGGGTTAGTCTTCAATAGTCATCAGCAGCCAGCTTCTTGGGTGTGTTTGTTTCCATCTACCGCCACCGGCTTCGCTTCGGCTACCGATCCGAGGCCGCTTATGTTTCTTTTTGGGGTGTTTAGGAATATTATCGCCTCCCCCCCCCCCCCCCCTCGTTTGCTTTTCTTCTTTTCGCCTACGTCTCCGTGTAGCCTCCTTGCGTTCAGACCGCTGAGTCGTAGGGATACCTTATTTTGCGTTTGTACTTCACTAGCCTACAGCCAACTATCGGCGATACCACGCCGAGGTAAAATCGTGTTGTAGCCTGGGCTGTACCCTGACCTCCGTCGGCTTCCGCCGACCCGTGTTTCAGACGGTCATCGAGGTAGGACTATATTGAGCTTCCAGCTCATCCGTGTTTCTTCCATGGTTGCCAAGTAGGATTCCGATAGCATTGCCACCCCGGAAGGCCGCTGAGTTATCGGCCATACACAGTGCTTCGGACATGATCGATTTTTCCTGACATGTGTCCAGCTTTTGGTCTGTTTCTCTGGTCCCGATGGTATTTCGTTTTCTCTTTCCCTCTTCTTCCTCTTTTCTTCTTGTTCAGTATTCCGCACGCCCCTCTGCCCTCTGGCAAACAACACCACGTTTGATGTCGCCCCGGTTGGCCGAGTTGCACACGCTAGTGTTTGGGCGCCGCGCCATCTACCACCTCGAACTGCACGCATTAGGCCGATCTTCGTGCGGATCATCTTGCCGGCACCGTCGTTGACTTTGTTTTTGTTGAGTTACCTACCTTGCTACGTTCGCTGGTATTGTTCACACCACGAACACGTTTCCGAGATGCCACGTTGTTCGTTCCGTCTCTCGGTTTTAGTAGTTCCTAGTGCACGCAGCCCTCATAGCCCTCTAGCTGTGTCCTTTCTGTCTCGCGTGATGTCTACCATGTTAGGACCTTCACCACAAGACAAGGCATGGCGCCTAGCGGATATATATATATATATATCTTTTCGAATTGTGATCACTGTCTCCTTTTTAGAGTTTCCTCGTTCGCCAACCCGGTTCTGCGAACAACCCCCATTCGTACATCCTTGGGCCCCAGACAATGGCTCCAGTAATACGTTTCTACGTCCTTATTTTGCCTTCACTTCGGTCTTCGGTTTCTTCTGAAGCCTTCGCTTTAGCTTCTGTCTCCTTTTTCGTTCGTCTTTCTTTGTTTTCACTTTGGCTGATTTCTCCTTTCGCCTCCGCTTTGAGTTCTGTCTCTGTCCCCTTCAGTCTCCCTTTTAGTGGTTGTTCTCAGCGAACACCCCCTCTTCGTAGTGTTTGGATCTTATTACGAGGTGTGGTGGGATCTATAGCCTCCTTTCTTTTGTTTCGAATAGCCGCATCTTCGACTACCTTTTCCCGGCCGTTTGGGATGAACTGTCATCACCCTCCGGCCATCTTGTGGTCTGCATATACGACTATTCAGGGTAGGCTAATATTATATGAGTGGAGTACTCATGGGCTATAGATATTATAGATAATAAGTTGCAGTCTTGTAGTCTCACGAATACGAGAGTAATCCAAAGAATATATTAACCCGGCGGATATTCCGTTAGTCGAGAGTAACGTTCTTTTGGGAATTTCCCTGGAGCGGATAACCCGTTAGACGAGAGTAATGTTCCTTAACGCAGATTGGACCACGAAGTGAGAAGCTCCTATTTTAGCAGAAGAACGATCGGTAGCCGTAGGAAAGCTATGTAGGAGTACATCAGATAAGAAGAATTTAGGAGAGCTTGTGGCGTGGGGTAGGACGAGTATATCTGGGCATCGAGTCCCTCCCCCCTTCCTCTCACTTCTCAACCAGAGCATCTCCTCAGCTCTCGCCATCAATAAGAAGATCTGAATCAGAGGAAGCGGAGCTCTGCTTTCCAGCTGCCAGAAACACCTGCGTCCCTTACCCTTACCCTACCTCGGTCACCACTTCACACTTGGCCATCGTAAAACGCAACGGCTCTACGCATACGTAGAGCCCAATATTATCATTATAGTAGTCGGCCTGGCTTTGATAAATGTGGTTGATAGCTGATAGTCCACACTATCAATAACTCCTCATTACATCAACCATCTTTGATTCCGACAAGTTTCATCGGGCGGTCGGGGTGGGTGGTTAAAGTCAAGCATCACAGTTGGCCACAGGTGGCCGGGACCTCCCCCTTGCACAAAATGGGCATAAACAAAAAATCCTTGTTAAAGACATTAAACCATGTAGCAAAATCCACACATACATGTCGTCAGCCTCTCAATCCGGCACGCCTAACAGCGTGCCACACACAGTACACTGTTCAATGCCTCCACAGGATTTGTTTACGTCCAAGTTGTGCAAGGGGGGGGGGGGGGGGTCCCGGCCACCTGTGATATTTCAATCATTTTGTTGAAGCTCGGTCAAGGTTTATACATCCCTATTAATAGTGTTGGTATCTCTCCGCTATGACTTAGAAGTGGAGCATACCTGATCTAGACCACCAGATATTTTAGCTGCGTATGTACGACAGTACGAGTACTTGTGTACCAGATAGTTGCGTCTTGACTGGGAATTTACAATCTGCGCTTTTCGTTCTCCAGTTTAGTCTTGCCGCGTGCCCCTCGGCCACGGGTTCGTCTTGATTCAAGTACGGGAACCGTTGACGAGACTGTCTTGATTAATCACACACATGCAACAAAACGACTCGCTGCTGGCTTTGGACGCTTTAACGTAGACGTTTATGTACTTATTACACGTTGACACTCATGGGACAGCGTTATAATGCAATGTCCAAAGAACGACATACATGGTTCGGAACTATAATCTCCAAGAGAGAGTGATGGAGGGAACAACGACAAAAGAGAAGTTGTATTATTACAGACGTAGTTTTACACAGCAGCAGCAGCAGTGGTTTAAAATCCACTCTCACGCTTTCGTAAAGTTTCAGGGGGGGCGAGGAAGTGGCGAAACATCCACAGGCAACGGACAGACAGGCCTGCCGTGCATGGTAACTGTTGAAGGTTGTGGTTCTGCTTGGTGTCTGGGTATGTCACCCGTGGAAGTTGGGGATTGTCAGTATGCCGGCATGTAGTTGTGGTCCTGACTCTGTGTCATTGCGAGCTAGGGTATAGGAGCGTTCGGTTCGACTTGCTCGCAATCAGGCGCGTGTCTCTGAAAGTACCACCCAAAGGAATGAGTACGTAAGACGTATGGCACGTACACGGCATGTACCAACCGTGGTTAGCCCTTAGTTGCTTTGCATGTCTTAGAATATTAAAACTGTCATTCTGCTGCTGTTGCTGTGGTGTCGTGTGTTGTTGTGTGTGTTTTGCTACGTCGTTGTGTGCAACGGAAAAACGAAAAACAGACACCAAAGATATGTCATCATCATGTGTTCGGCCCTTCTTAGAATTGTTGCGGTAGGTCGTACAGACAGGTGCCCCGCCCGGCGTGTGCGCTGAGTTTACCGGTACTTCTTCCTTTCAGGCGAAGAGCTACTCTCGGATGACAACACACGACAATACGATAAAACGGTCGGCGTTGGGCAAGACGAGAGCCTCAGACAAGGAGGCTTGGAGAAACGAACCACTTCACGAGTTGCTCGCTGCGTACTTGGGATGTACTTGGCACCTGGTACCCGTGCCAGTTTGCGATCGTTTTATACGTCCCTTCCCGCAGACTTCACAGACAGGATCTGCGGGTCGTACATTTGTTTGTTGTACTGGCAACAAGCCGTTATCACACGATACCTACCTGTCGTTCTCGTCGTTTGTGCAGCTGCCGGGTCGCGCATCTATCCGGCGCCTCCTCCAGGCGGGGTACTGAGTGCTGTAGATATATATATCATCATCACTTTTACTTTCCAGTCCACGCGGAGGAGGTTTTACCCTCGACGATCTTCTGGACAAGCCGTGGTCACAGGTGTCGTCCCTTTCCCCCCCCGGTACGTGCCTTTATTTTTTTTATTTTTTGTCGCGCATACATAGGGTTCAGCATTCCCACTGCTCGTCGATTTTCATCGAATGTAGCTAACTCTCGCTCTCGCGCTTTCCGCTCATCAATTTTTTACGCAAGAAAAAGTCCCTACGAGCATGCACTCGGTGAGATTTGAACCCACGGAATTAATCTTGACAGGCACGCGGACCACCTACCAAGCCACCCGCTGGGTGTGTCTCATCTCGTCAGCCGTTGGGTTTTAACTTTAGGGAGTTCCACGACACTTGTAAAACGTTTTGGTACGGGATCCATTGTTGATTGTTGACCCGGATCACGGCCCTACCTGCTTGTTTTTGTTTTCCACTTGCTCACGTGCTGGCTGGTGAGCCTCTTTTCGTTGCCATGGTGGGGTTAGTTGCTGCATCAGCGGGGCCGCAAGACCTCCATCCTGTCGTTGGGTACTATTCTTTCATGTTCGGCGACCAGAGGCCATTCATATCTGAACATGTAGGCGCAGGCAGGCTACCTTTGCCCTCTTCTCTTCTGATCGGGTTGGGGGTCGGCGCGGCGTTGACTGCGCTCAGGGTGCTGCTCGATTTTGCCTTTTTCAAGGTGAGTCAAGTGATTGGACGGTGGACAGCTACTGCCTCCCGTGGGTGCGGGATGGTATCTCTGTCACAGCGACTGACTACTGCGGCTGCTGTTGTTCCGAGAGGAACTATTATCAAAACTGGCCGAGGAACCTATTAATAGGGATCAGTACGTAGATGGCTGCACCGTCCGTTCCTCGTAGATCAGCACGTTCTGGGTACTGGTACGGGTTATATACGTATAGGTACAGCAGGGCAGCACTGCTGTTGTCTATACAGCAGTATACTCCTACCTGGTACAGCAGAATAGTCGTCGGAGGGACTCAGTCATTGGCTCGCGAGTACCAGTCGTTTTGTATTAGTCAATCCCAAGAGTAGGGGTGCTAGGAGCTGAAATGACTGAGTCCTCGCGAGTCCCAAGAGTACGAGGAGCTGAAATGACTGAGTCCTCGCGAGTCCCAAGTGTGCAAGGAGCTGGAATGACTGAACCCTCGCGCATCCCAAAGGTACGGGGAGCTCAAACGACTGTATACTCGCGAGTCCCAAGGGTACCAGGGACTGAAATATCTGAGCCCTCGCGAGTACCGAGCCAAAGGATAAAAAAACAACACGTCTTTGTGGGTACGAGTCTATGATATACCGGTATTTTGTTCTCTCCCTTGAGAAAAAATATGTAAAAGGTGGTCAGAGTACCAATACCGGTTTTTGGGATTCAGTCGTTGACTCGCGAGTACGTTTCGGTTTGGAGTACGTACTCAGTGCCAAGAGTACGAGGAGCTGAAATTACTGAGTACCCACGAGTCCCAAGGGTACGAGGGCTGGAATGACAGATTCATCGCGAGTCTCATGAGTAACAGGAGCTGAAATGACCGAGTACTCGCGAATCCCATGGGGACCAGGACCTGAAATGACTCGCGAGTCCCAAGGGTATCAGGGGCTGAAGTGGCTTCTACTCACTGGTATATAGTGGTACTCTGACGACCTTTGCAGTATTGAGGCTAGTACCTGCTTGACAGAGTAACTGCTGTCCTGCTATCGCATGAGATACGCCCACAGTGGCGTACTACCGGATACCAGGTAGCACGCAAGATAGCACATCCCCCGGGACGAATTTCAGAGCCGATTTTCCCCCAAACAGGCCTTAAAGGGACGCTGGCACCCTCAGGAATGCGTCGTCAAGCACCCGGGCGTACGCGTCTCGGCAGCATATACATACGACTTGGAATTAGAGTGAAGGATTTGCAATCAAGATCCGTATTTCGCAATTGTAGAATAGTTGATGCAAAATTACAATAATGTTGAGCTTTTTAGCCCTTTCTTGCCCTTTTTCGGGCCCAAACTACCCATCATGGTAACGAAGTTTTTCCTCCCACCCCATCTTCAACGACGACTCTCTAAGAGATATATCATCCGCCCGGAGAACAGCAACCTTATAGTGAAGGCCAATGCTCCATCGGTGATGTAGCCATTGTGCTATGCCCCCTTGCGTAAAATGAAACTTTTTAGCGTTTTTGCGAGCTTTGTGTCCTACTCGCTCACAACTTCGAGTACACGAAAGCGTGAGTCGCTCCTGGGTGCCTACGACTGCCATCTGGCGCACCCGATACCCTCGCACATGCCACCAAAAGCATCCCTAAATTTGGCGGGCTGTAGTAAGTATTCTGTGAGGAGCTATAGCTGTCCGCAAGTGAGGTGCTAACGTTCAGTTGGGGGTTGGTTTTTGTCTCATTTTGTGCACCCCAAAGTTCGACCGATTTCGACCACTGCATCATCTCTTAAATCGAGATGTAGGCCTCTGTTGAGAACGGGCGGGAGATCAATCTCGAGAGAAACACAAGCTGCTGTGATGAACCTTCAACAAGTCATCGTCGCTCTCCGGTAAGCACGAACCAGCCGAAGTTACATACGCAGCGTGTTAAACTAGCGATATGTTTTTCTGTTCCAATAAAACTAGAGTGACCGGAACCCCGGGAATCAGGGGACGCTTGGGTGCCAGCGTCGCCTTAAGGTGCCTTGAGGAGGGCCCACCTAACGAAAACGGCTGCTTTGGCAAAATCTCGTCGAGAACTTTCCAAACGCGTCGCTCGGTCGTTTGCACCCTCCCCCTGGTCGAGAAAATCAGATTGGAAATTCGTCAGAGGGGGTGTGTTATCTTATCACACGGGTGAAACTATATTGGTGTTATAGTGTTATATGGTGCTCCTGTGTGCAGTGTGCAGCGCTTGCACCGGCGTATGAAATACCCACACGAACTGCTCTCGATTCCACTCTTTCCTGTGCTGGAGCCCGTATCAAGGTCACGGCTACACAGCCATCACTTCACCGGGGGCAGCGCCATACCCTACACCCTACAGCCTACAGCTAGCTCCATCGCACACGGTGTTAATGCAGGAAAATGCAGCAGTGCCAGTCAAGATGTCAGGGGAGGGCATTTTAACCCCTTGACAGACGGCATCAAGGCGCCTTGACGGACGTACCTTGACGACAAAATCCAGAGACACGGACTGAAAAAAAAAACGTTTTTCGGAAAACGCTTAGCCATATTATTGAAACCTGTATTTTCTCTGGTACTGGATACTGACTGTGTACGTCTGCTGCTGCTGTGCTGGTGTTGGTGCTTTTGCTCTGGTGCTTGCGCGCAGTAGCAGGGCCAGTACCCCACGCCAAAGCAAGAATAATAAAATTTGGGCTTCCCATAGATGGAGGCGTTTGATTGCGGATATAGGGGACGTAGACGGATAGAAATGCCTTAGCGGACGGCCTTACTGATTGACTGTTTGACGCTTGCCCGTCTCCTACACATTTGGTGCCAGTAGTGGTGCCGAACGAATGGTGTGTTGGATGTCAAACTCAAACATTATTAACTATAGTAATACGCGTAGTCTGCTTGGCGGCTGATGAGTTGGCGGGAGTAGAGCAGCCCACATAAAAAAAAAAGCTTGGACGAAACGACCTCGTAGCGGCACGTACCAAGTACAGTACTACTGCGCTCGTGCACTGGTACTTGTTTGCTGTTTTGTGATGCTTGCCGGGGTCAATGCCAGGTTGCCAGGGATACAGCTAAATAGGCCGGAGGCGGCCGTTTATTTCGACAAGAACTAATTGTAAGAACAGTGCCGGCCTTCTCATACGAAACCGAAATACTGGCCTACAGTGAGTTAGATTTATTTTCTGAAGAAGGGCGTGTTCCACACTATTATTGGTGTCGCCGCTCCCGGAGTTTGTCGCCGAAGTTCTTATTTCCCCGGAAATCACAGACTTGGGTTTCCTTTAAAGCCTCTTCATTGTTGGTGAGGGTCTGCAGTCGTAGTACGCGTGTACTCGTATATCCCGAGATGCTTGTGCTGCAGGCTAATCGAAGAAGAAAAAATTACACTGACTACTTCCTCGGACAGTCATATACCTGGCACCACTCTGTCCCGAAATGAAAATACTATTTTATATTAATATTCAATCAAAATGGCCCTTGCATTGAGAGACAGGGTGTTATGAGCGGTAAAATCCTCGGACGCGTACCGTGTAACACTGCCGTATACTACAATCAATATAAAAACACCCCCTATCAATAGCACGAACTACTGGCCCGGTTTCCTCCAAAACATGGGGGCAGAGGCACACACAACGAAAATGGTGGCTTTGGAAATATTTCGTGGAGAAGGTTGCATGTATCAATAGACGCATCGCTCGTCGTACTCAGTACGCCCTCCCTCCCCGCTGTACAGAAACCCACCTTTGGAAATCGATCCGAGCGGGTGTGTTGTCTCATCACCCTATAATAGTGTGTTACGGTACCAGGTGTGCACTTTGCCGCAATTACCCGTGAGAATTGTGTATATTTCGCATTCAAGCCGTTTCGTCCTCTCCAAGGGTCACCCTGCTATCCTCAATTGATCTGTAGCAGATCTCTAGTATTTTATTCAGTTATCCTCAACGGATCTCTAGCAGATATTCAAGTTTTTATTTAGTTATCCACAACGGATCTCTAGCAGATCTATATTATTTCATTAAGGCGCACCAGGTACCAGATATCTACGGAGCTATGTATGATATGTCGAGATGTTCGACCTGGCAAACTTGGCTAAAAGCTCTATACCGGCCTGCAGAATGAAGCACAAAATCCGTAAACATCCCTCAGCCGAGTTTTGCGCTAGAACACGCCTGCACAAAAGTACCAGTCGGCCCAAAAAAAAAACGTATGTATCCAGCTTCGGTATTGCGGCTCGTCTCCACTACGTACATGGAACCTTTCTGGTGCTGTTTGGACTGTGATGTGAATAGAATACGGGGAATAAGTTACCTGCCTTAGTGGCATATAGTACCTGTTCAGCGTCATGTCCAGAAGTCAGAACTTCCAGGAAATCGCCAACAGTGTTAAAAAGCGCAAAACCGATTACAACCGCGATCCGCCTATTGCGTGTTATTATTCTTGTACATGCCTGTCTATATCAATTGCACTCCTTCGCGGTATTTGTTTGTGCTTTGTTGTGCGTGGTGGTCCTTGGGGATACTTTATGGTCCTGTTGCGGCCTTTTTTGGTCATTGGGGTAGGTTGCGATCCTTCACGCTCCTTTGTGCTCCTCTGTGCTGATTTGTTATCCTTCTCGGTCCTTCGTGGTCCCTCGTGGCGCCTTTTGTTCCTTCCGTGTGCTGCAGCCGCTGGCGAGAAAAATTCTCGGGTTTCCACACAGGCAGCGTTCCAGCCCCGTTCGTGCCCTGGACGTCCTCAGCTCCAAGTCCAAAACATTGTCGGTGAGAGTTCGTACGAGTACACTACAATAAGTGTGTAGTACTGCTGTTTTTTAGTAATTTATTAATACTGCGGCTGGTCTGGATTCCTGCGATAGCCCGACAATAGCGGCAAATGCCGAAAGCGGCGAAGAAGTTCCCCCTTTTTCACGCCTTTTGTAAGTTTGTTAAATAAAAAAAATGAAGGAGAACGAGTGGCGTCGTTTTGTGTTTTTTTTTTTTTAATGAGTTTGTTGGTCGTTGGCGCCTGGTACGCACCGTGTACTTGCCTATCTTGAGATGCCAGTTTGTTTGTGTGTGTTTTCTTGCGCGGCGGAAGAGAGCGCCTGCGGTCATCGCCTTATTTTTGTATTTCGTATTCCCATTTTGGAACAGCGGTATCTCTTAACTTGAATCCCAGCACAGGAGGTAGTTCTGCCGGTATACCGGGAGTGGTATCCCCCGGCTCGTTAGTACCGTTCCCCTAGTGTACTGGTACTGCGCCTATTGTTTCGTACGCGTTTTCTTCCATGGAGACGATTTTTTGTTTAGCCTGTTCTGAGACCACGGGTAAAATTTCAGGGAAATGAGCTAATGTTAGAACATCATCATCATTATCATGCACTGCTGGCGCCGCGTAGGACGATTACCGAAGTATTTGGCTTTCGTCTACGAAATGGCGCCCGAGAACGCTCCAACAGCAGCCCCAACCCTTAGCCCAGGACCCAGTAGAGATAGCCAGTACCTGTAATTATAACGCATATTTTGTTATTTTGTATTTCTCATTGGCCGAGGACCTAACACTGTCATGGAGCATTCCAGGGTTAGGGTTACGGTTATATAGGGATGGAGTTACAGCAGCAGGGCGAAAACAGAAACGATCAATTCTATAGCCGATAATAGAATCCATGAACCATCGTTAAACACGTCAGATTTTGAACTCTCCGAATCTTCCCTAAATATTAGGAGCACCCGTTCTAGCGACTGACAAATTGTAATACGACGTCCCCTGGTCCCTGGCCCTTGACCGCTAGTTGCCTTCGTGATGTAACCGCCAATTTCGCGTGAAACAACGTCCACGCCCACAGGCGGAAGAGGTTGCCGGAGCGTCGGCTTCGACGGGGCTGTCGTCGGAGGAGGTTCTAGACTACATGCGCGTGCGACGGGTGTCTTCGCTGGAGCGCGTAAAGCTGGGCAAGTTCAAAGAGGTCGGTCGCACTGTCGTCGCTATGCTGCCGATCGTACTGCCGTCGGTAACGAGCGCATTCGTTGACCCCGTCCCTTGAAGAGGTCGGCCTCCACGTGCCTCATCGATCCGCCTTTTTTTTGTGCGTGTGTGCCTGTGGTTGCCTGCTGCGGTCTGTTTATGATTGTGCGCCTGATATCCCCCGTCCAGCGGAGGAATCGGCGGAATGAACTAGCGGTTACGGCAGCCACAGTGCTTGCGTTCAAGCCTTACCCACGGATGCAGAGGATTGCCGCTTGCCGTTATGCTAGTGTTGATGCGCAAAGGGCTGTTCCTCTTGAAGTGCAACGTTTATCAGTACGAGTACAACGTACTTTGCACTGGTAGCTCTCTAGGATGAGGAATCGGGACGGATACTGGTTCCATTGACATCTTTGGATGGAATGAACGGTACTGTGCGAAGACCGAAACTCACTCAGCAGCATGATGTCACGCTGGTGTGCTGGTATTATATACCAGGTATGTTGTTTTCGTTGGGCCCCTTTCTTTTGGTTTTCGTTATTTTTTGTGTGCAGCGAAGCGTGAGCCTGCGACGGGGTGAATTTATCTGTTGAGCTATGAACATTCCCTGTGGCTAACGTATAACACGCAAGATGTCCACCGGACGAATTTCGGAGATGATTTTCTCTACAACGGGCAGAGCGAAACCGTCTACGTATACATACGTTTATGGAAAACTCTCGACATGTTTCCAACGCCATCATATTTGTTGTGTATGCCCTAGGCCCTTATGACATATTTTTGGAGAAAATCGGCTCCGAAATTCGTCCCAGGGGGTGTGTTATCTTATCACCCTAGTGTGATAGTGTGATATGGTATGTGTCGCGTTGGCCAGGTGCCTTTGGGTCGGCGGACAGCAGCACGTAGTGCAGTAGCAGTAGTGCAGCGTCAGCAGTGCAGTGCCAATAATAGTGCAATACGTTCAATAGCAGTAGTGCCGTATCACTTGCGCGGGACACAGCAGTGTAAAGTGCAGTATGTAGTATCAGTGTATAGTGCAGTATGCAGTATCAGTATGCTAGCAAAGAAGTACCGGCATTCACGGCGTCCTCAAGTCGTGCGCGGCTCGCTCTCCCCCCCCCCCCCCCCCTTTGGCAGGCGGCGTGGCGACTGGTGGTGTATGTCTGTCTGGTTGTTTTCGGGCTCAAGAAGTCATACGGAGAGCCCTGGTTCAGAGACCCCTTCCTCGTCTGGTGAGCTACCTCGAATCGACGATGTTGCTGATGTTGCTTGTTGCTGTGATGGTGGTGGTCACGGCGGTGATGGTGGTGGCGTTGGTAAAGGTGGTGTATGGTAGTGGTGGTGGCGTTGGCAGTGGTGTTGATGGCGGTGATAGCGGTGGCGGTAGTGATGATGAGGTTGTGATGGTGAAGGTGCGGGTGGAGGTGGCGGCGGTGGTGGTAGTGGTTGGTGGGGGGGTAGTGGTGGTGGCAGTGATAATGGCGGTGTTCGCGTTCGTGGTAGTGGTGGTAGTGGTGGTAGTGGTAGTGATACCGTTCGTTTGTTGTGTATGCATGTAGAGCTATGGTATGTGCTCACCCACTCTAACGTACTCGTTTCCTCCACCAGGAACAACTGGCTCACAACCAACCATTTGGAAGGCCTGGAGCTGTACTACCACTGCGCGATGGGGGTCTACTGGCATTTGATCATCTTCCAGGTGCCCAGGCTAATGCGCTGCGTGGTGTGACGTGATATGGTGTGCTGTGGTGGGGTGCAGTGCGGTGTGCGCGCGCGTAAGCGTCACCATGTCTTCGCCGCGGCCAGGAACACCCTCCTTAACATTTTTGGAAATTGAGAGAGACAATGACGACTTAAACTAGCAACCCCAACATCGGCCATGCCAAGCAAAGCGGGCTGCAGGGTCAGGGGGGGGGGGGGGTCGTAGGGTTCGTAGCGTATGAGCTATTTATGCAATTCTGGGACTTGCACGACACGCGCGCAGCTTTCACAGCTCGTGGTGCTGCGAATTCACTCACACTAGTCAACGAATAACGTACCAGGTAATACTTACCAGATAGTATTGTATGTATGTCATAGCTATGTCTGGGTTTCAATGGGGCTAGATTTAGCGTACCATCCACTCACGATTTCCGGCGCCTGCCGTTGTATTTCCTGTCGTTCTGGTCGCTGTCGTGCGTGTTTCTGATTGGGCAGTTCTTGGAGGCGAGGCGGTCGGATTTTTGGCAGATGTTGGTTCACCACGTGGCAACCCTTTGCCTCCTCACGTTCTCGTGGCTCAGCAGGTATGTGCCACTTTTAATGAACACAAAATATCACGGAACGTGACGTTTGTGAATAGGCGTTTTGTCACGATTTGTTCTTGTAGTGTGTCGTGCTTTTTTGCAACAAAATCGTGAGTGACGTCGAGTCTCTTTATTCTCTGCAAAACTTTCATTTGTTCGGCGCGATTCCCGACGAAATAATGCGATTCGTCACCTCATGATACGATTGGCGAAAATGGCACATTTCTTTGTTGTCAGGCCGGATCTTACACATTTTTTTTAAAAGTGATTATATGGCTGTTTACGGAGGCTTCGGGGTATCTGGTCCTGTTTCTGATCAGATTTTATCAAGATCACGTCGTATGGGGCCTGTTTGGTGGAAACAATGTTCCTCCGAGATTTTATCACTCATGAAATTCCATGAAGTGATTTTTTTCACAGCCTTTTCTGATCAACTCTGAAAGTGATGAAATTTTCTTTTGCACAAGACCTCGGAGGCATTGTATAATTTTGTATAGGTACAGACTGGGCTCATGATGGGTCACGACGCTACATGCTTGGTTACTCTCGTACACAGCTGGGCTCCAGCACTTGTGCATCGGCCACTACGGAGAGAGAGGGCATCAATACCTTGGCCACCATCGCGTCCCTTGCGGCCGCCCAACTGCAGCTGCTCAACTGTAGGCAAAACAACTTTGGAGACGAATAGGACGAGACTACAGCAGAATCAAAACAATCTATTATAACGTTTTTTTTTCCTGACCACGATGCCGCAAGCAGCTCATGCTCCGCGAGAGCTCCTTGCTGGTCCAGCGACTAGCAAACCCCTTACGCAGCTCCCCAGGAGGTTCCACATTCCGTTCCTTCCTTCGAGGAGCTGGTTAAGCTTGATCGCCCAACCCGGCGTGAACGACTCGTTCGTGTCGTGGTCCACGTACGTACGTACGTGAAGTTCAAGATCTCGGTTCTGTTTTTCTTTTTTAATTCTCCCATGAAATAAAACCAAAAACACCATGAGATAATACATGGCGCACTGATCTGGTGTGGCTTTTTGCCGCTGGAAAATCCGACTTCCTGCCTTTTTCAATCACTCAAAAAAAATTGCATAAGATCCGGCCTCACACTTCGTAGCGTTTTCTTTTTTGTTCGGTAGAAACTACCCTAAAGCCGTAACAAAAAAGTGAATCCGATTGTGCTGTGCCGAGCCGTACCTTTTGCCTTTTGCGCTAACGCAAGCAATGTGTCGGTTGAAATGTTAAAGTCGGGACTTTGCACGGATGTTGTGCCGAGTTATAATTGTTTGTCTTGGGATGGCGCAAGCGATATTGCCGTTGAAATTGTACCCAATTGGATCGTGTCACGGTTACAAGACGCTCAGGATCATCTCGCAGTGTGACAGCTCAGGCGGATTCTGAAGCTTTGCCATTAAGTTTAAATTATTCCAGTGCTGCAAGCGCTGTGGCCCGGTTGAAACCCCCCTGTGGCATGTTCCCTCACAAGCGTCATGTGTGAACGTCAAAAGCACCGATATAGCAGGTACCAGGTACACAGTAGTGACGGTAGTGGAACGCGCGAATTCAGAAGGTGTACATGGGTCACGCCTGGCGTGTTTGTGCAGGGGTACACGGTGCCAACGCTCACAAGAATGAACAGGGACTTGTGGGCAGACAAAAAATGATCGCATCTTATTAGAGGCAGGGAATGGGAGAAGCAAACGGGGCATTGCGACCCCCTCCCTGCCTGGTTGCCAACAGGCTACCTTATGTGCAAACCTGTCCTTCTCCGCTTCTCATATACTGGTACCAGGCAATCGTCATACCTCTGCAGAAAAGCAGGGGCTTAGTTTCAACTTTCCACGTGCGATCCCCGTACCTGTGCTCTGCTGTTTCACGCATCGCTGCCGCTTTCCTTTTCCGACAGTTTGGTCCGAATAGGCTTGCTGATCATGCTGTGCCACGACGTGAGTGACATCTTCCTCGAATCGGCTAAGCTGTTCAACTACGCCCAGAAGCGCTTCCACTGGTGCCACGTGAGTTAGACCGTGTCGGCTGGGCTGTGAGTTGGTTGACAGGTCATTGATAAGGCTAAATTTTAGTTGGGTTGCGAACTAAACCACGCAATCGACTTACGTCAGGCTTGATCAGTAAAACACGCAATTCGAGCAATAAAACGCTCCGAATAAGATAAAAAGTAGTCACGCAACTCTGCAAAAGTCGTCAGAGTACCAGTACCTCCGGGCACCAGTCATTTCGGCTCTGAATACCCTCGGGACTCGCGAGGACTCAGTCATTTCAGCTTTGACTACCCTAGGGACTCGCGAGTACTCAGTCAATTCCGCTTCCAATACCGTGGGGACTCGCAAGTACTCAGTCATTTCAGGCATGCTATTAACATAGTATACATAGCACCTGCTTTTGCCTTCTGGAGCTCCTGACTTGAGGAGCTCTATGTTAATAGCATGCCAATTGCAGGTCACCCATTAACTGACTTTGACACAATATTATGTGTACAAGCCGATGTCCTACTGTAGGTATACAACGAATAATGTGTAAAACACAAACGGCGTCCCAACGATAAGGCCTGCCTTAATGACTTGGTGGGGAGAGTTCCTCAGTGTCCTTAAGGAGATATCCGACACACACAAAAAATGATTTTTGCCTCAAAAGTCCCAAGCCTATCGTCGCTCGCGTCAAATATCGGTAGCTCCATGGGGTTTGATGGTTAGATAGCCTTTTCACGATAATATTTGGCAAATATTTCTCGGATCCAAGTTTTCTTTGTCACTGGAACCAGCTCTAGTAGTACTAGATTCGACGAGAGTCGACGAGAGAAGAAATGGCTCACGTCTACTCGCAGTAAAAAAAAACGAGGCAAGAACCGTACGTTGTGGGGAGGGGGGGAAGAGAGCCTGCTGTGTGACCCCGGATTTGGGTTATGACCAAGGGGGAGAAAGACGATAGTAAATGAGATGGAAGATAAATAGTCTTATATATACATAATACTTGTACCTGATATGTGAATATTGCTCTCGTCCTTGGACAACGTCGGACAGTGACAATGCGATGTTCTAAAGTCTAAATACTAAACGCTAAACACTCACTACCACTCCAAATGTACGATATATTCGTTTGTGTCGTTGCCATCCCAGCTGGCGGCGGACGTGATTTTCTTCGCATTTGCCGCGGTGTTTGGGGTGTCGAGGCTCTACATCTTTCCCAAGTACATGGTTCTGAACGTCTGGTACACCACCGCGCTGAGCACGACTCCGAGACTATTCTTCTGCAGCCTGTTGTCGACATTGCTGGTTCTGCACGTCTTCTGGTGGGTGTGGGTGTTAGGTGTTGAGTGTGTTTATTTCCTTAAAGAAGCAATGACGAAAGTTGTTTTTTGTCACCTGATACATTGATGTATTACGCGTATCTCTTTTTTGGTGTCACGCGATGTCTTGTCGTCTTTCGTGATTTTTTTTTTCGCCCACTGTTGTGATGATTTTGTTTTTTTTTGTTGGGTGATTTTTTTTACGCAACCCGCTGCCTACGTATTTTTTTCGAAGATACGTACAGTATCCTTTGAATAGCGTTTTCATTCGCCTGTGCTTTTTTTATCGCTGACATCGTTCGAATATTGATTTAATGGATGGATGTAGCTTCGTTCTGACTGCTGCTGTCCCACTGCTGTACTCGGACTTGTGTAGTACTGCACAGTGCGACCCTGGCCAAGACGTGCCATGTGTCAGGCGCACCTACCTGGTAGTACGTAGGTCGTGCGATGTGACGACTGATATTTCGCATCATGGCAACCAGCTTAACCCCTTTAAGTACTGCAGTCCTGTTTTCGGGACCAACCATTCACATTTCAAGTAAGTTGTCCCCAAAATAGGACTGCGGTCCTAACGGGCTTAGACTTTATTGCTTCCATCCTCCAGAGGGAAACAAATGTACCACAGTACACCTCGAACGGACAGTCGAATTACAGTTGACTATCTACTGTAGATCTTTCAGGGAAGATGGATCCTTGATATGCATACATACTTGGTATAGCTCATGTTGCCGGTTGGAACCGTATCATCTGCATGATCTAGGGCATGTTTCCTGGGTTGGATCTTCACTAGACAGATTCTGTACAAGATATCTTCACCACAGGTCTGGCTGGATCTACTGTACATGTTGTAGATGATCTCCTTGCCTAACGTGTATACTATGCAAACACATTTTTTTCTCTCGCGGGCAGGTTCTATCTCATCCTACGCATGGTGTACATGTTCGTCTTCCACGGCGTGGAGGAAGACATTCGCAGCGACAACGAGGAGGAGGGGCAAAACCCCGCGGGCGATGAAAGTCGTAGCGCTGCGGCTCGAGGACATGCTCAAAGCAGGCACAGCAAATCAGCAAGGGACGGAAAGTCACCGCCGCGCGGGGTCGCCACCAAGGGGAAAAGCAAGCTGACGTGATGTTACTGGTGAAACAAATGGTGCTGTTGGTGACGAAAGCTAACGATATGTTTGGCGTGCTTGTTTTGTGATTGGTGGAGCGTTTTTAGCGACTGCTTCGGTGTCTTTGTTTTCGACGATTTCTGTGTGATTGTCTTTGGATGCCTCGGGTCTGCCCCGTAGCCCGGTGTCAGCTTTCAGCACACCGGTGGAAGCGCAGTCGGGAGCGCTGCTGGCCCACGTTGCCGCGATTAATATCCTGGAGATAACTCGTTGGATTTCTCAAGCGAAAAGGCGATGTGAGAAGCCCTTTTTGTCGGTAGTAGCAGTAGGCGACCGCAGTAGGTTACAATGTCCGACAATGTATGACAGTAGACGACTGCAACAGGTTGTAATATGCAACCGTTTATGGCAGTAGGTGGCAGTACGTGCCAGTAGACGACAATATATGTACATACTTGTGTGGCAGTAGCAATACAAAACAGCTGATGGAAATGCATATTACAGCAGGTGACGGCGACAACATACGAAAGTGCGTGACGTATAATAATAGGCGCTACATGGGAGTGTGGCGGTTCGTGCGTTGGGTCGTGCCATCGTCCGCGCCCGATCGCGGTGACGCCTGGCTAGAAAACCGCGGCAGCCGCTTCGATGATGCCGTCGCGGAAGTCGACCTCATAGCGGTAACGGATGGATGCCTTCAGCACTTCGCTGGACGTCGTTGGATAGCGGTGAGGCGTCTTTGGGCGTGGTGGTGGCGGCGAACTTATCGCATTTGTCTTGTCGGCGTGCGTGATACCTGGTCCAAGAGGTCCTGATGATTGCGGTGGGTTTTTGGGGTCGTTTTGTAGGCGCTATACATTTGGTGTTGATTGTGTTCCTTTCGCGCACGGTAAGTATGTGCACAGCACTGTTCTTGTCAGAACAACGTGTATCTCAACTTCCGTAGACGACGATGCGTTGCGCACTATGATTTGTGTTTTTGCTATGCGTACTTCGTTGTACAGGTGTGTGGGGGGCGGGGCGGGGGGCGAGTGCAACCGGGAAGTTTGCCTCTGTGGGGCACGATCACAACCACAGCTTTGTATGGTTGTGAGTGCTTGGTATAAGTACCCAGTATTAATAACTCCCAAACGATCATGTCAATTGTCCACCAAATGATCTTAACAGGGGGATGATGCTCAGTTACCCGGGTTGTCGACATCGCATGCGTTTCAAGGCGAGATCCACCCGGACAGAGCTTGGGAAAGAGGAGGAGTTATCACGCACCGCCCTCTGACCTCTGGGTGAGGTGCACGTTTACTTGGTCGATTTCATCGGCGCTTAAAATCGCCGGGCGGAGTGTTTTCAACGTATTCCTCTCCTCTGTAAGGGGTACTTTTGAACACAGGCTGCTGCACAGTTATTAGTTTATAATTTTCTTGGTTTGTCTACGTAGTATTTTCTGCAACGGAAACGCCGAACCCGCCGGCCTCGAAAAACGCCATACAGCGGTATATCAATGGTATTACGCCAGTTGACGGACAAGAGCGACCGAGCCGACGACGGCCGCCGTTGCTTCTGGTGCTGCTGTGCCGCTGCTACCGCTCCTGGTGCTGTTGTTGCTGTTGTTTTTTGTCGTTCTTCTGTAGGCAGAGAAGATGATACTGTTGTATCCCTTCCTTCGCGGCCTCCTGTGCAGCCTCCCGCATTAGAAAAAACACGTAGGAAACTGTCCGAGGCAACACCTGCCCATCGTCCACGAGAAAACTATGTGTGGTTAAAAGACCCGATGAAAACCGTATTCTATCAATAAGTGGTTTCGGGAGACTATTGACGGTTTATGCGACAACGTTGGCCCCGGGGGTGCAGCCTCCGGCGGCGGTTGCGCAATACCCGTTTCCGGCCTTAGTGTAACTTTCCGTGTTGGCCTCCATATGCGAGCGTCCAACCTTCATAATTTAACAGTACACTGCTGTGGAACAGTAGAGCAACGCATATGGTTGGCTCTGCTTTTAATGCCAGAATAATCCACACCCCATCCATCTAAACTTGAATATTAGCACGTGGGGAACAGCAGCGCAGCTCATATCATTGGCTCGGCTCTACAGAGTACATCAAATCGATTACCGAAACTACCCCGGCCGGGGGCGATCTACAATCGACAATCTACTCAACTCATGTAAGGGTTTCCAGACGCTCGCCTATTATATTTCTGTATTATTTTGTAGCCGCAGCATACCGGGGCGGCGGGAGGCTCAATGGAATACGTTTTTTCACGAACTGATGTTCTTATCGCTTTTATTATTTCTTTCGTCAGTTTTCGTGACCTCTATTCCTCGGGGTCCGCCGCCTCCGGGTTTGAAATTTCAACTATTAATAGCCCAAAATTATAGCACTAACTCCAACGAACGGTATCGAAACATCAGAAGGAGCAGCTGCTACTGTAGCTTTCGTTGACGGATGGAAGGACCGTTCGAATGCAGCAAGCACAGGGCGCAAAGGAAAACTGCAGTGTACGTCTACTTTTAGAAGTCAAGAATGCACGTCCAGAGAGAGTCATCTACTGCTTGTACTGCGAGTTATCAATCGGTAAAATCCAATACTCTTGTAGTAGAAACTGCAGAGGTTGGCATGCAAAAGCAGCAATTAGTAGTCTACTGGTATCATTTTTCGGTTGGTAACTTTTGGTAACAACGATCTGATATATATATGTTGCATTCCTCATACGCGGACTACAAGCAGTTGTATTTCCCACATGAGGCCATATGGAACCCGTAGTACGCGCGATCGAAGTACCACACATAGCTTGCAAAGGTCAGTTTCGACCAAATCCTCGATCTCACAGCTGTTGAATATTCGCGTTCGGTTTATTACAACACTTGTAAAATTCGGTAGAAATGGAATATAGACGAGACGTATTACGCAGCTTGCAAAGTTGAGTATCAACTACTTAATCAGTCGAACTCACAGCTGACGTATTTCATATTTTTATAAATTATTATCAGGGAGCTTTTAAAACACAGAAGCAGCGTTTAGCTGTGTGAAAGCTTCTAAACATGGAGTCAGTTCACATGTTTCATGCGGTGGAATCGCGGGACCCCAATACGTCGCTCGAATTCACCCAAGGGCTTCAGTTGGTTTCGTGTCGTACGTACGTTTGTTTTCTTCGTTATCGAGTGTGATCGATCGTGCCCACGCGCACACTTTGTCTCTCCTATTTTCCTCCTATCCTGGACACCACCGAAAATCGACACAATGGAGCGCCATCCTCACGCAGCAACCAGTTGCACGTCTGACAGCGCGTGCCTCCCGCAGACTGTTTGGCGTTACTCACCAGTCCCACCTCCCACACCTCTTGCAGAGATCCCGCACGTAGGTTATGAGCCTCGAATCACGTAGGCACTGCAGAGCTGCGAGCCACACGATACATCGAGCATCGAGTAAACACTACCTGAGGCCTGCCGCTTCCACTGTGAGTTTTTATCACAGAGTTACCGAGAGCATCGTCCTCTGGAGCTGTTGCTGCGAGCTGCAACTACATGTTCTGCAGAGACCTGCCGAGAGCGACTATATCGTCAGCGGACTGCACTGCCGTGAAAATGTGAAACGTCACCAGCAACACGAAAACGCAACCTGTAACCCCACCAAGGCCGTGCAATGAATCACGTCATATGGCGGCGAGAATCTCAAAGACTTCGGGGACCGGCTCAAGAAGGCATGCTTCATTCCCAGCATGTGAAGCCCTGGCATGTTTTGCGGTGAGGAAAAGTCAGACCAGGTCAACTGAGCAGACATGAGTAAGCGGAAACGAACGGAGGGGATACTGAAACTACATACTGTACCTCTTCAGCACCAACTACTATTGACATCCAGATTGCTCTACGCTCCTGGGAGGACCCTGTTTCAACACCAGGCCGCATTCAACAGGGCCAATCAAGACGGCGGTAGTGATGGACAAGGCGGCGGCTCTCCTATTGACCCCCCAAGCCCACGACGAACGCGGGACCCGCGGCTCTGGGCAAAAGGCGATGAAAAGGCTCAAATTCACCTATGGACGGGCCATATAGGTGTGATGGAGTCCATACGTATAGGTACGGGAACGTATGCTGCTTTGCATTCCTAGAAGAGTGTCACACTTCTCAAAGGAGGTATACATGGTAGATTTGAAGCACCACACGAAATTGTTTGCTGAGTTCCTCTCTTTCTACATAGCCCTGCGTCTTATCCGCTGCAGCTCCTGAGTCCCGTACCCTGGCTATGCTCCTGAACGGAATGTAAGCGACAACAATGGAAGGGCCGCTAGTATGATGGACGAGTAGTATTCAGAACCGACACACCTGCACCCCTAGGGAGTACTTCGACAAATGAAACCCTCCGCGCACTCACGCACTCCTACCAGCTGTTGACCATGAAGCCAGTCGGGGACCCCCACCACTACGACATCTGTTCGGAATACTTGGAATAATAGGTGATTGAGTACCTCACTCAGTGGTTTATCCTAAGTATTTCAAACAAAGAAGTCGGGCGGGGTTCGAGTCCCCGCCAGATGTCGTACTTCCGGGTAAAAACAGGGAATCAAGTGAAGAGAACCACGATAAGAGAACACTCGACCAGAGAGTCGGAAATGGAGTGTACAACTTGAGTAGAATAACCCACGACTACGAAGGGTGACCATATGAAGGGAAAAGTCAGCGCTGACTCAGTAGCTCAAATATTTTGAACTAAATAGGTCTCGGGTCCGAGTCCCGCCAGACGTCGTATTTTCGCTTTTTCTGCCGTGGACAGGAAATGGGAATCAAGTGGAGAGAACCACGATAAAAGAACACTCGAGATCAGAGGGTCGAAAGTAGAGTGAACTACTCGAGTAAAAAAGCACACGACTGGGAAGGGGGGCTATATCAAGGAAAAACCAGGTATTGATTAGGGGCCTGATCAACTACGGAGGGTGTTATAGATGGGAGGCCGTGTCGAGCCCAGCAGAGGTATGCTTCTTTTGTTTGAAATATTTAAATATTTGTGATAAACCACTGAGCTATTCAGTTAGCTTGACTGAGTAGCTCCGTGGCTCAACCAAAATAATTCAAACAATATCATGCAGGCAAAACGACCTCTTCGATGCCGTCTGGCTGTGGTGAAGAAACCGTTCACCGAGCAATACTTGTCAGACACAATCCTTTAAGCCCTCTCGGAAAAGTAGTAACGTCATCAACTGACGACATACAGGGCGACTTTGACCCGCCGGTTATCCAGGCTACCGTGTGCCATGTGCAATACCTGCACACCTTTCGTGCAACAAGGGTATAGACGTATCGCGGAAGTGGCATGGCCATGTCGGCGCAGCCGGCGAACGAACTCCACACTAGCATCGACGACAACTGCGGTAAGGTCAGGCACTACCAGAGCGGCTTCGCGGTGCCTGGCATGGCCTGCGGGAAAAGCAGCAAGTCTGATGGCCGGAATAGGACTGGATCAGGGAGTGGTGGCAAGCAGAAGTGGTGCACTACTGCTGTGTCCAGCAAGAAGATTAAGCACAACGAGATGCCAAGTGCTACGTGCAAGGAGCTCTACGCTCACAACAAAGGGGCAGTGTGCGCATGGCGACTGAACTCAGCGTCCAATTCCTCCCTGATGCCACCCATTCAAAGCCGGCGGTCCGTTTTGAATAAGCTACAAGCTACTCACCGCGAAGACGGCTTCGACCAAGCCTTGCAACTTTAACGTGAACACTACACCCCCGAATCACACCACTACTTGAGAGGCTGGAGAAATTCTGTCTTGGGCCGCTGGAGCATCGTGTCATCGCGGGGTACTCATCAATCGTTCCACGGAATCACTGCAGCAGACACCATCGCCTGAAGTTGCCGGGGGAAAAAAACTTTCGGAATCGCTGCATCCTTCACTGATTTTCCGGTAGGATGCCAGAGCCCCCGGAGTCGCCGCAAGAGTAGCGTGGGATCGCCGGGGAGTTGTCTTCGGGGACCAGGGCACCGACAGTAGTATGGTGTTTCGGGGATTACCCGTGGGAGAACGTGTCCTGGAACTGCCGCAGCATCATCGATGCTTTAGGGTTGTTGGTCTATCTTCTGAGGGCGCTGAATTTAGTCGTCCTCGGGGACTCGGCGAACATCGCATTTGGGGTTGCTGGACCATCGTCATTTGTCATTGCAGATCGCCAGGAGGGGGCCTGTGTGTATCACTCCGGGTTACTCCGTCCTGATGGCAATGTTTTTTTCGTATTAGCACCGTACGTCTGCTGTGCGCGAGGGGGGCAGAACGTGATCGGCCGCTCTTGCTATCACTAGTAATAGTTCGCATTTCTATGTTTTCTTGGTCAACAACTGATCGTTGAAATATGGTTCATTCTTGCAATCAATGCGGTCGTTGTTACTTTTAGTATCTATCGTAGTATTACTACCCTGTAGTATGCGTTCGTTGTATGTCCTATGCATACGTTCCCAGGTCATGCGTTGTTACTGCTGTTGCGCTTGCCGCAGAAAAAAAGGGTCTATTACCTGCCGAACGCAAACCAGGAGCGGTTGAGTTGTGTCGGTACTTCGTTGTTGCAACAAACGGCTGTCCATACGTAACTTACTAATACACCAACCTAGCAAAGTAAACAAGTGTTGAGGGATGGTTTTTTTTTTTAGTTCGCGATGGAATAAGTTGACACTTGCAATGAGTAGCAAACCAGAGTAGTACAAGTCGGTCCATGTGCTGCAATCGCTACCGGTACTTTAAGCCAGTATCGCCACTGACTACGGTTCCTCCATGTAGGGGTCGTGTGAGGGATTGGCGTGCAGTACAGCAGTAACTACACAGTAGTGGCATCCCAATATAGTGGTAAGTAGCCTATCGATTGTTGTTAACACAGTCATCTGATAGAATAACTCTTAGCGAACAGCAGCACAGCGTAGGTAGCTGTTGTCATGGCCGTTTGAGAATGTGGCTACCTACAGCAGTACTTCGCATGTGACATGCGGCCGAACTCCAATAAACCGCTCGAAATTATTACATGCGGATTATTTAGTTTACCAGGTATCATAGATTAATTTGGACTCGCAAGAAGTATATATCGAAGGTACATAATCGTATAATCGTATGTAATAGATGTATGCATACTACTGGTACCACAGGTATGTATTAGCGTATGCTCGTAGAGGTTTATGCCGCATAAGGCGGGCCTCGTGTACGATTGCTTGTGTCCTGTTTGGTCGAGTATGTTATCGATCATTCCTAACGCGCACACACTCTCACTTCTCTTTTTTACCTTCGTCTTCTAGCTCTCCTGGACACGACCGATAACTATTAATAACACAACAGACTTTCTTCGAACATCGTTCCTTTCATCATCTCTTTGGACCTGAAGCCCACGCAGAAGACCAGTCGGCTGACCCAGACTGGCCAGTGCGTGCCTCGTGCTGGCTGTCTTTCGAACTTCATTCAGCAGTCGCACCGCACGCCTCGTCATTAGGAGATCTCGCCAATACAGACAACCCTCCTACTTACTCTCCATATTATCTATCTTACGCGACCAATGTATGCATTGGGTCAGCGTTACTTGTGAGATGTGCAATACAACAGTACGAGTATACTGCTGTTGTATTATTCATTTGTAATTACATAAATCTTTACTCAATAGTAGGGTTATGACTGACAGAGAAGTGTATGAGGGATACTGATTTACGGAAGGATAGTCAGTTTATATAGGGACGGCATCTACGCTATATTGTCGGAAGGCAAGCACAATAATAGTAGTAGGATTACGCTTACTTACGCTTACCTAGTAAATTACGTAGTGATTTGGACATTGATGTTCACGTTCAGCTTCTCTAATGTCCGTTTGGACACTAATCGATGGTGTTCACCTTTCTTTCCTAAGCTACTTCTGATCAGTACATATTTCAGTACTCTACTTTTTTCGAGACCTACACAGCAGTACAGTAGGCTTACTACACGACATGCGTTGCTCTGCTGTTCCCTAGATGTTACCCTAATACGTGCGTGTACTGTGCCCTCTTTGTATGCCCATCGGGGTGGTGGTGGTCGTCGTCGTGGTCGGTATTAGGGTCAAGGTTAGGTTAAGGTTAGAGTTCGATTCGCAACCAGCCACATCATATTTTCTTATGCGGGCGATCGGCTAGCGCATAAAGCAGCAGCAGCGACGAAACATTAAAAAAAAGGCCTGGAATGCGTTTCGTTCGCCGCCAAAGCCAAACGGGGTAACGGCGTTGTTAAGGTCATTGCTCGCCGCTGACGACTGACCGTGCAAGCCGGCTCCAAGCCGCAAGCTATTAGCACCGATGAGAGTGGAAGTACACTTAAACTTGAAGCACTTACTGCTTATTATTGTGAATGATGAGGAGGATTGTTCAACTCTCCGACTTTGCTATTTTCATAATAATACGATATATTTGGTCTAAGTAGTATCAGCATGTACTGTAGTAAGTAGTATAGGTAGCGGCGAGTAACACGACAAAGCTGGAAGAAGCTACTGAGAGAGCCTACAGTGAGTCGACACCTACGAGCAAGACTCTCTCCGTTGTACTTGTTCCTATTATACATCGTAGTATTAGTAGCACAAACAGCCTGGTGCGGCATTTTCATGGGCAGCACGTAAACTGCGGCCGATTGTTGTATGAATATGAGGCTCGAAAATAGTCCTCGCCATCCTGCGTATCATTATCATTATCATCGTCATCATAACGCCACCATCATCTTCACGAAGCTTTTTTCCTCCCGTCGTAGCTCCAATCTGAACTTACAAACTCAGGTCAGGGCTCCCTGTCTGACTATCCTCGTGTATATTACCAAGGCGGCTCACCAACACATTCCTTCAATCCAATCATTCGACATGTTGCAAAAGAAATAACAAACGCTTTCGATTCGTCTTCCAAACAATTTCAGTGGTACTAGTAGTGGTTAGGGGGGATCATCTGCTTGCTTGATGCTTGCTGCTTCCTGCCTGCTGCTTTTTTTCAATAATCGACTAATTTATTCGAGTTTTCCATGGAGGAAGCAGTCGTCGTACCAGTAATAATAGTAGTAGTAGCAGGAGTACTCCACTCGTAGAAATATTATAAGACAACATGTGTGCTGTGCTTCCGTGTGACCAGGCAGTCTATTCATCAATCAATCTACCAGGCAGTCCATCAATCGACCAATCAATCAATCAATCAACCAATCCCCGATCGGCGGAACCACGGTAGGTCAAAACGACCCATTGATTGGTTTTTCATCTACCAGGTACTTACTACCGGCCGCCGACCGGCGCGCTCGTGCACTCGATCCGTTCCCACCCCCAGAACCCACCTACACTACATACCTACCTACCGCAACGCAAAACCAAAATCACACTGAATGCCGGCTCGGTTGAACGCAACATCAAGAATAGCAAGGGACACGTCTCCTCACCACTTGATACACACAAAACACTAAATAAATACTGTACCACCGGCGTAACCAGCCTCTCACACTCCAATCACTCCAATCACTCGTACCGCACGTGTCATCAGCAGCAGCACGAAAAAAGTGAGCAAAGCAAGTGTAACTACATAGATGGGCACCCAGACCAATAAAATACTATCCAATCGTTTATTGTCCAAGTAGCAGTCACCGTCCAGCCAACCAACAAAAAGTCACCCCCCCCCCCCCCCCTCCCACGTGTTACTGCAACAGTACGTAGCACGTAGCAGTGGGAAACCAGAAAAAGCCAGTCGGTGCCTTGGGGCTTTGTTTTTGTTATTTCCTCGTTTCTGCTCGGAAATTTGAGTAACCCTGACCGACGCGTCTTACACCACATACATGGTACTATACCCGGCATGATCTAAAATTATGCTTGCACCGTAACTCGTTTGGTAGGCAAAAAGCGGCATCCATCTCCTACCATCTTCTCGTCTCGAATAATAGTACCGCCCACATCATCAGATCAGTTGATCCTGTAACGTCGCCTATTCATAATAAACTAATCAACTAGCCGATTGATCAAGTAATCAACCAGGTCAATGAGCCCATGAACAAGAAGATATTCCGTCAACCCATCGACCAATCAGTCGATGGATGAATCAACCAATCAATCAATCAAAATAAACTAAACCAACCAACCAATTATCGACCGACCGAGGCGGAGAATGCACCACCACCAAAAAAAATGACTGACTGGCTGGCTCGACTCGCTGCCCGATGATATTTTCATTGTATGTAATGACAAAACTTTCATTATGATGAAATGACAAAGAGAGCCGCATATATTTAAAGTCAGCGTCACGGCAAATCTCCACAGCAAACACATCAAGCAACCAATCAATCACCCGACCCATCAATTATCATCATCGTCGCATCATCATGACTGCAATGAGTCCTTTCTCTTTTTTTGCTGTCTGATTTGTTTTTTCTTCCTTTCCGCGAATAATAGTAGCAAGTAGAAGAGGGAGCGCCACGGAACACGACGAGACTGTTGACGAAAAAAACAAGAGGCGCTGATAGGCCAATAAATACCCCGCCCCCCCCCCCCCCCCTTGCCCCTCCACCCGGTTCCTCTTTTTGTTCAGCTCCCTTTCCGCCAATCAGCGCTTTCGCGGCAGCAGCTCAGAAGGAGCGACCGCGCGTATAAAAAAAACATTCGACGACCCGACCCGACCCGACCAATCACCATGAAGGCGAGACAGCGCAGCTATTCTTTTGTAGCTGCTTGCTGCTCCGCCCGTTGTGCACGTAAGTTTTCTCCGTTAAGCTTCAGTTGCGAAGGAATCAAACCGACTGATATATAAGAGAGACGCAACCGCTCGGCGAGAGAAAACAAAAATGGGGAAAACAAAATAAAAAATAAAAAATGAACGGACCGGGGGAGACAAAAAAAGGAAAGAGAGCAAAAAAAGGGCCTACTTACTGTAGATAGGAAATATAGATAGCCCGACAGCTAAACCCATAATACAGAGACAGACAGACAGCAGACGGATACAGATAGAAAGACAGGAAGCGGTCCCAAGGAAATCAAAACGCTTCTGTACATCCAACCCCTCGACAAGAAGAAGCCGACAAAAGTGCAACAATAAATTCGAGACCGCAAAAACCTCTTCCCCGAAAAAAGTCAAAAGACTTTCACCACCACCACCAACCACCATGACCACCCTCATCGCCGTTCCTATCCTAGAGAGTTTGGAACCCCCACCCCCCCCCCCCCCCCCCCGCTGCCAGTGCTCTCCACCAAAGAGAAGAGAGACCATGGCAATTGACGCACATCAATCAACCAATCAAATGACGAGCTGACAAAAAGTCAGCCGATGATAGCACCCTCGCCGTGTCCACAGCCAGAGCCACCACCCACCCACCCATCCCGCCTTTCGACGCCAACATTATTGGCTCGATCGCCCCATCCTCAAATATTTTGGTATCTATCGCTGCAACATGCACCGTGCAAGCAAGCGTGACATTTTTCTTGTCCATAGTACACCCCGCCCTACCCCCCACCTCCTCCTTTCGCCATCTTCGGCAGGTTGCCACAAACTATATACCTTGTACCAATTTGCACTATCATCAGACAGCATCATAGGGTAAGACAGAAGAGAAGAAACAGTTCATTGGTTTATTTGCTTCACGACTAGAGACTAGAGACCGGGAGAGACGCTACCAAACGAAATCCAACCAACCTCCCCCGCCCACCAAAAAAAAAGGGGGAAAAAGAAGGAACGAAGAAAAAAAAAACACACAACGAAAAAAAAAACAAAGAAACGCAGGTGCTGCCAACCTAACGGAGACAGCGATACCGGAACAGCAGTACCCCCAACGGTATAATACTAAAAAAAACAGTTATATCGTCGCACTTGTATATATTTGCGTACTGCGCCAGGCATGGTATCGTCTAGCGCCTTGGCCGGCATGACCCCTCCTGCGGGTCTTGCGGGCCACAGGTAGGCAAAACGAAATCATGCCAGCAACAACCAGCGAGCGCTGAGCGAATGCAAGCCTTTTCAAGGCTCTCTCGGCTCTTCCCTCCTTCCCTGGGCCCGCTGCTGCCGCTGATTTCTTGCTGCTGTGGACCCGGCATTTCCCTCACCCCCCTTACTCCACCCCAGCCAAAGTGCACAGCAATGCTTGCGCAGCAGCAGTAGTAGCATTAGCAGTAGCACCAAATAAATCGATCAAATACGATCAAGACGACGATTTCACCCACCAACATACACTGCAGAAAAAAACAAAAACCTGCCGATCCCCCCCCCCCCCCCCAAACCCCTCCCCGTTCCCGCCTCCTCGCACAGCACACGATCAACTGTTGACAAAACAAAGGAGGACACCCCTACTGCCAACCACGTCACTGCCGCAGGCACTGCCGCAGGCACTACCGCCATCGCTGCTGCCGCCACCGCTGCTGCTGCTGCTGCTGCTACTCACGCGCAACTACACGAACAAGCCCCACCCCTGGTTCGCGCAACGTACTTCTAACGAAGAGGAGGGTCAAACCTCTCGATGGTATAACCGATGCGACTCCTGGGCCGACAATAATACCTGGCAGGTAAAAAAAAAATCCTCTCTCCTTCCTCCACCTCCAGCCGAATGGGATGGAATGGATTGACACGCCCCATACATAACCCCGACCACACCCTTCGGTTTGACCCATCGGCTTAACCAGAATTCGGCTTAACCCGTATTCGGCTTAATCCGAGCTCGGCTTATAGCCCAAATTCGGCATAAAACCGGATTCAGCTTAACCCGCCCGCTAGCTCGACCACGTACAAGCAAAAAGCACAAAGCTCCAAAATGTATTTTTTCGGACGAAAGGTCGCGCAAACAAACGAGAGCCCGGTCGTATCTGCCGCGCCTCTCAGCCACGTCCTTTGGGGGCCGCAAAGGCCCCTCCCACCCCACCCCACCCCACTCCACGCCTGCCCTCACCCTCCCCCCCACACTCCCCCCCGCTTCTGCCGATCCCTGCAAAGCCTGAGCGAGGCGCTCAACAACAAACGTAGCCATGGGAGAGCGGTAGGGGAGGAAGCCGGCGGCTTATTTGCCCCGCGCGACACGCCGTGCAGGATTCGCTGGTGGGAGGGAATGGTAACACCACTATCGTACCAGCAAGCACGACCAGGGATTTCATAAAGCGAGAGCATTGCCCAGCCGGGCACGGTCCGTATACCCTTTTTGTACACGTTGACCCTCCCGCGCCAATGAAAATGAAAGGCGACCAAATAAAACTAACGGTCCATAGATCCATTTCTGCCCCCCAATCCCCTTCACTCCCCCCCTCCCCTTCTATCGGATGCTGCCCCGATGCTCGGTAATCGCCTCCCCAGTACATGAAAACCCTTTGTTGTTGGCATCCTCAAGAGGACTGCCGGGGAACCACCACACATGCAACATCAATCCACCGTTTCTGAGCTAAATGTCATCGTCATTTGCCTGTCACTGGTATTGTCATTGTTGTACGCTCCCGCTATCAATAGGACGAACCAATTTTAGGCAAGCACGCAAGCAAATCAAGCAAAGCACGCACGCAAGCAAAGCACGCAAAGCGAGCACAGCACGCACGCAAGCAAAGCACCACAACTAATCACCTCTCCCTTTCTGAAGAGTTCATGTCTTCTCGGAAGCCTACCCGAGACAAGCCGAGCCGGCTGCAATAACGTTGACGAACACCTACCCCATCGCGCGCTCACCACGTCTCTGGCACGGGTCACACCAAAACCATCCCTTCTCCGCTACAAGTAGCCGGCACATCGGGTACCACCGGTACAAGCTTCGGGTACATAGGGTCGCCGGTACGAACTACCGGTACTTCGGGGCCGCCGGTACAAGCAGTCGGTCGGTACATAGGGTACCGCCGGTATGTACCGGTTTTTCGTACCGGCGACACCCTAACAAGCAGCCGGTACATCGGGTACAACCGATGATACAAGCTTTGGATACATCGAGAGCTGTCGGTACAAACTACCGCTACACCGGGTGCCGACAGTACCCATATACCCAGCACGCCGGGTGCCGTCGGTACAAACTACCGGTACATCGGGTGCCGGCGGCACCCATACTCAGTACGCCCAGTACCGCCGGTACGACCTACCGGCACATCGGGTACAGCCCGTACAAACAGCCGCAGCCGGCACAAGCAGCCAGAGCCCCCCAAGGGATAAAGTGAGGAGCGCAAGTGTGACGACGAACATCGTGGGTAAAAAAGGAGAGGGCGATCGCTAGAAAAAACGTTCGGAAAAGACTCGCCTCCATATAAAGAAAGTGCGACAGCAAAACAAAGAAAAACGAAAACAAAACAGGAAAAGGAGGGAGGAGAAGGGGGAGGGGGGGGGGGGGGACCCAAACCCAAAATCCATTCCAAAGAAAAACCCTGCCGCTCCACTCCACGCGGTAGGCAGATCATGCCACACCCCCCCTTTCCCCTCCACCACTCCCACCCCTACCGTCACCACCAGCATCACCCTTGGCTACCTCTTCTACCTCCTCCACCACCATCACCGCCACCACTGGCTGAGCCCGAACCCGTCCCCATCATCGTGCCCCACCCCAGAGCTCCGCCCGTCGAGCCATGAGCGGCGGCATACGCCGGCGTCAGCGCCCCCTCGCGCCCGGCGTGGCTAACACCATCATCGCCTGCCACCGCCGCAGGCACCGCCACGGCCGTCGATAGGTCCCCCTTCTGCGAGCCAAGCGGGGGAGTTCGCCACGGCAGCGAGGCCGAGATAACGTTCGCATTTCCCCCACCCCCACCGCCTCCAGCCACGGCGCCCGCCACGCTGCTGAGCTCACTCCCTCCAAATGCGTTAATCGAGGACAAGCCCGAGAATCCTGAGTAGGTAGAGTGACCCGACACATTCGAGCTGAATATCGAGGAAGCGTCGTCGGGGTTGTTAGCGAGCGACGAGGACCCACCCCCGCCCCCGCCCCCAACACCCGCCGAAAAAGTAAGCGGAAGCGTGGAAGGTGGACTTCGGTCCGGCGCGCCTGATGTGACGGGGCTACCCCCGCTAGAGTAGTCTCCGTCCCCCCGAATTCCTCCTCCTCCTCCTCCCCCCCCTGGAAGAGCCCCCCGGGGATGAAGCCCGCCGCCCGTAGAGCTGCTGCTCGTGCCGCTGGCGAGGCTGAAGAGGGGGCGAAGACTGGCCTGGTGCTTGCCTCTGCTGCTGTTGCTGCTGCTGCGCCTGTGGACCTTGCGCATGTGTTGGGTAGCCAGGGGCAGCGAGGTGCTGGCGTGGTCCTGGCAAGGAGAACCGCGCCTGCTGCTGCTGATGGTCTGCCGTCTGTCGCGGTAGGGAGGAAGGGAGGGAGTGGGGGAGAGAGTGGAGGAGGAAAGGAGGGGGGGGGGGGGAGGGGGGGGGAGGGGGGGAGGGGAGGGAGGGAGGGAGGGGGGGAGGGAGGGAGGGGGGGGGGGGGAGGGAGGGAGGGAGGGAGGGAGGGAGGGAGGGAGGGAGGGAGGGAGGGAGGGAGGGAGGGGGGAGGGAGGGAGGAGGAAGTGAGTCGTCGATGAACGGTAAGGGGCGGAGAGGGCAAGCAGACCGCCGTAGCATCCCGCTGCGTCGGGCGGCCGGCGGCCGGCTCATTCCGGCGTGGGAGGTATGATACGTGTATCTGCCGGGGTTGGCCGAGTTCACGGTAATACACTGACGACGTCACTTAGCTTAACCCTTTCATAACTGCAGGCATTTTTTTTTTTTTCGGGACAGATTGTTACTTGGAATTAGTGTGTTGGGTGTTTTTTTTCAGCAGCGAAACGGTTAGCTTAACCTCAGTGCCACTCAACTAAACCCAAGCCATGTTCAAGGTCGTGCCAACTAAACCAAACTCCTGTTTAAGGTCCACGTCACCAAAACCCCAGCCATGTTTGAGGTCATGTGGACTAAACCCAAGTCGAAAGGCAAGAGAACTCAACCGTAAAGCCAAGAAAAGCCAAGCTTAAGCTTCACTTAACGTCAGCCACCCAGTTATACCCAAGCTATGTTGGCGGTCAAGTCAACTAAACCCAAGCCATGCTTAAGGTTTAAGTCAACTGAACGCAACTCATGTACAAGGGTAGGTCAACTAAACGCCAAGTCAAGCAAAGCCAAGCTTAACATCCCACGACTAGTGTAGTGACTCGGCCTTACCTCGACGGGAGCGCCAGAGGAACGAGGGGTCGCCAGAAACGCCGCGCTGAATCATTAACCAACCAGCACGCCAGCCGCCGATTCGTAGAGGAATCGTTAACTGAACCGTCACGTTAACCGTGAAAGTGAACCGTTACGTTAACCGATAAATTCAACCATTGAAGCGACCCGTGACGTGAGCCCTTCAAGTTGGAACCATCAACGCCAATCACGAAAGTGAAACGTTCACAATAACCGTGAAAGTGAAACGTTGAATATTATCCGGTAATATAGTCCAACCACCGACATTTACCACCGACATTTACCACAAGAGTTGACGGTCAATAATGACCGTGAAATATAACCGTCAACATTGACCATGTACGGTAAGCTAACGCGGAAAAAAGTGTCAGCGGAAAGTTAAACGGGGCAACGATATTAGTTCGCTCAACATAAACGTCAACAGCAACCGTCAAAAAATAACCGTCGTCGAAAAGTGACAAACCTGTCCCGGAGAAGATCCATCGCGCATGAAACCTCCTCCCCCCCCCCCCCCGCCAAGGCTGCCGGAACGAGGTGCCGGAGCGTTCGGCGGTCGAGGGGTAGCGTTTGTGGAGAATCCCCCCGGAGGCGCCTCGAAGGTGTTGTGGTGGTCGAAAGTCTTTGAGGGTGGCGAGCGGCTCGAGTGCATGGAGCTAGTTGATGGTTGTCCCCGCTGCGAGGACGAAGCGCTGTGTGCTTGCTGCTGCTGTTGCTGCTGCTTGCGAGAGGCCTGGAAGGGGTTATTCAGGTACCCGATGCCTCCGCCGTCCGCAGATGCTCTATGATCAAACGAGCTTGGCCTGTTGCCATCCTGCTGATGCTGTTGAGAACCGTCTCCACTGCTATTGCATACCGTGTACGGAGCACACATCAGACACAGGAAGGGGGGAGGGAGGGAGGAACGGAAGGTGTAAACTCTCAAGGGACAAGACCAAGGTACCGAAATTTTGGGCCAAGCGGGCATGGGGAGGGGATTGAACGACAGGTGTAAACGTGCTTTGGTGGGATTAATAAACCCTTTCACTATACACTACAAAAACTGCAAAGCTCCACTCTAATTCCAAGTATGAATACTTCACCCCGAAACTTGCATGCAGGCAGCAGCAGCACTTTATATTGGGCTAACAGTTAACAGGGCACTCACCCCCAACTACTCAACCCACCGACCCACTGATTTGCCACACATCCACCACACATCCACCCACCCCCCCCTATCCACCGACCCATTCAATTGCAACCCCCCTCCCACCCCACCAACCTACCCAGTCACCCAATTACCTACCTCCCGGACAGGAATGCGAGGGGCTACATATGGCCATTCCCGACTGCAGCCATGCATGACATGAAAACACCGCCCCCCACCTCCCCACCTCCACTCGCCATCCACCCCCCTACCTGCAAACTTACTTCAACGCACCTTTCGAGCAAACTCCCATTGCCACCAGCAGCACCACCAGCAGCGGCAGCAGCGCTGCGCGGGATGTCGGCCAAAGCCACGGCAGGGCTAGACGAGGCCGGCGAAGGCAGTCCCGTCTCCACAGATGCGTCCAGAGGACCTGTCACCGGAGTCCCTCCGGGTGTCCGCGCATTGCCTCCTCCTCCCCCCCCCCACCCCCCCCGCTACCGCCTGCACCCCCGCCACTCCCGATGGCACCCCTCCAGGAGCCAGCGCCGAAGAGGCTGTGCTCCGAACCAAGCCTCTCCCCGTCCTGAGCAAAATTTAGCAGATTTTTTCCAAAATAATACAGCAGAGCGAAAAAAGACGTCAGGGCGAAAAAAATTGCGCAGCGAAATGCACAGCAGTGAACAGTAAAAAAAAAACCCCGACTATTACGGGGGTCCATAGTTAACGGGACCAAATTTTGTTAGTAAAAATAGGTAAATATATAGGTTTTTATGTACACCATAGGTCCTGTTAACTATGGACCCCCGTAATAGTGAAACAAAATCTCAGATTTACAACAAAAAAAATATTACTCCCGGAATGCGTTGGTGACACACCCTAAGTATCGTCTATCGTGCACATAAACAATACTGCTGCTGCTTCAAGTACCTCGTTGAAGTTGCAGCTCCGACGAGACACCACAAGTGTCACCACATGCAACCTATAAAAACATCTACCCGGTGTTAGCACAAGGCACAAAACGACACGCCATTTTCGTGTTGGGACTCCCAGACAGGGCAGGCGCGGCGTACAGAGACCCAGCAAACATATATTTCTTCACTAAAAACGACCTATGTTTAATTCGTCCAGCTCGTTTTTGTTTTTTCATTCCGACCTTGGGAAGCGGTCTGCTACTATTAATAGCCCGTTTTACTAAGAGTATGTTCCGTGTACTCTCTAAGCATTTATTTTCCGTATAAATCTCTTACCTCGTTGTGCTCCGAAGGTGCTTGCGGCGACAACGCGAGGTCGTGCGGCTGCGGATGAAATGCCCCCGTCCAAATCCCTCCACCCAGCAGCCCGCTTCCGCTCCTCCCGGACCCGAAATTCGGAGACCCGGCGGACCCCAAATCAGACCCCCCCCCCACCTCCTAGCCCCCCCCCTCCTCCCCCCTCTTCTCCCCGTCCACTCCCACCAACAGCGCTATCCCTCCTGCGCCCTACCACGACAGGCCCTCCACCGCCCCCGGTGCTCCTTCTCCTCGATGGCGCACCAAAGCCAGGGGCAAAGACAGCCACCTCCTCCTCGTCCCCAGATCCGGGGTCGCTCCTGAAGCTGCTACCTCGGTCGTTTTCGGCCGCCCAGCCGCCCCCCCCGCCACCACCGCTACCGACGCCCCCGCCGCTGCGCCCGCCGGGGGCGCTCCAAGCTCCGAAAGAATGGGTGTCGTGCGCGCTACCGTGAGCGCTGCCGGGCCCGCTCGACCCAGAACCCGACCCATGGTTGGAGACGATGGAGTGCACCCCGCCGGTGGCCGTGGGGTTGTAACCGCCGGGAGCCCCAGCGGGCGGGGCGTGCCTCCCCTCGTAGTACCGCATCCCGCTGTCAAGGGAGTGGCGGCTGCCCGAAACGCTGGCCGCGTCCGAGTGGCGGCTGTGGTACATCCTCGCCGATGATCCGGATCCCCCCGGAATCCCACCCCCGGCCGCCGCCGCCGCCGCCACCGCCGCAGTCGCCGCCGCCGCCGCCGCTGATCCTACGGCCACCCCTGTTGCTTGCGAGTGCACGCGGTGCAGGGGGGGGTGGAAGGAGTGACCTCCGGAAGGGTCCATGTCCCCTCCTCCTCCACCACCTCCGAACGCAGGCATCATCGGCTGGGAGTGCTGGCGGTTGTGCTGGGACACAGGGACCTGGGGGTGCAGGTGCTGGTGGCCGCCGCCGGGGACGCGGAAGGTGCCCACGCTTGCGTTGCGGGTGTGCTGTCGCGCTCCCGGAGCTGCGCGGAGGGTGGGGGGGGGGGGGGGGGGGGGGGGGGGGGGGGGGGGGGGGGGGGGGGGGGGGGGGGGGGGGGGGGGGGGGGGGGGGGGGGGGGGGGGGGGGGTTTTTTTTAAATGTACGAGAAAAAGGAAAACATAAAGCGAAACATGGAGGGTAAAAAATGAAGGAAAAAAAAAAAGATAAATGTTGGGTCTTAAGGATACCTGGCACCAAACAAAAAAAAACAAACACAAACACTAAAAGCACTGAACGAGAACACATATAATGAAAGAGCTTGCACGCCACAACGTGGCACGATCCAGTACCAACTTTGCAAAACCGGCGTGAGCGCTCCCAAGGCAATCAAAAGGCAAGATGCGAGGTACCTGCCTCACGTACAGTCGCAGTATAAACACCATTTACTCCCTAATAATAGGTAAAACAACAACAGCTACATCACACGTCCAAGAGCGACGCAATGAAGCATAGACCGCAATTTAGACAAAAAGCAGAGACCCTCTCCCCGCCCCCGACGCAGAGGCCCCGGCCAGGCCTAGATCGGCGTACCCAGCCACATTTTTCAAAAGATTATGAATTCCACGCCCCCCCCCCCCCCCTACAAACACCCCAGGCAGATTGCCTCAACTCGTTCCAAAATTCCATCAGCACGCCAACAGACGACTCCAAGGGCAGACTTCCTCAACCCTTTGGATTTCCAACCAATAGCGCAACCGACTCCCTCGTCAGACTTCCTCGGTTCATTTACTTTCCACCGATATCACGGGCTAACATCTCAAAACGTCCCCCGCCCCCGCCCCCCCCCCCCCCCCCCCTGCGCGCCCGTCAGCTTTTTTCCTCACTTCAAAATGTTTTCCATCGAAACACCACAAGCCAAACCCCTCCAACATAATGCCTCAATATCATTTATTTTCCCATCAACACTTCAACACACCAACGGGACCCACGCACCCCCGTTGCCACATTTCCACCAACAATTCCTTGATTTTCCACCAACAGACCAACGGACAATCCCCGAAAGATAATCCCATATCCCATCCCATATTCCATCCCACCTCCGAGACCGCCCCCCTTAGAAGAACGCCACCCGTCGCCGTCGCTGCCGCCTCCAATGCTGCCACCGCTGCCGAAATAACCAGTACCGACGGGCCCGGGTCCAGACAGCGACCGGGTCCCCCGCTCCCCCCCGCCCCCACCGCCTGTGCTGAGCAGGCTCCCCGTAGCGCTGCCGCTGGCGCTGCCCATGCCGGGCGGCGCGCGGCTGTGCTGGGAAGACGGGCCTTGCTGCCTCAGGGCGATCTCGAACGGCCGCCCGTCGTGCATGATGCGGCCGCTGCTGGTGGTGCTGCTCTCGCTCCGCCCGCTGTACTCGGACCGGTCGCGGTGGTGGCCCCCCATTCCCGCCAAGTCTTCCTCGTACCGGAGGTCGGACAGCGTAGCCAAGGGTTCCCCGCTGACGGCTGAGGCGAAAGCTTTGAGGCCTCGGATGCGGACGGACCCTGCGCAGTCGTCGGGGACTGCTGGGACTGCGGGTCCGTCCATGGCGTAGCGCTTCTTGTAGAGGCCCGCTAGGGGGAGGAACCTGGGAGTCCGGGGTGAGGGCGGGGGGGGGTCAGGGAGGTAACGTAAGGAAAGACAATACCATAGAGATGGTATAATGAGAGATGAGACAATACAAGATGAGATGCGACAAGGCAAGAAAATAATGAGGTCGCAAGTGCTTTAAGCTAGATTTCTTGCAATACCGTGGTACCCTGGTATTTGGTACACTTGTATAATAGGTATATACATACTGCTGTGCCGTATCAACTAAAACTAAAACCATGTACCAGGACTAGAGGTAGTTGTTCTGGTACTCAACTAATAAAATGTGCATCTCAAAAGTGAAGTGGATTCGAGAAGCCCACAGGACAAAGCAGCACCAGCCAAAACAACCAAAACAACCGAAACACACAAGAGCACTATTAATAGCTACGCAGCAGTCGCAGCAGTCGCAATACACGAGGTGCCTCACCGCATATTCTGGTACCAGGCATGTCAGAAAACGAGCCACGTAAGAGTATAGAGGAACACGAGGTGCCCCCACCAACATCCTGCCAAATAATCCCAAGGGCACGCATTTACCACGAGACGTTCATGTATGCATCCATCACAACCCCCGCGTCGTTGACCACTCACCCTCTTAGCTCGACGTGCTCCTTCAAAGGGCGACGCCTTCCAAGTGGATCTCCCGGGAAGGCATCGGCCTGGTTAGTAGGGTCTTGGTCGGGAAGCGTGGCTGCCAGCCTCTGCACTACCTCCCAAAACTGACCGCGCATTTCCGCCTGAAAACACAAAAACACAAAAACACAACAATGAGACCAAAAATAGAACAAACAAGACGAAAAAACACACACAAGAAACAAGAGAACAATAGCACACGTTAACAAAAAAAACATAACAACAAGATATTACAAAAACAAGAGTGAGATATGACACAGCACAACAGAGGGAGGGGGGGCGGGGGTTGAGCCGCGCAGTGTGCCGTTTCGGTCGAGCGTTAAATGTGAAGCGGTACATGCGTTGAAAGACTCGAGCGAAGCGACACAACCCAAGCGGTACACCGTAAAGCAATAGCAAGACCGCGAAGAAGAGACAGCGACAGCTTGAGCAAGAGCAACAAGCAGTAGAATTGAAAAAAAAAAAAAAAACATGATCAAACAGGCACAAGGAGTAGACCCGGGCAAAAAAGCAGGACCCAGACCATGAGCAACAACAAGAGCAACAACGAGAACGAGAGTACTAAGCTGAGCAAGACCAACAAGCACGAGATGAACAGGGAAAAATGGTACAAGAATCAACAAAATCAACGTATGCAAAAATGCGCAAGTGTGGTGAGCAAATATTAATAGTACTCAAGTCCCGTTTTAGAGACAAAGTACTTAGAATTTGATGCTTTGTCCTCAAAACGAGACTGCAGATCTAACAGGGACAATGTTTACTTTTACGAATCCACCGGAGGACAAATAAAAAAATAACGAGCAAACACACATATTCATATTTCCCCTCACCTCCTGGACCGCCACGCTAGCGTACGCCTTGCGAACGACGCCCGCGCCCCTGCCGCTCGCGACACCACCGCTAACTGACCGCTCCTCCTCCGCGAGACACAGAAACTGAGGCCGCGCCGTCAGCCAATCACAGAACAAAACAACGGGCCCCAGCAATCGGGACCCCAGCGGTCTCGGCTGCGGCTGGTTGCTAGACGGCCGGCTTTTACTGTCCACACCGTACACTACCACTGGAGCAGGAGGGTGCTGCTGCTGCTGGGTGGTGGTGGTGGTGTCCGTGGTGTCCCCCATGGTGACCATGGCTCCCATGGAGCATCCCTCCATCGTTCCCTCCATGGCTCCCTCCGTGACTCCCATTCCGGTGGTGCCCCCCCCTGCCGTGCCCACCGCCGCCTCCGCCGTGCTGGGACCCTTGCGAAGGGTGCGTGGGCTCCTGCGTCCGCACATGCCTCCCAATCTGCGCAGAAACTCCAAAGGCTAGGGCGAGAGGGTACGACAGACGGGCGTTGCGTCGGACCTCCTCCGCCTTGCTGGCCATACTCGCAGCCGCGTCCGCCGCGCCGGCCTGAGTACCGGTGCTCCCTGAGTTAGACACGCCGTCGATGCTGCTACCGCCTCCATCCGCCGCGCTCCCCGAGTTGGAGAAGGAGTCGTCCCGGGGGTCGGAGGCGGAAGACCCAGTGGCGGAGGCGGCGGCAGCGGCGGCAGCAGCGGTAGAAGCGTCCGCCACATGGGTGACGGAGAAGATGCAGATGACTACCATCTTGAGGAGGAGGGCGTCACCGAAGGCAGAGTTCGACAGTAGCGTGCGGAAGTCCGCGATGGCCGTTTCGAAGATAGATGGAAAGTCCTCCAGGTCCTGTCGGAACGAAGGGAGAAGGGAGGGGTTGGGGGTTGGTGTCGGGGTAGGGTTTAGGGGTTGGGGTTGAGGGCCGGGGTTGGGGAGTTGGGGCTAGGATTGGGGCTAGGGGTTGGTGTCGGGGTTGGGGTCGGGCGAGGGATAGGGTTAACGGCAGGGTTGGGGGGGTGGCGATATCGTCAATGGCGCATCTTCTTCTGCGGGCGGGCGGACGGGTGCAAAGTGCAAACACACCGAGACTACAGTAACTGCTACCAGGTACAAGATACGTACACGTAGCTCTTCGCGGGCTGTGTATTTTGCGGAATCATTTACACGGGGGAGACGACGCAGTAAGCGTTCAGGCCGCAATTCATCAATATCCCGTCAACTGCTACTTCAGTCGTGGTAGCAACAAAGGGAGCAGTACAGCGAGCATTCAAAACAGGTGCTGCAATAAAACGAGGCGTGCTTTTCATCCCTCACCTCTGCTCGGCCGGAGAAGACCATGCCGTGAAGCCTGACGAAGCGTCGCAAGAAGGACTTCAACAAGGCGCCCGTGTTGCCTCGACTGACAAGACGGTGTGGTCGCGCGGCGGGACAAAAGAAGGCACACATGACACCAGCCGGATAGGAAACATGGAGGGAATGGGAGCGTGAGACGGGCGTGAGCCGGTGGGGGGGCGTGATACTTCAACCATCCATTCTGTACATCAATACCATACTATTAGTGATACCTGAAAAAGGTTGGACGACACAGGAGGGAGGGGGAGGCGTACCCATTTGTTGCTTCCCTTAGTCATGTGACCATTGACCACGCATCCCTTTCGAGACGAAGCACCGTTCGTAGTTGTCATAAGGAGCGGGGGGGGGGGGGGGGGGGGGGGGGGCTGATATTTACAAGTACGAACAGAAGGGGGGCGGGGGGGGGACTCGGTAGGTGTAGTGACCGCTCAAAACTACGAAGTAAGAGGTAACTATCAAAACAAAACCTGCCCTTGCACCACACCGAGTCATCCTTTCCTCTCCGCGCCTCCCCATCTCATTAAAAAAACTGCCTCCCCAGGCAAAAAAAACACAGACACCAACAAACACACGCAACACCCCCTCGACAGAATAACAGAAACCACACGCACACAACGAGCGCACGGCTTATCGCCGCCCCAATACCCATTGCACCAATCACAACCAACCGCACGACCATGCCATGTTCACACCAACAACTCACACGTTATACGAGACAAATCGCTTTTGATTCATTAGTGTACATACAGTATATCTATATTCGCAGCGGCATTCCACAAACATAAAAAAAAACAATCGCGCCCGAACTCACCCCCCAGAGCCCTTCCCTTTCCCCTTGCTGTGGTGCTGCGTCCCCCCCCCCCCTCCCCCCCCCGACGACCCCACCAGCTCTCTCGAAGACCCCGATCCCCCGGGGCCGAGGCCGTCCTTCCCCCCCCCGTCCACCCCCACGACGGGCATCCCGAAACCCTTCTGTTTGTTCTTCTCGAAGAGCAGCGTAAGGTTTTCGTGTGCCGTCTGGAAGGGACTCTCTATCATGAGGCTCCGGCAGTAGCGGTAGACCGAAACGCACTCCGCGTCCGTGTAGGTGGCGAGCACAGCCAGCTGGTTGTGGGGATTGCCGCTCGTGGGTAGGACGGCCAGCGCCTGGGAACAAGAAAGTGGTGGGGGTAACGGTAAAAGGTTTGAGGGTGCAGGTAAGGAGAAAACGTCATAGCGTAGGGCAAGGGTAAGTGTAGGGTAAAAAGGGTACGGGGAGGGGAGGGAAAGGGTAGGTGTGGCAGTAAGGGTAGAGTAAAAGTATGAGAAGGGTATGGGTAAGGGTAGGGTGAGGCAAAGGTTGGGGGGAGGGTAAGGGGATGAGGGGAAAGTTAGGGTAAGCGTAGGGTGCACGGGTAAGGGGAGGGTAGGGTAAGGGTAGGTGTGACTGTAAGGGCAGGGAAAGGGAAAGGGGAGAGTAAGGGTGAGGGTAGTGTAAAATGATGAGGGGAGGGTAAGGGTAGGCGTAAGAGTAGGGTAAGGGTAGGGTAGGGTAGGGTAGGGTAGGGTAAGGGTAAGGTAAGGTTACGAGGGTCAACGCGTCGTAAGACGCAGGATATCCCCGTGAAGATAGTGCCCCACGGGACTCCCGAAGCATAAAGGGTAGGGGGAGGGGGGTACGGGTACATAGGGTAGGGCCCATCTTTAGCCTACACTACTGCACCGCTGTAAACGAACATCCAATTCAAATTCCAAGGTATTCGTACCCGAAAAGGAGACCCGGTCCCACAGGGGTCAAGGGTAGCCGTAACAATAAGGGTAGACGGAGTAAGGGTAGCGGTAGGGCAAGGGAAGTGGCTGGGGTATGGGTATACGGCGGTAGGGTAAGTAAGGGATGACGGTACCGCGATCCCGGCGAGCGGAACTTCCCCGACGGCAAAAGAAAGCAAAGGGGGAAATAGGAACAGCTCGGGATAAGCGTCGAACATGTCAGACGTGCCGCCCTCGGCAGTAGTCCACGATTGCGGTCCTCATCTCCCACCCTTCCGAACCCTGGAGGCTTGCGCTGTACCAGGTACGTCTGTCCAGAAACACAAGGAAATTTTGTTCACAACCATCAATATACCCGGGTAAACGAGTGGACGTATGTACGGTAGTATATTTGCTTCAACGCTTCGGCACCTAAGTGGTTAGGCGCGAGCAGTCAACTAGGAGTCGGACGTTTGAAGGTCCATGGTTGGTTGGCACAACCCTTCCAACCATTGAATACAGTAGTACGCATGCATGTTTGTGCTCATCGCGGCCTGAATGCAAAAAAAAAAAAAAAAAAAAAAAACTCGCGGCTCAAGCATTTCGTTTGGTTTTATCGAAAACATACGTAAATAATGCAACTGATGAGCCGGCGGTCTGACTGAATTGGGGCGCGAGGCAAACAGGTAGATGTGGACGCGTGCATCATTTCGCGGCCACAAATGTCCCCTTATCACCATACCAAAAAATACGAGGCCACATACGGATAGGTGTCATACTACAGTACGATTCCGGTAAAAAGTAAAAGGTAGTATAATACCTTCATATATTAATATGCTATGAGCAGGGCTTCCCGTGTCACAGCTCGACCCGACCCGACCCGCGAGTCGGGTCAGCAAGTTTCGAAATATCCCCGGTCGGGCCGGGTCGGGTCGGGTGTCTGGTCACCCTTACCTTTCCCACGAGCTTTAGAGCTTTGGCGCGACCCGTGAACAGCCGTGACTATAACACATTAATACATTGATACCCGTTGTGAGCGCGCCTGTACCTACCATTAAAAAAAAAAAATGCGTACCAGGTGGTACAAAAAAAACACAGGGGTAATTCATTCTGGGTCCCTTCGTACGTACAAGTACAGTACTACTGTAGTTACAGCAGTACCTCGTTTTTCAGATCTCAGACCACGATCGGTATAGATAACAGCCGATCAAATAGCGTGTGCTGCCGTGTGCTGCCATGTGCTGCCCCCCTCCCCCCCCCAACTGGTAACAGCAGTCAAGAACGAACAAGAGGAAGCAAAGCATGCACACGGTCGAACTCAAGGCGGGTCTTACTCTCGTGTACCGGCATGATACGTTCAAGCATCGAAAAATCAAGGGAACATCACACATCACGGGGACACATCATGAGGACACCATTGCCCGGGAACCACACCGCAATCAACACTCTAATCCTACCATCCCTAGACAGCATCAACACAATCATCAGCACAATCAACAACACGTCGAACGATAGACGAAAACCTACCTGGTACAAGGCATTGCGGAAGTCTCTACTTCGATCTTGTGCACGGATAATAAATATACCACTCTGTCCGTAAATATAGGGATCATTTGGGTATTGATATGAATGCACAACCTTCCTTATATATACGGACATAGTGAGTACACAAACGGTAATAACAAGGAACGCTGTGTGTTCATATCAATACCCAAACGATTTCCACGTTTACGGACAGAGGGGTACCTGGTATGTCAAAAACACGCCTCTCGACCAGTATGAGTCGACAAATCGAAAGCCAAACTAGTTACCAACAGTCAACCCACCCGCCCACCCACCTACCCCGTTTGCCCTCGCAACACCCCCCCACTCCACCCCAAAATTAGCGTCGAAACGTTGAAGGTTGTCTCTACGAGGGTAATAGGGGCAGATACGGTGCTCCGTTCCGAAAGGGATGCGTGGTCAGTCATAGGAAGGGTCAAAGGACTACTATTAATACGGCATGTAGGTCATACTAATATATACTAATCTTTACCATAATTTAAGCACCAGCTTAACACTAATTGTCACATAAAAGTTGCTTATATTTCGGGACAGAGTGTAGTAGCAAGCGAAACCCACGATGGACACAAACATCATGCCCTTTACACCCCATATTTTGCTTCTCATTACTATATTCCCGCCGTATTACTAATAAGGAAAGCAAACAAACGAATACGCCTCCCCTCCTCTCTCTCTCCCGCCCCCCCCCCCATCCCCGACAAACAAACCCCCACCTGGTGATAAAACCTCTCAGCACTGGACCAATCCTTGACAGAGTTCTCCCCATGCAGTTCTCGATAACGGGCGAGGTCACCAAGAAAAATAAAGCACCGGTTGATGCTCAATACCACCAGCTTCAACAGCTTCGTTCTTCGCTCGTTCCCCCCCACCCCCTGCCCCCCCCCCCCGGCCCCGCCCCCCCCCCTTGGCATACTGGTGTTGCATAGCCTCGAAACGCCTCAGAAGAGACGAGTAGAATTCTGTCGCCTCGCCCAAGAACCTCGCAAAGGCCTGGCAGATGCCGTGGAGATGCTCCCGTGCCTCGTAAGCCTTGGCTCTCTCTAGAGATGCGGCAAGGTGGGCATACTTGCGCAGGCGTTTGCGGAAATCCTGCGGATGGGTGTCGTAGATTGTTTGAGTTGGGTTGGGTTGGGATGAGTTGGGCTGGGTTGGGATAGACGAAATGCGCGGCCTCGAGGCAGGTGGGGGCCGAGCGCACAATGGTTTGGCTTGGTTGTGTTTGGTTTGGCAGGCGTTTGCGGCGATCCTGGTGACGGTTTTTAATCGTTACTTTCGTTCTGGTTTGGGGGTGTGTTGATTTTGGTTGGTTCGGTTTGGCTAATTTTCATGTTTTCATTGGTTAAGTAGTTCGATTGGGGTTGGTTTCGTTCGGTCGTTTTTCGTTTGTTGTTGGCTTGGCTTAAAGGGTGGCTTCATTGATGACTTGGTTTCGGTTTGGTTTGGTTTACTACTGTAGTACCTGTTGATTGTTGACTCGGTACAATTTGGTCGGCCGGTCGGTTGGTGTGTTGTGATTGGTTGGATGGTCCGGTCACTGGAATTGGTCGGTTGATTTTATTGGCTGGTGGGGTTGAGATGGTGCGGGCATCGCTTCACGTATTGACTTTATTCTCAGTGTTATTTTCTAGGTGTATACTTCGTACGTTATGTGGCCTTTTTTTTTTCTTACTGAGCCATTTGTTAATTCAAGAAAACAATAACAAACAAATGTGCCTGCCCGACAATGACCCGGAGACAATTGCGTCAAAACCCTTCAACACCTTTAAAAGTCTCCAAGCCTTCATGCTGCTGTATTAACATTTCTTCTGCCCATCTCCTGCTGAGCTGCTACCAGATACCAGGTACCATGTACGAACACGTACCCACAAAAACAGTACCAGGTACAAAATAAGAAATGCAGCCGCTCACGTATTGTCAGGTTCACTACAAGTACGCCAAGCTGTGGGCTCATATCTCAGAGCTCAGGAGGTCAAAGAAGCCGATCGATCCTAAACTGCTGCCTGCGCGAGCAACCAACGTATAAACACCATTCGTCATACCGCACCAATGGAAATCGACTCTTTCAGCCCTTTGAGGCGGGACTCGAGAGGGAAACGTGACTCTAGAAAGCGACGACTAAAGCAGGAGTATCGATCAGCTACTGGTTTGCTTGGGGGATCGAAAAAGAGGTACCCGAACTACAGCAGTACTACTGACTGCCGGAGATATGTACAATGCAAGGCGTCGTGTGTATGTGCTCGTATGATATGGCGCAACATGACCCTCCCTACTCGAGCTGCTGCACGCTCACACGCTATGTACTCGTAAAGGGTATATATCACACCAGGTATTACGCGGGGTCATAGTAAATAGGACCAAATATTGTTAGTAAGCACATGGTTCTTTGAGAGTACCGTAAGTCCTGATCACTATGGTCCTCCGCAATAGCACGTATAGATAAAATATACCTTTCAAAGTTACCAGGGTATCAATTATCCTATCTCTTACATTGCAGACAGAAAGACCAAACAATGGTTGGGTCGCGATCTCCGGCTCCCACAACGGTTGCGCAGATAGACGAACGATGCCATGGCATTGGATAGCCTACAGAACAGCAGTATTATTATAATCTGTGTCGTAGTTTCGTGACCACAGAGGGGGTACCTGTCTATTAATCTCCATAATATTACGGGGGAACACAGTAAGTAGGACCAAATGTTGTTCGTAAAAATAGGTAAGTAGATGGGTTTTTATGTACACCATAGGTTCTATTAACTATGGACGCCCGTCATAGGATGAAGAACCGGCACGGACGCTGGGTGTGCTGGATGTCGACTGGTAGAAATAACGGTTAACGTGAACAGCACAAACACAACATATGTACGTACAGCATGATTGGTACCTGGTACCTGGTATGACAGCAACCCCGGTCCCCGGGAAAATACAAAAGCCAACACGCCCCCTGTCTACTGACAGTCTACAATCCGAGAACACTGAACTTTCGTAATTTCCGCGGTATCGACCAATCTAACAACGTCGTGTCTACTGCTGTGTGCCGTGGGCCAACAAACAGTTTCACACGCGGCCACTCCCGCTCCAACATTCCAACGGCTCTCTCTTAGCCCAGTCCCCTCGAACAACACAAATATACAACAATACCAACCACCGTCTCGTGACGTGTTCGCGACCAATGCAACAGCTCATGCCATACGTGGGGGCAATGGACTACAGCATACAGCAGTGGGTGCCCCTGTTTAAGAGCGTCCCGTGGCCATGTTAACTGATACAAGCGCTCTTACCGTAGGAATCCATTGGACTTATCTGTAGTTGGCAGTAGTTGGCAACAGTTGTCAATACATACGATCGTACCGAGTGCGAGCAACTCTGCCGACTTGACCGCTCTCAACCCTCTCTCATAGGGGAAATTTCAGTCCCGTTTTGTGGACAAACTGCGTAGAAATTGAGTGGCTTATCCCCCAAACGGGCCTCCAGTACTAAAAAAACCCTCACACACATTAATATCAATACTATTATGAATGATAGTACGGCTAATCCTTCAAGTAGTGCACTGCGCAGAAACATACATTTCAGACTAATTTAAAGTAGTTAGTCCCGAAACGGAAGTGCAGTCCTGAATGAGTTGACCTTTTTAGGACTGTTGGGACTGCAGTCAATCGCGTTTTCTGGACCAAGCACATGGTATTATACTGCTGTATACTGCTGTACAGTGCTGTATACTGTGTATGACTGGTTTGTCTCAAAAACGGGACTGGCTGCAGTTTCGAAAAGGGGATTGTCATATCTCGAGAGCTCATGAATCGGCGTATATACCAACTGCTGCTCAACACAAAACATAACGCAACGTATCATACGGAATATATACATCACGCAACATATTATGCGACGGGCTGCTTGTGCAGGAGATCAAGAGAGCAGTAGAGCATGCAGTGGGCTGCTTGTGGACTACTCGTATCGTATGGAGGGAGAAAATATCCGTTGCGATCAAGAATTCAGAACGACGAGGACAGCCTAGCTTGCAAGTTGGACCGTTTGCCTCTTGCTGCTGATGCTGCTGCTGCCTGCGACTCGGTGACCCAAGCAAAATAGCGTGCAAAGAGGTACCCGGTATGCAAATGGAGCATTACGCATCACGCAGTGGACTACAGGAGTTCAAATACATGCGTCTTGTCTTCACACATCCAACCGCTATTTCGTATCTCTGCATCGTATCAATAGTTTGTCACCACAAGACTTGTATGTACCTCTCTATTAACAGGATGAAGAATCGGCACGGAGGACACTGGGTGGGCTAAGTAATTGTCGGTGGGTAGAAACAAAGGTTTCATGTGCAGAAAACACACACGAGCGTGGCAACACACCCAGTTTATCCGTACTGATTATTCATTCTATAAGCACCAATTATGTGGGTCACGGAGTGCTGTGAGCTGTGAGACAGGGGAAACCGAGTTCATCGCAAAGGAAAAGAGGTACGTATTGTGCAAACGTGAGCGAATAAAAAACTTCCTCAAGTATCAACGTACCGGGTACGAAACAGCACTGCGGGTGCCGGTTTTCACATGGAACCGTACAAACCATTAATATCAAGACACGGAGACTATACGAACATGGAGGGGAAAAAAAAAACCGTTGCGATGAAGAACGACAACAGCTTGAAATACCAGTATCAGTTGGACCGTTTGCCTCTTGCTGCTGCTGCTGCTGGTTCTGGCGCAACTCCGGTCGTGGCAACTCTCCTGGCTATGCCATGCCGACGCTTCAATACTATGTACCAAGCATACTAGGTACCCGTAATGAGAGCGGAAAAGGTGCAGTCAAGCAATAGTGACATTATTAACAGAATTAATGGTATTACGCATCATACCTGGTACATTTTGACAATATTAATAGCATTAACGCTATCAACAATAGTGGTGGCATGTACACCGTCTAGAGACAACCGTCACCACTCACTACAGCACCGCAAGCGACACAGCAGCACAACACGACAACAAGCAACGCAAATTGACAGGTACATGGTACAGAGCAACACTTGATAGAAGCACACGGCCACGACAACACTTATAATAGAGAGACAGCGGTGTCCTCGCATGACCAAACGCCAGCATATCAGCGATCAACTCATCCAATCTATCAATACAATGCAAGGTGCGTGCGGTTGTTTTTCAGCGCTGATACTTTTCTCGACAACGGTCGGTAAGGGTGCTTTAGTCCAAAAAAATAGCATTCTGTATTCGGAGGCCTCTCGACCAGATCTTTCCGAAAACAGCTTGTTCGGTATTGGTTGTTCGGTATTGGTTGTTCGGTATTATTGGCACTACATCTTCATTCCCCTGACATACAACATCGAGAGCTGAAAAACCGGTCATTAAGGCCCCTGTGCAAACTTAGCGCTCTTAACGTATCATGACAGCCAGTGCAGGATGCAGGACAGCAGTTTGTTTGAATGCTTTGTCCCGGTCTTATTTTCTTACGCGGGGAATGGCGTGTTTCACACCAACCTCAACATAACCGCACCAGCACTTCATACATTCCACTGATCCTCAGCCTTCCTCAATGTTGGCTTCTTAGTGCTCGGTACCTTGCTAGGTGTCCTGTGCTGCACTACCGCCGTGTAATACACGCTATTAACAATTGTCCTGTTCATGCATCACTACCGTCATACACGAATACAGTACTACTATAAGAGTTGTCCTGCACTGCATAAGTGTAGTGCATGCAGTACGTCAAACGTCAGTGCGGAGTGCGGAGTCTCTGCCAAGTTCGAGAGCAACAAATTTTAAAAGGCCTACTTACCAGCAGTGGTGTGTAATCAGTAATCAGTAATCAGGCTGCCATGCACGTCCACGTCACCAAAAAAAAAAAAAGCGCCACCGTATGATATAGAGTAGCAGCAGCATCACCTCCTTATAATAACGATATATATGATGTACTGGTATGGCTTCATAATCCTTTTCGGGCAGACTGCAGTCCCGTTTTGGGAACGAACTATTAATACTATTATACTATTAATACTACTAATGTGAGTGGTTTAAAAACGGGACTGAAGTATTTAACGGGTTAAGAACCGGTTGCCCCGGTGGTCTACAGCAGCGAAAACTACTAGCGTTGGTGTAGACGCTTCGATTCTCCGTATGGAAGATACCAACCGCCGAAAGCACCTATTAACAGCGTGGGTGACCACGATTCTACGCGAGTCGGCGAGGGAAGAAAGTGCTGAACCCTTCTCAGGACGAATGCAAGGCGCGTACCGCAGTAAAGGGGGGGGGGGGGGGGAAGCAAGACAAGTTTTTTTTTTTTTTTTTAATCCTCCGGCAGATTGGTGAAAATAAAGCTCGACCATTTTAGAACCGAAGTCTCTCTAGATCAGTTTTGGAGACAAAGTGCTTGGAATTTGAGTGGTCCCCCAAACTGATCTAAGGCCGGATCTTATGCATTTTTTTTGAGTGATTGAAAAAGGCAGGAAGTCGGATTTTCCACCGGCAAAAAGCAAAACCAGATCGGTGCGCCATGTGCCGTCTTATCGTGTTTTTGGTTTTATTTCATGGGAGAATTAAAAAAAAACAGAACAGAACCCGAGATTTTGAACTCCACGTGGACCAGGACACGAACGAGTCATTCACGCCGGGTTGGGCGATCAAGCTTCACCACCAGCTCCTCGAAGGAAGGAACGGAATGTGGAACCTCCTGGGGAGCTGCGTAAGGGGTTTGCCAGTTGCTGGACCAGCAAGGAGCTCTCGCTCTCGCGGAGCATGAGCTGCTTGCGGCCGTCGTAGTCAGGAAAAAAAAACGTTAGACTGTTGTGATACGCTGTACAGTAGTAGTCTCGTCCTATTCGTCTCCAAAGTTGTTCTGACTAGAGCAGCTGCAGCAGGGCGGCCGCAAGGGACGCGATGGTGGCCAAGGTATTGATGCCCTCCCTCTCCGTGGTGGCCGATGCACAAGTGCTAGAGCCCAGCTGTGTACAAGCGTAACCAAGCATATAGCGTCGTGACCCGTCATGAGCCCAGTCTATAACCAATACAAAATTGTATAATGCCTCCGAGGTCTTGTGCAAAAACAATTTTTATCACTTTCAGAGTTGATCAGAAAAGGCTGTAAAAAAAAAACATTTCATCGAATTTCATGAGTGATAAAATCTCGGAGGAACATTTTTTCCACCAAACAGGTTCGTAAGACGTGATTTTGATAAAATCTGATCAGAAATCGGACCAGATACCCCCAAGCCTCCGCCAACAGTCATATAACCACCTAAAAAAAAAAAATTGCATAAGATCCGGCCTAAAGACACTGCGGTTCTAAAAAGGGTTCGTCCTCAAAACCGTTCGAAAGAGACTGCGCTTCTAACAGGGGCTAAGGCCATCACACTTCCACGTTCATATTTGGTGTCGTGACCCGGCTCTGAGTTACGACCAGGGAGGGAGGGAGGGAGGGAGAGAGCGTGGAGAAAGAATGGTGAAGATAGCAAATGGGCTGGCAAGAAAATAAAATAAAGTTGGACAATGGTAATCGGAAATTGAATGGTGTGTGACACGATAGTATGTCTTGATACATGTGAGAAGTGTGCCAGTTTCGGGGCGGGTGCAAAATAATTAAAACACTCCCACATGAAACTTTCCTCCGACCACGTACTCGTACCTGAACCCAACCTCTCCTCTCTCTTGTCACCCTATAGTCTAGACTGTTGTAGACTTTAGTGTTGGGTGTCGCGTCGAAAGTTGGGAGAACTATCGATATATCGCATCGAAAGTGTTTCGCCCTTCATCCCCTGGCAAGCCCGTATTGCTTTTCATGCCGTGCTGAACGAACGTTTCCAGATACTGGTATGAAATATCGGAATCGTACCGATAACTGTGTTTTTTTCTCTATCGGTATCGTTTCGAAATCGTTTCTCAAACGATATCCGATATCCACCACAAGAGCTCGTACTGGAATAAAATCCTGTCTCGGGTGGCCATGGAAGCAAAGGAGGACATGCCGCCTGAAACAGAATTCCAACAAGCCATGTAATTAATAGACTTTCATCGACAGAGCTCTGAGGATGTGAGTCCATAGAGTCTCAAGATTGAAAAAAATAGAGGGAGGGAGCTCAGGGTGTGAGTCTACTGCTGTATAGGATGTGAGTCTGTTGTCTTTAGTCTATATATAGGCTGGAAAAGATAAAGAGGGGAGGCTTGGTTCAGGTCTCCCGTGTGAGATGCGTGGCCCCTCAGCACCGCAGGTTATACGAAAAATAATTTCCTTTCCTCCCTTTCCCTTTCCTGTCCTGGACACAGGCGCCGCGTTGACGGAGGTATTGGGGTCACCGCCCAGCTTACAAAAGGTGACCATTGGACAAAATAATTGGCCTCGCAGCTGACTTATTCAAATAACTATAACTACAGCAGTAGGATGCACTCAAAAAGTTTTTGGCCTCACGCAGCCGAGGTGTTTTTGTCCTCATCCGGGAAGGTACTGTAGTACCGCTGCTGTCGCTACAAAAGAACTCGGGCAGCAGGATATATTGGTAACTGCCGTCCACTTGTGCGCAGCGCGTTGGAGCGGAGTCTGAGGTAGACGCTTGAGACGACTCTAAATCTAAACATGATTTACCGATTTTTCGGCGCCGTCAAAATCCGAACTATGAACCCCTTTTACAGCAGTACACTAGTGTTGCGCTGTACATGTACCTAAATGTGACTCGAATTCCAAGTTTTTTGTCCGCACAACGGGACTGCAGTCCTTAACGCCTCCTTAACGCCGAAACGGGCTAATGGCATCCGCTCGGGATAAAACAAGGTACATGCATGAATACATCCGAAACAGCGGCATCAGTACAAGAGTACCAGTATCCCGGTATCTATAGACCTGGTTTAAATAAACTGTAGAGTACAGTTGTACCATTATAGTATTAAAGGTAGCATAAACAACAGCAATCGCCTACACTGGCAGCAGTGAAGGTGATACATAGGGCCAGGTACACTCCGTCTGCGGCCCTTGTGCACGCACATGCATCCAGTATTCCAATTTTGCAGAGTACCAGCATTTTCTATTAATACCAGTATTAGTAGTGCATGCTCCGACATGCATTGACCACCAACATTCTTATTATTATTATTATTATTAATATTATTAACACCAACATTCTACCAGTACGATCGAGTACCTGTATTCCAGATTAATACCCGTATTCAATGTTTAACTAATACCCACCAGTATTTCTACGAGTGTTTCAAACCAGTATTTCAATATCCCTCACCTCTATTCGCTTGTAGTAACAATTCTTCCACAAGAGAAGCTCTACGTCCTTCGCCGCACAGAACTCCGGATCGATGGCCAGGATCTCGCTGTATCCCGTCCGAATCTCCCCTCGCAAGGCTTGCACCTGCTCATCACCAGCACAATATAACAAATTCAACAAAGAGAGTCCAAAGCACGGCAGTACAGTTAGTAGTGCACACTACTAACATTAATATAATCAGAGCGAATGCCAGTTGCTAACTATATCGGCACCAAAAAAATAGCACGATAGGGAAACTTTTCCGGTTGCCCGCTGCGTCCGACGTAGCAGGTAGGCCTTGTGCGCACTACGATACTGCTGCTGTATCGGATATCGATACAGGAATCGAGTTCGATACGATATCTATGGACAAAAAAAAAAACAATTGTATTCCATACGATTTCGACATTTGATATCGACAACGAAGCTTTGGTTCAGTGCCAGCATATAAGCACGGGGGATGCCAAGGGACACAGGGCAAAATACATTCGACATCGAAAGTTGGACATCTCGATATGACGAAACTCTCGACGCAATATCCACCACTATTATTTAAAGTATTGATAGTACACACGCACGCAAGCTGACGATAATTACAACTATCCTGCTGCGTAGTTCCTATCGGAAGCAATACTATCCTACATACCAGGCATATAACTTGGCTTGAGTACCTTATCTAAAAAGGTTCAATGTTGAAGATGGAAAAAAAAAAAAAACTACACAACTCACCAGCTCCATAATAGGTTTCAATTATTAATATTAATAGCTGTCAGTATGCAATACCTGGAACCTGGTATCATAGGCATAAACAGCGGCAGTCTAGACCAGGTTAAAGGTCACAAGTAAAGCTATCATATATACACCATCACCAGCACGATCAAATATGTTGTTCACACCTACTATTAAATAGCTGTACCTGCAAATCATCCCCGGTATATTAGTGCATGCATATCGTATCATACGTACGTGTACACGAGTACTTAGGCACATAAATTATAACCGGTATGAGGCCACAAACTTTAAGGTTGACCCCTTTTGGGCCTTTCGCTACTACAAAAAAAAAAAAACACTCTATTACGGGGGTCCATAGTTAACAGGACCTATGGTAAACATAAAAACCTATATATTTACCTAATTTTACAAACAAAATTTGGTCCCGTTAACTACGGACCCCCGTAATATTAATAGTTCCAGAAAGTTTGGCACAAAAAAAACGCGAGGTGAAAAATACTAAATCCACCATCACGATAAAAAATGCTATAATATTAAAATCACGGAATAGCATTACAGATATGATAGACGGATCGTAGGAGACCGCGCTTTGACCCCCTTCATGGAAGGCCCCCCTATCCAAAAAAACGCTGTACCTAGCTGGTAGGACTTTTTAGTTTATTCTTTTTTTTCCATCCTATTATTTTTGCATCATGTTTTATACTTATTATTAATAATCGTACATATTTATACATGAAATATGCATTTCCAGCTCTCGCTCCCTTTCGTACCTGAGGTATCACATTATAATATTAATAGTAGTCTATTATTAGCATGGTCACTATTAATATGTAAGCGGGCAATCCTCCCCCCTCTTGGGTACGGCACGTGCCTTCATCATTTCTCTTATCACGGGGAGAATTGACTCGTCTCTCCACTCCCCACCTGGCGTCCATTTGTGCGTACACACTTCATACACACACCTAATACGCGCTTTCGGAAACTCATCTTTTCCACAAGAAAGAACCAACCCTGCGTGCGTACTCGCAACGGGGTTCGAATTCACGACATCGACGTCTGTAGCTGCGAGTGCGAGTTCTAACCACTACCCGTAGCTTCAGGCGGTTTATTTCGAATTTCAAGAATCTACAGCTCAGCAGCTGTGCTCAGAGAGGAACGCCAGTCTAAATCCTATACAACACGTTGCCTTTAAAAGCCCACGCTCAACGTTGATATCACAGCATTAAGCCTCGACCCTCAGCCAAAACAGGAGATTCTTTGTCGCGAACCAGGTACGTACTGTACCTACCTAATTTAAGGTATACATTGGTTGGACAGTGACCGTCAGAATCGCCTTTTCAAGTACTGCACGCGCACGTGTCGGGAGAGCCAAACTACTTGGAATTAGAGCCGGTCTATTTAGCACTACTACGAGGGGAACATATTATCAACACTACTAATAATTATCCAAACCACATACTCGTACATGTACGGTACTTGGTATGTACAGCAGCACCAGGTGAACATAGAGAGATGTCTACCAGTATTTTGGGTATATGGTGGGCTCTGATTACCACCGGTATGTAACACTATAAATATGAATATACGCACCACTTGATATTGGTAGGAGCGTGGGCGGTGTTATCGGTGCGAAGGACTTTCCATTCCACTCATAGGAAGAGCGCTCGATAGTATCAGCACAACCATTACCAGTCACCAATGCTGCCTGCGCTCGTGTCGTACATGTCCCTTGCGTTTTGCCTTGAGCATTTTCAATAGCCACCAGTACTGGGTACTGGATACATGCCCTATCCTCTCCCTACCCCCCCCCGGCCAACAGCCCGGGCTACTCGAGCTGCTTGGGCTACCCGAGCTGCTTCGTGCGGCCGATGCTGTAACCGTAACGCTCTTCCATCAAATTTACCCCTCCCAAACCCCAAAAGTGAGGCTTTTCAAATGTGTAAATATAGCAGTACTGCTACTGTACCTGGCCCGTAGCAATTGTGGTACGTGATATTTAACGGCACACCATGAAAAATATCGGAGGAGAGGACTATCCCGGTGAATATCTCCACGACACCTGATTTTCTCAGGATGAGGTAAATATTCAACATACGCACGCACCCGAGGTAGCAGCAAGAGCAGCCGCATGAGCTTCTACCACGATACCAACGGGGGCGACGGGTTAAATTGACACGAGACACGCAAACCACATTTTATACCTGCTCTGTGTGAGTGTGGGGAGTACTGCCCATGTGCTGTACCAGCTGTACCAGGTGTACCAGCTGTACCAGGTGTACCAGGTACAGCAGCGTTTATATATATATATATATATACCTTCACAAACCCGCGGAGGCCGGAGGCAAATGCAAGAACAAAAATGGGTGCCCAATAATTAACATACTGACTATGATTAATAATATGTACAGCAGTGCCTCCAAGCTACACTGATGTACCCTACCCCGTATACATACACAGGGTAGGTGACATGGTGACATATCATATACCCCGTACCTGCAACGATGACTTATGACCATTTCTTTTCCCCATCTCACAGCTTATCTACTACACGTAATATACTTGAAGGACTGCCATCGCGTTTGGGTGACAACTGCTTAGAATTTGAGTGCTTGTCTCCAAAACGGGACTGCAGTTTTTTTGCCCGAAAAGGGTCAACTTCAACAAAAACATAAAAAACAAGTCTACACTATTAATATTAATATTAACAATTTACAAAACAGAACATCGTACACAAATATGAACATATTTGGGAGTGCGATACTCAAGCATGCGTCATGTTGTGCCACAAGCCAGTACAACTATCGGCACGTGGGGTAACTTCGATGCCCCTGATCTTTCAATGAGCTTTTCAATTTCCAGTCTCTATGCGTTTGAGCACCCTGCCTCTTGCACTTTCCCTTGCCCGATGAGTTAAGCATCAAACTATTATTCATATACATATTAACATTGACATTCACATTACGCGTATGTCATCCAGGCACCACCAAAAGCTGGAAATGTTGGTGGTATGAGGTGGTATGAGGTGGTATGAGGTGGTATGAGGTGGTATGAGGTGGTATGAGAGGGATGACGTTCCCACGAGGGAGCGGATAAGTGGAGCGTGCTTCGAGAAGTGTTGAAGCGTTGCGGAGGGGTTTCTTACACATGTGCCAGGTAGGCATGTCGGTGTATTATATAATCTGTCGTACCCGGTACCAGGTACCGGTATGAAATATCCGAATCATTACTCGTAGCGTTGCCAATAGTGTACTACTACTGTAGTAAACGCACAAGGTACAATATGCTCAACATATTCACAAGAAAGCGGCGGAATGTGACCTTGACACCGCCTGATACCGACCACAACTTGAGGGTTACGTGGTATGGTCTGATTGTTTACAAGCACAGCCCACCAGGGTCATACTTGAGGCATGCGGCGGTGCCCTGGTACCTTTTGGGCGAGAATTCCGCGTAGCGCACCATATGCTGGAGTCAATGTGCGTCTTGCCGCACCTCCTTTTTTTGGAGCCGCACAAATTTTCGCCGGCGGCGAAAAAAACGGTGAGGCCTCCTTTTCGCCGTAGTAGGCCAATTTTTTGTTTGGGTCCGTTTCGCAGTAGGCGAAAGTTGTTTTAGCGGTCAGTTTCGCTGTAGTCGAAATTATTTTTGGGTCCGTTTCGCCGTAGGCTACCATCCTCTCTTTTTTTGGGACGTTCGTACCAGTACCAAAACCAGCAGCAGTATACTTACAGTAGTATTAAGAGTGTTTCTGTACGCTAAAAGGGGCCTGATGCCCGCCTAGTACGGGGGTCCATAGTTAACAGGACCTATGGTGTACATAAAAACCTATATATTTGCCTATTTTTACTAACAAAATTTGGTCCCGTCAACTATGGACCCCCGTAATAGTCGTCGAGGGTAAAAGGAGCCGACGTGGAAGACGCACATTCGACAATATTTACGCTTCATTTACGTACGCATATTATGTCCAATTTTTACGCCCGGGGGCCCCAAGGCTCGGTGGTGAGACGGGTCGCACCACGTGCCGGTAGTCTAAATGCGCCGTTTACTATGAAGCTGTCGTACCAGCCACAAAATTATCTGCGCCACCCTTCATGACTCAACAGCATACAGTAGGTAATAGCATGCACCACGTACAACATTCTCCTTATTTTCCCGATCAAAAAGAGGCGGGGATAAAGCAATGAGTTTGGCTTGACATCATTACCGGTACCTCAAACCGTGACGAAGGAAATTTCCACCTTTTCCAATTCTTCTCCCGCCAAAACAACTTCTCAAGTTCCCTACTCGGTAAGCGCCAAATGCAATAAAATGATTTTGGAACCTGTCTTAAGGGCGCTGACCCATGATAGAGGACGAACTCCTTGTGCCTTTTTTGGGGCCCCAGTAGGCCGAATAGTCGGGCGAATGGATCTCCAGTCTACGATATTATTAGTAGGGCTGTGAATCGGCTGGGCTTGGCGGCTAATTTTTAGTCGGGCGGCGAACTTAGGCAACTAGATGGCTTTTTTAGTATGCTATTATGATATCGATCAGAAGCACGCTTTTTTTAACAACAAAAACGCTTGTCAGAGACACATGTACACAGACGCACCACTCCCCGAAAAAAAAAAACGGACGCAAAACACTGCAATACCTGGCCACAACCAGCAACTATATAGTAGTTGGCGACTTGCAGTCGGCCAAGTCACAGCCCCGGCGAACAGCAACAAATCCATGGAGAAGTGAAGCGTGGCTTTGTCATTCGTCGCGTGAAAGCGCAGGCACTACGACAACAACGGTAAGACTTCATGCTGCGCGAGAGTCGTCCACTCGAAATAGTCTACATACAACTTCTTGCATGGTCCTAACACAAAATATGGGCATACTGTGACGGCATAAACCATTGCTTCACACGGCCGATGTTGTATTAATACTCGTAGTCGTTAGTTTTTTTCGTCAGACGTTCCAAAAGGGTTGCTGTGAGAACATCAGCACACAGCAGCACACACTCGAAATTCAGAAACAAGGTTGCCACAATCGCCGTTATGTACCAGGTATGATCTAAAGGTACAACAATTATTAACAGCCAAAAACGAACATCACCAGACCTACTATTAATATTAATACCATTGTAGTACTTGACACGACCGCTGCACCTGAAAAAAATATACAACCTGCTGGTATCTGGTATATGGCGCGTAAAACATCTGATTCCGGTACAATACCACAACACACGTAAACATACGATATGTCATGTCATGTCATGCAGCTGTACGTCCAGTGTACACATGCAGGTCGTAGCCCAAACTCCGAAGCATTAAGTTAAACCTTTCGAGACTTCAGAGGGAAAGTGACGTCTACAACAATTAATATCAGGTACGGTAAAGAGAAGTTGAGCTCGCACATGGGTAGGTGGGTGCGAACTTTTTTCAGCGGTCGTTTTTTTTCGACAACAGCAAGGCGAAGGTGCTCAAACCTGAAAGTCGAATACTCTATTCGATCAGATATTTCCGAAAACGCCTTGTTCGGTATTGGCAACCTTAAGCTTCCCGTTCTGGATAATTACAGTTACCTTTATTAATAGTTGCGTGCGGTGATGTTTCTGCGGCTTCTATCTGATTTGGACAAAAAAAATGCGTACCAAGGTCGTCAGTAGCAATTTTCCATCAGACACGTTAGGAATTTCGGTCATGAAGACCCTGGGTAAGCCCAGGTGTGTTGTGGCTCGACGTGTGTTCGGGTTACTGATTGTCAAGACCGATCAAGACTACTGGAAGTCGAATGGTTGGCTTGCTTCGGCAGGCAGGTAATAACCAGCCGTCAAGTCCAGCCAAGTCACAAACTACAGCATCGGCCACACCAAGCAGGCATGTCTGGTGAGGTACATAGGGCATGTTTCCTGCTGCTTACTTCAAGTGGTGCGACGTACGGAGATGTAAGACATGCTCCAAGCATACTTGTACTACCGCTGTTGCCATGTTCTTCCTGGCAGGCCCAGAAACAGTGCAGCTCATGATGTGCCAGCACTATTATAGTACCGGACTCTTCGCCATTAATACACTAAAAAGTTACTTTTAAGACTGCAGACTAAAACCTGGGCCTCAAAAAGGGGAGGGGTTGGATGGCCTTGACATTGACGGCTATCAATAGCTACTAGTTGGGTGGTGAAGTAAGCTAACTCTGAACTGCCTCAGTCACCATCAGAGCGTAAAAAACGCCAGAGAAATACAAAAACGCACAACTCCGCAAACCACAGCAGCACTTGCTCACAGCCCCACTAAAGAGATACAACTGCAGGGTTAACGCCGCCAGTTAATAGCTGCTGTGGCTTGTAGCATTCAACATATATACACCAGCTATATGGCCCACGAAAAAAACCTACAACCTGGGTTCCGAAACGGTCCGTACCTGGTGTATGATGGAATACTCGACAATTAGGAAACGGTCCTACGAAGACACCACAAAGATACACCCCGACATCATCGCGTTCCAACAGCATCCGCTTCGTAACAGTCAGTGCGGATTCTACCAAGATTCTATGGAGATACTCGTGAGGAGACACGGAAGGAGGACCTGAAGCTGAGTGCTGCTGCATGGTGTACGACATGGGCGGACGGCTCATTCCCCGACATCCATACTATTAATAAAACCCCATCATACCTGCTATAAGCTTGAACTATTTCAAACCCCGGACAGATCATCGATTCCCACTTCATGATCTACAGTACGTCTTTCAAGACAGGTCTATTCTCTATCTCCTTCCTCCATATGATCTACAACAATAGCTCCATGTTGCCGGGTGGGAGCCGTACAATCTGCATGATCTATTACATGTTTCCTGGAACTGTACTGTACAGATCCCGCACAGAATATCATAACAGCAGGCGAGGAACTACAGATGGTCTACATGATCTGTGGCTGTACCAAGTATGATACGTGACGAAAATCGTTCAATTAAAGCGAAAATAATTTTTTCAAAGGAGGTGGGAGAGTACGAGGAGATGCTTCCCTATGATACCCTCTGGTCAAAAAAACACACGTATCGTACACCAGTGCACTGGTACTGGTGACTGACACTTGGCACTGGTTGCTGCACTTTTACCCCGCGGCGTGTCCAGTTAGTTACCAGTCGCGAGCAACTGTTGTGTACTGCCATCTAAAGTTTGAAAGTTGCCCATACGTGGCCAACGGACATCAAGCAGAAGAAAAGTCCTCTACAAACGGAAAGCTGTTGCCTCGTTCCGTCCCTTGTCGCTGCATCAACCCTCTTCAGTCTTCCGAGGGAAAACTGGACGCTCGAAAGTGACTGGTATGACTGAAGCAACGGCCATTGCGTCATTGGGGGACGATACAGCATGGTCTCCGAGTAACACCGCAAGGAGTCGTACGGCACGGGCCTATGCAACATGATGATGATGCTATCCGTATTGCTGGGTGCGCATGCTTCTCTCAGACGATTGATGAGGCAGGCTACAGGTACAGCAGTTATCTTTGTTTCGGGCGTCATCTCGGGGTCCCTGAGGGGTTTCTATATTGGCTGGCATGCTGGTATGCTGGTAATATTTTACCGGTACATCATACATAAATACCGCGACGGTTTCACAGCATGTCTGAAAGACTTCAGGATTCATACTGCACCACACCCAATCCCAAAGCCATACCTGGTACAGGATATGATAACAAAAAAAATGGGAAGACTTTCAAGACTGGAATTATAAAAACAAAAAAGCAAGCTTTTCAGACAAAAATGTCGCCAGAAAAAAGCTGCGGCGCTCCGGAGTACGAGACTCAAGCCTACTCGTCCGATAAACAATATACAAGGATGTACCTGGAATGATAGGACTGATGGATACCAGTGAGTGGCGTTTATTATTATTAGCATCGTACTGGTACACAATACCACGCTGTCATCAAGCACACGCGCAGTAGTAGCGGAGGCGCACTCACATCTCTTGACTCCGACGGCCTGGTCTTGAGTAGATTCCTCAGAGCCTGCTCGCGTTCCTGATTTTGAAGGAAAAGATCCTCCACGGTGGATGTCATGACTACCAATATGACTGCTGCTCGCCGTACCACAATAGTAGACGATTTATCACCCCGTTTTTTTCTCGCGCGCGCACACACCCCCGCCGCCCGCCCTATTCAGTACCGTACCGGTATCAGCAGGTACTCCCGTATAATATACTGGTTGGTCGTTTTTTGTGCTTGGCTATCGGCTACTGCTGTTGCTGCGGCTCCTGTCTGCCCTTGACAGCCTTGTCTGCTGCTCGATCTACTCGACCTAGACCTGTGGAGAAGATATCCTGCTGTTGTACCGAATGACAACCACCCCCCGTCGACGATTGTGCTTGCTTGCTTGCTAGCCACCGACCGATAAAGCCGCCTGCATTCACGTGTTCAACAACAGCAGCAGCAGTGATGGTCGACAGCATCAACTAATCGGAAGTAAGAATTCAGTCAATTCCAATTATAATAATGACGTCAAGTTCGTAACCCGCCAACAAACGGTGTGACCCTGGAAGTCTTGAAAGGACAAAAAATAAAGGCGAGGACGAACGAACTCAATAGACTATCAATAGAGGGTTAGGATAAGTCTCTTATGTCCTCAAATAATGAAGGTGTGACATTTGTTGCGTAATCAGGCAGGAATCGCGAGGGGGGGGGGGGGGGGGGGGGGGGGGGGCGTACTCATTTGTTGCTTGCCTTAGTCATTTGACCATTGACCACGCATCCCTTTCGAGACGGAGCACCGTTCCTACTCCTAATAGAGACACCTCCAACAATTGGGCGCTCATTACGTTGTTTCCATAAATTACATAGAAACGAGGGGGGGGGGGGGGGGGGGGGGGGGGGGGGGGGGGGGATTCCAAAGGGTATTGAAGGGTATATAATACTGGCACTGGCACGTCGCCAACCCTCGCGGGCTGGTTCGAGTATTAATATGATTCTGAGCAAACGAGTATGATACTGCTGCTGCAGTTGACAAAAAAATACTCACCTGGAATGATGTGATATTCAGGTACAGCAGTATATCATACTGGTGCTTTTGATGCTTCATTGGCATGTGCCGAACAAGCGGTACTGCTGTAAACCCTTTCTTTGTTCCACATACGTACAGGAGGTGCGAGTACGAGGTGCTCGTACAGGAGAACAAGGCATTGAGGAGAAACACGGATTCTCGGCGAATTGGAGTTTAGGAATGTGGGAGACTAACACGAAACAAAAAACACGGGTACTGACTGGTACAGGTATATGGCAGTACTTGGTAGTGAGGGAGCGTGGGTTTGATGGAGGTGCGATAACATCGTCGCAGGTTGTTGGTGTGGTGATACAACTGGCTGTACGTGGTAGGTATTTGTATATCGTCGACGTCGTCGTTGTTGTCGTCGTTGTGCTCGTAGTCAGTAGTGGCTACAAAGCGCATGCCAGTATAGTTGCGACTAAACGATTTCACTGCTATGGGTGTTGATACGAATCAAGTCGCTATGTACGCTGTCGTCGTGTTGGTGTCTTGAACTCGTAGTTGCTGCTGCCGTTGTATTCGTGTCTCCAACAGAAGAGATCGTTCAACACACAGCACACCAACAACTACATACCGTACCGCAGCTGTAGCAGCAGCAGGACTTGAATGTATATATCCAGAAAACACACCGCTGCCGGAGGTCTACTTCCGCCAAGTAATCCCTTTTTGCCCCTGCCACATCACTTTGACACCCGCCAGCCATCATACGCTCGCCGAGTTGACGGTGCACAAACCTGGGCACAGCTGCCCCCTGAAGCAATGGAACACAGCAGCTTCGGCTGACTACTGTAAGTACGTGCACGCGCGCTGACAGCAGTCAGTGCTGCTGTATGTCGGCAAGGCTAGAGTTTCAGGAGAAGAACAAACCACCGACCACCCCACCAAACCACGAAAAGCGTAACAACAACACCAGACACCAAAAAAACATTTCGCAAAAAATAATTGGCGAAGGGCACCATTTCTCGCAACGATTCTCGCATTTTCACTTTTGAGCAAAAGGAAATCTAGAGAAATGTTGTTCATTTCCAGCTCAACTCGAAAGAATTTCCCTTTGCTTTGGTTTTTTGCCCCCGAAGACCAAGCCGTAGTCACAGGCGTCTCCATCCCCCCCCGCCCCCCCTCGGCACGTGTTTTCATTCTTATCGCGCAAAAACATTACGTATGCCCCCAGCCTGGGGTTCAGCATTCCAAAGTCCCATTGATCGTCGATTTTCATCGATTTTTGCAAACTCACTCACACTCTCGGGATTTGTTTGGTGTACCACATACTTCATATATACTGCTGTACTGGTTATCCTGGTTAAAATGCAGTTGTTGCACTTTTCATCTTTTGTACCAGCTGCCAGGTATTACTCTGTGGACAAGAATGTAAATCTACTTAAACTACGAGGTACTCTGTAGATACCTTCACAGCGCTTGCAACCACTCCGCGTGAAGGAAGGGGCGACGAAGCCTATTCATTGATGTGTACGAATCTGGTACTCGGAAGGGGTCAAGAGCTTGCTTGGTTGGGAAGTTGTGAGACGGAAGTCACCAACAGGTCAGAGAGCACAGCAGTAGCAGCAGCAAATAGCGACAGCAGCAGCAGCAGCAGCAGCAGCTGACCTCGCAACCACAGACACCCCGCGAGGAAATTTTGACAAAAACGACGTGGAATGAAAACATTGACGTATATATACGAGTACTACTTAATAACTGATTATCAATATTACTAATAGTAGTTCACATAACGCCGCACCAGTACCAGGTACCAGGTACAAGCATTTTAATATACCTGGTATATACGAAGTTGTTGTGTCTTAACTTAACTTATCTAAACCATGCTCTTGTGATTTTCATTCTTCACCCTCCATCTCCAAGCGATCAAAACGAATAGCAATCCAAGGGTGTGGTGTGCTGACAGCGCGAGCCGACGCTGTATAAACCAAGACACGACGCCGCGTGCAAACACACACCTCGGTCTGGACTACGCCTACTTTTCTATACCTGTTACAGCTTTGCTGCCCAACGCAGCCCGAAAGGATCATCAACATGCAAGTTTCTCGACCGCGATGATAATCACAGCTTGAGGTTCAACCATAAAACAAAACGAAAACACAGGATGGCAGTAGTGCTGTCGACAGCAGCAGGACTGCAGGAGGAGTAGGTTTGTCCCAAAAACGACTTTTATTAGTAATAGTAATAGGGTTGGGGGTTTGATAAACCACGATCATTGTGCAGAGCGAGACAGCCTTGAACCGAAGTTGCTTGTTGCACACGGTCTCCCCCCGTGCTACAATATAGTTGCACGAGGCAAACCATGATAAAGTAGGGGAGGGGAAAATACTCGCCTCCCCTCCCACGCCCATCCCTTCTACCCTCGACCACTCCGAGGTCTCACCGGGTGCTCTTTGGGGGCAACGGCCAAGCTCGTCATCTCTTATCTTCAGGGGAGGAGGAGGAGGGGAGGCAAATTTTCAGAGTGTTGCTTGCGGACAAGGCGCTCGTGAGAAGCACAAGCCGAGCCACGGCAAGATACACACCAGACCAACAAATGCCCCCCTCCCCCCCCCCCCCCCCCCCCGTCCCCGCTCGGCTGATCTCCAACAGCCTGTACGACACATCACGCGTCCCAGGACATGCAGGCCATGGCATACCAACAGACGACTCTTTGGTCCGGCATGAAGGCACAGCGCTGTAGGGCTTCCTCTGCTGCCGTTCACGGGGCGGGCCGGGGGCACCACCGCTGGTGAGTGACCGACCAACACCGAAAAAAAAAACACCACACAACCAAATACGTTGGGTTGTCCCGGCTGGAGTGAAGGCCGAGACTCTTTGCATGACCGACATGGTGCCGACCTGTCGGCACCAACACCCTCGGCAGGCGAATCATACCCCCGGGCGGACAGCAAGGCCGAAATCTCACCTTGCTCTGTCCGTGCGGCAAACAGCAGTCCCTCGGCGTTCGAGGCAATATATATAGCGAAGTCGCCCAGGGCCGCCTCTCCGCGTCTAACGCAAATGGTCTGCCGCTGCCGTAGGTTTACTGATTCAGCACTCCGCTAAGCTACTCGCGCGTTGCTTGCTCCTCCTGAAGACTTCACCACTCCTTTAGACCAGCAAAGCGTAGCAGCGGCCGGCGCTTTCATCCCCCGGCGGTGGTTCAGGTGGTGTCACTGAACGCAGCTTCTACACGAGCTCGCTTTCAGAGAAACTAGGTCCCATCTAAACACGGGGATATTCTGTTCTCTCCCCCGTATCGAAAAATGCCTAACAAAAAAAAATACCTGAAAAACAATACCTGGTACCTGGTGGCGATGGCTGGCTCTGTGAACACGCGCGGCCAGACAACGCCACTATATATTTGACTTTTAGCGACTAATACCCTACAAGCTCTGACGTCTGAAGGGGTTCGTCTTTTCTCCACCACAGCCCCCTTCAAAAACTCGCAACGCCGTACATTCCCCGGGTACCTGCGCTGCTGCTTCGGGGAGCAACGACCCTGTTTGTGCTGCTGCTGTGCCGCTGCTGCTCCAGCGATGACCCGTTGTTGTGCTGCTGCTTGAGGCATATGTCGTTTTCTATTTGAAGACGACCGATGGTTCTTTACCGATTTTTGAAATGTGATTTTTGATTTTTGAAAATTACTTGATGACTCTGTGATCTACGAGGTATGTACGGAACGAGTAAATAATTTTTGTCTGTTCGTGACGAAAAAATCAGTAAAAATAAAGCTGATCCGTACTTTTGGGCTTGTTTGTTTGTGTCATACATGCAGAGCTTCGTACGAGTACACGTGGTGCGTCGAGATCTTTGCTGACTCTCGCGTGCTCTACTGCGCACACTCGCAGCAGCAAGCTCTGATCCTCTTGTGAGTACGGGGGTGTGCGTACTTGAACCAGATGGGGCTATCCAGGGCTATCACGTCATCACTCCTCTTCGCCTCGCGTCGTGTGCCAACGTATACGAAGCTCGTATTCCGCACGTATCACATATCGGTATATTTTTTTTTTAGAAGCGCTGGGGCTGGGGGTATGATTTTTTTTGTACGATAGGTGCGATGTCAAAACAAGATGAGCTTGTTTTTGACGCGATCAAAACTAATTTCGAATTTTGTCGCTAATAATATAAAACCTGTGGTAGCTCGTACCAGGTACCGGAAATCATCTGGGAAAATAATCCCTGTTCAAACTCTGATTTGAATATCTCATGAGCATTATATTCGCGGTCACAGACGGTATCAAAACTCGACGTCGTTCGAGAGTGTCACGTAGTACATGTGTGATACTGCTGCTGCTTTTGTTCTGTTTATCGTCTCTGCGTCCACACGACAACAGTCGTACGAGTATACTCTCTCGTCCCTCTCTATCCACGCGTCAGCGGCGAGAGTACAGCAGTACGAGTATGCCAGGCAAGTTTGCTCTGGTAAGGAATGCAGGAAAGGATGGCGTACTACTACTGCTGTATTTAATACTATTAATAGGAAGGGCTGTAGGTATACCAGATTCAGGACGAGGCACAGAGCGGAGTCCCCGAGTCCCCTCAGTTCATGCACGTATTCGGTCATCGCAGCCCGAATTATGTGAATAGGATTCAGAGAGTGCAGCGAAAAGAAAGTTCTTCCAACCAAGCAGCACAGCACCACAGCTCAGAGCGCACAGCACAACGCACACGTCATGACTGACACCGCGGGGCCAAATAGGCCAACACACCTGGAAGGGGATACACATGATATGTGCCCGACCTTGGCTTCGTCGGCTGGACGTGCCGCGGACCGCTCATACGTATTTTGCCGAGGTGATTCGGCAATGTCTTCGCTCATTTTGAGACACCTGAAGAGTTTAATTTTGGTGTTGTGCCTTTTCGACGATGCACCCCCCCTCCCTCGCTGGGGATGTGTAGCGGTAGAATAAGTTCTTCCGTTTCCAAGGATGCCCGCCCCCCCCCCCCCCCCCCACCGCGCCACGCTGGGGATTTATGGCGGCAGCTTGTATAGTCTTCTGTTTCAAGGATGCCACCCCCTCCCCCGTCGCTGAAGATTTAGCAATGCCACCCCCCCCCCCCCCCCCCCTGCGCTGAGGATTTAGCAATAACAGCTTGCGTTTCGTTTTCAGGGAGATGCAATTCCGCCCCCCCCCCCTCCCACTTGCTGGGGATGCACGTAGCGGTAGCTTTAATGTAGGCCCGTTTTCAAGGATGCACCCCCCCCCCCCCCTGGTCACCCGACTACGACTACGGCCATGCATGACATAAGCACCCCCCCGCCCCCCCCGCGAACATGAGTACGCCCCCCCCCGCGCGCTAGAGGTGTGACGGTAGCTTTGATGTCTGACATTTCTCGAGCCCCTGACGGGTAGGCTCACTGCTTTTTTTTTCTTGTGATGTTCTTTTTCATCAGCAGACTTTGTAACGTCGCAGGGAACAGGTGTGCGAGTGGGTTTTGGGGAGCCACATCTTCGATTCGTGTTCGAGTTGTGGAACTGGTATTCCATGAATCTTCCAAATTTTCCTGGGTATTATGTCTACCAGCCATGAGGGTGAGCGGTTAGTAGAAATAATGCAGTAGTGTTATCGTACGCTGCCAGTAGGAAAAACAAACACCAAAAAATTGAAACAAAACAAATAGACTACTTCGTGTATGTTATGTTCTCTCTACCTTACTTAATTTATATTTGACGCTCTCTAGCCGTCTCCATCCTACATGTAACATCGGTATGTTCTATACCGCTACAGGATTGGTTTCCGTGAACAAGCCTCCTTCAGCCGTGACACCGTTGCGGGCGGGATACCAACTGCGGAAAACGTCGCCAACCGCAACTATCTGTCGAGGGTTCATAATGACACTGGACGCGAAACCGCCTTAAGGGCGAAAAACTGTAAGCGCCCAGTGGAAGTCCATCTACGAGACGGAGCGACAAAATGTGTCGATTGTGCCTCTAGCTTGCACCAGAGGTATATATCACGCGAGGTGATGGTATAGACTTATCTATGGTCACCCCGTCAGGCGAGACGTCTTTATTTGAGAGTAATGCCGACCGTGTTGAGGTTAGGCGCTACCGACGAGGGTTCGCCAGATATGTCAGAAGGCGGGGCAGTCTGGAACCGACCTGTAACGGACGGCGACCTAAACTTGAAGTGCTACAGTACTTTTGGGGGTTAAATCTCGCTGCTCCGAATGGAGCGTTCGTCGCTCGTCCCGGCCCCATCCCCGCCCCCCCCTGTCCTTCAAGGCGACTCCACCAGCATATCGCTGGCAACACAAGCACCGTCGATCTTGGCACGCGTTCCGTGTCCGATCTTGGCACGCGTTCCGAATCCGTATGCCCGCGGCCGCCTCCCCTGGGACCCTAGACCCCTGGGACCCCTGAGACCCCTGGGACCTTTGGGACCCCTGGGACCCCTGTCGGCGTCGGCGTCGGATCGAACGGTATTTCTCCCGCGCCCGCCGCTCCCCCTCTCCTTCATTTGCACGACGCTACGCTCGATTCAACCCATTTCATACTCCTACCCTCCCTGATCTCCCTGACCTACGAGGCAATGCCGCCGCCGGTTGGAGCATCGTCCCGCTCGCCCTCCGCCACCCCAAACTTGTTGTCCTTTGTGCGTACGCCGCCTCGCCGGAGCACATTTGGTTGTCATCCCCGGGGCTACCTTCTTCAGCAGACACATGTTAAGGTAAAGTAGTATTACAGGGGACGATATTTACAGCATTCTAAACCCACGATGGGCATGAAAGACATTATCCCCCTTTTTTCACTACCCGTAATTGGTTCTGATTACACGTTCCCGCGTACTACAGTTACAGTATAGTACTGTGCAGATTGTCTCTGCTTTTACTATTGGTCACTCACACTAGCTCTGTTGATATTATATCATGAACAAGTATTTTTGGATGCTTCTGAGAGGACGGGGGCAAATATTCCCTCTATAAGAGGAATAGTAATAACGCCTCCACAACAATACACGGGGAAACGGGGATACCAAAACACATCAGATGCATGCCGTCTCGGACCGAAAACAACTGCGTTGGAATGGATCCTCGCTGCCCTCCCTGACTTGACCACTCCGATATCGACTCTTGTAGCTTCTTGACATCGAGGAGCGTGCAAACGCCGAGCGATGCATCTACTACAGTAACCGTATGGACTTGTCCTGACGAGACCCTTCCTAAGCCATCATTAATTTTCGTTTTGTGTGTCCCCCACGTCTTGGAGAAAATGGGCTCAGAACTTTCTGCTAGAGTCTGTGTTTGCCTGAGTGCGAATATGAGTTATTTTGCACAGCGCCTACTATAACCATTAGGAATTCCTTTCGACATGGCTGGAGCGACCGACTAACCGAACGGACCCACCAACGAACCCAAGCTTACGACATCAGCAAATATTCTGCTGTGTGAGTTTCTAGCGACAGCTTTCTAATCTTACTTCGTGCGGTGCCGATGCCTCCGCCACCATCTACAATATAGTAGCGCGTCTACCTCTACCTTCTTCCATCGGAACGTAACCTCTTACATCGACCCGGACGTGTCGAAGCCCCAGACCGCTTCCGCCCTTACCAGCTCCGGACGACTGCGAGTTTCTAACATACACCGCGCGAAAACAAGGGAATCCATTTCGAACTGGTTGAAGTCAGGTTCTACGACCGAGGGTTGACGAGTGAGTTTGCACGACCGAGGTTCTACGACCGATATTTCATATATCAGGTATACGACTGTCAGGGATCGCTATGCGTGTCCGCGGAATGGCGTGATAGCAGAGGCAAATGCTGGAGCTGATGGACACTCAGGCTGGTGTTGATGCACTCGATAGTACCAAGAAGGAAGTTGCGTATGAAAACATGGGGCCAAAATTGGGTTACAATAACAGTGGACTTGCTGGAGTCTACGTGGGTACTGCAGCTGTGATGAGCCGCGAGGGGTTACAGCGTGTGGGCGGTCTCCTATGCCACAGCGTCTAGAGCTACTGAACTGTCGACGTGTTATGTCCGCAACGTCTAGACGTAGAGGACTGCTGGATTTCTCGAAGAAACTACTCGTGGTATACAGTGGACGCCCGGTGTTGTTGTAAGAAACGCATCAATTTGGTGTCCTGGCTCTATTTTCATTGTTTTCCGACCTTGATCTAACTATTGTATAAAATTTGGAGTTGGTCCCACTGCCGAGCTATGTGTTTCTTATCCCAATTTTCATGGGGTTCGTGCCGACCTGAGCCTATTTGTCTTTAACATAATGTTTCTTAACTGCGGGCGCCCACTGTAGTCTTGCCGCTTTATTCCAGAGGTCCCGTTTCGACTGAAAGACGGCATATCCTACAGCATATACGTAGCCTGTTTTCTTATTGCACCGCGTTTTACCCTGGGTATAATTCATAGGCTATATCCTTAACACAGCAGCTCTGCGGTGCTCACCGTTGCCACTATTGCCAGCAGTGACTACTTGTACTGAACGTTGACAACGCCCATGTATAGGCCTGCACTTAACACTCCCCCTCAATGGAAGTGCAAACCAGCTTACTGATCATGCCTAACGATAACCAGTACGATAAAAATTGACGAAAGCGCCGATAGTGGCTGATCACCAGCACTCGTTGGAAGCGATAAAAAAGTGCCAAGCATGGCTAACGATACCCAACATTTGTTGGGATTGATAGAAACTTAACTAACTTGCCGATCATGGCTCACGATCACCCGCACTGAATTGTTGGAAACAATAGAAACTTGAATAAGGTGTCGATTCTGGCAATTAATGACGACCACCAACACTTTTTGGATGCGATAGAACCTTGGCTAGAGTGCCGATCATGGCCAACGATCACCAGCACTTGCTGAAAGCAATAGAAACTTGAGTAAACAGGCAATCATGGCTAACTATATGATTGTTTCATTTTTGAAACCTCCAAATTCTCGAAGTCAACCAACATACACACGAGTAGACGACTGGTACAAATATCTTACCGCGCGAATTCCTACCGACAACTATTAATGAACCATTATGTTCAACACGGTAGGGCAATCTAGTGGCCTCCATAGATGTCGATGGTGTCCCACCGTAGGTGCGGGTTGTGCTCCTCAAGTTCCCGCTCCACCGCTCGTGCAATAATCGATTGATCTACTTACCTACCTGCCTACCTACCGACCTACCGACCTACCGACCGATCGAACGACCGAACGACCGAACGACCGACCGAACAACCAACCGACCGACCGATCGATTGATCGAACGACCGACAAGCTAGCCGACCGACCGATCAAACGACCAAACGACCAGATGACTGACCGCTAAAGTCGCCGCACGAAGGAGGCCCCCAACGACTCCGCATTAATCGCCCTCCCTACCCACCCTTAATCATGGTCGAACACCCTTGCGCTAGGGTCTACATTATTATAGAGAAAGGCGCCGCTAGCTCTAAAATCTGCCGTTTACGACTTGGTTTAGCTGCGACAAAACGGTTGAAACTCACTGGACTTCTGTTCTAATCCAATAGCTAAACCGATCCCCTGCCGCTTGGGAAATTTCTGGGAATTAATATGGTTGACGTAATAAGGAGTTACTGTGGATTGTCACCCATTTCATTGAAGCTGCGCCAAGTCGTCAACACTATTCTCCACAATTGTGATGTTTACGCCTCCCGTAAACGGTATTGGTTTTTAGTGCTGTAGGAGGTTAGGTTCATAATGTGGAGAGCTCTGCATTACAGCTGTTTTAATCCCCATCACCCACCTTGGATCCAGCCCGATTTCGCTGCAAGTCTAGTCGGCACTCGCTTTTTCTCTGATCCTATTGTAGTTATTCGTATCTTCTACTCGTATATCGGGAGGATGTAATGCCCAGTTCCCGGAATGCCCCAATCCCCAGATCCGAGGTCCACCGAAGTGCAAAGCGAGTGCTTCAGCTGCATAGTACGATAGCATGGTATATCAGTAATACGCGCTTGATGCGTGCGATCTACAAGCACAGCAGTGACATATACGTGACAGCAGTGGTTCAGTCGTTCGTTTCTCTTGGCCGTGGTCATTAAACTCGTGGTTGACGCCAGACTTGAAATATTATGGGCCCGCCTATCTACAAACTCCGAACCTTGGAAACCTTTTGGGCAACGGCTGACTGCCGTTCCCCTTCCACCAGAGCGCTGCAGGGAGAGCTTCCGACTGCGTGGTTTGACCCCCACTCATATACTCTATCTGGCCCCTCTGCGCATTGCTAGTGCGGGTGGCTACGACACACAGTCGTATCTGAAACATCCGATCACCTCATCGCCGTCACATATGTATCTCATCCAATACCCGACTTTGAATCCTAAAAAAACATGCATGTACCAGGAGAGCGTTATATACCCGACGAACAATGTGACGCTGAACATTTTGCGCTCAAAAGTCAGCCCCTTCCTACCGTGTTATGGTAGCATATTTTAGCATAGTATGGCGCGGGCGCTTGCCATGAGCGCGACACGCCCTCACCGACCCCCTTGAGATCGTGATGATAGAGAGTAGAGGGGGTACGTGTCGGCCATGCTTCTACAGTGCGGTAGAACCATGCTAGGGAGGAAGGGGTACGTTCGGGCCATGCGTCTACAGCGTGGTAGACCCAAGGGGTATGTTCGGGCCATGCCTCGACAGTGCGATAGAACCATCCTATCGTAAAAGGGGTATGTTGGGGGGCATACTTCTATGGTGCGGTAGAGCCATGCTGCGGTAGAGGGGGTACGTATGGGTCATGCCTCTTCAGTGCGGCAGAGCCATGCTACAGTACAGGGGGTAGGTTTGGGACATGCCTCTATAGTGCGGTACAGCCATGCTACACTAGAGGGGGTGTTTTTGGGCCCAGCATTTTCTGACCGGCGGGGGGCTACTCCTCTACAGAGGAAACACCCAACATATTTATAATCCCGGTTGTTGTTGTGACAGCGTTATGGTATTGCCGTGAGTTTCTTGGAAATATCGATTCGATAAAGGCCTTGGTGCAGGTATCCAGATCTACAGTAATTCGTCTTGCTTGCGAGGCGTAGCTTAGATGGGAAACCAGGGGTTTCAGGGCGAGGGGCAACGAGCCCAGGCTTTAAGTCCTCCATCGTCTGCTATGTTTAAGCAATCGGCACACGTGGGTAACGACGGTAACCTGCTCAATAGGCAAAAGTGCCTAGTCTAGCCAATGGCATGATCCGATTTTTCATCAGCTGGCGCTTTACTTTTTCTTAAAAATGAGTTTTGGTTTGTAGTTTGTCTCGTTTTATTAAAATTAACTTTTGGGTATCGACGTGAATTTGCGTCTTTTTCTCTCGAAATCATATTTGTCTTTTTTCCACAATCGGCTTGTTATTGATAGGTGAAGTTGTGTTTCGATCAACATTGTATTTTTCGGATGCACCAATGCACTAATGCACTGATGCACTAAATGTACTAATGGCAAAGAGAATCCCATGCGAGGAACTCGAGCAACGTTGGGTTTCCCCCCCTACCACAGCGAAACACTAAGGGGATACGATAAGCGTTTTTTTTAAATACGTGAAGTGTGTGGAACAAACATACTGAGCGCCCAAATGTTGGAGGTGTCTCTATTGGGAGTAGGATCGGTGATCCGTCTCGATAGGGATGCGTGGTCAATATTCAAGGCAAGCAACAAATGAGTACCCCCCCCCTCCCCTTCCGCACCGTAGAGGCATGGTTCCAGCGCGGCACCACGGAACTCCAGGGAGTCCTACACACACGTCAGCGGCGCACTCCAATCGCCTGCCGGTAGCAGCACGGGCGGGCGTGAGTACACAGTACGGCTAGAAGCAACCATTATTATAAGCAACTACAACACAACAGTGTGGGCCCGTGCGTTCCCTGCGATCCCAGGGGAGACACGTAATTCCTTTAGGGACGCACGAGCAAGCGTTTCTGTATGAAAAAAACGGCGTTTTTGTTCAACAAATGTTCGAAATGAGATTCATAGCGGTGTCCTCGACGGTCTCAGAGGCTAAGGCTCTCGGGGCAAACTATCGATCGGTTTTACCCAGCCCAGGGCATGAATTTTGCAACACCTGCTATACATGCGGCTCTTCTGTACTGTACTAATAGTGCCAGTGCTGATGACTCACTAATAGTGCTAATAATATAAAGCTCTCAAGCGAGGAACCTTAGAAAGAAAAAAAAATAGGCATCGTGCAGCAGGTGGCAGGGTAGTAGGTGCAGGGGAGTGGCGGGAATTACAAGGGAATTGGGGAAAAGGGGGGGTCGATGTGATTGCAGTAGAAATATTCGTAAGGGGGGTTGCGTTTTTGATCTACTGCAGTTTCGTCAAGTACTCAGATCTGATTTGATAAACATCTATGTCTGAAAGTCATTGGATGCTGGGAACACAGAAAATAGGACAAAATATTCTCAGTAAAAATAGGTAAATATATAGGTTTTTGTGTGTATCGTAGGCCTTATTTACTACGGTCCCCCGAGATAACAGAAGAAGCTATAGCGCTCAATCACCCGTCGAGCACCTTGTACGAAAGGCCAGAGGCACTCTCCCTGCACTCGTATCAGTATATGCTCGGTCCCTGCTGTACCTCTAGAACTGTAGTAGGCGTGCCTTGAAATAGACTTTTGATGTTCGATTATTTCTGGGCGTGCATGTTCAGGTGTGGTGTGATCGACGACGTTGAAACTCATCACGCAGCACGTTGTCGGATGGCAGAATGGCAAACATTGTTGAGGATTGGCGATTAGCGTGTGTACCAGCTTGTAGTTGACGTGTGCGCTTTTACAGTAGACTCGTTTGCCGATGGTCGGACAAAACACAGCAGGATACGAATTGAGGCAAACACACATATATCACGGTGAGAGGTGGACTTGCACGAAAAAAGCTTCAGAAAGAAGAGAAAAGATGATATGGTGGAGTGTTGCGTTGGGGGTGCGTGTAAGTATTTACGTTATTCTCGCGTCAATGCCGTTTAGCCACGTTGTTCCAGGCTGGGGGGGGGGGGTTAAAAAACAAGAAGAACTGCCTCTGCACATTTACTCGCATATACACTCTGTCCCGCTAAATTAGCACCGTTTTGACCACATATCAATATATAAACGGTACGTACAAATCTTGGCAGAGTGGGTACGTGCACAAACCGGTTTACGATCGACCGGTCAATCACTTCTACATACCTGGCACATACACACATAGGGTGACTGCCTTCATTCATGGAAAAAACTATCCTGGATGAAACGCCATCCCTTCTTTCTACGCATACCTATGACCTACGACATGACATGATATAATGCGTCAGCTGCGAGCGCAACCGAAAAAACCAAAACAACTGGGCGGCTATCCACTTTGCAAGCAGAGGGAGAGTGGTCAGTATTATCTGTCAGTGATAAATCGATCGCGTATGTAGGTAACTTGTACCACCTTGTCCCTCAATATAAGGATATATTGTATTCAGTATTGTTGCGCAAAATATCATTACAGTATGGTATAGTATATGCATGGATAGAAGGATGCGAACCCGTGACTCCCCTATAGTGATCAAGTACGCTACTACGGCGAGGGGAGGCTACAGTGGTCAGAGCCTGCAGTAGTAGGATGGACCCCAAGACCTCATACCTCTGATGTTCACCAAACGACCATAGCTGGTTCTGATTGGTGCAAAGAGTCTGTAAAGAGCAATGAAATCGCACCGCGGGAGCCTCTCGGCGTACAGCCGACTACGGTTTAGACGCCGACCGCCACCCGTCGTACACAAACGATCTACGCCCGCCTTCCGTGCGACCACGCCCCCGGCCGGGGCCCAGCCAAGACTTCCTCACACTACGACGCCTCCAGCTACAGCCCCCCCGCCATCCGCACCATCGACGCCACCCAAGCCATTGGCGCCCACTACACAAAGAGCTACCCCTTTAGCAATGTCCTCTATGGTGCGATCGTTTCTCAGCACTCGATTCTTCCAAAAGGGGAAGGAAGGTTGCCAATACCGAAAATCGATACCGAGCAAAGGTGTTTTCGGAAAATATCTGGTCGAGAGCCTTCCGAAAATAGAAGGTTGATCTTAGCACTCTCATCGTTTTGTCGAGGAAAACAACCGCCGAAAAACGATCGTACCCCTGCTCTGCGAACTCAGCGCTATTTACGGTACAATATAGCGCTATCTTCTCATGTAATAGGAGGACGATTGGTCTTGGGCGCGTCAAGGCCTCTTTTGGCCTTACTATACTAGTTTTAGTGTAGGGGGCGGTCAGTGAAGGGGGTCAAACCGCGGTCTCCTAGCATCTTAACATACTAGATTTAGAGTAGGGGCGGTCAGTCTAGGGGTCAATCCGCGGTATCTTAGCGTATTTTGAGCGTCAAGGCCTCTTATGGCCTAAACATAGTAGTGGTAGTGTGGGGGGCGGTCAATCAAGGGGTCAAACTGCGGTCTCCTATTTATGTACTCATAGCCCACTTGCCCCGAATATAAGGTAATTTTATAGGGGGTAAAGACACACAACAGACACACGTCTGAAATATAGATCATTTATAGATCAGATATATCATCTACTGATCAGACAGATCATGTACACAATCTAGGTCCTAACCGGCCGTTATGAGATCTTGAACAGGATACGTTTGGCACAGGTCCAACCCAGGAAACCTGTGATTCGTTCATAGTCCATGCAGTTTATATGCGGCTCTCATCCGGCAGCATGAGTTGAATCATACAGATCATACAGATCAGGATCTATCTGATCTGAAGGATCTAGATCATGATCTATCTGCAAATGATTTACCTGGTATGTCCGAAGTGTGAATATATAGAATATATAGTGCTCGTCATCGTATGTATATACTCCACGTGTAAACGGGACTTCCTCATGTCGACTTCCTACAGCTATGAGAAGGTGGGCAAAAGAAAGACATACATTCTATATGTTAATCAACACTGATTGGAACGCCAAAATAATCACGGAAGGCCCACAGAAAATCGAGGAAAAGAAAACGGAAAAGCCGCATGTTGCGCGATAGCTTTTACGTTCTCAATGTGTATATATATACTACCAGGTAATAATATGAAGTTCTCCGACCTTTCCATGGGAACTCGGAATGGGGGCATCCCGTCCGCCCACCTCCCGCCCCTGTCGTGATCATCCTGTGCATGGAAAGCGCACAATAGTGCCGGTTTCCCTCTGTGGTGCCTGTTGAATAGTGCCGTTTGCCCGCTATATGGTGCCTTTGGAATTACTTGGCGCAGATGGATTTCACCAGTGTGGTTGTGCGTGGAGTAATTAGTGCCGGTTGACGCTATAATGCCGGTATTGTTGGCTGGCGCATGCACACCGGCGCTATATAGAGGGACCACTACGTACTGTACCCCTTTTGATTTTTAATAATCCTCGCCATGATAAGGGGTGGGAGGCAATGTAAAATATTCAGATCCAGAGCAGCAGCAGTAGCAGTAGTAGCAGTAGTAGCAGTAGCAGTAGTATAGTCTCGACTACCGTACAGAGTGAAGAGCGTTGAGGTCTCGCCCAGCGGTGTCCGACCGTATTCCAGCTCTCGTGTTGTCGACAACAACAGTAGTATGTCATTGTACGGGTCCTAAAGTCGAACAGTCTGTTTTTCGGAAGGCTCTCGACCATAGCTTTCGGAAAACACACTTTTTTGTTTGTGTTCGGTATTGACAACCTTAACCTTCCCTTCATCATAGAAAAATCGAGTGCTGAAAAACGATCGCACGCCTTTGGTATGTGCCAACGCATCGCTCTCTAGGCATCTAGTAATAATAATTTACACCGTATGTATACAGTATAAAAGGCAGAGTTCCGAGCCCGTTGAAGAAGTGGAGGTATTGTAAGGATCACCCTGGGCTGGGTAATCGATAGGTCTGTTTCCCCTATGTATAGCTCAGTAGGTAATACCTTCACATGGTACAGCAGGTGCTTGCTCCTTCGCTGTCGCCTCTACGGGACCGCCACATCGTGCCTGCCGGCTTCGAGATGAGCATCACCAACAACCGCCGTCATCATCAGGATAAGTTTGTGAGGAGGAGGTTACACCGTGTTGCTTGGGAGGCTTTTTTTGGCGGGGGGTTGTAGAAGACATACATACCGGTACACACCTCGTATAGCTATATTCTGCACGAGGCATTTATAAAATTACCCCTATGTATCCTGTATAGGGTATGTAACCCCCCCGCAATGACTTGGGGGGGGGGTGGGGGGGGGGGGGGCAGCAGGCAATCTGATGTTTTGTTCAACTCCTACTCGTACACAAGATCTGCTAGGGTTCCGAGTCACTTGAACCTGATGAGATCAGTAAGATAGGCTACAGCAGTATGTAGTAGGTCCCACCACACATTTATTTCGTTTATACCAAGTTTATACTTGTACTTTTCAAGCTATACATTGTAAGATGGGAACATAGATCATGATACTTCGTATTTACGGGCATACTTCAAGAGACGAACTGCAATATGGTTGTCAATATCACGACACAACTGATAGCACCAGGGGCGAGGGTCGGCGCAATGACGATGCTGTCAAGGGAAATTGGACCTACTTCTACTACTTGTAGTCTACGTTTAGTTCAGATGTGCTCATTCTGCGCACACGGTAAGCTCGGGAAATTGGTGCCCTAAATGTTTCTGATTCAATCGCCGTGCATGTGGAGATATATGATGGTGAGGGGAGCACACAAGAGTCTGACATCTGACATAAAGTAGTAATAAAGTAGTCAGATCTGCAGGAGTTCCGAGTGATGGACTCGTCCGTGTGAGTTCCACACGACGTGTACTTCTTGCTGAAATATTTTGCCGTTACTCTTCCGCTTGCGATTTGGCAATCAACGTGCGGCGCTTCCATTCATACCACATCCACCATCCACATACCTGGTATCATATAAAGGGTGTATAACTATTAATATTGTTACTGCTTAACATGTGGATTCCAATGGCTTACAACACAAACATGGAACGGGTTCTATTATACCTATCTCGACAGACGTGAATACCAGGTATGCTATTACTTTATACATACAAGTATATCATCAACATTGCGGTCCCCCTTATGAGCGACACTAACTACTGACTCTTACTATTACGGGGGACCATAGTAAATAGGACCAAATATTATTATTAATAGCAAAAAAAGCGAAACATACAGGTTTTCGTTTGTACCGTAGGTCCTGTTTACCATGTTCCCCCGTAATACGATATTATTGTTGTTATGCTTGCCATCCGACAATGTGCAGCATGAGCTTCCACGTCGATCACTCAAAACATTCCGGAAAGAATACAACAACAGAAATAAAGGAAACCTATGCTGAGATTGACGAGAGGTGTTGTGAAAGAAAGTACTCGAACATGATAGAATAAGAAACATTCAACAATTACCAATTCATACACCTACTTGTAGCCGTCGAAGTAAATTGCTGAAACGTTTGTATATCAAATTTCCGGCCACAAGCACTCTGTCTGCACTGTGCAGTCTGTAAAGATGGGGTTAGAAAAAAAGAAACAGCCCACAAGACCACATTTGGTACATTCTGAGCAGATATTACAGGAGACCATAATAAATATACTAGGACCAAATGTTGTTAGAAAAATAGAGAAATATATAGGCTTTTGTGTGTACCGTGTAGGTCCTATTTACTATGGTCCCCCGTGATAGTAGTACATGACAATACATGGTAATACACAGTACCATGGTACGAAGTGCATAGCAATCAAAACTTAGGAAGGACCCAAACGATTTATCTCCCCTTTCATGTCTATACTTCCCGCTGTACCATGATTTATCTAAAATACTTCATTGTTGTCCTTGCTCTCAAGATGTGCTCTTTACGTTCTATTCTTAGGTTCGAAGCTGCGTCCAAGCTTCATCCCCACTCCATCGGTGTGGGTCTGTCACCCCCCCCCCCCCTGCTCCTTCTCGCTTCCTGGCGGTCCCTAAGCTGGAGTTTGAAGCGCGACACCCTCCTCGAAATGGCGACCTGTGTAGTCACCGAGACGATTTGAAGCAGGCTTATCTCTCCCCTTTTGTTTACACACTGTGAGAGTGCTACCTACTGAGCTATAGGGGTAAAATACCGATCGACTGCCCAGCCCAGGGTAACTGGTAGTCCTCGTAACACTTTCCCCCAAAAACAACCATTGTGGCTCTCACGCGTAGTTTCGAGTCCTGCCGACGACGCCAAAGGTTGAGGTATTACCTGCTGAGCTATAGGGGTATAAAAGACCGAGCGATTACCCAGTCCAGGATACTTTCAAGCATAGCTGATTCTAATTTCTAAGTTCCCCCGCGATAAAAATGCTGTACTACTCTGTTGAAGCTCGTGGTGCCGTGCCGAGCCACAGGCTCGGCGTGGCGCGAGAGACGACGCGAAACAACTTTCGACGGTTTGGTACGATATCACGCGCAAGCATAATAAAAACATTGATATTTTTGGTCTCAGTTCCTGGAGGGGGCAGAAATCAGCAAATCCTCTCAGAACTGAGCCCAGTTCTGAGCGGTGTCGCGTACCTCAAGGAACTGAGAAATTTGGATTTTGGGTGCTCTGCCTTCTGCTGCCCACCTGTCCACCACAGCAGTACATACACCTTCCACTCACACCAACGGCTAGCTGTACGTACGGCCTATGGTGCTCGTGTGGGAGATGGCCTCTCCATCACCTAGAAGCGATAGCAGCGGCAGCGTCAGCAGCAGTTACTAGCTAGCAGCAGCAGTAGCAGCAGAGCAGCAGCAGCAGGAGGAGCAGCAGCAGCGATGCCGATTCAACATGGCCGGCGATGATCCTCCAGTACTATGAAACCACGCTCGCGGCAGCCGCTGCAATCGCGGACCTCGATGACGACGAGGAGGACGACTTGCCCGCTATGAAACGTTCGCGACGCGCGAAGCCGCGCCGAGACAACCGAGAAACAACTTGGATGGAAATGTCGCGGGCCACAGCCATGTAAAAAAACAAAGAACAGCTCTCGGACGCCTCGTCACGAAACCAACCAATCAATACTACCTGGTACTGCTGTATATAAAACCAGTTTTGACGATCAGAAGCCATACTAGATGGTTCTCATTTTTCATCCACATATTTTTGGAGCCTCAGAACCAGAAAAATAATCTCCAGAAATAACGTCTCAAAAATTTTCCATAATAGTTGGTCTAATAATAATAATAATAATAATAATAATAATAATAATAATAATAATAATAATAATAATAATAATAATAATAATAATAATAATAATAATAATAATAATAATAATAATAATAATAATATTACGGGGGTCCATAGTTAATAGGACCAATAAGGCAAATAAAAAAAATAGTAATAACAATAATAATAATAATAATAATAATAATAATAATAATAATAATAATAATATTACGGGGGTCCATAGTTAATAGGACCAATGGTATACATAAAAACCTATATATTTACCTATTTTTACTAACAAAATTTGGTCCCGTTAACTATGGACCCCCGTAATAGTAATATCACGCGTTGTTGTGTACGTTACCCATCCATGCGCGGAAGACGGCGGGGGGGGCCAAAACGGACCAGAGCAGAAACGGCGGTGAATCTGCCAGAATAGAGGACAGCAGCGTGAGCACCATCATGATGCATCAACAACACCACAATGTCACACCAACTTCGTTCACAGTCTTGTAACGGTGTATAAACGTATAAACCCTGGTGTTTGCATACCAGGTAATACGTATGTATGCCATACGTGCGAAGAAAAGCAAAAAACCGAAGCTGTGGGATCGGAACTTTATTACTAAAACAAGTCATCTTTGCAAGCCTATTATTAATAGTAGGGTGATAGTAAGACGTAAGAGGGAGCATAGACAACACACAGAGTGTCGCAGATAAAGCATAAAAGGAAGTAGACATGGAAGATATAGATAGACCTTGTGCATTGGTTTCCTTTGTATCTGGGGATTTCTTCTTTAAGGAATGTTTTGATCGATCAACCGTGAATCCCATATTGCACATCAGCACATTGTCGGATGGCAAGCCTGATAATAATAATAATAATAATAATAATAATAATAATAATAATAATAATAATAATAATAATAATAATAATAATAATAATAATAATAATAATAATAATAATAATGATAATAATAATAATAATAATAATAATAATAATAATAATAATAATAATAGTAATAATAATAATAATAATAACAACAATAATAATAGTAACAACAACAATAATAATAATAATAATAATAATAATAATACTAATACTACTACTACTAATAATAATACTAATAATACTACTACTACTACTAATTGTTATGGTATCCCCTCTCCCCTTTTGCGGCGTTATATCCCCTCTCCCCTGTTGCGGCATTATGGTTTGTAGCAATCGTCCCCTCATCATACATGGCAGGCGTTGTCGCCTGCTTTTCTGATGAGCGCCTCGTCCCTTCGTTCAGAAGACAAATTTTACTTCTCGAAGCACCCCGTGCCTTCGCAGTGGGTACTGCAACGATCATTTTTGTTGTTCTTTGTGTTTGTGTTTCGCTCTCAGGTTAGCTTATGTCGCTCTTATTGGTCACGCGAGTTATACCGCTTCCTCGAGTTTAAGTCCTCGATTTAGCTTCCGGGTAGTTCTAGCTTGTTTTGCCTGCTTCCGCATATCCGTACTTTCGGACCTGTTGTTGTCGGATTCGCAATGTTCACGTGTAACCGGCTACCGCCTTACAGGTTAGAGGTGTGGGAGTGGGTTGTGAAGTGTCGCATCTTCGATCCATTCTCCGAATTCTTCGGATTGTTTTTGTTATTTCCTGAGTTTTCCATGAATCTGCATATACGACCCTTCAGGGTGGGCTAGTGTTATGGTATCCCCTCTCCCCTGTTGCGGCATTATGGTTTGTAGCAATCGTCCCCTCATCATACATGGCAGGCGTTGTCGCCTGCTTTATACCATCCTCAAGCACCTCGTGTGAGTGACCAGAACAGAGCCAAAGGCATCAATCTGATAGCAGTAGTCGGTCCCTAGGTCCATACTGCTATTACGCTTAACATAATAATAATAATAATAATAATAATAATAATAATGTAGGCATGACATGTGCTGGTACCAGGGATGTGAGGCTCATGTTATGATACTGCTTTATATGAGGTTGAAAGCCCGGTAGTGACCTGGGTTCAGGCAATGGTAACGTATTTGTAGTACTTGGAAGGCGTATCTTAGATGGAAAATTTTCCAGAGGGGCACAAGCTTGGTCTCAGTCTCCGCGTGCACGAAAGGAATAAAACTGCTCTCCTTCTATCGCTAAGCGAGCAACACACGTGAGTACCAACGATTACCGACTTGAAAGGCAGACCTGTCCAGGGATACAAAGTGTCCCGCAACCTTGATGATATGATACTGCTTTGTATGAGGTTGAAAGCCCGGTAATGACCTTGGTTCAGTCACTGGGAGCGTATTTGTAGTACTTGGAAGGCGTATCTTAGATGGAAAACCAGGGTTTTTCCACAGACGCACGAGCTTGGTCTCAGTCTCCGCGTGCACGAAAGGAATAAAACTGCTCTTCTTCCATCTCTAAGCAAGCAACACACGTGAGTACCAACGATTACCGACTTAAACGGCAGACATGTCCAGGGATATACAAAGTGTCCCGCAACCTTGATATTAACACTAGGGCAAAAGGTGACAACAATTTCCTCTCTACTCCGTAATCGTTTAATGTTAAGCTCACATGGTACGATCCACGTGCGCGTGCATGCGTGCGTTGTTGTTATTGTTGTTGTGTTTTAGTGTTTTAGTGTATATTTTTACGAGAAATAACCCGGGCGGTTTCAACTAGAAAGTTGTGCGAGCTAGCTCAAGTATATCGCGCCAATTTTCATCAGCCACGAAAGCCGCATGCAGTATCAACTCCAAATAAAACTCACATATTCGGTACTACTATCACACTGACAGCCATGAACAGTGGAAGAGGGTGACATTCAGCTGTTTTCACGGAATTAAGACTGGCGCTACCGCCGTGGCCCGACCAATCATAGGCCTTCAAAGAGGTCATTAATAGGCAGGCGTATTATTTTTTTTTCTCCCATTTTTTTTTCCAAACGAGCCGCCTAGAGGTGGTCCACCAGGCATGTCTGTACAAAGTTTCATGTAAGTATTCGAAGATCTCTGACTGCGTATGATCAATATTAAGTATTGTTCAACGCCCAAAATCAACTACTTCGAAGTATATATTGGAAATAAGTAATTACGAGGCGATGCCGGAAATTACACGTTTATAGCAAAAAGACCCAAACGTTCACGCCGTTTTAAGAGATGAAACGTTAACTTTTGCGCCCCTCCCGTACCATTGACCAATTGTTTTTATTAATTGTTGTTTTTAGCCGCTAAAAAATTGGGATCCCAAGACCCAACTACCCCCCCCCTCCCCCCCCCCCGCGCGAAACATCTGGCGAAAAATAAAAATAATACAGAACACATCCGTTAACGGGTCGGCGGGGGTTCTTAAAACACACATGCCAAATTTCATTTCGTGGCCTATCTCCCGAAAACGGTGTGGGCATTGGCCTCTTCGTGATTGTGGGCGGCAAGCTTGAGCCAGCTTGTAGCAGCCCTGCAAAAACATACCTGGTATTATTATTAGCTACTACTGTAGGAGGAGGAGTGTTCGTTTATAAAGGATATAGACCACTGAGCTACTCAGTCAGCGCTGACCGAGTCAGTGGTCTATCCTTTACAACGAACGCGGAGGAGGGGGAATAATGGTAGGAGTAGGCGTATTAGCAGCAGTATATATAGCAGTAGAGTACTACTCTTGTTGGTAGCAGTAGTCGTAGTGGTGCCGACCGGTAGTCGAATTAATAATAGTAGAAGCAGTGTAGGTAGCAGTAATGGTGGCGGTATGTAGTAGCAGCGGTAGTAGTGGAGATGGTACAGTAGTAGAGGTAGCAAACCAGTACGCATAGTACTGCTGTAGTTCATTTTTTTGTGCCGCCTCCTTCCGTTTCTTGAAGGCGGAGCGAGAAATCGCACAGCACATACTGCTGTACAACTGTATCCCGGCAGTTCTTTCTAGAAATAAACAATTGTCAGTTTTCTGGTCCAGAGATCTCCGTACAGAACTGGCTTGATAGTAGAGCTTAACTGGCAACACATTCGCCCCGCAGATTGTTGGTAGGATTGATTGCTGCCGAGGGACCAGTCCTACGAGTTTCGAGCACAGCGTAGTTTTTTTTTGTTTTTAAAGGGTCTTATCTACCAGTACTGCAATACCTCTGTTGCACCGTGACGGTCGGTGCTCCATGTGGAGCTCAACCTTATATTCGCACAGAGTATATGAATGTCCCTCATGGTACAAAAAGTGTCACAGCAGTAGTTTTCTTCCCAGGGTACCTGGCGTTTGTGTACATATCTCCACCAGGAACGCAGCAGTCGGGATTTCGTAGTCCCCCCCCCCCCTCTGTTTGCCTGGTCGGTGAAAACCCGACGTGCTCCGTCCAGGCATTGTAGGGGCGCGAGGGTCTATGGTCATACGACTACGGCCATGAATGATAATGAGTACACCCCCCTCCCTCCTCCCCTCTCCCCCCCCCTCCCCGCTCCCTCCCCCCCCCCCCCCCCCCCCCCTCCGCGCTCCCCTCTCTCCTCCCCCCCCCCCTTCCCCCTCCCCTCCCCCCCCCCCCCCTCCCCTCCCGTCCCCCTCCCTTCCCCCCCGGGATTTATGTTTGAACTAAGGGCTCTGCTCCTCGTTCGCCACAGGGTCGGAATATATTCTCCTTAAAATTACCGTTCCCAATGTCCTTTTTCCTCCTTTTTTGGTATGTACGCAGTCCGGCTTGGAGGATATGTTTAGGTCCCTTATTATGTTATTATAATTATGAAATTATGCAAATTCTGGAGGAAAGAACTGTTAGACAATAACAGCCGTTAGTATTAATAGGGCTTGTACTCGAAATATATTCTCCCTGGTATCTAGTCGGGTACGACCAGCGTAATAACATAACAACCAACCATGTTTGGTATCTGGGTAACCTAGAGTCATGTTCCCTGCTAAAGACACACCCCTTCCTTGTAAAAGTCCTCCGTTTTCTGTGTTATCCCCTGCAAAAGAGGGTGTTACGAGGGGTGTTTTCGGGTGGGTAGCCTACCTCAAGGCACAGGTCACCGCAGAGGCCGAACGTTAATGCAAGACGCTTGTTGTGTGTGTCAGTTATCGATTTCCGTTGTATCTTTATCGAAAGCACAACTACCTCGGATTTACTCAAGGGTTGGAAACCCTTGGGTAAATCTAAGGTCCTGGTGAACAGCCAGTGGACCCCGGATTGTGCTTTTATTAGAGATACAATGATTAGTGTGCATCTCAAATAAAAGCACGATCCGGCGTTCAAATCTCTCCTACGTCCTTTTTGTAATTTTTCCTAAACAAATCATAGAAATTACGCAAGTATTCACCTGAAAGGCATGGTACACACTTCCAGGCAAGAAGGAGCGCACTATTACCTCCTGTTCGGGGCAGTGATGGCTAAAGAGATTGCAACCCTTGAGGAAATCCGAGGTCCCGGCTTGACAGTCAGTGGACTCCAGCCTGTGCTTTTAATAGAGATAGACCCTAACCTTAACCCTGAGCTAACAGTCGGCGCTGACTGTTAGCTCAATGGTTAGGGTGTATCTGTAATAACCGCGGCTGGTAATAATGGTACTGTAGATATTGTTGTAGCGAAAGAAAGACCAGCGTCTGAGTAGGTAAAGGAGAGAGAGCGTAGACCTGCTTCGCTTGCACTCGGCGCTGGTCTGGGTGATCAAGCCACGCACCATTGTGGCACAGGACACGTTTCGGGAGTTTTGGTGGGGGTTTAGGTGGTTTTTTGCGTATTCCGTGTTATTATCCTTGTCGTCTTGCCGTTCCCCCCCCACTCGGGAGCTGGGGGCGATCTGGATAAAATTTACAACACATACTGGGGCAAAGCACCGCTTCGCCTGTTGGGCAAACTTTTCGCTTTTCCGTAGACACTTTCTCGCCCTACCCCCCTTGTGGGTGGCGTGGCGATGGCTTTCGTTGATGATTTATTCCTGTCCCTTACGGCTAGGCCTTCCGTTCTTTCTTTCTTTTTGGGCGTCCCTTGTCGGCATCGTAGCCTTGCCGTTCAGAGGTGTGGAATTGGGTTTTGAGGAGACGCATCTTCGACTCGTGTTCTGGTTCGTGGAATCGGGGTTTTCATGAAATTGTCATTATTCTGCGTATACGGCTCATCAGAGTGGGCTAGTGTTATGGTACTGCTTTGAATGAGACTGAGAGGCCGGCAAGTACCTGGGTTCAGGTATTGGGATCGTATTTGTAGTACTTGGGAGGCGTATCTTAGATGGAAAACCAAGAATTTTCCCAGCGAGGCACGAGCCTTGCTCTCAGTCTATCATCGTGCACGAAATGAATAAAGCTGCCCTTCTTCCATCTCAGCAAACATCACGGGTCGCAACGAGTACCTGCTCAATCGGTAAAACTAGCAAGGGATGCAAAGTGCCTCGACCTTGAACTTAATGCACTTCTCTCACCACCGTCCTCTAGACTCCGATGTCTATCGTTCTCTACGTTCTAATTGTCCACATAAGCGGCCCCTTCCAAATGCCATCGATCTTCTGGGAGTGGATCATCTGTGGATCATCATATGTCCAATACCAGCAAGGCAGTATGCTGCTACCAGTGCCCGCCTGTGCGACCACCTGTCAACGGTCTAACAACTACTACTGGTATAATACCTAAATACGCTGCGCGCGGTATGGGCGTAAAAACGGTCAGAGGCCGTTTGGAGTAACGAATAAATATGATAGGTTTAGAGCTTCTGGATTGGAGGGTGAGGGTGACGGACAGGCCTCAGTCAGACAACAACATGGTTTTGCTTTTATAAGACCGCAGTATACTGTTGTGGAACTACGCTGGCGAAAACTATCCAAATCAAATTCCGAGTATCGTGATATAGTTTCTCTCCGAGAAGCCTGGGTGCTGATCGGTGTAGTTCCGAGTTCCGCGTGGATAAACGATGACACTTGACATGCGGGACAGGTTTGTTGGTGTGCACCTCCCATTTCACGGGCAAATCCCCCCACTTTGATGTTGAGTATCATCATCGTCGGGTCGTCGAGGCTACGAGTACACATACGCTCGAATATACCGAAGACCTACAGCAGATACCAGATGTATGTTTACATGCGTCGGATTTTCTTTCATTATTGGTGTTCTCTTGTTGGCTGGCGATGAATGATGAGTGGGTGGGTGGATGACGACTGCACGACAATTCGACTGCCCTTTTACCTTGTTGTGGTACTTACTGCTTTGAATGAGGCCGAAAGGTCGGCAATTGCGATGCCGGGTTCAGGTATTGGGATCGTATTTGTAGTACTTGGGAGGCGTATCTTAGATGGAAAACCAAACATTTTCCGGCGAGGCACGAGCCTTGCTCTCAGTCTCTCATACTCGTGGTGCTCGAAAGAATAAAGCTGCTCTTTTTCTTTCTCTAAGCAATCAACAGAATACGAACTTGCGCGTGAAATCACAATGGGTTTCGAATTATTCAACGACTCAAAGTGGAGAAGATTACCGGACACCAATCGGTTCGATATTGAAGTGGCGTCATCGCGGTGATGCACGAGACGCATTTGGCAGGACTCTCCCGACCGTCCTGGGAACGGAAATGGGCCTTCAGCGTTCTCGCCACGAAAATTTGCGCTACTGGGCGGTCACCTCGAACCAGCACCGCCAGACCAAGCGCCTATACCGCCGGATGCGAATTGGTGCGGTTCAACGGGAGCTTTCTCGGAGTAACGGCGAGTGGATTCTGGCACCCGGCTATGGCTGCGTATCGCACGCCGATTGGCTTCGCCGATACTGCACCACCGTGCTTCCCAACGGGGCCTACTTTTGTTCCAAGGGCAGCGACGGTCTGTGGTGGCTCGGGAAAATCAGTCTGACAACACCGACGGATGGGGTATCTGGTTCGAGTGTTGGATGATCTGGGACCCATCAAGTTAACTCTTTCTCCGGCGCGCTACACGATTTCAACGAGAGCTGTGTGAGGTTCTTGGTGTCTACAAATACACTTGACTAGCGAGTTTGCAATGGGGTTCAACTTAACGTAGATGAATCCCGAGACGCACATCCGTGGGTAGCTGTGATTTTCGCATCTTGGCTGCACTTGATTTTGTTCTTCCCTTTACATTTTCCTAGGCTTCGGTGGCTTTTCTTACTTTTGACGTTTTCCGAGTTTTCGGGTCCGGGTTTTTCTACTCGGTATGATTTAGCGCTTCCTGATTTGTTTTTCTTGGGCCGGGTCGGGGATGGTTTCTGCATAATTCGTCCTGCCGACCCCTCCGCTCAGTGCGGGACCGGTCTGGGTGAGCGGGCCACTCATTCGTGGCAGAGGGCACGTTTTCGGAGTTTTTGGTATGAGTTTAGGTGGTTAAGGCGTACCTGGTATTCCGTGTTGTTTTCCTTCTCCGTCGTGCCGAGTCCCTCCGCTCGGGAGCCAAACGCGATCTGGGTACAACTGGCTACTCATACTGGGGAACAGGACTGCTTCACTTTTGGTGCTATCCTTTCGCTTTTCCGTAGACATTTTCTCGCCCCACCCCCCTTGCGGGTGGTATGGCGATGGCTTTCGTTGACGATTTATTACTATCCCTCACGGTTAGGCCTTCCTTCCTTTCTTTCTTTTTTGGCATCCCTTGTCGGCTTTAGCCTTGCAGTGTCAGAGGTGTGGGAGTGGGTTTTAAGGAGCGGCATCTTCGCATCATGTTCTAGTTCGTGCAATCGGGGTTTCAGTGAAATTCCCATATTTCTGCATACACGGCTCATCAGAGTGGGCTAGTGTTATAATATTGCTTTGAATGAGGCCGAAAGGCCGATAGTTACCTGGGTTCAGGTATTGGGATCATATTGTAGTACTTGAGAGACGTATCTTAGATGGAAAACCAGGGATCTTCCGGCGAGGCACGAACCTTGCTCTCAGTGTCTCGTCGTGCTCGAAAGGAATAAAGCTACTCTTCTATCTCTAAGCAATCAATACGTGTCACGTGAATACCAACGAGTAGCTGCTCAACACCCTACACAAACTGTAGCAAGGGATACAAAGAGCCCCGACCTTGAACATAACACCTTGTACCTCTGATCCCATGCATTTCTTCTTCTCCTGTTCGCCGCCCCCGCCCTCCCTATTTGGGAATATCTCCGGTTCTCAAAGATTACACTGTATAGTGCAGCGCCAATAATATGCGGTGGCGTGCTATTCCCCGGTGCACTTGTTCGTAATTTTGGTTGGACATGGACTTTCCGTTGTAGAAGACCCTACGTAGTAAACTGTGGGGAGTTGCCGCACGATCTTTCGCATGTACCTGAGTGTGGCGCAAGGCTGTCGCGTTTTTCGCTGCTTGGTGATGTTGTACGGCCTTGATAGTAGTGGCGGATCTACGGCTGGGCACTACTTATATTATATATGGCTCGCCGAGGGGCGCTCGCTCGCGACAGAGACTGCTGGCTTATCTGTCTATTACTCCGACAGACCGCTTGTCATGTTAAGGCTATTGCTGTACGTACCAGGTGCGAGCAGGTGATGGTTTGTCCGTGGAGGAGGGCAACAAAACAAAAATGTATTTCAGTGCCAACGGTATGCGCTGCCGTGTTGTTCCCCAGAGTACTGCGTATTTGCTTACATGGCAGAAAGCGTTCGTTGTGTTTATTCCAGTAATTCGAACGGACACGTTTGGACTTGCGGCGGCAGAGAGCCCCAGTGAAATAGCACTCACTCGACTCGAACGAAGCTGGACCCATCATGGCTTGAAAGATGAGTTTTTAGCCACATCTTGGCGCTCAACACACACGCGGCACCCTTCAAGGTGGAAATTGGCGCGGACGGACCGTCTGTGCTGCGGCTATCGACACTTGTTGCCGTACAGAGGTCAATCGTTGGGGATCGTTCGCCGCAACAAAAAAGAAAAGTTAGGCGTAGTCCCGTCAAATATTATGGAGGTTTATTGTAGTGGGAAATAAACGACTTCGCACAAGAAGACAAGACTCGTATAGTGTCCGATCTAGAGACCATAACATATATTATTGCTACGTATAGTAACGAGCCCATGGGTTGAACAGTTGCCTGACTTGCACGCCGACTAGTGTCGTTTAGTCACCCTGCTTGGTGTCCTTCACAAACTATTTTCGTTTAGCGGTCGACGAAAAGAGTGCACGCGTATTGAAGGACGTGACATCGGTTCATCTAAATTTCTTTGGGACCGTATCTACCGTGTGCAGTAGTAGAAATATACGAGGGGTGACGTCCGACTCGCAAGTTACTGATCCCGTGCCTATACGCCATCACAATCTTGGAAACCTTGGGTGACGGTCGATCGCCGCCCCCTTTCAACTATTAATAGGAGTACCAAGAGTGCAGCGGGGAGTGCTTCACTTTTGATTGACCCCCACTTGTACTCCTAGCCCTCCGAGCTACAGATATAGCTATTAATACGACACATGGCCGTATTTTGCCACATCCGACCACCCGCCGCCGTAACACAGGGCTGTCGACTTGACCGCATCACACCTAGACAGGCGGCGCCAAAGAAGCTGAGACATCGTGGGGGCCAATATGATGAAAATGGCCAATAGGGCAAAATTCGCGGGGTGTACCAGGTCCTAAAAATCCCAAGGTTAAAAAAATTGAAGGCGCCCCCTACTGTACTTATGAACTAAAGCGGAAACCAGCCCAGCACACACGTTTGTAGTGTTGGTCTACCAGGTACCAGATATATAATAAAGAGGTTTGCAAACTGGAGCCCACGCCTTGCGAACAAAATTGAGTGCCCATACTTGACATGATTGCATGCTAGGATATGTAGGCATGCGCACAGCAGGGAGGGGTATTGAAGCTATATGTATGGCTAAAAACTGCCCGTGATGGTGCCACACGCCTCTGGGTGTGTTTGGATTTTTGGTCCACCACGTGTTAACGTAAACGGTTCGGAAATTTACGTTTTCGAGCATTTTGGCATACGGTGAGCCACATGTCATGGATGGATGGATTCCGACGAGTAATCGTACGAGTGGTGACGTCGTATCAATAGTAGTGGGTAAAAAGAGAGCGCACACAACAACTATGCGCTAAGCAAGTCCAAGCAAAAACAAAATACCAGGACTTGGTACTGTGGCGGCAACGTGGGACGTAGCAAAATACAATGGGTCGAGGCTTGCTACACCGAGCATTCGGGGCAGAGATGTGGTCTTCTTTGTGGGTTAATGAGGGGCGCTTTATCCGACAGACAGTTTCACCCGTCGGATTATAACGCCCCTCCCTGGGATTTGCGCATGCTGTAGGCTGCAACGCCCAATGTATGTGAAACGCAGTCCCATTCAAAGATAAGAACGAGTTAACCGGCTATTGTAACCAAAGTAAAAATGTTTGTGCTGAAAGGCTAACCAATCGCTCCGAGGTTATTGAGCTCGCATGCACGTATCGATGGTGACCGCGAGACTAGTTAAACTGGTGTCTAAACTTGTGACGTAGAACTTTGGAAAATTATTGCTCCGCATGCAACTAAACTGGAGCCGGAAGGACTCTGGAAGCCATCTATCTGGTACATGAAAAGAGCTTCAAGGAAGCAAGCAAAGGTAAGAGTCAATTGGTCCCGGTGGGAGCTTGCTGCAACATGGTGAACCCCGGGAGATAGACCTCAAGGTACTGCATTACATGAGGTACGATGATCGTCGCTGATGTCTTTATGGAATGCATACTTCACCCGAGGAATGCACGCACCTGGTACGTCTCTATATGTCCTGACAATTTGCGCGTCGCTTACCATGATGTAGCGGTGATCAAACACTATTAATTAGTAGCAGTAGCAGAGCCAGTAGCAGTAGTAGCAGCAGTAGTAGTAGAGTAGTAGTAGTAGTAGTAGTAGTAGTAGTAGTAGTAGTGGAAGTGTCGTATATTTCTCTGCGAGCGCCGTGACTTATCAACTTACGGTACAAAACAATCATGTTGGTCAACCACACCAATGACCGCCACAAATTATACCACCAATCCGAGAACCTAATCGCGTGCTACCTACCGACGAGTAAAGAAGCAGAACAAAGAAACGTTTCATCTCGGCAGGGACACCGGGACAAACCACCAAGAGTAGACCATGAACGATGACGCCAAAAGTTAACCGACAAAGATTAGCGTACCTGGCGTTTCTTCTGCCTGGTGCCTAGCCGGTTCGACAAACCTCCAGTCAGTACAGGCCGAAGTAATAACGCTCTCACAGCAAGTCATCCAGACAGGCCGAAACTACTCCAAATAAAACATCATTAATAAAAGTTGTGGAAATACACTACACACGGCAACCCTTGCACCAAACGTTCATTTACGAAAATCCCAAAACATCGTTGTATGATGACTACCAGTGTGTTTTCGTGATATCAATTGCAACCACGTCTTCTCGTTCCCATGATTGGTGACAAATTAAGATGGCTCGACACCGCAGCAGAAAACGTTCTTCAAAAGCAGAACACCGATGAACATGGGACTGTTGTGGAACTCTCTGGGTAAACATACAAACCACCTCGCGAATGATCCGCGACTCGCTGTGCAGCAACCCAATCTTTTCGACACCCAGGTCCCCCGCAATGCGATATCCTCGCCAGACAAATCTGTAGCAATCCGACAGACAGACCGCTAGCAACCCAATATCTCCGCTAGGCAGTTCTCTAGCAGTTCGAAATCTTCGATAGAGAAGTCTCCAGCACTCCGACATTCTGGACAGAGAAGTATCTACTGTAGCAATTCGATATCTTCGCCAGACAGATCTCTAGCAGTTCAATATCCTTGCCAGGCAGGTGTCTAGCAATCCGATACCCTCAGGTCTCTAGTAATCCGATACCCTCGCCAAACGGGTCTCTATCAAACCGATACGATCGCCACGTAGATCTCTAACAATCCGTTATTCCCGCCAGACAGGGCTCTACGAAGCAAATTCCGATATCCTCGCTCAAGGAACCAGCATCCTGACCAGACAGGTGCCACGTATCTCTACCAAGCGATCCGACATCCTCGCCAGACAGGCATCTAGCAAACCGAGATCTCTATAAAGCAACTTGATATTCTCGCCAGACCGGCATCAAGCCACCCGACATCTCCCAGAGACAGGACAGGTCTCTAGAGACCATCGCGAGATCTTTAGAGACAGACTAACGTGATACATGTTTGGTGTCTGGGTACATACTAGGATACCCTCGCGGGGTTACTACTGAATGTCCCCTGACGCCACAAACTACGCACTGTTATCGTGAGAAATATCAGAGAGACTCGCCCAGAGGGGACTCGTAAAGCGCGGCAGAGCTCGAGAGCAAAACAAACACTCGTTCTAGGATGCGTTCATCCTGACTCCTTTTCAACCCTCCTCCCCTCTCTGGGACCCAAACTACTTGTTACTCTTATTTAGGGAATTTCTGCAGCAGGTAACATGGTCAAATCGCTACCGCGAGGTTTGGGACAAAAACACCAGATTTCCCCTATTTTATTTTCGTCGTATTCATAGGCAGATGCACAGGAGTCAACAGTGTTAGAAGGAAGGGGTACTCGCACGGGATTTGTGCAGGACAAACATCCCCTTTGGGGAAAACCATCTACCAGGCCGTCGGTATACCTGGTACAGGTTGGGCGACGATCGACTGACAAGCAGCTCGAAAAACAAACCAAAAGACAACAGCAATCTTTCCCACAAGGCTAACATCATCCGAGAAACAACTTGTCACACCATGGGCCACCCTCTGGTCCACCACAACTAACAATGTATTGCGAATATTAACCAAAAGAGCGTATAATACCTCACACGTGATACCGTACAACATCGAGTTATCGTCAGTACCGGTCAATTATCAACACTGCAAAATAATTAAAATAAGAGCGAACTACCCCGAGTGTCATGTAGACCGGAAACACGTGTGTGCAGGTGGCTGGATTCCGAAAATAGACAAATCGGCTTATCCCCTCTAGGAAGATTATTTCATGGAATAAAAAAACTTGACATCGTCGCCTTGTCTCATCATCCTACCACCACCCCTCCGCTCTCCCGACCGGATTGTGATGCGTGTGTTACTCGTGATTTTTTTTTCCATCTCCAGATGGACGACCAACGTTTGTTCGAAGGGCCAGGAACCGCCAAGTTCAGCTATCTTGAAACCCTCTGTGCGTGAAAGTAAGAACCGTTTGACTAACAAGAATAATATCCAAACCGTCCGTACATTTCCGGACAGAGTGATGAGTATATGCGGACTTGGACGCAAGCAGTAGTACCGCCTCGATCCAAGGGTGCGGTGATCAGTTTGGTTCGCGGATCCATCCATCCAGACGCCTTTCGAGCGTCCAACAACGGACTCGCACGGCAAAGCAACATGTAGGTGCGGCGGTTTCCTCGCCAGAGAGCAAGCGAGCGCAAAGGGGAAACAGACGCGAGGGGGACGAGCGTGCGCGTACAACGCATGCGAAACGGGCGTGCGCACACAGCGCCTGCAATACGAGAGAACGCCTACGACGCATACATATACGGGCTTGCACAAACAATGCATACAACACGAGCATTCGCATACAACGCACACAATACGAACGTGCAGATACAGCCCAAACAACACGAGCTTGCGCATACATAGAACGCATAAAACACGAGCGTGCGCATATACAAAAACGCATACAGCAAGCACAACGGGCCTGCGTGCCTTCTACCCGAAATTTCGACAGCAACTCAAAGCAATCCAAAGCTTGGCAAGCACATGTTGTGAATAGACGTGAAACGTACGTGAACGCGAGTTGTCGCGTCGTCAGGCAGTGGTTCAGAGAGAGTGATCGCTAACCTCGACAGCGGTACCGACGATGGAAACCAACAAAACGAACAATCAGCAGCAGGCAAAAAAAACGGCAGGCGGGCATTGACAAAGCGTGCACTGGACCGCGTCACATAGTTAACCCCGCTACAACTGTACTCGCGCTTTTTGGGGCAAAGTACTTGTTGATGTGCGGTCATTTTTGCAGGAGTAAAGGGTGAAGGGATGCCCTACCTTCTACAAGAAATTAGTCGATGAGCGGGCGGGAGGGCGAGCGGTGATGAGCCCGGTCAATGGTGGGTTGTACAATCTGCGCAGTTCTTTTTTGTATTTGGCTCCAGCGGATGCTGACCCAACTTTTGCTTCATGTACTGTTTCAACTTCGACACGCGTCCCGCCACGAATATTGAATATCTACTGCAACCCCCAACGCCTATCACCATTCCTCTACAAAACACGCTTTCATGCCCGTACCGCCTGTTCTTCCTTCCAGCAACCCAGACTCCATCCAGCCCCGAATCCCAGTCCTCTTTTCTCATCAGAACCCGAATATCCCCCAAGAACATGAGAGATAGCCTCCCCAGGCCACAGGCCACAGACCACAAGCCAGACCACCCGCCACAGGCCACAGGCCACAGACCCCCTAGCTCATATCCATCGACTTATCCAGTCCACGGTCCAGCCAGCCAGCCCACGGGTAGATACACAGAAACCACCGGCAAGATAAGAACCTCATTTCCATCGACCACAGACCCACAGACGACGCTCCCAGACGACAGCCCCGAGCCTCAGATTAGACCACACCAGACCACACCAGACCAACGGACACTCCCGTTTGTGCACTTGCTCGGGGTTCCTCCCTGCCGCTACTTGCCCGCATCCCGAGCCCAGGAAGGCCGGCAGATCCGTGGGGCCAGTCATCTGGCCACACCTGAGCCTGCCTGAATGAGGAGAGGGTTAATCAACGAGGGCAAGGTGCAACGTCCAATCCGATCCTACTACTGTACTGCTGCACTTCCCTTGCGTGTGCAACACTACCAACGCCTTAAGATAGTTTCGGGAGTCAGAGAGCTCGCTCGGGCAGTCGAGAGCTACCAAACAATCAGCCAAAAATAGACAAGAAAACGGCACAACCAGCTCAGCTCTACCGCGGTATGCCTTGACGAAACAAACTGCACATACCCATTTTTGTACTTCTACTCAAGGTTCTCATTGAATTTTGAGCAAATGTGACCACCTCTGCGCCTCCCTCACTAGCAGGCTCGACAGTTCCACGAGCAAGAAAGCGAGAAGAAAAAAAACAATTCCCCGAGCAAAAACGCGAAAAAAAAAAACATGCACACATGGACGCTCACGCAGCGCACCACCCCCGGTCCCTACACGTGATCTCGCGCGAAAAGCTTCAAACGCCTGTGGGCCTCCCTGGCTGGGTCTGCATGTATATTGCCCTACCCAACCATTATTGATGGATTCTTACGCTCGCACACGGGCGGCGTCTTGCGTCCACCTCTTCGGCAGAAAACACAGGTACGGTTCACCCCCGAATTTTCTCAATACATCTACTGTACCTCTACATGTACCATGCTCACAGCCGAAGAACGAAACATAAACGGCGCAGCAAAAAACGGAGCAACGACACATGAAAAAAGGACACAAAAAAAGACAAAATGAAACAAAACAGAGAAAAAAAAAGAGAGACAAAAGACGTGAAAACACACAAAGCATGTCACTTTGTGCAGCAACGTGGAGATTTGAAACAGGAAAAAAAACAAGAACAAAAAAACAAAAAAAAAACGCCACGAGAACCGGAAACCTTCACAGCAAAAACAACTTCTTCCTTAGCGCTAGGCGCCGTCGCTGCGTCCACCTGATTGTTCCCCTTTTCCCTGCTCCGAGGGACGGACAGTAACCCTGCCGTCCCTCCCTTCCTCCCTTCTTCCCTCCCTTCGTCCATGCCTCAAGAACCGCACGAGCTTGACGCGCGTTCAAAAGGTCAACGGATTCTTGGCTAGGAAACTGACGCTGTGCATGAAAAGCCGTTGGTGGTTGGATATCATTCGTTTCGACGTTTTCCAGGTAGGACAGGAGGGGTCGGGAACAGCGTGACGCCTGCCTCCTCGTTGTCTGCGGGGCGCTGAATAGATGCATTGATACCCTTAGCGAGAGTGCCTGCTCCTGCTGCGGCTGCGGGAGACGGCAACGGTTAGAATAATTGCGAAATTACATACATCGTTAATGTATAAAAGCCCAAAGAGTAGAGACGATGCAATCGACCGCCGGCAGCACCGCGTCCGTGCAAGAAAAAAAAAGTACAGATGTCGCTTTGAATAGGAACTTGCGCATAAGGATATTCGCAACTGTCGTCAACTCGTGCGTGCAGACGGAGTACGCCGGGCGCTTTAGTGCACTCGAAATGGTCCCTGCAATTTTTGGCGCCGTAAGCATTAGAGTCTCGCACGTAAAAACAAATAAACTACAGCAGTACAACCAGCGTTGGCTCCGTACGAGTAGGATGCTCTTGTTGGAAGATGGTTGGAAAATCCGAAAACAGATTGTAAAGCTACAATATGCAGCGTAACGGCACAGCAGGGGGGCTTTCCCTTTCGAACACAAAAACATGTCACCGAAAAGGATATTGTTCTGCGAAAATATAAAAACACGCCAGGTGCAAACACTATGGGAACTGGTCAAAAGGGGGGTATACTCCTACCTTTTTATGCCAAACGGGGGGGCGGGGGTGTACTCGATAGGAGAGATGTACTCGATTTCATGCATGGCCGTAGTCGTATGACCATAGACCCTCGCATCCCTACAATGCCGGAACGGAGCATGTCGGGTTTTCACCGACCAGGCAGAAATTGCTTGCACCAAGCGCGAAGCGCCGTGAGGTGTCCGGCGAGTCGCATGAATAGTGAGCTGCATCCTCTACTAAGAACCGCTTGTGAGGCGGACTTGCATATGGATGACAGCTTCAATGAGTTAGTTTAATTTCCGGTGTAGTCACTTCCAGAGACAGCAATGGGAGTACTATGTAATTGCCTCTTGGGTGCCTTACCTTGAACACTACGTGATACGATCAATTCCCGGGGGGGGGGGGGGGGGGGGGGGGTACTCACTACCATGCATGGCCGTAGGGGGGGGGGGGGGGGGGGGGGGGGGGGGGGGGGGGGGTGTAGGAGAACAGGTCCGCGGGATGCCTGGGCGGGGCCTAACCTGCCTTAATGCCAATTAGCGCACGCTGGGAAAAGACGCACAGCCCACGCAGAGCACGCCTATAAACTTTTCTTTTATTTTCCGGTGACGTCAGCCTGCGGGTACGGTGGCGCAGGAGGGTGCAAAACGATCCCGCCTTGTGGCCACAACTTGGGGGAGTTATGCCTGTGCACTTCTACCTTTACCCGAGACACTGATTGTATTATTGTTATGTCTCCCCATTTAACCGAAAATAGAAGATATGTTCCTATAGGGCCACCTTCCATAGCTCCCAACGTAGGTCCAAGTAGGTCTCGACCCTGGTCTCAACATCGCCGCTCAACAGCCCGAAAAGAAAAATGTTTACAATTGTTGTGGCGTGATTTTCGCAGAGTGACCCTAACCCGACCTCCGATCGCACCTATCAATACACTCGGATGTTCCGCCTAGGGTCGGTCCCGGTTGTTTGTGAAATGGTGACGTGGACAGCAGGGTGGAGAGTAGAAGACGTGCTCTTATCTTTTGGACCTACAGCACTCAAAGTGGTCCTAAAGAGGCATACTTTCGGTCTAATGGGTACAAATGACAGTAAAAAGGGGTGTAATGCACACAGGAGTAGAAATGTGGGGGCATATACACGGTGGTCAAAGGGGGGGGGGTGGGGTCCTTGTGCACCTTCCTTCCTGTGCCACGTTGCCGTCAACCCCGACAAAGTGACCGACAAAAAAAAAAAAGATGCACCTTTGCGTGGGTTGTGGGCGTTCGTCCTGCCAGCACATCATAATTGAGATTGAGGCAGGTCTAGGTACGCACGGGCACCTCCCGCGGACCTGTTTACCCTACCCTTGGTTCGGCTGGAAAAGGCGGGGGTACATATACACCCCCTTCGACCATTTCCTAAAAGTATTAATGGACTAAAATTGCCCGGCTAACCTGGGCTAACAGGCATACTGGGTACTATATCAAGCCCAAGGAAAGACAAAAACGGTTTCAATATCTGAAAGAGAGACCTTCCATCTATGATCAACAAACCGTCCCAGCAGTTGCAAGCAAGACTAAAACAAGCACTGAACAAATCATACATGGTTGATCGGAAACAAAAAAAACAACCGCAAGTCCTGTGACGGGGTTACATATGCCACCGGTGTCACCTGTGACGAGCAGGAGAGCGGCTGCGGCTGCGGCTAGCGTCGCGACCGCGCCCTCCGCCTCCTCCTCCCCGCCCCCTGTACACCTCAGGCGAAGGAGAACGCTCACGCCGGCGGGCGGGGGGAGAGCGAGAGAAGCTGCGCGAGCGGCGGGATCGAGAGCGGGATCGAGAGCGGCTGTCGCGGTTGTTGTTCTCCTGTCGGGGTAAGGGAAAATAAAGGCAGTACAACGTGAACGAGCAGGCGACGTAAAAGAGAGGGAGGGGAGGGAGGCGGCGGCACAAAGGCAGTTGGCAAAAAGCGAGACAGGAAGCGTGGCAGCGAACAACCAGGGAAAATAATGACAAAGGCGACGGGACAAGAATGAGGATCATAAGGAGTAAGGTTTGTCGAATTTCCCTACGTTGAGACTGGCACCCTGTTCAGAGCACGAAAGCAACACATCTGTCCGTACACCACCAGGAAAAAAAAAAACTTCCCTCAAGGCGGATTGAAGCGCCAAAATTGATGCGTAGACACAAACAAGAGTAAAGGAAGACGAGGCCACCCGATCACGCTTCAACCCACACTCAAAAGTCGCCCATAGTTCACACTATTTGTCGAAACTGATGGTCGACTCATACATCATATAGTTGCATTGGCGATACCTACCATCTTCCGAGCACATCGTCGGTGTCTACGTGTACCGCTTGATCACCGTACGACCGCGGGGCTCTTGCTCGCAAAGGCGAGGCATTCCCCTCGCGTGGTAAAACACCCAGCCGATCAACGAGGAAGGGCCACCGAAATCACAACACCGCCGTCTACGCACGCCGCTCAACTTCCTTTCGTGGGGCCGACGGATGTCTCGCGGCGGCATCGTCTCGCTGCTTATCTCACCTGCCTCACATATTTCGCGTCGAACTAGTGATACCTGCTCTACAACGCACACCCACCCACCCACCCTTGTAAACCATCACACCTTCAACAGGTATAATTAGATCGTCGATTCTCGGTTCATGATCTAGATCATGGACCCCAACTTCACGATCTAGATGTTTCAGGGCAGACACATAGGTTGCTGGTTTGTATGGTCTATGTATCATAGCTCATGTTGACGCGTGGAAGCCGTCGGTAGAATCTGTATCATCTGGGACAAGTTTCCTGGGTACTTTCAAGTTATAAAAAACACAGTAGGGACAACTCACCTCCCTGACACGGATGTACTTGCCGCCGAGGCGCGTATCGTCCAGGTTACGGATGGCCGCCTTCATGTCATCACGCGAGAGGTACTCCACCACGCCTGAGACACCAACAGGCCACATGAGCACAAGCAAAAAGAGGCGTTAATATCCCCGACATACGTATATAGCAGCATATACTACCTGGTATTCAAGTACTTCGTATACGATTATAACTGCACCAGCGTTTCGGGGACAACCTGCCAACCCTTTCTTCTTTTTTCGGTTCGAATAACGTGAAAATAGTATAGACTTAAAACAAGGCCCGCGAGATATAATCGAGCGCCTGAGAAAAAAGCATGCCGCCTTAATACAAGTGCCGTCAAGTTTCAAATTTTCAAAGCGGGTAATAAATCTCGGTAAGTTCGGTAAGTTCACCATGTTGCACTCCGGACACGCGCCCTACCCCAACAGCCCGGGCTACTCGGGCTACTCGAGCTGCTCTCTTGTGACCGATGGTAACCGTAATCAATTGTTACTAATAATAGCTTTCGACATGTTTTGCCCCTTGAAGGCATGCCTTGAAGTCCCATACGGTTTATTACGTGGAAATAGACTCGGATGATGCTTGCAGTGGTGCAAGGGTGTTATGTATATGCCATGTCGAATCAAACCCTCACTGTCTCCTTGTACTCTCCTGTTGACCTTAGGTTTTGCCCCGGGGAGTTGCTTACTGTATCATGGTCCGGTGCTTCATTTTTGCGGGCCACCGAGAAAAAAAACACTCAGTTGTCAATAGTTGATTTTTACGTCGACGACTAATGTTACGCTTCTTTCATAAAAAGCCACAGAAGACCACACGACTCATAGTGTGGTATCCAGGTGCGTAGCATACAAAAAAAAAACACAAAACTACAGTAGCTTCCAAAACAATGAACGAGTGCGAAGCATGACTGATGTTGTAAAGGGTGTAGCATCTCACCCCATCGCCGGCCATGGCGGAAGAAGACATCGCTGTACAGCACCTGCCCCGCCTGTCGCCCAAAGTCCTGCAGCAAAAACCGGTTACATGCATGCGGCCGAAAACAACGTGAGCGTGGCTGTGGCGGTCTTTGTTCTTTATTTCACTCTTGTTTCACTCGGGGGAGTGGAATGGTGTTGGACCGTGCCATGCATCGGACATATCAGATCAGATTAGATCCCGATTTCACGATCTAGATACTTCGGGGCAGATAGATCTCCGATATACACTATCTGCAGTAGAGGATGCTTGCCACGTGGGATCTATATGGCAAAGCTCTTGCGCACATGTTTGCCGGGTGGGATCTGTATGATGCAGCTCATCTTGCCGAACATTTCACAACGGCAAGTATGGGACCTAAATGATATATCTGATATACCTGTAGATGATATTTCCCATGTGTGGAGCACTATTGATAGTACAGTACTGTAGGTGTCGCGGTAGTCAGGAATGCGTACTTGTACATAAGGACTGAGACAATGAAGCGAAAGCGATCCTTTTATGAGAAAAGACATTTGGGCATGCTGCAGAGATGGATACTCTGTGGTAGACATGTCAAGCCAGCAGCCCTTCTTCCCAGTCAGAGAAAACCAACATATAAACAGCACAATGCAATATATATACTGGTATATATTTCTGTAGTACGGTAGGGTGAGGAAATCATGTGAACGACAATGAATCGCTTTCGATCCAAGGGTACAGGGGTCATTTCCATCTTCTTGCGTGTATACCACTGCTGTATAAGATATTCTCAAGTCTTGTTTGGGGGCACTGTTGTTGTAACTTTGTGCCAAAAATATCGGTGCCGAAAATCCTTACGTACACTACTGCAATAGTGCACAACTCTATGTATGTCCAATCTATGTATGTTCAAAGCACTTTGTCCCCCTAACGTGCTGAACCCTTCTATTAATATTGTAGTACTGCACTGCTGTACCGAAACATGTACCCAAGTCTAATTCCAAGTTGGGACAGCAGTCCTAAAAAGGGGTTACGCACAGGTCCAACCGTGGGCCCTTTTCGTCACTTGAGACAACCATTGTTTTTCGCACGCCGAGAATGCGAACATCGGACGGGTGTGACTTGCTTAATGTATCTGAACGTGTCACCGAGGGCAATAATTATACATCAAGTGGACACCAGGTAGCATATAATGATTACCTTGAGATCCTGCCAGCTGGTGTGAGAGTCCAGGCCTTCCACGGTGATGCGGTGCTCCGTGCGGCGCGTCGCGTACTTGGGCCCGTTCGGGCGGTGGCCACGCCCGGGCTGCACGACGACCCGAGCCCCATCGAACTCGCGGCCGTCCATCTCTGCAAAAAAATATGACAAAAACGAAAAGCATGAGTCTACCACGGTATGAACGTACGGAAAAAACAGCACGTGACAGTTTTGTAACACTCGAGAATATAGAACTTCGTAGGTATAGTTAACCAGCTCTATTCAAAATTTTGTTCCTGGCGATCCAAGAAACCAATCCTGGGGGGAGTTGCTTGCTATAATATCGGCGTTATATGTCTGGCAGAACCCTTATTACGGGCGGGCGGCGGAAAACACAGACTCGCCGTTCAACAAACAAGCCGCGCGCCCTACGGGGTGCTGCGAGAGCACCTTCCGGCCATCGTCACACCAGAAGTATACAGCTTAGTGTAGCCTGCCGCCGTGTCCACGCGGTCAAAAACGTGGCTGCTCAGCAATCATAGCTAGCACGCGAGAATAAGTGCATCGGGCGCAGTGGCATTGCAACAGGTATACATCGGTAGGAGTAAAGAGGGCATTGATTATTAGGTCATGTAATACTGCCTGCACCCACGTTATTCGGAGCAAAGTACTTGGAAATTGTGTAAGACGAGTGTTGCAGTAGTGGAAGGGTTCACTTCAACCGCTGATATCAGGCCAATAAGACTACAGTATTTACGATACAATACTATTACTGCTGTAATTACCTCGGGTCGGGAATGTATAGAGTAGTGGTCACTCTATAGTGCCGGCCGAGTAGTGCCGGTTGCCTGCTATAGTGCACGTGGAACCGCTTGGCACAGATGGATTTTACCAGTGTGGTAATGTGCTGAGTGGTTATTACGGAGGACCATAGTAAATAGGACCTACGGTACGTACAAAAACCTATATATTTACCTATTTTTCCCAACAATAATTGGTCCTATTTACTATGGTCCTACGTAAGAGTGCCGGTTGCCGCTATAGTGCCGGTATTGTTGGCTGGCGCATACCGGTATTATAGAGGGACTACTATTAATACTGCACCCGTTTATCGTACCAGGCCCGATTTTTGAAACTGACAAGGAGGGGGTATATTCCGACCAGAACGGTGTTAAAGAAACTTTCTGGATGCATTAAGACACACCTAAAGTGTGCAATTTTGTGTAGCTCGCTCCCTTGTCCACGAGTCAAAGCAGCACCTTTGACCAGTTTTTAACCACGTGGACACACGGGGACAAGCGCCACAAAGTTGTATACTCTCTGCGTGTCAACGGAACCCCGTTGAGCGATGTCAGAGAGTTTCACTGGCAGCACGCTGCTCGTTTCGGGTTCAACCCGGATTATAAACGGGTATTACATTGATATTAATAGTACCATTCGTAGTCTCACTGGCTTTCTTCACGTCGGTTGTTGACGTGAACCCGTTTGCTACTGCGACCACCACCCGGCACACAAGGAATTTGTCTCGAAGAAACGTGGGTGCACTTTAAAATCACCAAATCATCAAATACCCTGTTCGCGTACTTTGCAGTAGTGCTCTTTAGACCTGCCGACCTACAGTACCTGGTAAGTATTTTCTTCAAAACTATTATTAATAGTAATTTCGATACTGCTTTTACATGAAAATCCGGCGGTGGGCGGTGAGACGCAGGGGAACGCCTGGCGTGCTTTTTGATGTTGTCCGGCATTGGTGTTCAGAGCCAGCGACGTACTATTAATAGTGCGTGCTGCGTCGGCATGAAAGGTGTCTCGTAGTCTTATAGTGCGATGATTTACTGATGTTACTGATACTCTTTCGGACAATTGAATAGCAATACCTGGTACCGGTACAAGTTACTATGTTTCCATGTACACGCTACCTGGAACATACTACTCTGTGCAGGTCAACATGCGAATTTTCACAGCTCTTTCGTATCACACTACAGCAGTATCATTCTACCAACAATAAAATTCTACTGGTACGTGACTGCCTGTCCTGAGGCATTATGTACAAATGGTGCGTAAGTTCAAGGAAAACAAAAACACGTCAAGAATACCCGGTACCTGGCAAGTCTTAGGGTAAAGGTAGGGAGGTAGGGATAAGAATATGCATCAAGATAACTGCCAGGGGAAGACAAAAGACAAGGAAAACGCTTACTAGGTACTATATTATAGGACAAGAACAATGACGACAACGAGGAAAAGGGTGAGGGCAAGGCTAACAATAAGGAAAAACCGAAAAAAAACAAGTGAAAACAGAAGAAAAAAGGAAAATTATAAGGCATAAGGCCAAGGACAAGGCTGTAAGGCAAAGTAGAAGGCTGATGGAAATGGATAAATATCGCGTGACCTTGTAAGGCAACGACAAGTATAAAAGAACAAGGGTAAATAATAAATACCAGGTGCGAACAAAAGGACCTGAATATCTGGACTCACCGGCAACTGCATCCTCCGCGTCGCGGCGGTCCTCGTACTCGATAAACGCAAACCCCATCCTCACGTCGATTTTCTGAAGGACCAAGGACAAGAATGTCATCATCGAGGAGAGTGGGGGAGGGGAAATTGTGAGAACGCAACTACGACAGACCTCGTGTACTAAGAAACACGTATACACGTACAACAAATCAGCCGTGCTACAGTAGGGGTTGCAATCAGGGTAGGGCCTGCAAATAGGGTAAGGCTCGCAATCAGGAGTACTTTTTACACTTTTGAGCCCAAACATTTCTCACTGACAGGGCTCATCATATGAGGAGCTACCAAGTATAGTAGGATTTAAAGTTGACCCTTTGGGTAGAATGCACTATTACGGGGGTCCATAGTTAACAGGACCTATGGTGTACATAAAAACCTATATATTTGCCTATTTTTACTAACAAAATTTGGTCGCGTTAACTATGGACCCCCGTAATAGTTGTGCAGAAACATCTATTTGACTCTAATTTTAAGCCAGTTGTCCCCGAAGGGGAGTGTTGTTGTGAAAGGGTTGATTGTACGAAACTCCAGCAGTAGTTGCAAGCACCAATGGTGTACAACTTTCAAGACCACCCCATGACAAGCTACTGTACGATTAATAAGCGTGGTCTTATCCCTCACTTGGATGTCTTCTGGTGTTATCTTCTGGTGTTTTTTTCTCGTGATCTTATACTACTCAAAAATGATATGATCTAAAACCCAAGTATGAATAGTTTTTTCTCGTGACCAAGCCGATTTACCTGGCCTTGCCTCTACTATGGCCTTAAACCGAATTGTCTTGAAATCGGTTGAGCCCAACATTTGTTACTGACCAGGTCCCTCAAGTGGGAAAGGAGTGCCCTTCATCTCTGGATTCAATGTTAACTTTACTAGATCTCTAGCTCGTGGGATTAGATTGTGTATAACCGGTCTTGGCTTGCATTTTTTTCCCGAAAACGCTTGTAGGGCGAGAGGTGTAGAGCTCCTATACTATAATCAAGAAAGCAGCCTCAGAAACAATGCGTGCTGTCCCTACTGAATATATCAGCCAAATGTTACCCTTTTCGGACATCAGAGGCAAAAACTGACAAATAAAAGCGATCGAAAAACTGACGAATCAAAGCGACGGTTACACCAAAAAGATCGGTTACACCACGTAAAGCCGGTTGCGAGGCTGCTACGAGTAGGGGTGGTGGTTTGCATGTCGATACCAAATCGCAAGGAGTGATACCACGCGCCTGCAGCATATCTGGCACCTGGTACAGAAGTAGTACTACTCGGACTGCTGCCCGCTGACACCAGACAAGCGAAAATGCCGCACATACGTGCGCCCCAGAAGAGTCCACGAGACATTTTCATAGACGCGTCGCTCGGCGTTTACACCCTCCCCGTTGTCGCGAAAATCAGATTGGAAAAATCGTCCGAGGGGGTGTGTTATCTTATCACACGGGTGATAAGTGTCATAGGGCATGCGGCAGAACTGCAGTACTATCCTGTCTGCCTCAAGTTCTGTTTTTCGCTTTACGACGAGTACGTCTCATGTATCAATTTTTTTTTGGATACCTCACCTCGATCCGTCCATATCTGCTGAAGGCGCGGTCCAGGTCACGGTCACGGGTGTTCCTGAGGGAAAAAAAATGAGCACAAACGTTAACACAAACCACGGCGGTATTTGCATACTGGTTTTAACATCAAACCTTTCGGAACCCATGCTTGTATCCAGGGCTCTTCACCGGTCATGACCCAACCCGCAGGTCGCGTTCAGGAGGTCTTCAAAGCTCACGGGTCGGGTCGGGAGGTCATCAAAATCTCGCGGGTCGGGCCAGGACACCCTAATCCCACCTGACCCGCAAGGTTTGACCTGATCCGTGAACAGCCCTGCTGTTAGCAAGCGTCTGCGAAGAGACCAGCAGTACTACACGATTTTCATTTGTTCACCACGCTGCGCGCGTGTCGTGCAGGTATTTATGCGAACAACCTAGTTATGATCAAAACTGCTGTAAATAGTCGTTGATTTTTGTGTTGCTATGAAAATGTTAACACTACGACCGTAACCAACTCCCAAATTAGAGTGGGAGAGGAAGGGCGTTGCAGCAAACGTGCACTACGTGGGTATAATACCAGCATCGTGCACGTACCAGGTACAGAGCCTGAGTACCATATAAGCAAAGCACCACGTTTTTACGTTTATTATTCATTGTAGGTGGGAAAGCGTCGTTCTTCCCAGCCGAATTTTGTTGTCTTCAAGTGGTTTTTGGGTGTTCCTAGGGTGTATAATCGCCAAGCGAGGCGTCTATGGAAATATCTCGACGAGAGATTTCCAAAGCCACCATTGTGCGTCATGTGTGCCTCCCATCTGCCATGTTTTGGATAAATCGGCGCGGACATTCGTCCCAGGGGGTGGGTAGTCTTGATTATAGCGTGTGCGGTATTTCCAATACTGGTGCAACTTTGCATCTTCCCTATGTACGAATACTCGTACGGCTTACGCCACAGACCAGAGTATACACACCACACCGGTACAAGGTGCTGATCTTGACTTTGGGTTATTGCTGTCGCTGTACTGCTGCATTGGTATATACTCGTAGGGTAGAGGTTTTACCGGCCGAGTAACCCTGGCCAATGGCTATCTGCAAACACCTGGGTACTCACGGGTGTTTTGAGCCCAGGGTACCCGGGTACTCGATTCATTGGGACGGTATCCGGGCACTGGATTTATTTACCCTGGAAACCCCGGCGAGGACAACTTATCACCCCCTGAATCACGTCTCAGGCGCGGTATTTCGTACCAGTACTTGCTTGCGACACGTTTGGGGTCACGTCCGCGCTTTGGGGACTCTCGCCTTCGCCAGTCTTTTCGCTGCTACTGTGCTACTGCTGCTGGATTGCTGGACTCTACGGGCTACGAGTAACTGTCCTATTCATAGCGCTACTACTGTCGTAGCGTCATAACCCCGTAGGCTGGACTGCTGTTGCGTACAACAGCAGTATTGCCTGTTGTACAGTAAAAAGTAGTGGGGGTATAGGGTATCGTGTGTTGTGAGAGATATTGCCCAGAGACGTGTTGCGGGATATATTGCGCCGGTGAAATCATCTGGAACTCGGGTGTCCGGCGTCCATATACCACGTACACGGCGCGTATGCAAGTATGGATGTGCTATCGTTCGTACCCGTGACGGGTATTGCAAATCCGGGTAAGTACTCGCGCGTACCCCCGGGTAATCGGCACAAGGGTGTGATTCGTACGAGCAACAGGATCGACACAACGAGATGACGCAACATCAACAAAAAATAAACCCTCGTGAAGTTGACGGCTGTCGTTAGGTTCGTTTCATAAACAACCAGCAAGCAGCAGCAGTACCGCAGCACCAAGTCAGGCCGGGTGGTCAGGGGCCAGGCGAAAGGTTGTCATGCCTATTTACAGCAGCAGTAGCTCTCAGGGTCGACCTTTTCGTTTGGGGTTGGTTTTTCGTTATTTCGTTGTTTTTCGTCATCCAGTCAGTTTCACAAGACTGAAGAATCGAGCACAAATGACAAAAGAGACAACAGAGGGATAAAGCAGCGTACCTACTGCTGTAGTTAAAGCGTGTAGGGTGCTGCACCTGATATACGATATTCAGGTTACGAAGTACTGGTAGTAATAGGAAAGCTGGCGGGCGTGAGCAAGCACTAACGCGATCAAGCAGCACCGATGGGAGGGGGCCGTTATTACGAATTCAGGCATGCCCGTTGGTCGGGAGTCGGGAAGCCCGTTGGCTGGGGGGGTATCACGTCAGACTTGCTGCTGCATCACGAACAAAAAACAAAGGTGGTTTAGCTACAGAAAACCCGTCGGTCACAACGCGAGGCAAACGGATTTCAGAGGCGAGGCGCATTATCTCGAGGGCAACAAAATGCCGCGCCGTGAGATGGGCACATGTCCTATAGAAACCCGTCTGCACCCAGCCCTTCTATGCTTCTCGCGGAAGCCAGCAGAGAATGTCGGAATACCGAGATCTGGCTTCTGCTGTCATTGTGCATCATACCCTCGGTTATCGGGTACCCTTTGGGACGAAGCGTGGGGAAAAAAACAGGTCAAGACATCGAAACAAAGTAAACAATGAGCACCGGCGACGGTGAACGCAAACTTATAACACCAGAGGTGAAGAAACTCACGGGGAGAGGTGTCCGACGTAGATCCTTGTCGCCATGTTTACAGCAGGTTGATTGTCTTGGCGTCGACCGACCCGGTGTTTGCTCCAAAAGTTTTGTTTGCGGGTGTGTATGGGTCAAAACGATTTCGTGGCAGGCTTTTCTCTATTGGTAGACCGGGAGTTTACTATTTATGTGATCTGGAGTATCGGTCAATCACGACTTCTTCGAAGGCTTTTCTCTTGTGGTAAACCGGGGATTTTTGGTGAGAAATCAAATATCAAATACACCACACTGCAGGTTCTAGGACGGGGCAACGAGCAACAAGGCACACCGTTACCGACACCTGCAGCACAGGGTGTAGGCGTCGGCCTCCCAAACACTCCATTACAAGGTAACTCTTGAGATGCAGACCTCGCCCTGCTGGCTGGTTCGGCAATCGTTGCTCGAGTTCTAGAAATGAATTTCCTGTACCGTCGGTGGTCCTTGATTGAATGTTGAAATATTGGCAACTGAGAATACTGCTGCTGCTGCGTCGCTGATACACGAGGCCGCCTGCTTGCACCTGCTGTGTCCTTGTACATAAGTGGCCAGTTATAATGTCCCCCTTATACTGCTGTAGTAATGCCGTCGTTTATTCGTATATACCTGTACACCATGTGGGTTTTTGGTTGCGTCTGCAAATCTACGGGACTCCATACATCAGCACAGGTACACAGCAGTAGCACCAGGCTCGCACAGCTTTATTACGTACGGTATTCGACCCAAGGCGCAAGGGTCAGTGATTGTCTCCGCACACCGACCGCACACTCTTGCGCAAGTGGGTGATGTGTACGAGTACACAACAGTTGTAGCTTACCTGGTACCTGGTACCACCTTTTGGATGAAGTATCACACGTATAGGAATTGAAAGATGCACTCGCGAATCGCGAATTCACGTCAAACTGCCGACATGCAACCTCAAGCAGCACATGTAGCAGCACTTGCTGCTGCTCTTGCTGTGCCTGTTTTGGTGTCTCACTCGTTTTTCCTCCCCACCCGCGACGTCCAACCCCTTCTTGTCTGCGCCTCGCGCACGCATGCTGCCGTTTGCGCCCCACCCCACAGCATCGCATCAGCGCCAACCAGAAAGCGACTTGAAGTGACTGCTGCGGTCGGTTGGTCGGTCGGTCGGTCGGCTGGTGCCATCCTTCCCACTGCCGCGACTGCGACCCGATTCGTAGCTCGGCAAACGCCGAGATACTCTTCCAAAACCTACGCTGCGCGAATCTGCGATACTAAGTACTAGGTACCTGGTAAAGAGCAACAGCCCACAGCTCGAGGCCATCGTCCTGTAGAAAGCTCTCCAGCAGTGCACTTGCTTCTTCGGAGTGATCAGAAGAACTGCAGCTTGTTGTCTTTTGTGCAGCTATTATTAATAGTAACTGCCTGCACCCAGGAAAGTACAACTACAGTAGTACTATCTGCCCGAACCCTTCTGTCCTGGGACAAGCACTTTCCCGGAACAACCTGGTTGACACTAAAGTCGGATACACGTGACAAGTGCCTACGTAGCTAGTTCGGCTTAGAAATAGATGGAGACAACAACCCGTATCCGCTTGTTTAACACTCGGAGCGCCGACGAGGAAGAAGGGCGGGGCGCGCGAGGCCAACGCCGGCGCGTGGACTCTATCGGGAGAGGGAGACGCCGGACGCACGGCAGAGCCGCCAAGCCTCGGTTCTGCTTCGGGATCCTCCGCACGCGACGAGCGATGCTGCTGCTGGTGCTCGTGACCGGCGCCGCGGGAGCTTTCGTCAGCCTCCGTCTTCTCGCCGGCAGTGGAGGCAACGGAGGCAGCGGTGGCGGTGGTGGCCTCAAAATCCCCCCAGACTACAAACCTCTTAACCTCGGGCCTGACCCCATCCCTTCGGTGGTGCTTGTCGAGCGCCTAGAGCCGTCGTCGGCGCTTCCTGGCCTCTCCGGCCCGGCGCACCTCGGCCACGTGCGACACAGGTTGGGTGAAGTCTGCAGGAACACTGTCCAAGGAGTTGCTCTGCTCGCGGACTCGGAGGGGAGGGTATGTCGGCGCGGGGATCTAGACCGCCGCCGCCCTGGGTGCTGCAACGCGCTGCCCCTGCCGTCGGCGCCGGGGGGGGGCAGCCTACCCGACGCTGTGGCTGAAGCGATTGCCTCGAAGGAAGGGCGTATAATCCAAGACACGATATCGTTGCGCGAGGACAGGTGGAGAAATAAAGCAGGGGGCGTAGAAGAGATGTTTACGCCCCGCGCGCGAACCGCTGCTACCGCCGGCCGCCAGCTAGCCGGCCGCCAGGGGGGAGATGGGAATGGTTTTCCTCCAGAAGAGGCGTTATCGGCCCCGTTTTCTTGTTGGAGCTGTGACGCGGGAGAGAGGGGGGGTATGAGTAGCTCTTGCTGTGCATCGTACGAGTTTTGCGTGTCGTGCTGTCAAGACCCGCGGCGGAAGAAGGAGCGGGAGGCCGTCCGAACCGCGGCCGTGAGGTCGGGTCACCCCGCCTACGGTGGCCTCGGTTACGGTGGTGGCGGTAGCGGTAGCGCGGCTGTTGGCCTTGGTAAGGAGTCGGCGTCGACGGTGCGATTAGAAGGAGGGGAAGGTCGCATCGACGACGAGGACTCGTACGAAGAGGCGGCTTTCAACTACTGCGCGTTCCGGTGCCGCACGTACTCGGGGAGCGTCGTCCACGAGAATTCCTTTCGCAGCCCGCTCAAGCACTGCTTCGGGAGATTTCGCCCCCCCGCGGCTCCGGGCGTGGCGTCGAAGAGCGACGGTGGTGGCGGTCACAGTTCGGTTACGAGCCAGGGAGGGGAGCCGCTCCCGCTGCAGCTCGATCCGCTCCTAGTTGGCTTCATTAGCGAATAAAAAAGTGGGCAGGAACGAAAGAAAGAAGGCTGTTTGTCCATGGGCCATGGGACCAATGAACGGTATAGGTGTTTGTGGTGATAACGGTGGGAACGTTGTTTTGGGCTTTGTTGCTGCTGGCTGTGTCTCCTCGCTTTGTGACACGAACGACGGTCTGTTGCTCTCGTCGTCGACTGGTGAGCAGTAGCTGTGAACTATCTTGCGCCTGTCACGGTATGGTATGGTACCGTGCAGTAACAATTCGGTACGTTGGGTAGCGTCTCTGTAAAATACAACTCTGTCCTTAAAGGATAAGTACCGTTGAGGTATTAATAAGAATGCCCAAACCGTCTTATTTTCGAACAGAGTGGTCCCACGTAAAGCTTCGGCGTCTCGGTTCGGATTTTTTGCTGAGCGACATGACCTCTGTGCCCCAAAAGCACGAACATTGCAAAGCACGAACATGCAAAACAAAACTGTACGCTTTACTTGTGCTTTGATCGTTGGGGTACATAACTTGGATCTGGAATACTTGTTTTGGTTGACGTTGTCAACTCTTTTAGCAGTGCATCCATACCTCTGGGGGTAAGCCACTTGGAACGTTGACACTATTTTCCAGTAGTAAAAGGGTTGATCCAAGGCAACGTCATTTTTGGCATCAACAGCAGTAGTATCAAACCAGCACAAGAACGCACGTTACTTTAACGCGTTCTGGGTACAACACGCTTTCGGCGTGATTCCGAGGGCGTGAACACGCACAAGACGGCGATAGATAGGGTTCCCGCTATTATAGGCAGGTTTTCGCCCACGGGAAGATTTTTTTATTGTGGTGCGTTTACGTTGCATACCTGGTATACCAATAATAGTATAGTCATAGGAAGTGCTGCACTCTTCACTGTTCATCATGTGGTGGCTTGTTTCTTCCCCCTGTTTTTGTTGGGTCTGGTGTGCTGATTTTGTCGCGGACAGGGCAGGGTAGAGCGTTGACTTTTGCGCATCGGGGGCACCACGCCTTGTATGGCACACTGGTATCGTTGTATACATGTATAGTAGGAGTTCAGTTTGAGGGACGATCGTGTGTGTTAGGGTGGGTGGTGCTCTTGTTTACGTACGTACGCCAGTCGGCGCAATGTGGCTCCTCCGCAGCTCCGAGAGCTGTTGTACCGCTGTTCATATTTCCTAATAAGGAGTACTACGGGTGGTGTGACCTGTGTGCGCTACGTCGCCTAGGGGAAGCTTTTCGATTTCCTCCATGTTGTGCACTCGCTCGCACATAGCTGAGTGATGGGCTTGAAAGACGAGTTATCAGCCAAGTCGTAGCACTCAACACACATGGCACCGTAAAATTTGGAAATTGGAGCATGCCGACCGTCTGCGTTCCGGCTACTGTACGTTTCGATACTCGTGGCCGTGCGGGGGTCAATCGCTCGGTATCGTCTCCGCAATAAGATCGAAAATTTAGGACGAGTCACCCCTGACGGCAGTGGGGAAAAAACTGCTGTAGACAGACAAGAAAAAAAGAGTCTTTCCAGGATGTTACCATGGACTTACAAATGAAAATTTCAAGACACGAGAAGAAAAGAGGTTGGACCGCAGAACTATTAATAGCTGGAATTTCTCGACAGCCCTGGATCCTCGATACTGAATCCGCGGGAAGGAAGATTGTTTCTGTCACGGTATATCTTCGTTCCGACTGACACACAAATCAGGGCTATACAAAACCAGGACCCGCAGCTTCTCGATCCCTTGGGACGGAAATCCATGACTTGTCTGACGATTTTCAAGAACTTTCATGCTTGCCGATTTCCAACTGCTGCAGCTACATATTGTAAGTGTAGGTGCATTTCTTCACGACTGTTCGTCCCACTCCACAGAAATGAAGACAAGCACCCTGAATAGGGATTGAAGCACCCGCATGAGTTTCATTGGCGTTCAACAAAAACCGTGTACGTTTCTATTAGGTACCACGGTTCACAAAAACAGGGCCTCACTCCAGGCCCCACCAACCATCCCCACCTACTGAAATTAACGGACTCTGTGCCACATCGCCATGCTGTCCGTCCGTCGTAGCACTTCACCCCAAGGCTACGTCCGTATTAGCTATCTAAGTACGTCTGGTGAGGTTAGGCGATGGTATGACACGAGGTTACCAGTTTCAGCAACAGTTCTGAACGGCGTGTGTTGCCACTTGCAAGTGAGAGCGAAACGGTCATATATATTTGGACGTTCTACCGTGAAAAGAGCAAAACAATCCCATTAAATTGGGGAGTTGACCCGAGCTTCAGTAGCATGAAGGGCCCACCTTGCCCGGGAAGGTGATGATCAAGTCGTCACCAATCACACCATCACGAGTCAAATCATCCCGAAGCATGTCATAACGAATAACACCATCACGAAGCGTGTCAAAACGAATCACACACGCGATCATCACGACTCAAGTCATGGCAAGTGGCAACGTCGACAATTCAACAGAAGCATCGTCTTTGGCAGCAGCCATCTCAAAAACAAAAGCGTTTGTCGGGTCATCTTCTATCTCCAGCTACAGCCAACACGTCAGCCACAGGACTAAATATTATTCGGCCGAATCAAACTTCAGCCACATTACAGGCAAAGCGATCCACAGCTACAGGCACAGCTTTAATCACCTACAAGCGCAGCTTAAGCGGCTGAGGTGTGATGGGGTTCTCGAATTGTCTCGTCTTGAAACTTCCAACCAACCCTCAAGAACACACTGGCACATACGGGGATTAAAAAAAAGGCAATCGACTTTCAACATGCGACAGAGAAGTACGGCTGCATTGCGGCCGCTCGCCCTTAATGCGTCTTGAACTGGAGAAAAAAATCTATGGAAGGAGAAATAACTGCAGCACACCTTGGTCAATCACCACCAGCCTCACCCACCTCCTGAACCCTCACTCTTTACACAGCGCACAAAATCGTTTATAACCAACGCCGCCGCCACGGCTCTAAGGTGCCAATACCAACCGATCAACCCATCCAAATACTACCGGCGCAACCGCACACTGCCGCATCACGCTGTGTCGCGGCTTGATCAACAATCAGACTTACGCAAAAAGCGTTTGCCCTTGTATCGTACAGCAGAAGGCGTAGCAGTTGGCGCATTTTTCTCTCTCACCCTCACGCCGCCATTTGATGCATGCAACTGCAACAAAAACAAGAACGACCCCCTACCCCCTCCTTCGCGCGAAACGCAGCCCACAAGCCATGGAAACCCTTCACCTTTCTTCGCAAACAAACTGATAACAAAAACAAAAAAAGAACTTGGCCGGTAGTATTTTTACGGTAAATAGACACCGGATGTTCGTTACAGCTTTGCTCACCAACAACCATGGTAGAATCGGTCGGTCACTGGCGGTTACATATCGCAGGTAAATGCGGGACAAATATGTCCTCAGTGTACATGACGCGCCTAAGAAGCGGTTCTAGACTATCCATCATCACATTGTGAAATTCGACGACCGGTGACAAAGACACCGCGCAATTGCAGTGGCGCAAAAAAACGGACATCCTAGTCGATGTCGGGGCTACGAAAACGCCCCCTTCACGTCACCCATCCCCCCCCCACGCCACACCAGGCTGCGCGGAAGAGGCTTAGGGGGCTGCCGGCGGGAGGCCGAGCATTTTGCAGAGCAAGTCATCCCTCTCCTTAGTGTACTCCTTCACCAGATCCTGCAGGTCGATCGATTCGTCAAGTTAGTGAAAAAGCGGCGATGACGGGTGTCAGTCAGATGCGAGCACGTACCACAGCACATAGCGCCAGTTTCAACCGCTTGAATGCACATCTCCGAGGGAGATATATTCTACAGGTAACGGCTAAAACTACAACGGTAATAAACCCCTACGGCCGACGTAAGAAACGCCTCACGTTCACAGGAAGCCCCGAGATGAACCGTAACGCTTGGACCGACTACCATTAATAATTGGTGCATGATCGTTCCAGCGCTAAAATAGTATTCATACATACCAGGTACTGGTACTGGTATACACCATCTGCTGTACCTGGTAGAAGATTAATGGTCTGTTGTTCGCCTCGGCCGAGATGAGGCCGAAATTCGCCAGTCTACAGTGTTAATATCGGCATGCGAGGTACCTTAAGAACGTTGAGTTTGCACAAGGTAGGGTGCGATCGTTTTTCAGCGCTATGTAACTCGATAGCTTTCTCGACAACGGTAAGGGTGCTTTAGTCGAACATGAACATTATATTTCGGAAGGCTCTTGACCAGATCCTTCCGAAAACACCTTGTTCGGTATTGGCAATCTGCTCGTTCCGGAAAAATTGAAAAATCGAGCTCTGAAAAACGATCCCACCCCTGTACGAAGTCAACAAAGGTACACTAGTGATTGTTTCGCCAGTTTACGGTACAATACATGAAAACCATCAAATCAGGGTACACCAAATCCAAGTGTGGTGACGTTTTCTGTCACGGTATACCGTTTGCTGGTAAAAAATACATGTCCGTCATAGTCACAAAAATGAAAAAACGGTACACTAGCGTATTTTTGCCAGTTCACAGTACAAAAACAAAACGAGGTAATCAGGGCACACCAAGCCCAAGTTAGATGGCGTTTTCTGTCATGGGAAAAAAAAAATTGTGGTATAAAAGCCATGTCTGATGTAGCTTATGATTAAGAGCAAAAACAAGCGCCTTCTCGTGCTCGTATTTATACGAATATTCAAGCGTAGCTTATATTTCTGAAGAAATATTCTTTCGTTTCGTGTGCGTACGTGTACTCAGAGCACGACACCGCGGGCGAGCCCGGCACCGTCGCGGGTGTCAGCGGGTTCTGGCGGGTAGAGGGGGGGTGCAAGGAGCGCAAGGCGTTGCGTGTACCTCGAGACACGAGGGAAGCACGAATGAGCTCTGTGTGGCCTCCTGGAGTGGCTCTGCTTACACCATGTACGAGTCTGCAAGGGTCGTTTTGATATGCAAAATAAAATTCAAGTGGTGCTTTTTTTGCGACCAAGCTAATGTTCACAGAGAAAGCTACACAGTCTGAGCACCAACTTTGTCGAGCTGGCAAACGACGGCCACGGTGAGCGCCGGGCTTCACGCGAGGTGGGCGACGGTGCTCACTGTGGCAGAGAAGGAGGAAAACTTTACCCGGACCGAACCGGTTGTGAGGTGGTCGCGAGATGAGCGGGCGACTGAGAGAAGCTCTGCCGTTCGTTTTTTTTCTTTTTGACCGGTGCAACGTGTTCCAATCAGGCAGAAAATTATTACATGAAAGGGCGCGGGATTTTTTCTCCTTTCCGCGCTTTTTTGTATTCATACGAATAGTCAAGCGTAGTTTATATTTCTGAACAAATACCTCACGAATGAGAAAAATACCAAAAAAGGACGAAACCGAAGAAAACGTCAAGAGTCAGCGAAAAAAACGAAAACGAAAAAAAGCCAAAAAAAACGAGAAAATTGATCGACCAAAACTCCAAAAAAAAATAATAATAAAAAAACTGAGCGAGATAGTCGCGAAAAACGGATATATAAACGATGAAAAAATCGCAAAAATGGGGATATAAACATTAATTCTTCGAAAACGAACATGCAAGGGGTGCTTTACGTGCATACCTTTCTACAACTCATAAGAATAGGCAAGCGTAGCTCACATTTCTGAACAAATACCTCACGAATGACGTAAGTACTAAAAACGGACGAAACCGAGGAAAAACGTCAAGAATCGGCAAACAAACGAAACCGAAAAAAAATCCAAAAAAAACAAAAAAATTGATTGACCAAAGATCTTAAAAAAAAAAAAATGGAAAACAATCAAAACTGAGCGAGATAATCGCGAAACGGATAAGAACGATGAAAAAAAAAAACGCAGCAAAAATTGGGGTAAACGTCGTGAACTCTTCGAAAACGAACATGCAAGCGGTGCTTTACGTGCGTCCCCTTCTATAACTCCGGACCACATACGTGGGTACTGCGAGCTCGCATACGAACAATCACAAAAGCCGAACGAGACTCCACGGAATAACGTTAAGAATCGGCAAAAATGCGAACAACATACGAAAACAAAAAACAAAAACAGACGAAAAAATTGAAAAAATCGATCGACCAAAACTCAAAAAAAAGGAAAATAATTCAAACTGAGCGAGATAATCGCAAAAAACAAATAACGATGACAAAATCGCAAAATTGGGGGTAAACATCGTGACTACTACCACTGACCAAGGAAGACCAACGCACTTACTGCTGTAATAGACTACTGCACTAGACTACGGTACAAGTACGTACTTTCCAAGTCCTTTCTCGATATCTACAGTACAGTACGAAGATCATTTCCCCAATCCTGCAACCTACTACTTGCTGTCGTACTAGACTACGAACTATTAATAACTGTATTAGACTTAAATGAGTGCGTACTTCCTACGTACGTACTTTCTCGATACATACCTGCATTATTACGACGATAACGGCCCACGAAGGACGACAGTCAACCTACCCTGCTATCCGTCACCGTTGAGGTCGTGCCTGCGTTGGTTTTTTTTGGTTCAGCTTGTTGCACGGCGCGTCGAGGCCTTCGAGTTCTGCGCTGCATTTGTATTATTATCTGTTTTGTCTACAGAGTATTGTTTACTACGGGGTGCATGTAAGTAACGATCACCCTTGGCGAAAGTTCTCCGTGTACCGAATTCAGTCCCAAAACAAAAAATCGAAAAAAACGATGCGCCTTGACACAGCACTATCGGACGCCAGGCGACCTCCGTGTGCCTGGCTGATGTCGACAGGTGTGAGGTAGACATGTTGGTCTATCTTGTCGTCTTTGGGCTTCCCAGCTGCTGTACCTCATAGCGGACCCAGTTCAAAAAACAAAAACCTAAATACAATCCTGAAGCGGAAAATATGACCCCCAAAGCCCATTTGTAGCTAATATTACTGGACAGAGTGGTATGCCTTTTGTCATCGTGGCTTTCCTGCGTCTTATTTGGTACCTGGTGTAGGTGTGTTCACGGCACGTCGAAGCCATCGCAATCTGCGCGATTCGACTGTAATACGAGTACTATGTTTTGGTTTATATTTCGAATCTAAAGTACCCATGAGACTCGCGAGGACTCAGTCATGTCAGCCCCTTGTACCCTTGCGACTCACGAGGACTCTGTCGTTTCAGTACTTTGACGTACTTTGGACTTGGTACTTCAAAATGACTGGTATTCGCTAGTTAACGACTGAGTCCCGATGACTGGGCAATGGTACTCTGCCGACATTTTCGTTTGCAGTGTGTAAATCTCGTGTCGCTGCTGCATTTTCACTCCTACTCAAAATGCACCTGATCTCTGCAGTATAGTGTTCTTGTATCGCTGCTGCTTTTTTTCGCTCCTACCCCAAATACACATATATGTCTTTGCGAACGAATCGTTCCTGCTTTTTGGCCGCTTTTCTAAGCCCGGCCAATCCCTGAAACTCCCATACTTCCGTCCAACCTTGTATTAAATGGTAACACCTAGGGAACAGCAGGGCAACCCTTGCCCTGCTCTACAATCCTGAAATTTCTTCATTTTTCATTCATTTTCCTCCTTAATAAATTCAAATGTTCAACAATCACCCATATCTCACGAGGTACAGCCCCGACGTGTCATATGTACACAAACTTTTCACCGATGCGCTCCCCTTGTTGATGCGATCATACCGATACGTGTATGTGTCGAGTAATCCAGCGTATTCTTTGTTTTAGGGACCGAAGGTGGAATGTTACGCATCTTGTCGGAACCAGCTCGTGGCAGGTATTATACCGCTGCTGTGGACGGGAACATAACGACCGTTTTTACATCAATATCAAGACCAAACGGCCTTTACATTTCCGTCCATCGTCGCTTTGCTTTGCTTACCTTGACCGAGATGAGACCAAACACTTCGCCGGTGTGGTCGTCGATGACGGGGAGATGGCGCACGTCGGCGGCGATCATTTTCTTCACGCACGCCTCAATGGTGTCCGACCGCTTCGCCGCCACCATCTTTGGTCCCCTCGTGCAAATCTCCTTCACCTACAAACGCCGGCGACAGTGAGACAAAACCAAATTGAGAGAAGAACACATGGATATGCCTATACAGCAAACACGAGGGCACCGCAAACCTCCTTCGCCTAAAAACGCCGGCGACGACAAGACAAAACCGGGATGTTAATATACAGCAGACACAATGGTGTAAAAAAACGTACACAGACGCAAACAGACAGACGAGAGGCACCCACATACAGAGTAGGCCCAGGGATAAGAAAAAGTCTAGTAAGAACCGAAGGCTCATTTTTTATAGCGCGCTAAGAAAATGGGATTAAGAACTCGTGCTTAGCGGCGATCGCTACACTGAATCCTGCCAGTACATAATAACCTATGCCCAAGGTTGCTCAAGGATGCTGTCACAATTGATTTCGTTGCAAGCCTTGCTTGCATGAGGTGTTTCTTATCGGGTATTTTTTTCTCGGCGGGCCCATACTGTAGACGATTCTAGACAAAGGGACACACATAGTCACACAGAAACAAACACACGCAGACACACAATCACACGACAAGTACAGAAACAAACAGGCACGTGAGACACAAACCAGCTACATATCGCACGCCTTTCCAAACAGATCACATACATCAAACGGAAAAAAGGGGCTGTATACGTCAGGGATGGTATTACGGGGGACCATAGTAAATAGGACCAAATATTGTTAATAAAGAAGGTAAATCTATAGTTTTTTGTGCGTACCGTAGGTCCTATTTACTATGGCCCCCCGTAACAGTTACCGGTACAAGGTGATCACCGGTAATGAACCCCATATAGAGGAGGTTTCGTCTTTTTCAGCGGTTCTTGTTATATGATAAATAATCCCTGGTAAAGAACGCCTCCACATACATGGGACACCCCTGCGTTTTTTTTATTGCTCTAGCTCTCGAGCTAGACCAGCGCGCGCAGATGACACACAATGTGGGCTCTTCCGTGTTCAATAGGAACTTCGACGATATTCTTTGGACGGGGATGATAAAGATGTACCCCCTGAAATTACAGTCCTTGCAGAGGCATGCTTACCATTTCTACAATACCAAGGAACCAGTCGCGACGTGCCGGGTATAGTTGGCGTCGCATGAACGGTTCAAGTTGCCCCAATCGGGACTTCAAAAAGCATTACACACAAACTCCAAGTAGTTGGTCTTCGAAAAAAGGGGGTGCGATTCTCAAGGAGTTCAAGCGTTGCAAATTTTCACCCCTCGCACAGATCATGTACAGATCATGTACAGATCATCTATTCCCGCTTGATGCTTTAGATTCTTCAGTGCAGATATAGTACTGATATGTATTGTCCATACGTCATGCTGCAGGGTATAGGGTGAGAGCCGTAAAATGCATTATGTAGGACATGTTTCCTGGGTGGGATTGGAACTGTACTGCGCAGATTCGCTACAACCTCCCACAATAGCAGGTGAGGGAACTATAGTATTAATAGATTATCTGCTGTAGACCACTATATGCCCGAGGTGTGCGTACTTTCACGTTCCTCGGTGTCTTGGCTCGGGGCGAGCGGCAAAATCGTGGTGACTTGTACGTCACAGCTTAAATTGCGGTAACCGCCATCCCTGGTATACATACGGACGTGGACGTTTTGGCCTCGCTTCAGCGGGATGGTTTGAGAGATCCCCTTTTACTACTGCACTGCTGTACATACACAAATATTCCAGTCTAATTCATGTCGTTTGTCTCTGAAACAGGTGCGCCCTAGAGGAGCTAAATACAAACACTTAATTTTCTCCAACCGCCACCGCCTGGGTCATGTCTCGAATTTTCTCGGAAGGAAGATGTAATGAGATGACGCAGAGATTGTCAACCCCCGTGTCGCAGGTGGGTCAAATCGTACACCCTACCTACAGCGGTCATTTCGCAGTCAACACGAGCGCCGCCGGCTTTGATCAAGTCGCCGCCACCGCCGCCGCCGCTGATTGGCCGTCGAGACGACTATCGCGCTGCTACGGCATTTGTGCTGCATATCGGACATCGTTTGAGAGTCGAGCTCGATACCATACTGACAAGAAAAAAAAAACACATATGATTCCAATGTTTTACACATCGAAGGTGTCGGTTCGGTGTCAGCATGATGAACACGGGGATTCCCGGGGATGGAGGGCAAAACACTTGTGATTTTTGGATATATCGAAACTTTCGATACGATATCCAAAGCCAGTTTGAGCACCCCTACCGCCTGCTCCCTACGGCGTGCTCGGCCGTAACACCAGCGGAAAAAAATACGCTATTAATAGTACCCACCCCGGTAGAGCTACGCACGACTATCACACAGCTGTGTGTCAAAGAGCGTCTCGTACGCAAGACAACAGACGCCAGAAAAATGACATCGTAGCCCTCATCAACGGCGGGGTGAAACATCAGAATATCAGAATAGAACAAGGAAAACAAGAACGAAACGGCTACAAAAAGTAACCGTCGGCGAAAACCAAATAAAACGTTTTGAGGAACGACGTGCGGCAATTTCGACCAGTAGAGGAGGGGCGAAACACTCAACTAGGGCAAGGACAACAAGAGGACGAAACGGTCAAAAACAGTAACCGTCGGCGTAAACCAGATAAAAAAACGCCCTCGAGGAACTCCATGCGGCAATTTCGATCGCGAGAGGCGGGCTGAAACATTGAAATATTCAAATATAACAAGGCCAATAAGGACGAAACGGTCACAAAGCGCAACAGTCCGCAAAAGCCAGATAGAACGCCCTCGTGGAACTCCGTGCGGCAATGTCGACGGGGAGAGACGGGGGAACATTGAAATACAAGGACAGCAAAAATGAAACGGTCACATAACCTCCGGCCCAAGCCAGGCAAGAGGTCTTGGAAGAAAACGCTTTCGAGGATCCCCCTCAGATAAAAACGCCTTCGAGGAACTCCCTCAGATGAAAATGCCTTCGAGGAACGACGTGCGGACATTTCGATCGCGCCGGCCCTTTCTCCTAAAACGCGGCAATTTACAGGGGGGAAGACTACACGCCACATCGCACGAACTACGACTGAAAAGCTACGACGGAAACGGTGTGCTAAAAACACAAGTAAACGAACCACCGTAGCAGCGTATCATTCTATTAACCCTAACCCCAACCCAAAGTCACAGGTGCAAGAAAGGTCACCTTCGTGTCCTTGGAATGCTTGCCAAGAAGGGCGACCTTGCACACGTAGTCGCGCTCGGAAATGATTCCGGAAACCTGTTTTCCGGCAAGATCACGTAGATAGAAATATCAGGTATGAACAGTACCCCCAGACACACCAGTATAAACTCGTACCAAATCCTCTGGTACCTCTACGCTAGCATGTGTCGGGTCCGAAGAGGCAGAAATGGCCTGGTGCACCATACAACGGGTAGAGGACGAACTAATCGGTTAACTTCCAGGCAGTAACTACGAACACTCGTACGTATTTTCCCTTTTGGGACAAAGGATCCAACCGCGGTTTTTCAACATATTTTAGGATCAGCACCAAATATGCTATATAAGCAGACCGGTCTTTTGGGAGCGTCAATTCCTCTTTCGGGCTTAATGTGTACGGTAGTTCAATGTAGGGTGCGATCACGGCGGTCAGTCAAGGGGTCAAATCGGCGGCCAGTCAAGGGGTTTAACCGCGGTCTCCTGTACCGTGCAACACGCAAGATAGCAAACCCCAACGGGCATCTATAGGAAGATCTCGAGATATTTCTAAATCTACTTTTCTCGTGGTGTGTGTGTGTGCCCCCCATGCTTTGGACGAAATCTGCTCTGAAATTCGTCCCAGGGGGGAAGTTATCTTAACTGTTTCATATACGGTAACAGCTTACTACTTACCACCCCGTTCTTGGTGACGATGAGACAGCCCACGTTGTATGCGGACATTCGGCTGATGGCGTCGTACACCGAATTTCCCTCGTCGATCTTGTAGTCGATGTTGAAGTAGCACGACTTCTCCCACGCGTGCTGCGCCGTGCGCACGTCTGGAAAAAAGCGGCGGCAACGGTGAAACGCCAACGAAAACACAAAACACGAAACGGCAACATCAACGTTAAGGAGCAACACTAACATCACAACGGCAACAGCGAGAAACCCAAAAGCGATACCAACAGCCACATAAACATCAACACCAACACAAACATGAACCAGAGAAAAAAAACCGACATCAACATCACCAAACAACGCCAACAACAGCAGCTGCGAAACACCAACAACAGCAACAAATACAAGAGCAGCAACGGTACCAAAAGGAGCAAAAACATTAACACCAACAAGAGCAGCAGCAACATCAATATCAACAACAAGCGAGCAACAACAGCCACATCAATAGCAACAACATTTTCTTCCCTCGTCGACTCGCGTCGGATGGTGCGCACACGATATTTATATATTAATCGGCGCTTTCTTCGTCGATTTCTGCACAAAAAAAAGGTCCTTGGCGGGGCTCGAACTCGCGAAACCGACCTGAGTAGTCACGAGGTATGCCACTATACCACCGGGGGCGCCGTGGTTCTACTGCTGTGATGCGGGAAACTAGGGCCAGGGTAGTACTACGAGTATAGACAGAGAACTATTGGTACACTCATAGTGAACAATGTTTCATGGGACGAAGAGATACCGGTGCCCCGTATCCAAAATTGAACACCCGAACAAACCGGGAAATGACAGCTCGTTCCAACGAATACTACTGTATTGCACATATCGCTGGGATTGTCCAAGATCAAGGCCATTGAATGATACCAGTACCATTGAACATCTCCGCCGAGGCGCGTAATCCATACACCGCACGGTATGATACAAGCTACTGCTCCACATAGAGTCTGTATACCCGAGGGCAGACTAGGCCTACTGTTCTGCAGCAGTGTGCATCTGGTATATTGCTCTACAGCAGTATGTCATCATGTCTACTGACATATATATATACCTGGTACTTGGTTTATAAATACAAGGTTCCCCTTCGGGATTGTTGTTGACTTGAAATCCGGCGGTTGTCGCAAGCTGAAAAGGGAATACACAGTAAGCAGGCGTTCGTCCCTCGTACATACCAGCTACTCGTATATACGTAGCCACAGGGCAAGAACGAAGAACATAAAGAAGCTCTTGAAAGTTGAAGAAAAAGTAGCTACCGGGCAAGTAACCGGGCAAGTAAAACCGGCCACCCCAAACGAGTTTTTAGTTACCTGTAGTTCTATTCTATACCGCGGTAGGTCTATTGTGAGACCGATTCGCAGGTCTACTTATCTTGGACTGATGCACTGCTGTATTCGAAGGTCACGCTTACCAGGTACCTCTCAACAGCAACCGACGAGTAATTGGGAGCTTGGAGTCACTGGAGTCACCACATTTACACGAACATAGATACTATTACCGTACGAATTTGGTCCAAGATACCCCCCTATTCTTCTCTTCTTTTTCTTTTTCTTTTTCTTTTTCTTGTTCTTTTTCGGTTTGGTTTCTTCGTTGCTTCTCTTTCTTTATGGTGTATTTTGGTTGCTGGCGTATGTATGTATGTTGTGTCGGCCGCACCTAGTGCGAAGGCATGGTATTGCGTAGGCTATTTTAATGCATTACGGTGTGTTATCTCTGTGTCGTAGTCTGTGACCACAGAGCTCGTATCTTTCTAGGGTGAAGAATCAGCACGGACACTGGGCTTGCTGGATGTCGACGAGTAGAAGAACGGTTTGATGTGAAGAACACACACACTCTAACCTACTCTAACCACCGCCGGTGATAGAAGAAGCGAAAAAAAAGTCAACTTCATCACCAAGGTTCGTCAGATGCTACCCCCCTCCAGAGACCGCACATGGACGACAATGTTTTATAGGGTTATGTAGAGCCCTTCGGCACCGGCGGTCCATCACCGAGGACAGGACGCGTCTGTGAATCCGGCAGCCTGCTGACACGCCTCAAAACCCACGCAGGGAGCCACGATCCCATCTATTTTCGCCCGTCCTAAAATCACATATTTTGCATGTGTGCCTCAAGCTCCGACATCAGCAGTCAGAGCGTGGCGTGCCAGCCACGGCAGCAGCAGCAGTGCGGTGCCTCCCTTGGCTCTTTCAGATCAAGTGATATACAAGGAACACGGTTGGGTTTACACTTCGCCGTCACTCCCTCGTTACCACCCCCCCCCCGGTACCTGACTGGCAGTGCAACAGGTATACCAACTGTCCCAGCTTGCTGCATCACCCCCCGTCACCCCGTCTGCTGCTTATTCATACTGTAGGTGGGTGTGCTAAAAATGTGACATGTCGTACTGCTATCACCCCCCATTGACATGACCTCCCCACCCCACGAGAAACACCCCCGGTGATAAATAAACCAAACTCTATACCCGGAGGGTTTTCCCAGGCCAACTACGGTACCAAAAGGGACGAGGTCACTCAGTGCTGTACCTCTGCTGTAACACACCCGGACAGGGTTGGAACCTACAAGAGGACGATCTGTACGACTGACCGTAAGTACTCTGGGATTTACTGTAGAGATGCACGGAGCAAACGCACTACGAAGCTGGAGCATCGAAAACTCCAAGAGGGCTATTGTAACTGGCACATGTGCAAGCAGTGGTCATGATGGCGGTATCGTCATCATGTATACCTGGTACTTGAGACCGCAGTATCTCATCTATATACTATAATACCTGGTTACGACGTCGTACCAGGTCCATGCCTGGTGCCGTATTTCGTATTCGTTTACATCAGGTCAACACACGCTCTCCTCCACAGACAAGGACTGCTGTAATAATAAACTGGAAGCCTGGCCGAAATTCTCGGGCCTCTTTGTCTACGATTCGTGATACAGATACATTTTTGGGCGCAGCATCAAACATGATGGGTTTACCTCGAAATGCTCATCGACCGTCCACCCATCACGCCAACCCTTTCGACGACTCGTAGACTTCGATCGAATGTACAGTATACAGGACAAGTTCACTGCTGTCTCTATGCCCTATGCCCTATGCCCTATGCGCGTACGCATCACGCACCACGACCACGACCAACAACCGCTGTCAAGAGTCAACATAAATAACACCGCTTTCTCTCCGAGAGGCTCTGTTTGGTTGACCTTTCGCGAAGCACTGCAGCACTTCCGCGCAGCACCGAAAAAAGGCAAGCTTGATCTCTACCAGAACTCACCTTCGGCCGCCGCGGAGTCGCTAAACCTCCTGAATCGCTGCCCGTGCGCCGCCTGGACACCTCCCACTCCCGACGCGGCTCTTAATGTCGCTCCATGAGCAGCTCGTGCGGCCGACGGGACCTGTGTCGTTCTCAACGCAGCGGCTCCCGCTCGCCCTCCAAGCGATCTCACGACGTTGCGGATCATGGTTGTGTGTTGCTGAGTCTGCCGCCGTAGCACGAGTAGATGGACAGAAAAGGGGGGTATGATATACCGTACGTCTTGCTTCTCGGGAGGCTCTACGTAGTCGCACAAGGCTGGGCTTGGGTTGCGAGCCATAGATGGTGCGAGTCGAGCCCCGGCCTTAGTGCATCAGATATCAGATCATGGTGCAGATGACGGACGCAGAGGCAAACAGGCTAAACATAGAAAAAAAAGACGTGATGATGGGGCTGGAAAGCTGAGCTGAGCAGGAGAAACACACTTGCTGTCACACCAGGGGTGAGTGGTATAGCACCTAGCCTCATAGAGGGCTCACCGATTGAACTCTTGACCTGGGGCGTGCAAGCGGTAGTCGATTAGATTCACAGCAGTTCAGAGAGGTTTATTTTGCGTCCATTCAGGCGGGGACAGACACCACCTTCAACTATTCAGGTATGGCCTCAATATATTTCGAAACCCTCAGATATATTTTTTTCAATCTTTTTCAAGTTCGAGTTGGATTGGATCCGCGAGCTTGATGGAGAACTGGTGCGAATACGTCTCGCAAGAGGGAGAGATCAAGAACGTATTGCAGGTGAGTGGATGTGAACCAGTGAAGGAGCAGTTGGCATGTATGTTATTGCTCACACCACAGAAAAGGAGCTCGAGGAAAATCGCAGATTTCAAAGTCGAGATTGCCCCGCGCCTTGCTTTGTGTCCAAAAACGCCAAAAGACAGGAGAAGCGCACCTGTCCGAGCCGCTACTCTGTTAAACCTACAAGCCCCGCCTCGTGTTGCCTGTTGTGTGCTTGTGATGACGCGTGGTCGGCTGAAGCGGAATGTAAGATAGAGCAAGCGTAGTAGGCTAGAGCAGAACATAAAAAGAGCAACATGGTGCTTAGCACCTCGACTTTGCTTCCAATTTGCAGTACATAAATACTGTACGTAACTCAGTAACATTAATACTGCTGTACCAGTATGTAACTCAGTCCAGTCAGCAGTCACAACAGTTCAACAAGCAGGGTACAAGAGGGTACGAGGTACACAGAGGAAAAATACGATAGAGAGTGTGTTTTTCCCATCTGTTTTGTGTTATACAAGTATGAAGCTGCCTGTGTTGGTTGTGGTTCTGGGTCACTCAGCTCTCGAGGGGTGATGTACATAAGTATTACTTGGTTTGTTCGATGCCCCCGAAAGGCTTGCTTTTATGGACGGACTGTCGGGCAATCCCATGGAAGTCCGTCCCATGGAAGCACCATGGGAGAACCATGGCAGCACCATGGAAGTTCCATATAAATCCCATGGAATCGCCATGGGACCACCGTGGAAGCACCATGGGGTAACGAGATCCCGTGGAAGTCCCATGGAATCCCCATGGGGATCCATGGAAGCACCATGCATGCGGGTTCGATAGAAGCGTCATGGGAGGACTCATGGAAGTCTCATGGGGGTTCCTGGGAAGCACCACAGAAGTTCCATGGGTGACCCATCGGAGCACCACCATGGGACACCCATGGACCTATATATCAATGTATGAAATACACTTTTTTTACGGAACACAAGACTGTTCTCTTCGGGCCGCCGGTCTTCTCTCGCGCTCCCGGCCGCGTGGCACGCAGGGGGGCCGTGTGTATGTCATAGAGTCGAGCGGTGTGCGTGTCATGCATGATGGCGTAATCTCGTCGGGCTCTCCGGCCGAGATAGCTTATGTTCCTCGAAAAGCTGCTCAGATATACCCACCTCCAAAACATCATGTATTAATTCGTTCTCAGCACAAACAAGGCCGTAGGTTGTCCGGCACACATGCACACACTCAAGCTCTTTCAGTTCGTTGCAAAGACTGCTACCTGCATTCCCGTCGTTCCACCCAGCTTGCGGAACATACGCATGAGCCATCTCCTAGTTGTCTCAGTCGGTACTCTTCTGGTGTAGGGGAACACTGCCGGCAACAGGATGAGCCATAAGAAGCTGAAGGGGTGGAAAAGGGTTGTGACCGTCTGCTCACACCCCCAGTCTCCGGGTTCAATTCGCGTTTTCCCCTTTTGCCTACGTGTCGTGTCCACTTCTGGAAACCCCTCGGATCCTTGGATTACCACCGTAACATCTACACCACGGCGCAAATGCGGGTATTGACCGGGCTCCGTGGCGCGTCCTATGGGCCTTCAAAGTCGCGAATTCTGGCAAGTAACCACGGGGAGCCATTCCGACCTGCTATTACGGAGGACCATAGTAAATAGGACCTGCGGTACACACAAAAACCTATGTATGTACCTATTTTTACTAACGATATTTGGTCCTATTTACTATGGTCCCCCGTGATAGAGGCAAGCAGGACGATCGAAACCCCCACAGTCGAAATGAACGACAGCAGGTTTTCGCATGTTCTGCCCTGTGTACGTATAACAGCTGGCACCTCGCCTGATCGCCTGGCCACCTCACATCTCGAGAGTGGTCGCTTGACTACCTCGCACCTCGACCCTCGTCGCAGCCAACAATGGTCGCGCTTCCAGTCCTTTCCTTTGTGTCACGGTGCGTTTAGTTGTGTTGTGTTCGAGGACGACAAATGGAAACATATCGCAAAACAGCAGTGCAACTGGTTCCGCTTCGGGAAATCTGCTGTGGATCGGTTTTTTTTATAAACGTTTTCATTTGGTTCAGGTGCCAAGTCGAGCCACGTTGCACACAGTCTCGGCATCCCAGCAGCAGTAGCAGCAGCAGCAGCAGCAGCTCATCCACATATCACTTCCGTTTCATTTCAAAAGCATCTGCCCAGAATCGACAAACAGCAGAGACACAAGAGCAGTCCAACAGCAGCGGTACATCAAGAGCAGCGAACCTCACATTGGCTCACACACATATCACAGGAACGCCTCTACTCTGTGTCCTCGTACCCCCCTTTCAACTTGCGACACCCAGGATTTCACGTCAACTACATCCAGAAGGGGAACCTTGTACTGTATATGGAAGTCCCACTGGGATACACCGCCCTTTGTATAGTGATTACCGGTATCCCGAAGATCTTTGATCTCTACCGTAAATAGTGAGTGAAGAGCGTTGAATTCGCACAGGGTTGCTACGATCGTTTTTCAGAGCTCATTTTTTCCAGGACGGGATGGTTAAGGTTGCCAATACCGAATACCCAATACCGAACAAGGTGTTCTCGGAAAGGTCTGGTCGAGAGGCCTCCGAAAAAAAACACAATGTTAATGTTTGACTTTAGCACCCTTGCCGTTGTCGAGAAAACTATGAATATCAAGTTACATAGCGCTGAAAACGCCGTGCGAACCCAGCTATCTTTTACGATATGCAACATCACATCATCAGTGTAGTTTTCAATGCGTACGATATTCATATCATACTTACGAGCATCAAACAGACTGAGAATACCATTCTGTACCTAATTATAGGGACATTTTTCATTGAATATTAGTATAAAAAAGATCCTTACATTAAGGGACAGGGTGGTACCACGTACATGGTATACCAGAACCTGCATATGGCGTATGACGGTAGACGGTGATCCTAGAATAGACGTGTAGGAGGATAGATACCCCAGGCTCCGGTAGTGTACACGGCTTGGCCCAGCTTGGACGGAGTGGTTGCTAGTACGGACAAACCCCTCATTACAGCACCGTTCCGCGAAATATCCCAAGCGGTCGGGGTTAAGGGTCCTCAGTACAGCATTGTTCCGAAAATTTCCCCCAGCGGTCGGGGTTATAGGGGTAGGGCAAGGGTTATAGATTAGGGTCAAGTATACTTGAACGACTTTATCGAGGCTGGGGCAAGTCGTCTACTCGACCTCGCTCAGAAAGCCAAAGGCTGGCTGACTCTCTTAGTTTCAACCGCCGAGGGAAGGGCAGCATTGCAGCAGTAGTATGCCGCAGCCACCACTGCAGCCTTCAAGTTCAAGAGTGTAAACGACTTGGCCCAGCCAGTAGCATTCACGGAGTGGTCGAGGGGAAGTTTCCGGGAAGTTTCCGGTTTTTCAGTCGCTATTAGTGTGAGGGAAAAATCATTGGTGTAAACGACTTGACCCAGCCAGTAGTATTCGCGGAGTGGTCTAGGGGAAGTATCCGGGGAGTTTCCAGTTTTACAGTTACGAATAGCGCGAGGGGAAAATCGTAGTCCGCAGGTACGGGGATCTAAACAAATTCCCCCGTTTTCTGGGCCGTTTCGGGTCCGGGTTGGAGTCAGGGTTAGGGTTAGGGATTGGGTTGGGCCTACGCCCGTAACTTGATCCCACCAAGAAGTGTTTTCTAGCCGGCAAAAAAGCGAACAGCCCGACCCCCGGCAGATCCTACCGGATACTCGGTCAGGTTAATAGTCCTCGGCCCAGCTTCGACGATATGGTTGATGTTATTTCGTTCTTAATATTATTCTTATGAAGGAAGTCTTGCATGTTCGCCTTGGTTAGTGGGCGCGTGCTCCTGGTGATACTCTCTGGTTATGTTGTTTTGTTTCATTGCTTGTTTTTAATGGTCTGTCGCATCTCCTTCCGAGGGGCGGGCTCGGCATTTATTTGTTTCTTTTTTATTTTCTCTGAATTATTTATTTACTTTTGTCCGTTGTTGTTCTCTCTCTCAATGTGTCTGGATTGCGGGCGTGTGTATGATATGCCTTTCGTGTCCGGAACGATGGCATGGCAGGGTGTTGGTGACTCTTCTGCTGCTGCTACATTACAAAGTAACATCGTACTATCCCTGTGTCATGGTTTGTGAGCACAGGGCTTGTATCTCTCTAGGATGAAGAATCGGCACGGCCACTGATTGTGCTGGATGTCGGCGGGTAGAAAGAACGGTTTAATGTGAAGCACACATACACAGTTAGGGGTGGGAATAGATTCGTTTTACCAGGTAGCACGTAAAAAAAAACAAAGGATGTCGCATGGTCATCATCGGGAGAAAAAGATCTTTAGGAAATTTGCCAATCCGTGATTGGGAAAAAAAAACTTTGCCTCCAAAAAATCCGTTCTACGTTGCTGCCTCTCAAAAATAAAAGAAAAAGCAGTGCCGGCATCGATGTTGTGGGCATTGAGCTATCGTAGCTGGGAAAATGTCAGCCTTGCTTTGTGCACGACACGTGCTGCAGGACAGCGCACAACCAACCCCAGAGGGTAGAGTAGCAGCGTAGACACGGACGCGCGAGCGTGAACGAATAACACGTTCCTGGGGAGCCCTTGGGACTAGCGACCGGCAGCGCGAGAAAGATGCCCCCCCCCTGTGAAACATAACTTGTACAGATCAAGTCGCGGTATGCGGTCCTGTTTTACTGCTGTTGGACACGTGTAATCAAGAATAACATACCCCGTACCTACACACAGCATCAACACTCGGCTGCGTGTTGTTATACTGCACTTCGCCGAGACCGGGAGTTCGACGGCGCTGCCTGCACCTCCGTGGCAGCGCGCCCCACTTCTAGCTCACGGGCAAGTTGTTACTGTGCGTGCAGCTAGGCTTGAGCCTTGCGGCCAAGGCTGCATTCACCACGCGCCTGAAATCTGCATGCGCTGCTGCTGTATGTATTCGTACGTACCTACCACTCTGTCCGGAAATGTAGAGAACAGCTTATTTTCACATTTATGATTAAACCATTCCTGTACTCTCCGGACAGGGTGGTACGGTAGAGTAGTTTTTTACTCGATCGTTTTCTCACATGAGACTACAATAATAGTGATGCGCTCGCATCTGAACGCTAGGGGTAACTCGCTTCCTGCTGCATCAAGGCCCGATCACAGATGGTTTTCGCTGCTGCGATGACACCGGGTGTGATGCCGATCGCTCGGCGTGCGGCCGCTTCCATGTCTGGCACCGTTTGCGCGATAGACTGGACGTCCTTTGTTTTTATCTCGGGATATTTTTTTTCGAATTTCCCATCAACAATTGATCTTTCAAAAGAGAGTCAACTCGTGCAACAGATTTCAGGTCGGCTACTTGTCGGATTCAGGCGCGGATTGCATTACTGCTGTGTGCGCAAAGTCCTGGGGCATCGATTGACTATTAGTAGTTTAGATTTACTATTAATAGTATAGTCAAATAGTTTCTTCCCTAGACAGAAAGATACGAATACAACCTGAAAAATCGAGTTTCCCACGTATTTCCACAAAAATTTCCGGAGCAAAAATCTGCAGAATAAAACACAATGAGTAAGTCGATCATTCTCCATTGATGGGAGGTGTCTGTCGAACTTTGTCATCCAATTCGTTTCCCGTGTCGAGAAATCAGGTGCTCGGTGCTACACATGAATGCACTCTGAAACCAAGTAAATAGGGTGGTGGCAGAACTATTTTCAAAAATTGTTCTTTCGATTTTTTTTTGAACGGACTCTCGAATAGACTGGACATTTTTTACGTCTGAAACGAATCAGTTCCCATGCCTAACAGTCCCACTACTATCTCCTCAATATATAACGATTTTCCGAGAAATTTCCCAGGCGTTCGGGGTTGGGATTAGGGTTTCAAGGCAGGCAAAAAAACGCGGGGAAGTTCGTGTCTGCTCATTCTGTCGCCTCAGCAACACGGCCAGCTGTCCTACATGAATCGTCCAGGCTACAAATGTATTCCCACCGAGGGCACAACTTGGACTTGAAGAACAATTTCAACTTGAAAAACGCCTCCAATCAAGACAGACCCCACCGACGGAGCCACTGCGGGCAATCGTTTTTTGTCTGTTGTTGTCGCGATTCGTGACGTTTGTTTTGGTTCGTCATGAATGACTCTTTCTCATCATGCACGACCGCCGTTTATGTCTCCAATCCATCAGTTATTGTGCGAGTGTGAAGACCTTGACGACAGCTTCACCAATCTGGTGTCTCTTTCGAGACGGGGGCCGGACGATGGCGGGAGTTCCACCTCGGGGTGGCAGCGGGTTATTGGCGTCGCCCAGGACCGTGCGCGGTGAGGACAAGGCAGGCACGCAGGCACCCAACAACAGCGAACGATTCGAACGTTCGCAAACTGTGGGGGTAACACTGCGGGCGTGCGGCTGAAAAACCTTTCACCCTTTCAGTTATTACGGGGGACCATAGTAAACAGGACCAAATATTGTTAGTAGAAATACCAAAATATATAGGTTTTTATGTACGCCATAGGTCTTGTTAACTATAGACCCCCGTACTAGTTTTATTTCAGTGTAAATGTTCCAAAGGCACCTCAGCTGTGTGTGAGATCGAAAACCCCCGTCAAAACTCGTCTTGGCAGGCTGCAAGTGTTTCTTACGCTACTGTAGATCAACGCGTGATATGGAGAGTATGCGACGACGGCTGCGTGGCGTGTCTTGATTAATGCGCACAAGAAGTATACCATAAGTAGTATGCCGAGCATGCGGGTTATGCCCTTTTGGGGACCACTTATCCCGCCTACGGGAAGACACCGCGTGTATGTTGCGTACAAGGATCATTCTCGGAAAAGTGGGTCGAGTCGGTCGGGTCGATGACGAGGCGTCTCGTTGTTCGGGAGGCGACGTGGCGCAGATAACATTATTTCGGGCACTGCGGACGAAACGCGACGATTGCCCGGCAGTTGTTTTGCTGAGCCAACGTACAACTCAAAACGCGGCCGACGTAACCACGCAGCTTGCTGCTGTGGGCCGAGTGTCAACCACTCTATCGGCCGATTTCACAGCTGACGTTTGTATCACCGTTTTACTCAAAATGTCGTTAGCAGCCAATGAACATCTCGACGACGCGGCTTTACGGTCGCCCCAAAGAATGGACTGTGGGTTTGTGTCAATGCCAACCTCTTTGGGGCTTGATTGTGTTGATATACGCTCACTACGTATTTAATGCATGGGGGGGGGGAAATGCAAAAAATATGTACCAGGTATCGGTTACAATGTCGATCGCACGAACCAGCCCGGGCTGCTGTGGGTAGGCAATGGGTCCGAACTGCAATATAGTAAATGGTACGTTGCCTCCGCCCTGATAGCACGAAGTAGTATTACTATTACGGGGGGCCATAGTAAATAGGACCAAATATTGTTAGTAAAAGTAGGCAAATATATAGGTTTTTGTGTGTACCGTAGGTCCTGTTTACTATGGTCCCCCGTAGTACAATGTATTTGTATTGCTGCACGCTCTTCCTAAGCAAGTGGTCAAAAATACCGCGTTTGTCATTGTTTAGGTCTCGCTGTACTTTACTCAAGTCAAAAAGGTTGAATAGTTAAATATTGTGGAGGGTCTTTCGGTGAGTTTCAGCAGGGATCCCAAGCGCAGGAAGCGGTCGATTGGGCACCACGCAGCAGCCGCTTCTCGCACCACGCGACGCAAGCGTTTGCAGCACATGTGCATTGATATGTTGCTATTTCTTTGGCCGAAATATACTAGTCTCGCGCTTGTACTCGACTACTACTGCTACTATTACGGGGGGGCATAGTAATACATACTAGTTTATACTAATACATACCAATACATACCAATACATAGTATGACTGTAATGCATACCTGGTGGTAATCAGAGCCCACGATTGACCCATAAATCAGGTACCCCCTACGTGTTCACACCATAATAGGTTCTAATTACTAATAATATGTTAAGATCAAGCATGCGGGACACTTTGTATATCCCTGGACAGGTCTGCCTTTTAAGTCGGTAATCGTTGGTACTCACGTGTGTTGCTTGCTTAGCTATAGAAGGAGAGCAGTTTTATTCCTTTCGTGCACGCGGAGACTGAGACCAAGCTCGTGCGTCTCTGGAAAACCCCTGGTTTTCCATCTAAGATACGCCTTCCAAGTACTACAAATACGTTCCCACTGACTGAACCCAGGTAATTACCGGGCTCTCAACCTCCAACGAAGCAGTATCATAATAATCACGGGGACCATAGTAAATAGGACCAAATATTGGTAGTAAAAATAGGGAAATATATCGGTTTTGGTGTGTATCGCAAGTCCTATTTACTATGGTCCCCCGCAATAGTATATAATGCTATTACTATGTACCATATATGTATTAATGTTTTCCTCCGTAATAATGTTATTTTTCGTTTTCCCAGAGGGATTGTCTCTCTCCCATCGCCTATACTAGTATATTATTTCCCTTTCGTTGGTTACTGCTGTTGCAGTGTCTGTGGATGGTTCGGTGGTGGCGACGGTTTTCTTATGGTGCGGATGCTGTCTTTTGCGGGACTTGACTGCTGAGGCGCATTTTTCATCGAAAAATTTTTGAAATGCACTAGAAGTAGCATATATAGCGAGCGATAACACCATTTGGTGATGGCCGGTATAGCACCACTCTCGCTGGAACTACTATTACGGGGGTCCATAGTTAATAGGACCTATGGTATACATAAAAACCTATATATTTACCTATTATTACTAACAAAATTTGGTCCCGTTAACTATGGACCCCCGTAATGCAAGGACCGTTAGACCGTTACGGAATGATATTTATACACGAGCGGTCCGTCCAGTGCCGTCAATAGTATTCATTTTTTCATTAGCCTTCCGACCATGTACAGGGCATACTTCGTTCCAATATAGCAGGAATGTTCGTGCTCGTCTCCGGTGGTACGCATTGCGGCTAATCTCGGGGCTGTTTACGGGTCAGGAAAAAACTCGCGGGTCGGATCAGGTCGGGTCGGGTCGGGTCGGGTCCACCGCCACGCGCCCTCCTGTTCCTGACGGGCAGATGCCGCCATTGCTCATGAAGAGCCATCATTGATTTCGTGTAACAGTGTTGATACCAAATGTTGTACCATTCGCAATGTTAACGCGATGTTAACGCGATGTTAACGCGATGTTAACGCACTACGAGTTGCTGCACGATAGGGGAAGCCAATCCCATGACCTCCTTTAAGTCCCTTTGGAACTGCACCCACCCACGTTTTGCGGGACAAACTATCTGAATTCCGTAGGGCATACAGTGTGCAGTTTGCACGTATCTAGTATCAATAGAAGGGTTACACGCCTTCACGGGGATTTGCACCAGTCAGTGCACCAGCACCAGAACGGCCACCTCGATTCGTCTTTATCCCTCCACCCATCATCCATCATCCATCATCCATCATCCATCATCCATCATCCATCATCCCCCATCCTCCACTCTTGGAGCCTGACCCCAACCCTCACGGCATACATTTTGGACGATGAGTCAATGTGAGAACAGCTCCAACAACAAGAACAACAACGGCGAAAGCAACCCTCCACCTTCCGTTCCTTCGTCAGGGTGCCATGGCCCGGAGGCGCGAGGCGCGTGGACTTGGCCTGGTTGCTCGCGGCAGCTCTCCTCTGGCTTGTAAGTGCCAAGGCTGTCTTTGCGCTCTGCGCGACTGCTACAGTACAATGATGCAAAACTGTGATGGTTCAGGCGCACCATGTCTGCCTGCGCAGGCTACGAATAGAAATAGACCTTCGAGGAGGTGCGTCAATTGTTCAAGTTTACACATTATATATTGCGTTGTCACTGCTATGATGCTGAGACTTGCGTGATCAAGCAAGAGGGCTCTTACCTCTGGAGCGGCTGGTTGCCCGTTCGGACGATGGAGAAACGGCAACACCATCGAGTTTGCACACGCGAGCTGCAGACACACTTCAAGCGCCAGGACTTTACTTTTGACCCCGAGCCTACCGCGCCCCCCCCCCCCCCCCCCCCCCCCCCCCCCCCCCGACCCCGTCGCTCGTCGCCTGTTTACGCGAAAACGCGTCTTGCTTCTCCCAACGGGGAAGGTGCAAACGCCGAGTGATATTTCCATGGAAAAGCCTGGACGAGATCTTCCCAATGCCACCGTTTTCGTTTGTTTCGGAGAAAGTCGTCTCGCAAGTTCGCCCCAGCGTGTGTGTTTTTATCTTATTCACCCGTGTGATAGTTTTGTACGGTATCAGTGAATCAAGTGAATGGTTCACACGATCGCCTAGAATCTAGGGGGTTGGGGCATGGGCCATGCCTTAAATACGGTGTGCCTTACTTTTGAGCCTGGTGGAGCCGCGCCGTCCGCCCGAAACTATTCGGTTTTTTTTTTTTTTTTTTTCTATCTGCCTTCCACCAGCTCACACTGTTGGCGACAGTAACGCATCTGTTACTATTGCGAAACATCCACAGGCGCGAGCTCCCAGCGAGAGTGACCCTAAACCCTATCTCATTGCAAGGTACCAGGTATGCCGTGTGTTGATTTAACTCTTGCTTTTTGACCCGCGGAACACGCCCATTGACCTGCAGCTGCGATATCTGTCGAGACGGACGGCGACAATCGCCGAGGTGGTGATTCTTCTGGTGGTTTGCTTCGGGGGGCTCGGCTACTCGCACCTTTCAGCACTCAGGCGGGGCTCCAATTCTCAGCTCCACGTGGTGCGTTTGTAGCCGAGCAGGGTGGACCGTGTTTTTTTTTCTGCTCCAGAGAGGGTGGGCAGGCTGTCTGTTTGCTGTCGTTAGGGCCAGTGGGGGGGGGGGCTGCTGTCGGTTTGTTGTCTCTAGGAAAGGTAGCGGTACTCTACAGTTAACAAACAGGCTGCCGCGTTCACATGAATCGCCAGCAGTAGTACTGCTGTCCCTGATTTACACATATGCCTGGCAAAAGCTTGCGTTCATTAGGGCTAACCTCTCGGGATAACCTCGTTTTTTGCCGTTTTGGTACGCATGGATGGCGACCAAACAAAAGACGAGCGTGAACCTATCAGGCGTCTACTCTGATAGCGAAAATCTGCAGTGGTGCGAGCGTTACCATCATCGTGCTGCGCGAATCTCGTGCTACTGTAGTCCTTGCATTGCACGCTTGCAAGCTAGCGGTGCGAGGATCTCCATCATCGTGCTGCGTGCATCCTGTGCTAGTCCTTGCATTGCACCTCGGACACACACCCTACCCCAGCCGCCCGGGCTGCTCCGTGTGGCCGGCGCTGTACCCGTAAAGAGCGTTGACTTCGCACAGAGGCGCGATCGTTTTTCAGCGATAGCTTTCTCGAGAACGGTCAAGAGTGCTAAAGTCGACCATTGTATGTTCGGAAGGCTCTCGAACAGAATCTTTCCCTAGAAACACCTTGTCCGGCATTGACTACGTTCCTTCCCTCAGTTCTGGAAAATCGAGCGCTGAAAAACGATCGCACACCCCTGTGCGAGCTCAACGCTCTTCAGTCTTTACGGCAACCGTGTAGTCGTCACACTCGGTGCCTGGCATCACAATGACCGTGGGTATACGGACATTAGAGATGAATATGAATACCAGACCCTCCTTATAATTCCGGCCGGAGTGCTTTTTTTCGCCTTTTTCCCCTCTGAAGCCCCAAAGGAATCGATGGTTGATGTATTATTACGGGGGACCCTAGTAAATAGGACCAAATATTGTTAGTAAAAATAGGTAAACATATAGTTTTTTTACGTATACCATAGGTCCTATTAACTATGGTCCCCCGTAATAACAAGATTGAGGCATCTTCGTATGAAGGCGCGGGTGCGACAAGTCCATCATATGTTACACTTTACTACAGTACGAGGTACGGCGTGCGTGTATAGTCTACATACTACAGTACACTACTGCGATGTTGTACGAGGTATAAAGCGTAGGAGTAGCGCGAGTCTTCAGCGCCCTCTCTGCCTGACATTGGTTGATGCGAGCTTGGTTTGCTTAAGCATTCGACGCGAGTCGACGAGGGAAGAAAAGCTTAAATCTTCTCTCTCGCCATAAAAATGCAGGGCATGAACCGTACCGTGGTGGTGGTGGGGGGGTGTACTCGATAGGAGAGATGTACTCGATCTCTTGCATGGCCGTAGTCGTATGACCGTAGACCCTCGCATCCCTACAATGCCGGGACGGAGCATGTCGGGTTTTCACCGACCAGGCAGACATTGCTTGCCCCAAGCGCGAAGCGCCGTGAGGTGTTCGGCGAGTCGCACGACAGATGATCTACATCCTACTAAGAACCGCGTGTGACGCGGACTTGTATGGATGACAGAGGCGTACTCGTTTGTTGCTTGCCTTAGTCATTTGAGCAACCATTGACCACGCATCCCGTTCGAGACGGAGCACCGTTCCTACTCCTAAGAAAGACAACTCCAACAATTGGGCGTTCATTACGTTGTTTCCAAATATTACATGGAAACTTTTTGATAGTCTTATCCACTCCCTGTTTGGCCACCTGTGGCCACCATCCATCTCCTAGGATGGCGATCGTTTTCTCGTTGTTATCTAGTGTATCAAACTCCTCCATGTCACATTCGTCCATTTCCCTCATCTCCGCTTCTAACACATCCCGTTCCTCCTTGTATATCTCACATTCTCCTACTATGTGACTTCCACTCTCTGTTGTTTTGCCACACGGGCACATCTGTGCATCTACTTCCTCCTCCCGGCTACTAGTATATCTCTTTCTTCTTTCTGGCAGGTGCAGGTCACCTACACGAAAGTGCATTTTCAGCGTTTTCGCGAAGTCCCTTGGGCCGTGTAGATACGGTTTCATTCCTATTCCTTCCCTGAATCCCCCGTATATCTCCAAGTGTTTTTCCAATTCCACCTTGTTTCTTAGCGCTAGCCTTTCCGTTATTTCTGTATTTTCTTCTACTTCTGCCGTGTACCTCCCAAATTTCCCGGCAGATATCTCTTCTTGGTTTTCCCCTATATCCTTCCATCCTTTCTCAAATACGCCATCCCACCTTATTCCAGCTCGCCCTTTTGTTACTTTCTCCCATACAGCTCTATCAACTATGGTTGGCAACCTCTTTTTTGCATGTTCCTTACTTTATATTGTCATTCCAACTTTCTCATATACTTTTGTCTTGAGTGGGTGCATTCCCAGTTCTGTATAACTAGTCGTACTTGAGCATCTTAGAACTTTTTTAGCTGCTGTCATATACACTGTTTCCAACTGTTTCACGAGTTTCGCGTCCCCTTCCCATACTTCTCCTGCATATTCTAGCTTTGGTACGATCACATTCATCAGGATACATCTCCTAATCCTAGTGTTGAGGTGCGAGTCTGTTAGGATCGCATCCATCTTGCTTACTTGTGCTTTACCCTTTCGTATTACTTTTGCTATATGTGTATCCCAAGAGCAGTCTTCTTCTGAGATCTCTACGCCAAGGTACGCATACTGGTCTGCGATCGGCAGTTCATTTTCTCCGCACTCCCAACTGAAATTTATCGGATTCACCTTGTCTTCGTTACAAACAACTACTGCACATTTCTTGACGTTCGCCGTCACCCTTCATTTCCTAGTGCATTCTTTTACGGGGGGCCATAGTAAATAGGACATGCGGTACACACCAAAACCTATATATTTAAGTACTTTTACTGACAATATTTGGTCCTATTTACTATGGTCCCCCGTAATAGCGCCTTCTCTGTTTGTTTCTGCAATCCTTCGGTTGTTTCTGATATCCCCACGAAGTCATCCGCAAACATCAATCCTAAACACCGTATCTTCCCCTACCGTTACTCCCTGCCTTGCTGTTTCTACTGCTGCTGTCACTGTCAGGTCGTTAATATACATCTTGAATAGGTTAGGTGACAACGTACATCCCTGTGCAACTCCTTGTAAAATATCAACATGCTTCGATATTTCCCCCGTCCAGCATCACAGCACTTCTCGCACATTCCGTCATCTTTTTCATCATTCTCCACATGTTTCCTCCGATTCCTATTTCCCACAGTTTTTTCCACAATCCATTTCTCCATTCTGTGTCGTAGGCTTTCTGTACATCTAGAAAGAAACAGTAATTTGTTAGTCCGCGTCTTTCCTTTCCTACCTTGGATAATCTTACCTAAGGTGTACACATGGTCTACGCAGCTACGGCTTTGCCTAAACCCTGCGTGCCCTTCGCTTATTTTGTCTTCCTTCTCCATTCTCGTTCCCATTCTATCATTCAAAATCTTACAAATGTTTGGCCTACTGTGCTTAGTAGCGTTATCCCTCTATAGTGCCCCGGGTCGGCTTTATCTCCTTTCTTGAATAAATTTGCTACTACTCCTTCTCTCCACCTCCTAGGTGCGTACTCGTTTTTCCATATCCAGCTATACAGCATAGCCATCAGGGTAAGCATTCCTTCTCCCCCGTACTTCATAAATTCATTCACTATTTGGTCTGCCCCTGCTGCCTTTCTGTTATTAAGTTTAGCTACACACTTCTTTACTTCTTCCCTTGTGAACTCTCTCTGTAACCCTTCCGAACCACTGTCTTCTTTTTCTGATGCATCTACGTTCACCTCTGCCCACGCGTTGATTTCCTTCTCGAATTCCGTGTTGAACGTTTAGTTGGCTGCGGGTGGTCCTAGCTTACGGTAATGCTCTACTAGTACTTCCCTTTTCCCCTTCGAACTACTAGCCATTTTTACGTTTTGTGCTCTTAGGGTAGCTATTCCCGTGTCAGCCTCTCCTGCTTGGTTGCCCAGTATCCATTTTATCCCTACCCACATCTGCTTCATCCCGCCCTCAAAGTCTTCGTTCGTTTTATTTACTACGTCTTTCAATATCCCCTTCTTCTCTACCATCTCTTTTACTTTCTTTCTAGCTAGAGCTATTTCTCCCATCCTGTCGTAGTTTTACTGGATGTTTACCTTGCGTGTGCCTTTCTCTTTGCTCTTACAGTCTCTTTCACTTCCTCATCCCACCGTTTTACTGCTCTGTTGCATACTATCAATTTCTTCCCTGTTGCTTTACTTGCTGTGGTCTTGACCAACTGCTCCGATCCTTCTATTGTCCTAGCTCCTACATCATCCCTCTCTATAGCATTCCTCGTTGTACCTATTATTTCCAATAGCTCGGAAAATTGCTCTGCATTTCGTGCCATCTCTTCTTGGAACTCTTCCCGTTTCTTGTTTACTTGTAGTTTATCTATTCTCCATCTGTGCAATTTCTTACCTCGTCTGTGTTTGATAGGTCTCGTTTGTTGACTGTCTGTCCATATTAGACGGTGATCCGTAGTTCCTATGTCCGCTGCGCATACATGTAGTTCCATTTCCTTACCAACCCCATTTTCTACTACAATAAAGACAAGGATAGAGCTTTCTCCCTTTTGTATGCACTGTCTAGTCCATTCCGGTTCTGTCTTTTTTACTCTGGCGTTCAACGTCTTCATCTCGTTGTGCTTGAGAAACTTCAACATCTTTTCCCCATTCTTATCATTTGTTACTTTCCCATATTGTCCAATGCTCTCATTCATTTTGCTTGCCTTCCCAATTCTTGAATTAAAATCTCCCACTAGTACTACTTACCCTTGCCTTTTATACTTCTGTACATTTACTGCTACTTCTCCGAACTTCCTCTGTATGTCTTGTATCGTATTCTTCGATTCTGGGGGCATATAGATGCATCCTAAAAAGTAATATTTCGCTCCCCGCTCCCCTGGTATCTTAATCCATATGATCTCGTCGAAGTTACTGTCTTTGATCACCTCTATCACAGTATGTCACACAGGTATTCTTTGACTAGGAACCCCCCCCCCCCCCCCCCCCCCTATATTCTTGCTATTCTGTCCCTTCCTCTTTTTCCCTAGCCATGTGTACTCTCCGACTTTGCGTCCTATCTCCCCCTCCTCTTTCTCCCACGACTCTTGAATTCCCACTATGTCTAGGTCGCACTCACTTACTTGTTCGGCAATTTCGATCCTTTTGCGCTCTTCCGTGGCGAACCCACATACGTTCCATGACCCTATTCTCAGCTTCTTTTTCGTTTCACTTTCCGCTCTTGTCTTGTCTGTTGTTCCTTTTCCGTTGTCGCCACGAGTATTTCTGTTATCTCTTCTGTGAGCGTTCTTTCCGTTTACGTTTCTGTGCTTGTTTCGCGCCCCTATGTTTCTCCCCCCCCATTCCCTTTGAGCCTCTTACTGTTTCCTGCCTCCCCTTGCCGTCGTTCACCCCAGGACTACGTCTTAGTTTCGCTATTGCATTAGCTATACATACTCTCCATCCTAGTCTTCTAACCCATGCTGACAATTTTTCTGTCTCTATCCTCTGCCACTCCGTGCTCGCTTTCGGCTTAAGCGTGACTCGAAAGAGTTCTCCTGTTCTCCCTCTCGTTCTACGTTTCCTATTGCAAAGCAGCACAGTCCTACTTCGTCGCACTGCCTCTTGAACTCAATCCTCGTCATGTCGCTATTAATAGCAACTCCAAATATCAGCACTACTAGTGCTTTTCCCTGCCAATATTTCTTTCTCCACCGACCCTGCCTCACCGTCTTTCTCCTAGTATCTTCCGAGAGTATCTCCAGCTTGTTTGGGTCCATAATGGTAGTGAGAATTGTTCAAGTTACTGGGACTTCCCAATCCTAGTGCTCGTTGAGGGTCTGGTGTCTTTCAGTTCTTTTGCCGGCGCACTACACTAAATATTGTCACCAGCACGGGCTCGTAGCCTGTAGCCAAGTTCAACACCCTTAACACAAGTACCCCACGTTAGTGTCAGGCGATCTGCATGGTAAACATCCTGGCGTCCCACGATCGTGTCTTGTATCTTCTTGCCCCGCTGCTGTACTGGTTGCTTTCCTCCAGGAGGTCATTTCTTCCATGCAAGATTCAAGGACGGCTTGCATAACACAAAGTCTTACTCACACATCGGGATGCCCCGTACGTCGCTTTCTCCGTCATATGTACGTTTCGCCATGGGTAACTACCCCACTAGTGCTCCCGAGTAGACCTTCACTACCGAAAGCTTGGCCAACAATCCTCCCACATTTTGTACCGGCTTCTATTCTTCAAGATATCGAGATATCTACTTACTTACCGCTTGGTGCTCCTTCTCTTCGGTCATATGGTAGGTCAAATGCAAGATGTTTGTTTCATGAGTATAATAGGTCTTGACTTGATGTCATGCATCATCCATCCCTCCCCTTCATTTAGCGCTTGGTATGTGCACCTAATGTCGGGGATTTTAGAAAGAATGTCAGACCAGACTTCACCGCGGGGGGGGGGGGGGGGGGGGGGGGGGGGGGGGAAAGAGCCTGCTATGCGACCGCGGATCTGAGTAACGACTAGGAGGGAGAGATGTGAGAAGGGCAAAGATAATAAATGGGATGAGAAAAAAAAAACGGAGGCGTTACGAAAAAACAGTCCCTTTGAAGACGACGATTGATTAGCGAAACACCAGTCAACTGTTGCACCATCCGTCGCCCCTTCCCGACACCCCGCGCGGTCCGATGCCCACTACCTGCATGAAAGCGCAATAAGGAAGGATATGCGCTTGATTCGAGTACAGATACGCGGGACGCTGTATCTGCCCCGCACGATGAATGTCTCTTTTGGCGGTGGACGTCCGACCCTGAACGTGTATACGATAGAGAAATATTGACCACCCAAGCACTAAACATCAAAAACATTCCGTTTGTTTCGTTTCGTTTGCGTGCGTACTCAACACCAAAACTAACCTCAACAACCGTCGCGACGTACCAGATATCTAACAGGGGTTTGGGAGCACTCGGCTTGAATACAATAAATCCTTACGTAAAGGAATGACACTCACCAAAAACCTTACGGCAGCCCGTTTGTTTGTTTGTCCCTGCCAATCTTGATTGCATCGCTCGAATCGCTTGCATCGCCTACCTCATTTGCCTCGCTTGGCTTGCCGTACTTTGCCGGTCGCGGATATCTACCTTTTGCCCTGCTTGTCATTTTTCCGTTTCTCTCGCGTATCGCATCGCCGCTCCAAGGGCTTGGGTTGCGTTCTCAGTCGCGCGTATCTACTCTTTGCCTCGCTTGACATGGCCCTTATCTCCTGTATCGTATCGCCCTACGCCCTTTAGGATTGCACTCCCGTCAGACGAAACAGTTGGAAGTGCCGTCAGATTTGGGTTTCTGCACAGTGCAATAGAGACAGCTACGGGTATAAAGGCCTGGCTTTCGCCGGTTTCCCTGCCCTTTGCCTCGCTTGCGGTTGCCCTTCTCTCGTACATAGTATCACCCCTTTAAAACAATTGACCTACTGTACGTCATTTGTCGCGCGCGCGTCTGCTCCTTTGCCTCGCTTGGCATGACCCTCCTCTCTCGCGATGCCGTATCGCCCCCCCTCTCAAAAGGCTTGGCTTACCTTGTCGGTCGCGGGTATCTACTCTTGCTACAGTGGCGTCGTCGGGTCTGAGCTATCGTGGCTAGCGTTCGCCATCGCTCACGCCTCCTTGCTGGCAATGGTGAGTGAGTGCACAATACGGGGTGGCCCTAAATGCAAGACGGCCTGGTAAAACGTTTTCTGCTGCCTGTTGGTCTCATCGGTCGAGGCTGGCCTCTTGACCGTCCGGGTATTTCAGAAGCACGCCACCAACACGCGCTGCGAAGCCCTCGACCTCCCCTGCCAATCTCCCGCCTCCCAAAGGGTTAGTTTTGGGGATTAGTCTGAGCCGACGTGAAAATATTTTTCGGTGACCACCGACCAATTGCAGGAAAGCACTTCCGGCCCGTTCTACTTTTAGCGCGAGCCCACGAGACCCCGCAGGAAGCAGGTTGCTCCAAGCTGCGACATGTTCTGATATTTGAAGAAAGCTAGCTTAGTCCGTTTAGGACTGTTCCTCACGTGTTGGCGTGTTCGGGGAAACTATTAATAGTAGTACTTAGAGTTTGCAACAAATCATTTTTGCAGCAGTGAACGGATTAACGGCGAACGTAGCTTACGTGTATCCTGTCCTTAACCTGGAGCTCCGGTACTGGTCACGCCCTCCCCTGTCTTCGAGCCGATACTTTTGTCTCTTGGAGCCGTGAATATATTTTTTCTTCTGCTGCTTGTGTACCTGCTCGCCCTCACGCTTCCTTCAGAAAGGGGCTGATCAAATTAGTGCCGTCACTGATACAGTTACCGCTGCCGTTGTCGACCGTTGTCGTTGCAGATATACGGTAAAGAGTGAGTAAAGACCGTTGGGTCCGCCCAGGAGAGGGTGCGATCGTTTTTCAGTGCTCGGTCTTTCCCGAAGGGGAAGATGGCCAGTTGCCAAAGGTGTTTTCGGAAAGATCTGGTCGAGAGCCTTCCGAAAATAGAATGTTAATGTTAGTGTTAATGTTAATGTTGATGTTGATGTTCGGCTAAAGCACCCTTGCCGTTGTCGAGAAAACTATCAATTTACGTAGGGCTGAAAACTATCGCATCCCTGCCTATGCGAACTCAACGCTGTTTTTTGCATACGTGCAGCACTTATCTGTTCCTTTTCAGTGGGACTATACGCATTGCAAGCGTTCTATTGATCTTCTTGGGTAATTGTCATTTCAGGATTCTCCTGGGTTTGTTTCGTTTTGTTAGTTCTTCATCTTTTTCGTGGCTCGTTTTGTTTTGTTTCATACCCAGTACGTGGGCGTTTCATTCGCTTGCCTCTCGATTTATTTGGGTTTATTTTTTTTTTTCTGCCTCACAGTCTGTGACAACGTAATTCGTAGCTCTCTAGAATGAAGAACCAGGACGGACACTGGGGTATACTGAATGATGTCATTGGGTAGAAATACCTGTTCAATGTGTAGACGACTCACATACATACTGTTACAGCAGCCACCGGTACAGTTTTCGTTGCCACAATCGTCTCTGTTACCGTCACAGTTACCGTTGCAAATACCGTTGCCGTTACAACAACCATTGCAGTGATCGATACCGTTACGGTTGCTTTTGTCAGGAAACTGCCGCTGTCGTTTCCATTACCATTGCCGCTACAGCTATGGCCATATCTATCAGTACGTTGCCGCCGCCGTTTCAGATGCCGTTGCCGTGATCAGTAATGTTGCCGTTACAGATACCGATACGTGACTGTTACCATTTGTCGCCATTTTCGTTACCGTTACCGTTACCGTCGTAGGGCGCATCTTAACGGGGAACACTAATTTTCGTTTAATCAGATGCAAATTAAATTAGAAAAAAAAAAATCAAGTCAAATTGAAAGAGCCGAAAGTCCTCGATAAGATGGGCCCTTAAATTAAATTAGAAAAAAAAAAATCAAGCCAAATTGAAAGAGCCGAAAGTCCCCGTTAAGATGGGCCCTTTTACCGTTGCCTTCACCGTTTCCAATACTATAATTGCCGTTCCTGTGATTGTTTTATTGGTAACGTCGTTACCGTTACAGCTACCTTTCCGGATACGTTGCTATTACGGGGGTACACAGTTAATAGGACCTATGGTGTACATAAAAACCTATATATTTACCTATTTTTACTTACAAAATTTGGTCCCGTTAACTATGGACCCCCGTAGTACTACGTTTCCAATACCGTGATGGTCACATTTACCGTTTCCACTATTGTAGTTATCGTTTGTGTGATTGTTTTATTGATAGCGTTATTGTTACCGTTACAGTTTGCCATTCCAGATACGTTACTGTTACCGTTTCCGTTGCCGTGATGATCATATTTTCCGTCTCCAATACTGTTTTTGTTTCAGAAATCTTTGCCCTGCTCGTTGAGTTTGTCGTTGCAGTTACCGTTTCCGGTGCGTTGCAGTTACCGTTTCCGGTACGTTGCCGTTACCAATACGTTACCGTCACCGTCACCGTTACTGCGATGGCCTTTTTTACCGTTTCCAATACCGCTTCTGTTACAATTATCATTGCCGTTACCGATCCTTTACGGTTACCTATACCGTTCCCTTTCCGTTTCCGTTACAGTCACCTTCACCTTCACCGTTGCAGTTGCCGTTGCGATGCCCCCCGAGGGCGAGACTCTCGTAGAAACCCATCCCACATGCCACCACGGCGCATGCCCCTGCAAGGAAAATCACCACCTCGTTTTGATTGCATTAGCATCGGTGACTTCGCTCTAGCAGGGGGCGTGCTATCTGTGCTGCTGTCTCTTGGACCCCGGGCGAGAACAGCCTGTCACAGAGAACCTCGAGCCGTCCACCAAAGGAGGCATGAGCCCAGAGGGCGCCAATCTACCGGCGCCATCCGGACGGAAGCCTCGACAACGGCTCGTGATGAGGAGATCCGGACGCTGCCGCATCTGCAGGCAAGGCATGTTTTTTTCCCCCTGTGTGGCTGTCGCGCTTTGAACCCAGGGAACGGTATGCTATTGAGTTTTGTTTTTTTGTCATCACTAGAAACAAAAGACGTCTCTAGTTCTTCTACAGCTAAAACTTGGGAGTAAAGTTGGGGGGTGTTGTACTGATGTGGAGGCCTAAACCGGCACCGTAAATATGCACTATCGAGGAGACCGGTGTACAGCACCTTTTCAGCATATTAATTAACGTTTTCAGTGCTGCGAGCAAGGCCCTTTCAACACTAAGTCCAACTAATATCTCCCGAAACACGTGGTTTCAAGCCTCAAGTGCTTGTGACACGTAGGGTTGACGGGTTCGAGCACCATGGTCGGAATGTTGCCTTGCCGTATGGGGGACGTCCTCGTGTTGTCCCCGTGTAACGCACGGTTGCGCGAGGATGGACGTTGCCTATACGGTGAGAGGTTGAGGCGATGAAAGGTGAAAGGTTGGCCATCGAAACGCGGACTAGCTTGGGGGCTACCAGTATGTGTGGTTTAAGGGCTGGTGGTGATGCAGACAAGGCCGCCAGCAGCGCCATCTGCAAGTCGCCAAGCACTGTTGTAGCGTTTTGGTTTTGGGGGTATGACCCAGCGATGTAGGTGCAAATTCGATGTAGAACCATGTACCGTGCTCTGCGGCATTGTGCGCTCTGTTTTACCCGGCAGCGATACTGTTTTTGCGTCGAGTCTACAAGCGCAATACAACAGTTGTTGGCGTCGGTCATCGTTAGCCTCTTGGAACCATCCCCGCGTTTTTTGGGACAATTACTTGGAGTTTGTGTGTGTGAGAGAGAGAGTGTGTGAGAGATAGTGTGTGTGTTTGTGTGTGGTTTGTTTGTGCGTGCTTGTGTGTGTTTGTGTGTTTTTGTAGTCTTATCCGAGGGTTAAGTGTATGTACACTTTTCGACTCCCCCACGAATTGAAATATCACAGGGTATTTTTGCGCCGCCATGCGACCTCGTAGCAGCGGCCACCCATCAGAGCATCCCCCGTGCCCTTGTTCGTTGCTCATTCGAGTTTTAACGACTATGTACCAGTATGTACCGGGTACCATATTATACCGAAAACGACTCATCCAACTGCAAACCAGGTATGATACTACTGGACAACTGGCTACCAACGACTGACGAACTCAGAACGAGTACGTACTTACGGCTGGGTACTCAAGACTGACTAGCTCAGAATAACGCTTTCGACTGACTACTAGTATTAATGGTAGCGAGTGACTTCTATAGTAACGACGCCTCTTAGGCTAGGGGTACCACCTGAATTGTCTGAAGATCCTCGCTTAACCCTTCCAGGACTGTTAGGACTGTTATTACGGGGGTCCATAGTTAATGGGACCAATTTTTGTTAGTAAAAATAGGTAAATACATAGGTTTTAGTGTGTACCGTAGGTCCTATTTAATATGGTCCCCCGTAATAGGACTGCTAGGACTGTTAGGACTGTTAGGACTGTTAGGACTGTTAGGACTGTTAGGACTGTTAGGCCTGTTAGTACTGCAATCCCGTTTTGGGAACGATTCAGTCAAATTGTAAGTAGTTTGTCCCCAAGGCGTTACTGCGGTCCTAAATGGGTCAAGCGATGAGCTCTTTTCCTCACCCAGCAACCGAGTTCCAAGAAAAACCGTAGGCTAAAAGCCCAATACACAACCCCATGAATCTAACTCTATTGCGAAAGGCACGATAAAAAAGGCGTGCTTTGTTGGGTAGTCCCTCAGTTCAGGGGCCCACTAGTAGCCAGTCAGAAATAACTTGATCAAAAAGTGCCCTATACTATACTTAGTATACCCCTACCGCGGTGGTGTGCGTCTATCGACTGCTTACTATTCATAGCGATGACTACAGCACTACCAATGAGGACTATTAATAGGACCACCTTAGATGCGAGTCGACGAGGGAAGCGAAAGGGCCGAAGTCTCCTCGCGATAAAAAAAATGCAAGACAAGAACCGGGGTGGGGAGGAGGGGGGAGAGCCTACTGCTGCTTTGTGACCCCTGATCCGAGTTACGACTACTGCTTGGTAGGAAGGAGAGAGAAAAGAAAGGCGGAGATAATAAAGGGGATGGAAAAAAAAGGAGTACAAAAACTCAGGCATGCTACCCTAGGGGTATATGATCTTGTTACTCAAGGAGCTCTGCAATGGTGCACCTGGTACCCATTTTTAAAACCACCCCGTGACCTTAAGGCAATATACGTGGTCTTGTCTCCGTTTTGGTCTTTATGTTTTAGACCAACTATTATGGGAAATTATTTCTGAGCTCTCAGAACTGGGGTTTTAGGCCGAATATACGCGTTTTACTTGGCGGGAAAGCCAGAAACACCGATAGACTCCTCAAAATGCTCCCCGTAGTTTTTTGCGAGCTTTCAGGAACAATTTCCCGTTTCTCCAGAGTCCTAATTTGAATTTTGGAGTTGCCAATCACTTTTCTCTGGAGGGTCAGAAATAAGGCTGTTGGTCAGAACTGGGGCCAGAAATAGTGGATCTTCGAGGATTTTTGATGAAAAATCACGATGTCCTCAGAACTGGAAATATGGACGAACAGTCCTACGACGACTCTGGAGAAACGGAAAAGTGCTCGAGAAAGCTCTCGGAAAACTAAGGGGGGCATCCTGAGGAGTCTACCGGTGTTTTTGACAGTCCTGTTGAGTAAATCGCGGTTTTTTCGGCAAAAAAAGCCAGTTCTGAGACCCCTTCAAAAATTTCCCATAATAGTTGGTCTTACTACTGAAAAATTATCTCATAGCAATTTCGAGCTTTTTTTCGCCCGCGACCAAGCCGATTTACCTGGTCTTATCTCTGCAACGAGTATGGCCTTAAAGCGGATGGTCTTAAAATGGGTATGTCACTACTGTATACCTCGCCCAACAACCAACTTTTGAGAAAAATGGAAAGGTCTTGATAAGACCGACACAAGATCTCGTGGGCTGGAGATCGAACGAATAGTTGTGTAAAAATATGTAAGGTACGTTGGATCCGAAGAAATCGGGCACCTCGTCAATTGAGGAGCTCCATCAGTGAGAAGCAATTGGCCTAAAAAATGCGATCCCCACGGTAGCACGCTTCCAATAACGACGGATTACTGGTGACTGCGAGCAGAAATTCTGTAACATGGAGCGCGCGCCTGGCATTACTACTGCTGCAGCTCCACTCCGAAGTTCTTGGAAGTAGGAGTGATCGAGTGATAACGTGCAATGATGTCTAGAGCACGTGCGCATTGCTCGCGACATCACCGGCCTGGGTGCAAGATGTCACACCTCGCATCGGGTGCCGGTATGTCTTGCCTTTGTCATACCAGGTACTGCTGTACCTGCTGTACATATGTGCTGTTTCCTCCCCAAACGCTTGAGTCTGTTTTGCGGCCACTGCCTCACAGTAGGTTACAGAGTGGGATAGCTTGATGTTTCAACAGCAGCCATAACGCAGATTATCTTTCAGGCATTGCAGTAGAGAGTCAAATAAGCGTTTTTTGCCTTTGGATTCATGCACGGCGCCACCAGGAACGACACAGACTGTCCCGCTACTCTTCGTAGCTCATAAGCCGTAATCAGCTCTGTTTTGGGGTCTTGACAGTCGCTGGGCGGCGCAAACCTTTGTGCGCAACGCTCGTCATTGATACAAGAAGCGCAGGATAGGTAGCACTAGGTAGGGGCAGGGAGCATGTCCTCGAAAATCCTGCAAATATTGTACAAAAGCCTCGACGCCAATCTGCCTCAGTTCAGGCCAATGGCATGCCTCCCTCATGTCAGGAGTGGAACACATCTCCTACAGACACTGGAGGAAAATTCGTGTTCGGAGGCGTTTTTTTGTTTTATTCGATTCATTACTAATAGTACAAATACACCAAATCACTCGGTCGGACTCACAGTTGACGTATTTTGGTATTACTTTTCTACAATACGTCAGCTGTAAGAGTAGTCGGCCGCGCGGCGCGTGTTCTATGCTCCTGGTGAAATTTTGTATATAGTGCGCGACAGCAGCTCAAAATCTCCTGATTTGGCCAAGGCTCGCGGCTTATTGTGACATCAACGTTGAGCATAGGCTTTTAAAGGATACGTAGTATATAGGATTTAGAGTGGCGTTCCTCGCTGAGCTCGAATGATGACCTGTATTTTTTTTTTTATTAAAAAACAATCAGGCTGAAATTTATGTGCTCCCAAGTTTCTTTTCACATGCTCGTACTGCGGTTGTTATTAATACATCGTCGATATTTGTATTGCTGCTGCAAACTGTTTTTGGCCTCCGCCACTCGCCCGACCTCTGCTATACCCGGCAGGTGCACGTTCCGAGCGAGAGATCACCACTGCGTGTGGGTAGGGCAATGCATCGCCGAGCGCAACCGGCGCTTCTTCCCTTTCCTTCCTGATTTTGCTGTCGGGGCTGTCGTTCTGGTTCTCCCTCAAGATGATGGCCCTCTCCACCGAGGCTGCTGGCGGCTGCGGGGAAGGTCTTGCCGGCCAGGTACACGCGAGAGCGTGAGTCGGCAACCAGTAGAAACGCCGAACCCTGTTTTGGGGTACGCTGAGACCGCGACAGCCCGAGATTGCAAAATTCGATGAAAGTGGAGGACCAGTAGAGAGGCCGAACCCTGTGGGATATGCTGAATGCGCGAGAGCTCGAGCTGGCAAGAGTCGATGAAACCAGACGAACAGTGGGGATGACCGTAGAAAAAAATGTGCTGTGTGCTCCAACCGATAGACCGCTGTCACCACTGCGGGCTGAAATTCGGAAGTTCGAACCCAGCTTGTTCGGTCTCTGAAAAGCCAAGGGAAGAGCGAGTGCTGAACTGAACCATGTCCCACTCTTGGTTTGCCTCCCTCTGCAGTTGCTTTGGCCCTGGCTTGCCCTCTGCCTGCTGCGACGCAACGGCGGTGGCGAGGAAGCATCGGTGGCTCTCTACGCGCTGGTCGCCGGCTTCCTGACGATGGCGCTTGCTTCCCAGGTACGTACTGGCCGTGCAAGAGCGATGGATGCCCTCCGCACGGATGACGGTGCGGTATAACCAGTGCTCTTGACGCCGGTTGCGCGGTCATGTTTTTTTTAATGTTTTGGGATGGCTCTGCTCCATCCAAAACCACGCCAAAAACGGCCATCTCGCTCCCACCCGCAGTGTGTTATACATATTTTTTCCATCCCGTTCATGGCCTTCGTCCTTCTCTCCTTCTCTCCATCCTAGTCGTAACTCAGATCATCCGGAGCCATATCGCAGTATCTTCTCCCCCCTCGCCGCTATGGCTCGTGCCTTGCACTTTTATCGCGAGAAGGCTTCAGTTATTTCTTCCCTCGTGATGTACAGCAATCGTTGTTGTTTACACGACTTAGTTCTGCGTCGCCGGTGCCTTCCGGCGTTTGTCTTTCGTTCCGCGCGCCCGGCAGCAGGGCGAGTTGTAGTGTGTCCGAGCTTGGGAGGCTCGGCTTACCCTTTATTCACAGCATTGCAGGATGTTTCGTCGGTTTCTGCCGGAGAGTTCCTGCGGACCGGTCCGTTCGTCACTGCAAAATTGAAAGATTCATAGCCAGTAGGTATCTCTGCGTCCGAATATCTGCTGCCGTTGCTGCCGTTGTGTCTGCCTTGCTTTCTGTTGTTGCCGCTTGCCTTGCCTTGCCTTACCGTGCCGTGCCGTGCCGTGCCTTGCCTTGCCTTGCCTTGCATCACTTTGCCTTGCCCTACCCTTTCTTACGGTACGTCCCCTCCCCTTGACGTACATTTTGCTCCTCCACCGCCCCTTGATGCTCCTTTCATTTTCCCTCTACGCGCCGCCCCGTTGATGCGCCTTTCGCCTCTGTTCGCCGCCCCTTGCCGTGCGTTTTTTGCCTCTCCCCATCTCGTTGTACGTTAGCAATGCTTCCTCGTGAGTATCGGGGTGACTTCTCTCGACCTTAGCAGGGCTCGCAAGACACTGACCGACGAACAAGGTAGCTCTAAAAAATACGATACTTCCTCGAACGGCTTTTCGGGCGGTACCGAGGATTACTCTCGGCCAGCGGTAGGCAACCGCGCGCTACCCCGCTACCGTCCGGCGCACATAACACGCTTGGAATTTTGGCCCCCACCAAGAGGGTTTTTACAAAATTGGATGGCGTTCTTGGCGGGAAAATGAATGGTCTGGAACGCGTGCGATATCGGAAGGGGTGCCGGTAATAGGGGGGCACCACCGGTCTGAGTCATTAGAGCCGTGTCGAGCGAGTAGCAAACAGGCGTAAGCGCTCATCTGCCTGGTTGTTTGCCGACTAGGGAAACTGGTGCAACTGCCTAAACTGGTGGGATTGGTGGGTAGCCGCGCGTGTGCGTTCTGCACATTGAACTGATGTTTTAAAATATCGATATCCAGCAAACCCAGTGGCCGTGCCCGTTCCTCGCCCTACAGAGACATCAGCTCTGTGGTCGTAAACCACGAGACAGAGATGACACATGGCAATAGTACGATTCCCCTTTAGTTCAGTCGTAGCAGTCCTGGTTTTTCCAGGGCGCAGAGAGATTGGGCGGCGGAAGGATGCCCCCCCCCCCCCCCCCCCCCCCCCCCCCCCGCCCCCCCCCCCCCCCCCCCCCCCCCCCCCCCCCCCCCCCCCCCCCCCCCCCCCCCCCCCCCCCCCCCCCCCCCCCTACATAACGCCATTCTGTCCACTTTCAAAAAGTTGACACCGAGGTTTGTTTTTTTATACCAGCAAGAGCTATTGGCTGAGCATTGCAAGTGCTGAAAGAGGTGTTTATGGTAGGGACCGGGGTAGTCCGGTAGTCCAGGGGGGAGCCCTCCATGGAAGGGCTATATACCTTGTGGCCTTGAGGTAAGCCGAAATATGGCGAGTGCCGGGGTAACTGAGCGAATATCAACAACTTAACAAACAACAGAAATGTCAATTGGGGTATGGACTGAAACGGTTACCCCCCTCATTTGCGGCCTAAAAGGGGTGTATTCATCTTTACTTTTTGGGCGCGTGATACACACGCTGGTCGCGACCATCAACCCGTCGGCTCAACACGGGTATACCGCGCGCCCAGGATACCTTGTACGAGTGGTCCACGCGCCGCGTGCCGAGATGTACATGTGCTTGGTTGCGTCAACTTTGGTGGACTCTTTGCAAGAATTCAGTTCTAATATGGTCCGCACGAGTGTCTTCCCACACATTTTGCACACGATACAGCTTCGCACTCCTAACATACGTACGACGCACGAAATAGCCGAAATGTCGATCTTGGACTCGCACGCTGGCTGGCCCCGGCGGTGATACAAGTAAATGCTCCGCAGCCCTGCACACGGTAGGTCCTTAGTTTGGGTTGCGGTAAAATCAATATTTGGGGATTTTGCTCCGGTGGCCCTACGGTACATCGAACAGAGAGCGCACAAATTCATTTTAGGTTACGACTTGAATGAGCACATACTGTGACGTGACGTGGATACGTCGACGAGCGATGGGAAAACTGGTATCATCGTACAATAAAAACCAAGCGTCGTATACCGTACCGGTAGCAGGCAGTGAAGGGGGGGACTGCTTCGGGACCACGGATTTGAGCTACGAGTATGGCGAAAGAAGGGCGAGGAAATTGGCCATTTGCAATAGCGCCGAAGTGGAAAATATCGCTCTCTCGGGGGAAGACGACGTTTCGAAAACCCATCTTCCCCCAAACGATGCGCAGGAACAAAAACTCGGCCCAGATTGAACAGATATTTATACTGCTAAGAACACGCAAGTTTTCCTGCTGTTTTCGACTCGTTTGCCATGACGATAGATGTTTAGACCATTTAGAGTACAGGATTATTAATAGCACGGTTCATTGTGCCCGGAATTGAGGTACGCGGCGATCACGATGGCCCCTGCTATGACTCGTGTATTCCGGAGCTCACCGGCTCAACGTAAAGAGGACCAGGGTTCCCAAATTGTAGCAAATTCAAGCACCAGCACGATCTGGCCGGTAGCGGCAATCACAATAGTGAATTTGGGTTTAGCTCGTGTGCTGGTGTTACTAGCGTACCACGTTGCCGGTGTACTGGTGAAATTTTCCTTTTTTATTTTTCCAACTGCTCGTAGTAGAGGCGTTGCTGTTCTTCTGCATGTCGCCCGTCATGTCCAGAATGCGCTTAGCGTAGAGCTACGTACCGGTCTTATGGTCTATCTTGATAGGGGTGGCGTCGTCACACTGATAAGTCCCCGCAGCCCTTTCTCCTCTACGAACACTGCTTCATTGGGTAAAAAGTGTCGGGGGGAAAACGTGACAATAATGACAATTACAGTATAGACCACAGGGATCAGCCCGACTTGTCTGCCGAGGTACGGGGCTTGTCCGGAATGCCGTCCGGATGGCCACGAGGAAAGAGATGTGCGACACGCGCGCAGCATGTTGACGTTCGTTTCATACTGCTTCACATCTCTCTTGCTATAGTACGGGGGGGCATAGTGGTGCATGGTAATACATATCAGTACCAGGTATTAATAGTAACCAGAACCCACGATGGACCCAAAAACTAATAAATATTATGGATCCCCTTATGTTGACACACTTATACTTGGTTCTGATCACTGCTGTATTCCTGTGATAAGGCTTAGATTGGGTAGGCAATCGGTTAACCTTTCACCTTCAACCTATCGAATTAAGACCTCAAAAGGTGGCGTCGTCGGCAGGAAATGGGTCGTTTCAGCCCAGCGGACTAACACCTTAACATTCCCCCCGTGATGGACGGATCATGACAGTAGTCACATCGCGCTTCTCGTTGTTTTTGTTCGCGATCATAGACATGATTCTCCCTAATGGGTCAAGCAACAGCAAAATGAACATGACAACAATTTCCTTCTTTTGCGACATTCGTGTTGACGGCTAGGAGCCACCCTTGAGCAGCGGCAACCACATGGATCCATTCATGGCACCAGGTATCGTGTTCCGCCCCGGCCGATAAACTATAAACCTGTTCGTCGATTGGGAAACATCATGCGGTTTTGATACGTTTTCGGCCAGAGTGGTACAGTGCAGGACCTACCTGCTACTACTTGGAAACGGGAAAGAAATGTTATAATTGATCCTGGCGGCATTCCTTATTATTGTAATTTATTTTGCCATCCGAAAATGTCTGTATGTATCTTACATGTTCCAGTACCACTTGAACCGAATGTCCGCAGTAGTATTGTCTATCTTCTAGCACTCTGAACCACCGAATATCCCACTTCTTTCCGTAGTTGAAGACTCCTACTTACACCTCCCCCCGTTGGCGAACCCTCGTTCACCCCACTCCTCGCCAAGGTTTCATTTGGAAAAAGGGTGCGTTTTTCTATGTACTAAAAACTTCAGTGTAATGACTTACGTTTTTCTCATTTCCCTGTTAATCTACACTATCACCCGTGTGATAAGATAACACGCTCCCTAGGACGAGTTTCAAAGCCGAGTTTCGCGACAACGGGGAGAGCGCTTACGCCGAGCGACGCATGTAGTGGAAACATATC